>CM075331.1:34389683-35043016 GCA_037788925.1 Mytilus galloprovincialis
CAATTGTGAACTTTCCATTTCTAAGTAGCAACATTCCAGCAGCACCTGCATACGGGATATATATCTCCCAATTGATACGATATTCCCGTGCTTGCATTTCCTATCATGATTTTCTTGATAGAGTGTTACTGCTCACAAGGAAGCTATTAAACCAAGAGTTCCAAATGGTGAAGTTGAAATCATCCCTTCGTAAATTTTACAGATGCCATCACGAGTTGGTTGACCGTTATGGAATAACCGTTTCACAAATGATATCGGAAATGTTCCTTACGTCATTACTACAACCCCTTTCCCTTTCATGAATGTGACCTACCGAATTAGACTATTTACCGATTTGTAATCACATAAGCAACACGACGGGTGCCACATGTGGAGCAGGATCTGCTTACCCTTCCGGAGCACCTGAGATCACCCCTAGTTTTTGGTAGGGTTCGTGTTGTTTATTCTTTAGTTTTCTATGTTGTGTCATGTGTACTATTGTTTTTCTGTTTGTCTTTTTCATTTTTAGCCATGGCGTTGTCAGTTTGTTTTAGATTTATGAGTTTGACTGTCCCTTTGGTATCTTTCGTGCTAAACGAAACCTCTTTCGTAATTGGTATCATCAATTTTATCAGCAATCAAAGCCGGACTTCAAAATTTTCGTGAAACTGCCCATTCTAGATGATGTGTCGTGAATCAAATGTGAATACTAAAATATTCAAAAGTAAAATCACAAAAAAAAAAAAATGAACTCCGACAAAATTCATAACGAACAGTCCCTAATCGAATGGCAAAATCAAAAGGTCTAATACATTAAACGAGTGGATAACAACTGTCATATTCTTATAGACTACATATAAACTATCTTGCAATGCTATTAAAACTTTTCTACACTTTACGCAACTCAACTATTTCCCATTCCAAACAAACAAAAAATTGTATAAAATGGTATTGCGTTTTTTAAAGGGTCAACGTAGATACAAGTATCTGGTCTTGGGGAGGGATAAATCTTACTTTTTAAAAAATCACTGTGATTCAAACAAAAATTCTCTAAAACTGACATTGTCGAAGTGCTTGATTTCTACAGTGACAGCATATATGTTGCGTTTGGAAGACGTGTTATTCAACAAACTCGGCATTTCTATGGGAACAAACTGTGCTCTTCTTGTCGACTTGTTTCTTTATTCTTTTAAAGGTGACGTTAGAAAGGAACTTCATCAGGAGGAAAAGAAGTTAGCAGTTTCCTATAACTTTACTTTTTATTATATATACAGCCCTAGCCCTATTTTTTATATATCTAGTGCCCATTTAGCGCAATATTCTCTTACTTTTCTCGTAAAATACCCCTTTTCAGGACAGCTAATAATTTAATTTGACTACAAGACTAAAATCGTTTTAGAAAATCTTTAGAAAAGAACTTTGAAAACACATGAATGTTTTTGAATATTAAAAATCAGGAAGCATTCATAGTACAGTTAAACTATAACGTTTAAGTTTCAATATGATAGATTATATAGCACTAATCACTAAAAGTATACAGGCACCCTCAAAACCGACTTATTCTTTAATCGAATGTAAATTTATCTGTTTCATTATTTCCTTTTGCTGTTGCTGATTTCTATAATATATGTATTTTTTTGCTCCGTATCTGTTTGCTTTTTTTTATTTTCTGTTATTTTTTAATATATTTTCGTAAGTGTTTGTATGTATGTTTGTTTGTTTGTTTGTTTGTTTGTTGTTGTTTATTTAAGCATGATATATTATTTGCTATTCATTTTTCACTTTAACTGTACTGCAAGTAATTATTTCTTATGACCAACGTTTTGGAGACTGCATTCTTAGTATTAGCTAATTATAGACAAAGATTTAAGTTTAGAGTTATATCTTTTTAATGTTTTGGATTTTAGATCTGCAGACTAACAAATGCTGTACACTTCATCGGTTTCAATCTCCCCTTCAATTAACAAATCGACTAACCCAAGCACCAGCTCTTCGTCATATTCTCTGACGTCAATCTCAGGAATGTCAGGGTCACCGTCGCTGACGTTTTGTTTTGCAATGATGGGCTCAGCGATGTAGAATTCCTCTATGTTTTCCTCTGTGTTTTCTTCGTTTTCATCTAGTTGTAAAAGCTGTTTGCAAAATTTTTCAATGAGCACTTTACGGCGAGAGACAAGTATTGGATCTGCAGCAGTGACGAATGAACGTTGGAAATTTGTAAGGTAAGCGATGTTTTGTATGTGTATTGAAGCCAATTGAAAAGATGAAATAGGAATTCTCCTAGTTAAGAATCTATACGATTTTATTCTACCTATCGCCTGTTCTACAAATATGCGGGTAGCTGCTATGTGTTTTGTTTTTTCGACCTGCTGTGGGTTGAATTGTTCTTATTTTTATTTGCAAAAGGAGGCACAAGAAGTTGCGCACCCTTTTCTTGAATCTGCCTCTGAAGAGTGAAACCTTTGTCGGCCATGTATACCTCGCCTTTTTTAATGTTATCCAATAAACCTGACTTTGTGCACATCTCAACATCTGTTGTACTGCCGGGGAACAAGTCGGAGATAAAAGATAATGACCCCCATAAAGTACAACCAACTAATACCTTTGCTGTATGACGACTCCAATACTCGGACCAAAATACTGACTGTTTATCGAGCTCACTGGTTTCATCGACCTCAAACTCTGTACAGTCCAAAATCATTACGCAGTTTGGGAATTTTTTCAGTATATCAGGGGGACATAATGTCTGTAATTCGTCCATTGTAGGGTTCATATTAATTTTTGAAAATGTTAATTTCATGTGACAGGCCCATGTTGACAAAATACACGAAACAGTAGATATTGAAACATTAAACATAGAGGCAAGAACGGTTTCGCTAATGTCTTGTCGTAGTCTCAATAAATACATGAAAAACTCGTCTTGTGGTGATAAAGCTCTGTGTCTACCAAAATTTCCATCTAAAATCTTCTTGTCATAAGACCAGTATTGTTTAGGTTTGTCAAATAACGTAAACAGAATGTCAAATGTGTGATTATCAGGTAATCCGGTTAATTCTTTTATCTTTGTATCACTGTTCTTGAAATTGTTACATTGTATATCTAAAGAGTTTATTACTGAGCATATTTTTTTCATTTAATAAGTTAGTATTTATGTTCTTTTCTTTTTCTAGCGCTTTTTCTAGATCTCGGATTTTCTCTTTCAGTTTATTATGTTCTGTTTCATTGTCTGCATGTGACCGTGGATTGTGGTTGACATGCGTCACCAGAAGGCATTGAAGGTAATTGTGATGGAGATTCATTGTTAAAGTATGTTGAAAATTCTTCTGCTACTAGGCCATTTAGCTTTACTTTAGATTTCTTTTCTATCTTTTGAGTTTTCCGTTCACATTTTTTACCTATTTGCCTGCCAATTGAGAGGTCGGGGATACCGTTACTCAGAACTTTTTCACCAGCGAAAAAATGTTCAGAACAAATTCTTGTTCCCGTATGTACGTCTTCCTCCTCTAAGTTTAAGGCATTTAACCACTTTTTCCGTAAATTGTTTTTTGGAATTCTAAAAAAGATCAAGTTTTGTGTGTTTCTGGATGTATTTGTGCACACGGCACATGTTCAACCCATTAGTATTGACGTTTTTTTGCACCAGCTACGGTAAACGTTACGGCGTCCTTAGAAACAAGATGGCGTCGCGGCGTACACCAAAGAATATTACCCATGATGCATTAGATTCTGAAACGGCGAATTGTAAATGTCTATAGTCGATTATTTTCATCTATGACATTGTATATTTACAGGGAATGTATAGTGTACATAAAGGGATCATGAATAAGATTTATTACTTTGTTACATTCATTTTTAAAGGTTGCATGCAAAACTCAAATATATGCAAGATATTTCTTGTACGTGTACGTTATCTGTCACTAATTAACCTTCTTCTAGCTAATCGAAGTGGATAGTTTTTATGCATATATCGCTGCATGCAGTTTGCTGGGACTGTGTGCGTTAAACTGGACAATTGTGTATAGAATCTTGCGAGTTTGAACATGTTGAACTCGTGTATCGACGGCTATTGCATTGGCAATTCTACATTGTTTTTATTATGACTAAATTTAAGTAAAGAAAACTTCCAAGTATCTGTGTTGTTTGTTGTCATTGCGTCGTTTTTATGCCCCACCTACGATAGTAGAGGGGCATTATGTTTTCTGGTCTGTGGCTCCGTTCGTCCGTCCGTCCATCAGTGGTTCCGTTCGTCCGTCCAGGTTAAAGTTTTTGGTCAAGGTAGTTTTTGATGAAGCTGAAGTCCAATCAACTTGAAACTTAGTACACTTGTTGTTTACGAGATGATTTTTCTAATTGTTAAGCCAAATTAGACTTTTGACCCCAATTTCACGGTCCACTGCACATAGAAAATGAAAGTGGCAGTTTCAGGTTAAAATTTTGGTCAAGGTAGTTTTTGATGAAGCTGAAGTCCAATCAACTTGAAACTTAGTACACTTGTTGCTTATGATATGATCTTTCTAATTTTAATGCCAAATTAGATAATTACCCAATTTCACGGTCCATGGAACATGGAAAAGGATAGTGCGAGTGGGGCATCCGTGTACTTTGGACACATTCTGTTTTTTTTTACCTTAGTATTATCTGTTTTTATTTGAATTAATTATGTTCCTCCAAAGTATTATTCCTCTTGATTTTAGACAAAACTCATATTTTGATTGGAGCATTTATTTAAAGTCCGTTTAAAATCTAAAAATTCATGTGTTTGCTGAATTTGCCTCATATCTTTTACTTTATTGTAATGCGAACTCGTCCCGCATTTTCGTCAATTATTTAAACATGTTAAAAAGATGACTATTCTGCTTTATTATACATAAGTGTTCGTTTCTGTGTGTGTAACATTTTTACGTTGTGTTTCCGTTGTGTCGTTTGTTTTCTCCTATATTTGAGTGTGAATTCACATTACCTTAAGCTTTTCTATCCCAAATTCATGTATTTGGTTTTGATGTTATATTTGTTATTCTCATCGGATTTTATCTAATGCTTAGTCCGTTGCTGTGTGTATTACATTTTAATGTTGTGTCGTTGTTCTCCTCTTATATTTAATGCGTTTCCCTCAGTTTTAGTTTGTTACCCCGATTTTATTTTTTGTCCATAGATTCACGAGTTTTGAACAGCAGTATACTACTGTTGCCTTTATTTATTTTTTTTGAACTTTTGGTCGTCGATGCTGTTCAACTTTGTACTTGTTTCGGCTTTCAAATTTTTGTATCTGGGCGCCAATAGTAAGTCTTGTGTGGACAAAATGCACGTCTGGCGTATTAAAAATTTTAAACTTGTTGCCTTTTGTTAGCTATTAATCGTGTGTTTCTTTGTCAATTGTGTTCTCCTATTTATTTATATTGTAGTCCTGTAATGTTGTGTTGCCATTTGAATGTTATATTTCACATGGCCATAAAAGAGGGAGGTTTGGCATGCCACAAAACCAGGTTCAACCCACCATTTTTTCCTTTAAAAATGTCCTGTACCAAGTCAGGAATATGGCCATTGTTATATAAGAGTTCGTTTCTGTGTGTATTACATTTTAACGTTGTGTCGTTTGTTTTCTCTTATTGTTGAGTGTGAATTCACATTACTATAAGACGTGTCATGGTACTTATCTATCCCAAATTCATGTATTTGGTTTTGATGTTATATTTGTTATTCTCAAAGGATTTTGTCTAATGCTTAGTCCGTTTCTGTGTGTGTTACATTTTAATGTTGTGTCGTTGTTCTCTTATATGTAATGTGTTTCCCTCAATTTTAGTTTGTTACCCCTATTTTGTTATTTTATCCATGGATTTATGAGTTTTGAACAGCGGTATACTACTGTTGCCTGTATTTAACATCAAGCTGCTTACTTTTCCAGAGCACATGAGATCACCCCCAGTGTATGATAGGGTTCGTGTTGCTTAGTCTTTAGTTTTCTATGTTGTGTCATTGTACTATTATTTGTCTGTCATTTCAATTTATAGCTATTGCGTTGTCAGCTTATTTTCGATCTTTGAGTTTGACTGTCCTTCTAGTATCTTTCGCCCCTCTTTTGTATAAAGTAAAAAAGAACAGAAAAAACACCAGTTGTTGTCACGGTAAAAAAAAAACTGAACTACGAGGAAAATTCAAAACGGAAAGTCCCTAATCAAATGGCAGAATCAAAAGCTCAAACACATCAAACGAATAGATAACCATAAATTCATCATATAAACCGTTTTGTTTTGTTGATTTTAGGGGAAGGTTGGGGCCTTCGAATATGTTATACTTTGCCAAAAAGTAAAAACACAAAAATACTGAACTCCGAGGAAAATTTAGAAAGGAAAGTCCCAAATCAAATGGTAAAATCAAAAGTTCAAACACATCAAACGAATGGATAACAATTGTCATATTCCTGATTTGGTACAGGCATTTTCTGATGTAGAAAATGGTTGATTTAACCTGGTTTTATAGCTAGCTAAACCTCTCACTTGTATGACGGTTGCATCAAATTCCATTATATTGTCAATGATGCGTGAACAAAACAAACATACACATTATGTAGGTGCCTGTACCAAGTATGGGGCAATTAATTCAGTGAATGTCATTTGTTGCTGTATATTCTATTTGTATTTCGTTTATTATTTTGTTCATAAGTCAAGCCGTTGGTTTGTTTACATTTGTCGTTTTTGGACCTTATATCGTTGACTATGTGTTATGGATTTGCCCATTTTTAAAGCCCGTACGGTGACCTATTATTGTTCAATTCTTTGTCGTTTTGTTTCTACTGGAGAGTTACCTCAATGACAATCATACCTCATCTTCTTATTCTTTTATATTTCCTCTAAAAACTCCTTTTTTTATACATTTATGTTTGAAGATTTATTGAAATAAAACGGACTTTAGACTATAATCTAAAGATAAATCAAAGCACACAATTTAGTATCAACTTCACAACTTGTTTCCTGAATAAATAAAAACAGAGATTTCAATTTTTACAGTAAAATGTGGGATTTTTAAGTTATAACTTTTATTTTTTAACAAATGATAACATATTGTGATCAATGATAAATGCCAAATGAAATAAAATATAACAAGTTAACTGTTCTATAATTGAGCTATATCTTCGGAGGTTTTATTAGCACCATGTGTCATCATGACTCTCATGTTTGTTTACTTATATGCGTTAGACGTTCTGTCTCCACTGATTAATCCATTTTTGTATTTGTTGTTTTTGCACTACACGTGCTTGTTTAACACTTGCTGGGTCCATGGGATTGGCACTTCTGAGGTTATGAAAAATAAGTATACATAAGGATGGTTAAAATACTAAAAAATACATTTTCAAACATGCCTGAGTTTTGGTTCCCCGAGAGTATCACCAGCTCAGTAGTTTGCACTACTGCGCTAACACGAAATGGTTATATTTACGAATTAACTGTATATAATTTAAAAAAAAAAATACTAAGGCTTTTCTACATCATGAATAGATTACTTTAGATGAATTTGGGAAACACTTTTTGGAATTTTGGTCATCAATGCTCCTCAACTTCGTGCTTTGTTTGGCCTTTTAAACTTTTTTGGATTCGAGCTTCACTAATGAGTATTTTGTAGACAGTGCGTCTGGCGTGGATAAAAAATTAAATCCTGGTATCTATGATGAGTTTATTAGTCACCGTTCAGACTTTTGTAGACAAAACGCGTGTTTGGCACAAAAATAAAATGTCAATCCTGGTATCTATGCTGAGTTTAATTAGTACACAGAACTGTTAAAATAAATACGTCAAAGAATAATAATACTGCAAATAACAAATGAATTGATTTTACCGTTTTGAAAGAATCTACTGAAATTTCAGATATATATAAAGCATTAGTCGAATGTTTTAAAAGCTACGTTTTGTACACAATCATGTTATTCTTAATTCTAGGTGCTCTTAATTTGTATTTCTTTGCCTCACGATAAGAAGCCAATATTTCACGCTTTTGGAATAACAAGTTTTCAGGTCAAATATGATTAAAACAACGTACCTTAAATCTAAATGGTGAGCTCCACCTTCAATTAATATAACTTTTATTCCTGGGTTTGAGGTCGACAGCACCTGCCATACAATAGTAAAAGATAATTTGTATACCTTTATTATTAAATTATTATTATTAGTATATACATTGTAGTAGTATTATTATCATCCTAATTATATATAACAATGTCAGGAAGTCTATTGCGGTTTAAAACTTTATCTGAATGTTTTGAATCACATGGGCACACTATTAATGAATGTTAACCATTACCATGTGATTCCCTGTCACACAAGGCAATTGAAAACACTCGATAAGTGTTCCTATAAGTTGTCTATTCATGTGACATCAAATCCAGGTCCACTAACATGTCGACTGCACTTTGAGACAGAAACAATTTGTAAAGGTCAATGAATTTGTGATGATGACTGTAAACATTTGTAGTGTGTATTTTCGACCTTCTTACTTATCAACTTGTTGAGAAGTGTTTGCGTTGGGAACACACCCATGCGTGCACAGGAACACATATACACATTATGTTAGAGGGGAGATCTGTAAATCAATATGTGAAAGGACAGATTATACATATACCAAATCGCAAACCGATAAAACCTATCAAATTATATAGAACGTATTGGAGCATTTAAAAAAATAAAATAGAAGAAAGACCTGACGGCTTTTATGTGCATTTTAAAATCAGTGTATCATCAGTACACCGGATATAGGTACAAACCAAGCGGGCGTGATCGATTTTGACCTCACACGGTAACGAAAATCTTTGTTTTGTTCACATAAAATCAATCTGTACCTCAATCTAAACATAATTGTTGGTTAGAAGAAATGATTTGGTCGTAGGTTGATGATAAGAGATGACTGATTATTTTCCCAAAACAAGAACGATTATTAAAAACATGTGCAAATACTTGTCCAAAAAATTGGCACTCGTCTCATCCGATATAATTCTATATTCTTTTTTCGATATTTTATTCCTAAAAGAAGCGTTGTGTACGGTGTTTAGCTAACCACTTAAATTCTTCTTTACGGTGCATAGTTAAGTTGCACACCGTACACAAAATTTTCATACTCGTTTATTACCTAAAAAGCTTCAAGGAATTAGTAATCACAGGTAGGTTTGTGATTGGTAACTATTACTTTTGCCCTGTATTAGCTTTCTTTCAGGTAAAACATGTAAATGTCTCGACAATTGTATCGAAATTGAACGTTGGTGTTGACATTCACTACTATTTGCGCATTTAATAGTTAATTGTTCTTATTAGAATATAAAAGTTGTCGTATAAATAGGAAAAAATCGATGGGAAAATTTTTTTTGAGCAGGAATTTTAGATGTTGAGAAATGTACACTGAATGTTGTTTAAACAAAATAAAGATTTTCGTTACCGTGTCAGTTCAAAATCGATCATGCAGGCTTGGTTAGTACCTATATCCGCTGTACGATGATACACGGTGTGAATGGTACACAGTATATAATATTAATACCAATAATGATTTAAAATGGTATTTTCAATTATGAAGTATACTGTGTGTCCAATATGAAATAATCTGTCTCAAAACACTTACTAAATTAATTGAAGACCCAAACAATAACTGTTTGTCTAATGTATCAGTCGGTTGAGTTTCACAAATTTACACTCAATATATGCATGTGTTTTCCAAGTCTTAAAAACAACATATCCAATCTGAGTATAAGCCCTCATATGAAAGCTTACATTTTATGATAGGTTACCGGTAAAGTACATCGGAATATTTTTTATCACTGCTCTTAATACGCTTCCGAACTCGCCAGGGGCCTTGATGGTCAAATTGTCTATATAATCACTAGCCAGTC
Source organism: Mytilus galloprovincialis (assembly GCA_037788925.1). NCBI lineage: Eukaryota > Metazoa > Mollusca > Bivalvia > Mytilida > Mytilidae > Mytilus > Mytilus galloprovincialis. The sequence goes on from CM075331.1 coordinate 34,399,528, forward strand.
AACACTAAGGTTGTGAGTTCTAACCCCGCACGTGCGGGTGCACTCAAATCTTTATTGACTAGGATTGTCAGTTTTCCTATCGAAGGTCGGTGGTTTTCTCCGGGCACTCCGACTTCCTACCAATAAAAACTGGCCGGCACAAAATAACCAAAAAGCAGTGCTTAAAAGTGCTGTTAAAACACATAAATCAAATCCGAACTCACCCCTCCTCCCATCCATGGATCCAAGTTGCCATTAGCAAATACTATGTTACTAGCACCTTTCAGATCTATCAAAGGAAAAACGTGTCAGAATACTATAAATAAATACATGCAAATGCCTGGATATTTGTTCATATTTTTTTCATTTTACGCTTTTTTGTAATTCAATCATTCATTATTTAACCATATACTGTGGTACTACTGGGTTTGGGGGAAACGTTTGAACAGTTGACTGTCAAAACTAGACAAAACACCTTCATTTTAAAACAAATTCATATCAGTAAAATATGTTGACCAATTCTTCAAACGCTGAAATCATGAGGGATATAATAAAAAAAAAAGATGTACAATTAATTAATAACACTAAAGGTTGTATTCAAGGTTCTAGGAAATTTGTTAATGTGGGTCGTTTGTAATATGACATTTAAATCAATGTGCTATATCTAATTTTTTTCACAATGCTAAATATGTCTAACATGCCGTTGTATTGACATTAGCAACATTAGTCATGTTCAATATTGTTTTGATACAGTTGACATTTTTTACGACTGTGCGAAATCTAGTGTTTCTTTAAGATGAAAGAAAAATAACATGAGAGATTTTCTATAATTCTTTTGCTTAATTTTTAATACTCTATTAAGCAAAACTTCGCATGACATATTTTTACAGTTATTCCTGCATTTATACTGATTTAAAGATAGATACCAAGGAAACAAATTGTACTGAGATGACATTTGACACTAATGTTATGGGGTCATGTTTTTTTTTTAAATTTAACTTAATTGCAGTCTTGTAATTGACTGCTCCATAGGCTTACATGCAAAACAGCCGATCTTTGAAAATAAAAAAAAAAATGCTACATAGAAAAAAAAATTCATGTTCATATCAAGAATGTACTAATGTGAAATTGTGATTTAATCCACAAAAAGTGGGTCATGCCACGAAGAATAAAAAGTTACATAATCCTGAAGTCAAAACACTTTTTCTACTTTCTGTTTGCTGTTTACTAGGCCGCACAACTTTCAGTAAACATGATATCCTTCCACTTTCCTGGATTGATATCCCCCAAAGATGCAATATTTTTAAAAGTCTATATATATGTTTCAATTCAGCATTAACCTATAATCAAACAGGAAAAAATGAGTTCAGAAAAAAATTCAGACAAAAATGCACTATTTTGTTTCCCTCAATGTTTTGACATGCACCTGAAACTGGAGTTGTAATACAAGACTGGTACCTTCAGAGTTAAAATACTTTGATTTCACAATTCGTATTTGAAATATCCTATTTATTACATAATCTAAGAGAAAATAATTAAAATTCATAACAGGGGAAGTCAATAATCCTATATATTATGTAGCTTTTGATCAGAAAATGTAATCTCATAGGCAAAATAAATCCCACTTGCAAGGTATGGCCAAGTTTAAAATTTGACACAACTTATGACATCATGTCATGTCAATTTGTCACAGTGTCACAACTACCTATCTATAGCTACCTAAATTTATCAGCTGTACTTTTCCCCATGAATCTCTAGGTACCACGCCCCAACGTTTAAAACAATATTTTTGTCTAATTTCGTCTGTGAACGGAAGAACTGGAAACATATCTGTTGTACCATCTGTTCCTTGTGGAAGTCTAACCTCGGTACAAGCCTTTAAAAAACACAACATGTAGTGTAAATATAAAAAAAAAATATGTGGTATGATTGCCAATGAGACACTCTTCACAAGAGACCAATCGGACACAGAAATTAACAACTATATGTCACCGTACGGCCTTCAACAATGAGCAAAGCCCATCTAAGCATATATAGTATATCGTTGTATGTAAAAATCTATTCCTTGTGGAAGTCTAACACCATGTAGTGTAAGCATATATAGTATATCGTTATATCTTGTTCTGACAAGACTGTTTTCACAAATTAAGATTCGAGTCATCCAGGATGAGACCTCCCTAGGTAAGGAATACAACGTTTTATCCTGTTAAACTGTGAAATAGATTTCTCTGTCTTGTGTTATTGCAGTGGATTAATTCCTACCATACCTCTTACCATCAAATTGAGTAAAAAATTTATAAGCAAAACTTTATAGTCTATGTATCTATTTTCTTGGTCTTCATCTCAACCTAATTTTATTTTACCAGATCACATTGTGTGTATTACATCACTATTATTCACAAAATACATTTAATAATAAATGTATTTTGAAGACGCGAATGCAGGATTCAAGGGAAACATAGAATTTTCCACAATGGAGGACAGTACAAACAATTCTGACATGTTTTATGCAAAACCTTACTGTACAAATTATTATAATCAATTTAGTTTTAACTTTATGTCATCGTGTATTTCGTAAAGGAAGCAGGATGTTATGTATAATATTTGTTACACTGATGGTGTTATTTCTAGGGATTAGATTTTAGGATTGTTTGTTCATATGCTTGTTATTTAAAAAGTTATCAAAAGTACCAGGATTATAATTTAGTACGCCAGACGCGCGTTTCGTCTACATAAGACTCGTCAGTGTCGCTCATATCAAAATATTTATAAAGCCAAACAAGTACAAAGTTGAAGAGCATCAATCCAAAATTCCAAAAAATTAAAGTCACTTCAAAGCCACACATTTGAAGATGAAACTATTTTTGTTGTTTTAACAATTAGTTACAATTTTCATTACATAAATCATCAAATATAACAATATACAATTACCTATGTGACCAGTCTTATTTTGCTTCATAAAAAAGAATGGCCAACGTAGATACAAGTATTTTGTCTTAGGGAGGGATAAATCCTACTTTGTAAAGGAACACTCCGATTCAAACAAAAAATTTCTCTGAAACTGATATTATCAAGATGATTGATTTCTTGATTGACAACATATTTGTTACGTTCGGAGGACGTCGTTTTCAACAGACTGTCGGCATTCCAATGGGAACAAACTGTGCCCCTCTACTTGCCGACTTGTTTCTTTATTATTATGAGGCTGACTTCATGCAGGAACTTCTTAGGAAGAAAGATAAGAAGTAAGCAATATCCTTTAACTTTACTTTCCGCTATATAGATGATGTTCTTTCACTATATAATTCAAAATTTGGTGACTATGTGAAACGCATCTATCCCATCGAGCTAGAGATAAAGAATACTACAGATTCAGTTGAGTCAGCCTCAGATCTTGACTTACATCTAGAAATTGACTATGAGGGTCGGTTGAAAACAAAACGTTACGACAAAAGAGATGATTTCAGCATTCCAATTGTGAACTTTCCATTTCTAAGTAGCAACATTCCAGCAGCCCCTGCATACGGGGTATATATCTCCCAATTGATACGATATTCCTGTGCTTGCATTTCCTATCATGATTTTCTTTATGCTCACAAGGTAGCTATTAAACCAAGAGTTCCAAATGGTGAAGTTGAAATCATCCCTTCGTAAATTTTACGGACGCCATCACGAGTTCGTTGACCGTTATGGAATAACCGTTTCACAAATAATATCGGATATGTTCCTTTCGTCGTAACTACAATCCCCTCCCCTTTCGTCCTTCTTTTGAAACGTCGTTTGTGGTTGTTTTAATCATTTGTGTCAATAAGAGAATTTCAAATTGATAGCGATCTCTGATAAATTGTTTGCAAACCATTTTTTGGGAATTTGACTGATGTAGAACTTGTTCCATTAACAGTACACGTCACACAACTCTTATGTCCACTTCATAATATCATATACACACACAATATACACAACTCGTTTATGTTTATCGCATAATAGAGCAGAATCATATTGCAAAGGTAACTTTAAAAATGACACTTGATGAATAATATAATTTTGACAATTTGACGTCATGGCTTTGTTTTGTTTTTATTGTGGTTGATGTGTAGCTCAAAACCCACTTTGTACACATGAATGAATTGTAAGTTTTGTTATGATCAAAAGTGAAAAGAAGTTGTTGGCTTTCTTCAACTTTCTACTGTAATAATGAGTTTTTTTTTTAAAGCTACTTTTATTTCATTTCTCAATAATGTTCGGTTTGACTTACATGACATGTAAACTATATCATGTATATATATGAAAATAAACTCAGCATAGTTACCATTCATGATTGAAATTTTGTATTTGCGCCAGACACGTGTTTCGTCTTCAAAAGACTCATCAGTGACGCTCGTATCAAAAGTTTAAACACCCAAATTAAGTACGAAATTGAAGAACATTGAGGAATATCCGTAAGAAAAACGTAACATGTTATACACATACTTGATAATCCCAAGCCGCCCCAGCATCTCCAGTGCCACACCCAGTCGGATCAGCACATTCTATATACTCCGAAAATATATCGAAACATTTCAGAGACCCGTTTGTACCATTGTAAAACAAACCTGTAATATATTGAGATTCAATAAGTAGTAACAATTTATAACCCGTTTTCCAAATTCCCCCAAATTCACTTAGTTGATCTGGACAAAAACTTATTTATTATTTCAGTGATTTTGTAAAACTGCTAGTAAAATTCAAGTTTTTTTTATTAAGTCACTAATACTCCTGAAATTTCAATTATTTTATAAATCCTTAATTTTACAAATGCACTGAGAAATGCAATATATATTTTTGGTCGAATAAAAATTTATCAAAGTGGGTTAAATGGTAATGTTCTTTATGTCAATATAAACATATTATAAAAATAAACCTTTTAGAATTTCTTGAGGTTCCTTAATAACCGATTTGCTATATTCATTCCACATAAAAGACTCAGTGTTCTAGCTTTTATATTGCAATATGTTTCATATTGTAGTTTAATATAATGTCAATTTATATGGTTGTATTTTTGTAGTGAAGTTTTTCTGTTTTCCGTAGTTTTCCCTGATCGTTGATATGTTTTCTTCGGTTTCATTTGTTATACGGATTTGTTTTTGCTTAATATAGTTATGACTATTGAACATCGGTATACGACTGTTGCCTTTATGTCTTCATACCTGCAGCGTTGGAAAGTCCTACAACGGAATCCTCTTCTTCCATCAAATAACTACATGCCTCCTACAAAATGAGAAAAGTTATTATCACAAGTAATCAATATTTCAAAATGACCAGCATTGATTAAAAAAGAAAACATAGAATATTGCCCTTCAAGCCAGTTTACCTGTTTGCAAGTAAATCTTTTTATATAACCGAACATATAAATTGAGATTAAAACTATTAAAGATGAAAACTTAAATTTGGATGATTATGGCTATTCTATATACACCCAAATAGTTTGTGTATTTAACAGCTATATCTTTTAATCCACCATTTTCTACTTAAGAAAACGCATGTTCCAAGTAAGGAATATGACGATTCTTGTTCATACGTTTGATATGTTTGAGCTATTGATTTTGCCATTTGATTAGGAACTTTCCGTTTTTAACTTCCTCGGAGTTCAGTATGTTGTGATATTACTTTTAAACCTCTGACAGTATTTCAGAAAAAAATGTTTATAGAAACTAAAGTTTCTTTAAATATTCATATGTATAACAAGTAAATTAGTCTGAAGATGTAGATGATATCATTCAAATGAATCCATCTCGCCGCCTTCTGTCCTACTGTCCATTTTGAACCACAGCCAGTATATAGGTTGTGTCACAATTACATTTATCATATCAAAAATTAGCACAGGATGCTCACACATGTTTAAGATATGCATCAACTATTTGTTACATTTTGATTTATTTCCTCAAGGACACTCATTTTTGAAAGTCTTAAAGTTTTAGAAATTTCAAATATTGACACTTAAGGCATTTAATCAGGCTATGGATCCGTATGAGGTTGTAGCATACCATACTATTTAAAATAAATATATAAAGAGGTATCTATACAACAATATTTTCAACTTTAAATATATCAACAAAAGATGGGATGTTGTTTGAAATAACCACGATTAATGAGACGACAGAAATCTAGTGAAAATGTGTAAATTGTTTAAATATCAAAACTTCTTATCGCTATTAATTGGTTATTTTTCAATTGTTAGACAATCTAACTTTAAGTGGCATTCTTTTCACTAATTTATTATCTGACTCAAAGCTACCAGTATCACTGAATTGGTAATATATTACCTCAGAAAATTTCTCTCAAATTATCAAAAATTCTTATTAGGACAGGGTTATCTATACTGATCACTGCTATTGTGACTATCGAATTCATAGATATAATCATGTCTTCGTGTTTAACACAAAAAATAGTTGCAGTCCAGTTGTACATGTATTACTATTCAATATAATGTGCTTTGACAAATTAAATTTAACAACTTAACAAACTTAAAGCTCTGATTAATGTTTAATGTTTTCAATGTATCACATCAGATACTTGAACTCATGACTCAAAAATATCTAGAGTAGTTCTACTTGTGATTGATGTACAAAAGTCATTCATATCTCTTTATAGAATAGTGATTTTAAAAACACCAAGTATACCACGCTTATATAAATTATGTATGTCAGATGCACGTTCAGTCTATTACAAGCAAATATTGTAGGTGACACTGACTTTGTCGACGCACCCTGTCTCACTTCTTATGGAGTTCATGTGATTCCCTTATTTTTTTTTATATTCTTAACCCGATTAGTACCTTCTTTGAGATTTGAAATGTTTGGCTTTAAGCGTTCCTGATGAGGGTAAATCCAAAAAAGCGCTTCGGACACATGGAATTATTATACGTGTTGTTTTCAATTTTTGAACATCAGAAAAACTACTGCTTTCTTTAGTTTAGTGCCACTAAATTCAAAACAGTTAGAAACAAAACCAATAACGTAGTCAAAAAGCTTTTAAAACTAAAAATTATAAAACAAAGTTGTGACAAAACGTGACAACGGTCATCTGTACCTACTGGCAGAAAATCGCGGTGTTTTAAATGATTTTATAAACAGTAAATTTACAGGAATGTCTTTTAAACCAAAATTATACGATTTATTCCATATTGTCTGCTCTACTCGACCATTGTTGAAATTATTTGAAAATAAAGTGCTTCGATTAGCGCAGCCTGATACGACCGCAGAGGTTGATTCCTGAACAGTATAGGTTTCTGACACGACACAAATGTCAGGATCTGACAAATCTATTGCGCAATACGGTGCAATTAAATATTTATTCTTGAAACTTTTCAAAAATTTTGAAAAAAATGAACCCCTTAAAATATTGGATCCCCCCTCCCCAGACTTTTTGACTCCATCCTTGGACCAATTATCCCAACACTCAATCTCAGCCTTTCCTTTGTAGTTTGAAACTTTGTAGTACAAATCAGAGAGATCCACACACTTAAACACAAGTTATTGTCTGGAAACTATAATAATGCTTGTTTTGGCCCTTTTTTTGGCCCCTAACTCCTGCATGTAAGGGGCAATAACCCCCAAACTCAATCCTAGCCTTCCTTTTGTTATATAGAACTTTATGGTACAATGTCAGAGAGATCCATACACTTACACACAAATTATTGTCCAGAAACTGCAAAAATGCTTGTTTTTATTCCCGTTTTACCCTTAATTATTAAACTGTTGGCACCATAACCCCACAATACATCCAAACCTTCAACTTGAAGTATTAAACATTGTGGTACAATTTAAGAGCAATTGCAATACTTATAACAAGTTATTATCCTAAAGGTAGAAAATGCTTGTTTTGGACCCTTTTTGGGCCCCTTTTTTCTAAACTGATGGAACCATCATCCCCAATATCAATCCCAACCTTCCTTTTGTGGTATTGAACCTTCTTATCAAATTTTGAAGAGATCCAATCATGTAAACTAAAGTTATTGTCTTGAAACCAAATGTGTCTTCGGACGACGACGACGACATCATATCATTATAAGATCCCCAAATTTTTTTGCAGTAGTACAAAAATAGCCCAACAGAGGGGGACTTCCTGTATGTCATCACATTTATTTTCGCAATGCTCTTTATTTTCAAAACATTAATCAATTACCATAATAGTAGTATACCGGTGTTGAAGAGTCATAAATCGAATGAGAGATAACAAATCCGGGTTACAAACTAAAATCGTGGGAAACACATCATCTATCAGAGGAAAGCAAAGGAACAACAGGAACACTGAAGTGCAACACAAACAAACACCAACATACATGGAAACGAGGTATGTGTATAACAACTGCCATATTTCTGACTTAGTATAGGACATTTTAAGAAAACATTGATGGGTTGAACCTGGTTATGGCTTGCCAAACCTCTCGCTTTATAACAATGTTACAAAAATATCGCTAAAAGCACTATGTGACAGAAATACAGCACAAACACCCAAGAACATTCATCACAGAGAAACGCATATTCAAATGATATATTAGTCGACACAACCAGGGATGGGGTAATTAAAAATGTAATGGTAATTAAGTGTAATGCATTACAATTTTCCATGTAATTGAATGTAATGTGTAATTGAGCATTTTTTAATTACATATAATGGTAATTTAATTAATTACATAGAAAAAAGCATGTAATGCTCAATTACTTTTGAATTACATTTGAATTACATGTACTTTTATGGTGTTACAGTTAAGGATTTGTGTTTAATAATATAAATTGTAAATTTATATACATTTTTCAAATATTAATATCAATGCTTTTTTAATATATGAAGTCTGCAATTTATTCTGAAGTTTTTATATCATTTATTTGACCTACAGATTTTTTTTGAATAGTCTTATAATTTAAAAAATGTGATAATCATATATAAGGGTTGTTCAGTTTTTAAGAAAGATCTTTAACTAAATAGATTGATAAGTAATAAACACCTTGTGAAACAAAACAATAAAATGTGTCACTGTAAAACATCTTTCTGAGACAGTTCATTCAGAATTTAAAATCACTGCATATAATCATTTTGTCAAATTAGTATTCACAAAAGGATTATAGAAATAAAAATTAACAGCTGTAAAAACAAACAGCAATTAATCAGATTAAAATGCCACTATTACAGATATTTTATCTAATTAGCAAAATATTGCTAATATTTAGACATTATATACATTGTTTGTACAAAAATTATTTTCAATATTGTGACAAGCACACTTTTTAATATTTTTAAAGTAAAATAAAAAAGTATTTTAAATTCATTCATATTTTCTTTATTCATATTATGTTTAATTCAAATGAGTTCATTTCTGAGATGTCAAAATACCCCTTAATGTATTGGCAAGTTAATAGAAACAAATTCCCTCTCCTATCAATATAATGATCTTCTAATCATAAAACTTCCATGTCCTGATCAAGCAATATCTTGCACAACATTAGCTCCTGTCGAAAGACTATTTACAATTGCTGTTTTCAGACCAGAAGATTCAGACTAATTGACAAAACATTAAAACAACTATATTAAATAATTATCAAATGCAACGTTTAAACTATGCTTACATAAATATTTTACACATGCATTATATAAACATGTAAAATATTGTTAAAAAATATCATGATGAAATGTAATGTGTAATTTAATTAATTACTTTAGTAAAGTAATTGTAATTTAATTAATTACATTTCAATTTAATTACATTTCAAAAACTGTGTAATGTGTAATTAGTGTAATTGACCATTTTTGCAATGTAATGTGTAATTCAATTAATTACATTCCAATGTAATGACCCCAAGTCTGGACACAACATGCAAATGTGCATCTTTTCTAAAATAAAATAAGATATATGAGATAATCTATTAAGTAATTTTCTTGATCTAGTAACACCAAATGTATGTGAATCAAATAATGCCGTTTCATGCTTTAAGTTCTGCCATTGGCGAACCTACTTTAAAACTAAACATTTGCTGTCTGATTTTTTTTTATATGTCCCCTAAACTCTACTAATATACATGATATAGCTTTGTTAATTTATCCGAAATATTGATTCAGCGAAACATTTTCAAATGATCTAACAATTTTGAACAAACAAAACTCTTTACAAAAAAATCAATGCTAGCAGTTTCAGATTTTCATGCCATCAGAAATTCAACTTTATTCTCAAGATCCGATTTAGGCTTATATAATGGAATCATTACCTTAACTGGATATGCAGGTAGATTTGCTAAGAAGTCTGTTGGATAAGGATAGTCCATCATTGACAATGACCCAAAAGCATTACGTATCCATAGTAACAAATGGCGATATTGCACAAGATCTGTCAGTTTATTACACAGATGGAACTTGGAAGATATTGTACTAAAATCTACCAAAAAAAAAAAAACAGCATTAAAATGTATTGTATATACTGTATCTGATCAATTATTTTGTGTCAAAAATATGACTGCTGAAATAAAAATGCATAATACTATCATTAGCCAGCCATGTTACATAAAAAACAAAAAACTCATAGAACACATATTTGTTTTGACGCCTTTATACTTAGTTAGAAGATCGATGTTTTATATAAAATTTATTTACTAAATGCTATAGAAAAGGGCTTATAATGTAATCAAACAATTTCCAGTAATTAAACTAACAATCCGAAAGCGAACAAACAAAGCCATGACAATAAAACTCGACCAAGAGACAAACAATAGCATACAACAATGACGACTGAGCAACACAATCCCCCCCCCCCCCCAAAAAAAATGGAGATGATCTTATGTTACCCGGATGTGTAAGTAACTTATGGTCCTCACGTTGCATTAGTTATAACAGATAGAGATATTGATATCAAAATTGACCTTCTATGCATGTTTTCTGACTAAGTAATTAACTAGATCTTTTAGAAATTCAATATTGTTCTACCATGCATATTCCCTAATCATAATTATTGGTTATATTTGCCATGTGTAATTGTGAGTTTGTTTTAGATGAGATGAATTTCCTTATCTTTCGCCTTTCTTTTTTATCTCAATCTGATAAATACAAGAACGACCTACACTATATGTTCCCTAATAATATGATTGAATTTTCATCCAATACATTCAACTTTTGGAGTAGAAACCTAATGTCAGGGAAACTTTGATGACAAGTATGAGATTGGATATCCTTTTGATATATTTCACCTTTGTTTTGACAAAAAACGACCTACACTTTATGTTTTCTAACAAATTATTGAATCTGAATCTTATCCATTCCATTTTTGGATTAGAAACCTAATGTCAGGGAAAACTTTGATGACAAGCATCGACATCTCATGCAATCAGTTTTGTAAATACAAAATGTAAAGCAACAATAGTATACCGCTGTTCAAGTTATTAAAGAGTTTTCATGGAGTAGTTGTCAGAGTATTTTGAAGGAAACAAACTCTTCAAATTTGTATTGTTTGGCTTTATAACTATTTTGATACAAGCGTCACTGATGAGTCTAATGTTGACGAAACGCGCATCTGGCGTACTAAATAATAATCCTGGTATTTTTGATAACTATTAGTTTTGCAGACGTACCTCCTTTGGCAGCTGTTGTATTCATTATACCAAATGCATCTCTTACTCTTGCTACACATTTCGAAGATGCATCGTTGAAGTCCTAAAATATGAATCAATGTATAATGATGATTTAGGTGTTATTTCCAAGATTTAAACTACTAAAAACTATAGTACATCAAAACACTCAATCCAAATATTTGAAAGCGAAAGATGTATAATGTGTTTATCTGAGATAACGTTTACCTGGATCCATGCCCTTTATAATCAGGTAAAATTAGACTTTTTAGATAAAGGAAAGTGAGGAACAGGCCGGGTAAGCATTACGGCCTTACCTAATGATAATCAGAAATGTATATAAATAAATATACATATACAGTTTACCATATAGCTTTGGGTTGAAGACAGCACACAATAGCCGTTTTATGGTAACATTTCTGGTTCGCGTACAATTCGAGAAGAGACTGAATGGTGTTCAGAACCATTCATAAATCTTATGGATAGCTAGGAACATGCTGTTATGTAAAAAAGAATTATTGATTCGCTGCGACAATAAATGTAAAGGAAAGTATTTAACAGTTAATCATCAATAGAAACAACATGTCGCACGTGTGTGTTCATAAGTGTGGCAGATATGTTGAAACCGGTTTTTCCGTTGGAATGTCCCATTGAAACAAATAGGGTTTGACGATTTTGAATATGAAGATGTGTACCCTAAGGATATGTTTAATGTTGACTAATCTAAAAAGACAGATTATTAGAAAGATAAAATACACACCTTTGTGACAGTTTTCCAAAAGAATGTCTTTGGAAAATTTGGATCGAGAAGATAAATAGGAGCACTCGAAGCTATACTGCCTGCAATGATACCAGGATATTTATACCTCATATATGCACTCAGCATCCCTCCATAACTGTTATAAGAGAAAGAAAAAAAAATCGATATCAAAAAAGCATTGCATACGACAATTTTATAACTTTTAAAAATACTATGGTACCGTTATAAATTTAACAGTAACTATATAAAAGTCATCAAATGTATATACGTAATATTATAAAAAGCTATTAGCTGTCCGCACTAAAACACCTGCTAACAGCAACTGAGATAGGACATTTCGTGATACTATTTAATGTACTTGCAACTTCTATCTAATGGAATCGGATAGTCTAAGGAAAAATTATTATTAGTCTGAAATATTCCTTCCTTGGCATTAATTTATAACCCATTATGAAAATTTAATTCACCATGTAACCACCGCAGTCTGTAGCCAACAACTCGTGGATAAAACCATTGCTTTAAACATTTATATATATCGAAATATACTGAGCCATAAAAGTTTAGCAACAAAAAAAGTGAAATAAAATGTTATTTTATTACATAACAACATATAATTTTAATAATAACAAAATGGAATTATGACATGTCAGAAGCAACATGAATGTTTATCACTCACATTCATTAGGATTATCTCTGTATGGAGCGCGGGAAGGCCAAAATGCGGAAATGAGCATAGTGTTATTCAAAATCAATTTCTCAGCCATGCTCTAAGTGCACCAATGAAGTATTGGCAGGCACACCAGCAACTGCCCTTAGTCATGCACTACTTTTGTGGCCGAAAAAAAAAAACAAACTCGTCACGTGTTGACGTAAAGCAAGGCAGCGCTCCTCCCCTGACGATAGTTTTTTTTTGGTCTACGAGATATCGACCTATACTGTGCAATTGCAATTTGTCGATATTTGTTTGTTCGTCTCTAAACTGTTGCCTTATGCACATTAAATCGAGCCAAGATGTCAGCAACACTCATTCCGGCATCAACCATTCCAAGAGCTTTCTGACGGTCATTTTCGGGGTGGCCTGGTTGACACCCCACGCATTTTTTTTCAAACGTGTATTTGTTTTTCTTACCAATGGTGTGTTTCTGATCGTTATTGAAAAAGAAATTTTTAATGTCGTTTTAAAAGTACAGGTACAGAAGGTAAAGGAACGAGAAAAAATATATACCCAACTTTCCTTGCTCGAAATTAATATACATAAGCCGTGTTTTGAAGATTCGTGCAAGCCAGGCAAAACCTACGTTACTATCATTTGATTCACACAGAATCCGAATCTCTGGCACCAGGACGAATTAATAACTTTTACACTGTTTATTAAGTGCAACAGCAGAAATACTTGACTTTACTCAATCTGTTAGTAATATACAAACTAATACCTGCAAATACCTATACAAGTCAGAGTGTTTGTCACTTTGAAGTTATTTTGGTTGTTTCAGTTAAGTCGTTTCCAGGGTTTTTTTTGTGATTTAATTTTCTTCGTAATTGAACATTTGGCATTCATATATATATATATGAGCCTTAACAAATAGGGAACATCTTGATACAGGTAGAGGGGGCCTCAATATACCAGTATTTTCCCATTGATGGTGCCAATATCGGGTTTCCAAACAAAAATTGATACCAGACTATGCAAACTTTGATGGATAATGACAAAGTTCCAAAGTCTTGAAAAATTAGGGAAAGTCAGAGCGTAGTGGTTTGCATCAGAATTATGAAATGGCTTACCTGCCACCAAAAGCTATAACCGGACATCCTGTGGCATTCAATGATTTCTTCAATGAAGTTAACAATACAGCATAGTCAGCTAAAGCTTGTTCTATAGTTAATAAGCCTACGTTTTTGGAATTAAAATTGTCACTCGGAAATGGCATGGACTTCCCATAAAATCTCTGAAAATATTGATACGGATAAAGATTAAAAAGAGGTGCATGTTATACGGAAGTAAGACAGCAACACAAAGATACAAATAACATAATATTACCTGGTCAAAACAAGTTATTCAAAATTGACAAATGTCTCTATAATGGTTAGAGTAATGAACTGTCACATGACCTAGAGGTAAATATGAAAATAAATACACAACCGCTATTTCCTACAAAAGTGTGACCCAATAAAAATAAAATGATTTAAATAGTAATACAGGAATGTGTTGTGGCATAATTTACAATGCTATAAAATAAGTTGTTACATATTTTTCCTCCCTCATTTACATCTATAATATGTGTAATATTAGCCAAACTATAAACCGGAACTTACATGTTCTGCAAATACAACAAGTGCACCAAATTCTTGTGCTATATCAAATACAAATCCAGTATTCTCCCAGAATTCATCAATTGGTCCTTCATTTCCTGTATAAAAAAATATTGGACCAGAGCCTCTCTTCCACCATTTATCTATGAAAAGGAATTGATAAATATTACCATGTTTACCATGTTTTAATAATAGTTAACGTTTATACCACAAAACCGTATCTGACTACAGACTAACCTGTGTATCTAACAAAATTTTAATACATCTCTTGACCTAAATGTATATGACTCATATATTGTCTGAAGGAAGAATAAATAAGGAATATCAAATTCCAGTTATATATTTTCTATTACTTTGAAACTAAGATGGATTTAAAGGTTATTTCTTGAGGTCCAGGCATGTCTTTTTTATTTTTGCAGGTGCACAGGGTTTCCTGAACAGAGTAGAATTGTGCTGAAAATACGGACATGAAGAAAGCTAAGAAATATAAAAATACAAAACTGTAATCTCTATTATTTTAATCAGTACCATGAAATAAATAAATAAACTATAAAGACTGTCAAACTGAAAGCGAAAGTAGGATAACTTCAATGTACATACCTTGAGTAAGAACCCTCTGTTTAAATGTTTGTTGACCAAATGAAAGAAAATTAAAATGATCTACAAATTGATCAAAGTATGACTCCTTGTATGGTTGTACATTATAACCGTGTCCTTTTACAATGGTTTGCACAGATGAAAAAACTATAGCTGAAACGACAACAAGCTGTATGGGCGCTGCCATTTTCTATTATTGATGTCATGTGATATTTCATCACATGGCTAGTAACATGAACGTCATCACGATGATCACATGGGATTCACCACGGGGTTTATCTTGTACCAAAAAATAACCTTTATTAAAACCATATCGCGACTAAAAATTTAAGAAAACATTTTTTTTTAACAAGAACACTTTTGTAAAAGTAAATTAATCATTAAAAAAATGTGAATGTGTCGGGGTATTTTGTATTCATAAGCAGACAAAACAATATAAATATAACAACTGAAGACAGGCACTACAGTATATATCATAAATATGATCAATATGTAATTCAGTGTTCATATCTTTTTTTTTCATACCCTTTCAAATCCATTCTGTTATATAATTCAGAGGTGCGGGAAGGTTATACTGTTTCTTGTAATAATTTGATCTTGAAAATAGTTATAAACGGTACTTTTTTATATTATATTTACCTAATTCAAGTTCAAGGTTCTGATCATATATTCTAAATTCAATATTAAGTTTACAAAATTCAAATAAAAGTTTGAATGTTGTTAATAAAATTCTTTTTCAGTATCTGTTTTGAGATCATTGTAGAGAAAAAGTTTATATAAAAAGTTCACATAAGTTTTCAATATTTGTTTTACTGATTCAAAATTTAAATCAGTATTTTATTGGACAAAGCACATATGATACAATGCGTATTCCAAGATACAAACACATTAAACATGAAAATTTATGCAAATACAACATAAAGAAAGCATTTCAAGTACTAATTATATATATAATATCACAGTATTACACAGTATTATACTTATGGTAGACCAACTGACATTAGATTTTTATTACGAAGTTCAAAAGCTTGACTTAAATAATTACATATGTGTCTGGTGTCAACCAGATTTACTGAATTAAGTAAATAAATCGTTGATTTAATATCATCATCATTATTAAGGTTTTTGAAAATATCAAACTTGTCTCGAAGATCTTTATATAGAGGACAATATAAAAGAAAATGAACTTCATCTTCCACTTTATCTTTACAAAGTTTGCAGTATCTTTCATTTGCTAAAATTTTTGGTTTGCTATACCTCCCAGTTTCAATTGCAAGTGAATGTGCACTTATTCTAATTTTTGTAAGCAGTGATCTATCATATTTCTTAATATCAAATCTTAAGTAAGCTTTTAAGTCAAAAGATGAGCACATTTTACCAAAAAATCTTAGTTTACCTGTGTTATTAGATTTGATATGCTCAAGTTGACCCAAAATCTTGCATTTATAAAAGTTTTTTAGTGAGTCCTCAAACACATTATGTGATATTTGAAGTGAATCAAAGTTGATTAACTTTTTTAGTTTATGTAATGATTGTACCCAGCAAGAGCTCTTCTGTGTATACAATTTTTTATCTTCAATGAATGCAGATTTTAATAAATCAAATTTTGGGTTGTTTCCAACTTCAATGTCAGTTAATCTAGCATAGTATTTAAACATAAGTTTATATGATATAAAACACACCGGATATAGCTCAAGTTCTGTACGTAAAGCTAAATTGGAAGCCTTACCATGAACACCAAGAATATTTTTCATAATCATATTCTGAACCTTTTCAAATGGCAGTTTATCAGCAGTGTCAAGATTTATGTTAAAATCTGAGATCCAAATTTCAGATCCATAAGTCATAATTGTTTAAATTAATGAGTTGAAAAGTCTTACCCATTTTGCCACTGCAATACAATTAGAATATGGTAATTTTGATTTCAAGGCGAAATATGCCTTACGTGCTTTATAGAGGTTTTTATATCATTAATACACATCTTGATAATTTTTTTATTTAAAGTTATGACTTCCTTTTTATATTTTAAGTTTTCGATTGGTAACCGGCTTCCAACTTCAAAACGAGTTGCCAAATTTGTTGAGCATTTTCTTACATCCAAAAAATATTTACAAAATGATAAATGAACCTTTTCAAAAGCAAAAACAAAACGTATCAACAATGGTGTTACTATAGTTTGCACGAACTTTTGCTCTAATGGATGGTAGGTATGAGTCCATCATACATACTTCAATGAGGGTGGTAAAAGGGGCCCTGAACACGGAAACACGTGAAATAAAAATCGCGAAAACGTTGCACGGAAAATACAAAATCTGAAAAAACGAAGCACGAGAAATGAAATCGTAAATATTAATGTAAAAAGTTAAGTTATTTATTAATCAGCCGTTCTTGGAGATCATCTAGTCATTATATAATGGACATGATGTCCGCTATAGTTGCAACTGATTTGAGAGAAAAATATTATTCATAATAATTAGTTTAATAGCCATTTTAAATATTCTGGGAAAACATAATTTAAAACAATCTGGTTTACTTTTTAATCAAATGCGAGGAAAGCACGAGAAATTAAGAGTAC
The DNA here is from genome assembly GCA_037788925.1 of Mytilus galloprovincialis. Lineage (NCBI taxonomy): Eukaryota > Metazoa > Mollusca > Bivalvia > Mytilida > Mytilidae > Mytilus > Mytilus galloprovincialis. The sequence goes on from CM075331.1 coordinate 34,417,340, forward strand.
CGACACGAAACAAGGAAAATATATAAAGGAAAACACGAGCCACGCACGTTGAACCAAACACGAGAAAACAAGAAATAAAACGTCAAAACACGAAAACACGTGAAGGCCAAAAACGCTTCTATTTTGCAGGTATTTTCCACCTGAAATTACATGGATTTTGTCTTTATTGTGTCGTTAATCACAGTACTGGGATAACTTATTCATACTGTAGTGAATTCCATCTTTAGTTTCTGAAAGTAAAATTACTGCAAAGAGAAGACTATATATATCTGCATCAACTAGTTTAAGTGGTCTGCATTGTTCATCTAAAAATATATCATTTATATCATAAATAAAAATATTAAACAATGTATAACTGAGTAATTGTGTCGTGATGGCGTACTCTTCTCTGTATTTAAAATATGGAGATGAGACATTATCAGATTTAAGTGAAGATGCTGTGTCTGAAAACTGGTTTTGATTACTTGGTATATGTTTTTGCCAACCCCTAATTTAGCCAATTTGAAGAAGACCATCTCGCCATACAGTCAAATGCTCCTTTTAAGTCCACAAAACATGCATGTACCTTCTTATTATTTTTATTCAGATATGTATTAATCAAAAATAATCTAGGAATTACATGAGAGCTTGTGTGTACACCTATTTTCTAGTACTTCTAAGACTTAACGTTGATAGATTGGTCAACACGTGGTTGGTTTATTTGAGGTACACATTTACACCCATTCAAGTTACCACCCCTGAGTATGTTCATTTCAAAAATTTCTAAATATTCAAAGATTAAAACATTTTGAATGAAAGTAAATTGAATTATTCTAATTAAAAGGGAGAACAACTATCAAAATTAAATGAAAGAAAAATGACAACGACTTCCTGTTTTCAATAGTTAAAATGCAAAAGATAAAAAATTTAAATACCATAATCATAACTGTATTATTTATTTATAGATAAATCTGATGTACAGTAGTTGTCGTTTGTTTATGTAATTTATACGTGTTTCTCGTTTCTCGTTTTTTATATAGATTAGACCGTTGGTTTTCCCGTTTGAATGGGTTAACACTATATAGTAATTTTGGGGCTCTTTATAGCTTGCTGATCGTTGTGAGCCAAGGCTCCGTGTTGAAGGCCGTACATTGACCTATAAAGGTTTACTTTTATGAATTGTTATTTGGATGGAAAGTTGTGTCATTGTCACTCACACCACATCTTCCTATATCTAAGACCTTTACTTCAACAGAATCAGATTTGTCAATCCAGTTAATTCTCAGTCATTTTAACTGAACGGACGTGCTGGGCCAGCTCTCCTTTACCCGCTATCCTCGATGAGGGTTTACCTTTGGATGGATCAACGACTTACTTCTTTAGATGACAGAAGCCAATCCAACGCGGTACAGTAAACGTATGTTGTTGTGCGTTTATTCCCGCGTCAACATGCATTCCAAAACCCATTGTAGATGGGGGAGTGTTATGCCGATTGACGTCCAAGGGCTGTATCCTAGGTGTTAGATGATGGGCCTTCATTTCACTGCCTCACGGCTTTGGTCCTGATAATGCTTCCTGTCATCTTTAATACTACGTTCATGACTCATCTACCAGTATAACATCATCGAGGTTAGCGGGCTGCCAAGCTGACTAAACTGGCCATGAAAGCAGCCTATGTGAAGAATATAACATCAAAATAGTCAACATACCAAACCAAAACAACTCACAAAATCAAGATGGTGTACTCCAAAATGGCGTCCTTCAAAATGGCGTCCCCCATGTGGTTCTGACCGATGGCACAATATTATTCAAACGCTCACCAAACGCCTTCGGGCACCGAGCCGACCGTGCGAGGGCTGTATAGCCAGTCAAGGTCAATAAAAACTTCCATTCAGTGTATCAGATTTGTGCTTATCGTTCTCTCTTTCTATCTCTCTCTTTCTATCTCTCTCACACACTTCTTTTGTACTCTCTTACACTTTCTATCTCTTACCGTTCTAGGAAAGTAGGTTCGTGAGATTGAGTGAACAAACGAGGGATTCAGTGAGTGAGTCAGTGAGCGAGTAAGTCAGTGAGTAAGTGAGCGAGCGACAGATCGCGCGAGAGAGTAGGAGAGAGTGATAGCGTGGAGGAAAGAGAGAGAGCGGGGTGGAAAGAGAGCGGGAGTGAAAAAGAGAGAGCGCTAGAGTCGAAAAAAAAGAGAATTGGTTTGGCAGAGTGATATTATGTGAGTGTGTGGAAGAGAGAAGAGAGAGCGCTAGAGTCGAAAAAAAAAGAGAATTGGTTTGGCAGTGATATTATGTGAGTGTGTGGAAGAGAGAAGAGAAAAGTTGGAATAGCAGAGTTGGAAAGCGAAAGAGAGAAAAAAGTGAGATTGTGCGACTGAGAGTTAGTTAGTCATATAATGCATATAGCTAAGAAAAGAAAACTAATGTGAACTGAAGAATTGAAGTGGTAGTGGGATAAGGAGAATTGGACTGTGAGAATTAGAGCTGTAAAAGATGAGAAAGATAAGGCATAGACAAACGGTCTAAATGATGTCGACTTACTCAACTATAGGTCACCATACAACTTTCAGCAATTAGCAAAATCCATACCGTTGAGAAAGTATAAAGAACCCGACGTTTGATTATAAATTTACTAACATGCTATCAAGAAAAGTCTTTACTATTTAAAAGCAGGTGCGGTTCTTTTGAAAATGTTTGTTTTTATAATATGCAAAATACTTCCAATAGATATATTTACTAAGTTAACATAAAATAAATACAATATATGTTTGTCAGCCTTATTCTTTTAAAGAGTCGAATTTGAAAACTACCTAGCTGATATCATACTATAAAAAGGTCAGTGGTTCTTTGTATAACATATATAAATTAATCGCGGCCGTATGCAATCATTTTATTCCTGCAGAAATTACTTTCCTAGGTTAGGTGAGGATTGAGCCCACACAAAGGTGTAATCCCGTGACATTCTCCATTATATGTCTATACCAAGTCAGGAGCTTGTAATTCAGTGGTTTTCGTTGGATCATTGTCTGTGAAACAATTCAAACGAGAAAACCAACGGCCCAATTTAGAATGAAATTCAAAACAGTGTGGCTGTGGCCATTGATTGACACATTAAATTCATCCATTGACTGGGACAATTTAGGTGAACGTTTGTATGTAACGACCACTGCTCACTATGTACTTTTTAAAGACACTTAAACTATGGGGTCACCAAAGGTTCTCAACACCTTAATAAAGTAATTCGAAAAATTAATCAGAAATAACACGATGTTTGATTTATACCAATTATATAAATCAAAACATAAAGGTTATTCCTGGTTAATTTTTAGAATTCTTTTATAATTAAAGGCGTTAAGAAACCTTTGGTGACACCACAGTTTAAATGTCTATCGTAGGTACGTCGTTAACAGTGGTCGTTACAGACAAACGTTCACGTAAATTGTCCCAGTCAATGGATGAATTTAATGTGTCAATCAATGGCCACAGCCACACTGTTTTGAATTTCATTCAAAACAATACAATTATCATCATTTTTTGTTCGTAAAGTAGGCACGTTCGTTTTCTCGTTTGAATTGTTTCACACTCTTCATTTCAAGGCTGTAAAATATATATAACCGACAATACGGTATGAGTTGTTTCTCATTGATGGAGCCGTACATTAAACTATAATTGCCTACATTTACTTCAATTGAACTCCGTTGGTTGTTTCATTGGCAATCATTCTGCATCTCCTTACTATTATACTAATCACTTCCTTTACAATAGTAAGTTCACTTGATACTAAACTAATGCGTATTACTTTATAAATCTTTACCATGGGAATTTTAAAGTACTGTTTCATTTAAACAAAATTAAATCATCAATAACATAATGTGTTTCCATGGTGCTTTGTTTATAGGATCACAAATCAAAGAAAGGCATAATTCAATCTAATTAGATTGGGCATAATTTACCGTCACACTACACACAAATATAAAATATAAATACATTTTGTAAAATTTTGTATTGAACGAAGCCATACCTAAGATCTTATATCTGAAAGATTTTCATTCGGAAAATCTTGTTTTCATTTGACATATTTCGGGTCGTGGCTAACATTCATGGAAAATGTAAATGGGTTCGTATTTCATTCTTTAAAGCACGTTTTTATTCTAATCCATCCGCAACCAACAATCAATCCATTAAATTAACTAAAATTTCTATCCTACTGCTAGAACTACTACAACAAACTACATTCCGAATTTATAGTTCTTAAGATTTTTCAACTGAGTCACTCAAAGTAGTTCTGTATAAACACTAAACAAGTCTTTTATATGTACACTGTTAACAGTTAGCTTCAAATTTAACTTATAAAAATTATAAAAAAAATATAATTAATAAAAAGATGTTTTGCTTTCATATAATTTTTTATATCATGTTCAAAAATATGACGTATTATTGTCCAATCTAAAGTCGTGATAGTTGTTATTTCAATAAAAATGCATTGACTTTCTAATATTGGTCCTGCTATTGTGAAATAAATATATATATAGATAGATATAGAAATTGACCGAAAATTAACCTAAACTTTAATTAACAACGAAGCTTTATCAAACTAGTACAAAAGAACTATCGCTTCCAGACTTGAAAGAACTCTTCAATCCAGACTTGAAGTAGTCCCGCAGGCCATATATTATGACATCTACCTAGTAATAGTAATTGTAAATACACCATTATAAGATATCAATACTAGTTCTAACCACCAAATGGATCGAGTTCGTTCTGAATTTGAATCTCAAAGAGAACAATATGGAGGCTTGCTATGACTCTAGTTTTTACCCGATTAAACTTTCAAATATCATCGGAGTGATTTGATTTAACATTTATATTAAAAAGGAAAATAAACAAAGACAACCATTAGGATCTTCCTCTAATATTTACAAATATAATTGAAATAAGATTCATTAATTGCAGTTCATTAAATCTAATCAATACTGGTATTTGTTTCCATTATAATCCATGATAGCGCAGCTAACGACGTCCCTAAATAACCATAGCAAATAGTTTTCTATAGCTTTAAAACTGGAATAATCACGTCGTATTATACTGAGTATACACTGTGGTAACTGGACATACACATCTGAACCTAGCGAAGGTAAGTCTATAGTATTAACTTTATCATTTTACTTACTTTCTCATGGATAAATGTCATTGCTATTTTGGTATTAAATTGATTGAATTCTGGGACCTCCAAATACATTTTGCTTTAGAGGAACCAGTATATCGATTGATTGTCCCTACAGGGTTGTAAGTGTTGTTTTATCAAAATACCTAAATGTAAATGTCAGACGAAATTCTACATTGAGGTTCGTTTATATTTTTAACGTTTTCACGCTGATATTTTGAAAGTAAAATAAATAAGAAAAAAAATAGCAAATAGCAAAATTTGCCAAATTATAAAATAAAATCAAAATATCAGAAAACAAACAGAAGCATGAAATACCGCCCAAAATATATCTGTCATGACTAGGGTTAATATATGAATTCTTGAACTTCTGTTTGGTAGAATAATTTACAATCTGGCTATAATAATTGATAATAAATTAAATTATGATATTATATTAAATAGAACTATTTATATAATCCCGAACCTAATTGCATTTAAAACATTAAAAATCAAGTTGAGGAATTGGTAATTCTAAATTCAAAGAAACTGAAAAAAAAATCTGTTCAATATCACACTAGATTTTGAAGTTAGGTAATGTGATCGATATGACTGCCGAAAAGTATAGGAAGAAATGATCTGATATACTTATGTAGGCTATGCAAGTGCCTTTTTGTACAACAATAAATACATACTAACACAGCAGCAGCAGATGTGTAATACTGTGGTACATCAGAGGCGGATTATGGGGGGGGGGGGGGGGGGGGGGGCCTTTTTAGAAAAAATTTGGTTGCTTATATAGGGAATCACTGAAGCGTGACTGGAGCGGGTCCCCTCTTAGCCAGTCAGTGGGCCCCCACTTATGAAAATTTCTAGATCCGCCACTGTACATCTAACAATGAATATGTCCAAGAGAGGCAAAAGATACCAAAGGGACATTCACACTCATCAGTTGAAAATAAACTGACAACGCCATGGCTTAAAAGAAAAAGACGAGCAGACATACAAAAGTACACAACTTGAGCACAACACAACAAAGAAACTAAAGACGTATTGATCACCAAGTATACTTGGAACAACAGTAATAAGCACTGACGACCACTAAACTACCTTTAATGAAAATCTCAGTGCCTCTGTTCCAATTTCTGGAGACGTATATTTTATGAAGGTAATGAAACAAAAACACTCTGGTAGAAAACGACGAGAATACAATACGAAAATATAGTCCTATTTTTCCTTGTCAATTTTCATGTCTACGCTAAGTATTATATTACTTATTTCTCTCTGAAATCCATTAACATTACGAATCAGAAAGAAACCATGCAAATAAAATTTAGTAAACTTTGATGTTTTCTACATTTTATAAATCATCATAAAAAAATAATCCAGTCAAATTTCCTCTACACGCAATGTTGATCAAAAGCGAGAAAATCTTGTATTTCCAGACATCGGAAACTAAACCGAATATACGTGTATATGAATGACAATAAATAGCTATTTCTGTTGCAGTTTTAATTATTTTTTTAGATAATAAGTAAATGTTAACCAGAATGTCAGAAACAGAAGTGTGCCGTTTGTGTTTAAAAATACGATTATGTTGTCGATCAAATGACATGTATACATGTATGATGATGGTCTGGAGTAGGGGTCCGTGATTTATTGATTCTTTTTTTTTTCTCTCTTTCCTTTATTAAGTTTTTCTTTATCTAGTTTGCACTACTATAATAGTCCTAGGTTTGCCATTTTCCCCCCTTATTTTTATATTCTAACACCTAAATATTCTTATTTGTTTTTTCCTTTATTCTACACTCAGAAGTCTTTTTATGATAGTTTTATTTGTGCTTTAGTTTTATTATGCTTTGTAATTGATATGGGGATGGGAGCCAATAAACCATTTTTTTGATAGACAAAAGGTGTCTTATTTTGCTAGGATTCAAGGCCTTGACTCAAGTAAATTATGCCGAATTGTATTTGAAGATCTCAAGTCCTTAAAGCTTCAAAGGGGATGGGACTATCCACAATATATGATATGGTTGGTCTGGATCACTTTTATAACTCGAATGTCAACTCTAATATATTTAAACAGTTTCTTGGAAGGTTTGTCCGGAGAAGGCAATATAAAAAAATAAACAATAAAAGCAGTCTAGATATTTTCTCAAAATTTAACTTTGCACAAGGAAAGCAACCATATCTGACGAACTTGCTGGACTTCAAGTATGCAAGACTAAAAATGTTAATACGAACAAATTGTTTGCCTGTAAACAAAGTCTTTTATAGGATGAATCTTAGCGAGAGTCCCACTTGCAAAATGTGTTTATTTATTTTTGAAGAGTCCATTGGACATTTCCTATTAGAGTGTTCTGGCTTCTCCTCAATCCGTAATAAATACATATCTGATATAAATGAATATCTACGTTTTGCTTTCCCGGGCCTCTGCTTCACAGAGTTATCGTCCAAAAACTGGTTGGTGATTGCTGTTATCAGGTCGATCCCTACATTAGTAAAACATTGGACAGTTTAAGTAAAAAGATGTTCAGTGAAATGTACTCTAAGAGACAATTGGAACTTAAACTTTAAATGTTATTTTTTTACGTTACTTTTAGTTTAGTTCATATTTTTATGCTGTACATGATGTTTATTTTTCTTATGTAAAGATGATGTCTTATTTTACTATGTACCAATTTTAAGTCTGAAAATGTTTTATGAATATTTTTACTTGTCTGTATACATTCATTGCATATGTTGTTAGACGCATTTGTGGATACCCCGTCCGCAAGTGCCCTCGTTGTAAAGGAGTGGTTTCTAAATAAATATATATAAATATATAATATATAATGTCTAAAAATAGCTACAATCAACATTCAATCTATTTAAGCGTGGATCAGTTTGTGAAAATAAACTGATACAGTTACTGAATTAAAATTATATAAATGTCTAAGAATATAACTTAAACACGCTAATTAATACATTAAAAAGTTCTATTAGATTTCAAATAGAAATACGCAATATTTCGCTAAACAAATTAGCTTCATCAGGCGTGTGCATCTCTCTAGGTGAAATCGGATGCATGACAAAAAAAATATTTTTGTAGCTTAATCTATACAAGAGTTGAGAAAAAGTGTAACATATTGATTGATGTTGCATAAAATATGTTTGTAGCTACAACTACATGTATATATATATATAAAACGCAATATTTTTCAACAGATAATAAGCTTCGTTTTGAGTGTATAATAGTAGCGGCTGAAGACCATCTCTGGGTGCGAGATTTTCTCGTTTTGTTTAAGACCTATTGGTTGCCTTGGACGGTTGTCTGCTCTTTTGTCGGGTTGTTGTCTCATTGGTACATTTCCTGTTTCCATTCTCAAGTTTATACTTTTGAACGAAAGTTAAAAAGAAAAATGACAGTCCTATTATCATTACAATGGGTCTTTACAAAGAAAGTTCGTGTTTAATAGTTGACAGCGATGTTTAAAATATTGATTGATCTTAAGTATGATACATATTCGTATACATATATATAGAGTTTTCATTATAGTAGCGATGAGATCTATGTTATCTATTACTTTGTAGGTTAATTAAAGACAAGATATAGGTTATTATATCTAATTTGCTTATTTGTAGGTTAATGAAAGAAGAAATATAGGTTATTGTGTCTAACTGTACTTATTTGTAGGTTAATGAAAGGAGAGATGTAGGTTATTATGTCTAACTTTACTTATTTGTAGGTAAATTAACGACGTAACCAGATATCTGTGTACATCTATACGATGGAGAGTAACAAGGGTGAGTTCTACGTTTCAATTTTGTAAGAAAGTGATAATTGCTAGAAATAGAATGAAATTCAAAACAGTGTGGCTGTGGCCATTGATTGACACATTAAATTCATCCATTGACTGGGACAATTTACGGGAACGTTTGTCTGTAACGACCACTGTTCACGACGTACCTACGATAGACATTTAAACTGTGGGGTTACCAAAGGTTTCTTAACGCCTTTAATTATAAAATAATTCGAAAAAATAATCAGGAATAACCTTTATGTTTTGATTTATATATATAATTGATATAAATCAAAACATCGTGTTATTTCTGATTAATTTTTCGAATTACTTTATTAAGCAGTTGAGAACCTTTGGTTGCCCCATAGTGTCTTTAAAAAGTACATAGTGAGCAGTGGTCGTTACATACAAACGTTCACCTAAATGGTCCCAGTCAATGGATAAATTTAATGTGTCAATCAATGGCCACAGCCACACTGTTTTGAATTTCTTTCTATATGTGCCTTTCGCTTCAAATATGTGTTAGAAAAATTAATACTATATACTTTGCATACACATTATTTTTCATGTTTCAAAAACACACAACTAAGATCACATGATCATACGGATGCCACAATTTGTATGAATGCTATCATAATCAGAAGTTTGGTGTGTAAATTTACACTGAAAATGCATAAACGATAGAAGGTCAAATGGGGGTATCGAATTAAAACGTTTAAACCCATTGCATTTGTTTGTATCGGTCCTAATTCGGGAACCTGATGTTCAGCATTGGCCTTACTATCAGGCATATTAAGTGTGGAGGCGGCAGTCCAAATATTTGTAATGAAGTCAACCCTTTCCATTTCTAAACTGGTATATTTGACCATATAAAATGAAACTTTTTTTGTCACATTTAAATTTGACTGACAGATTCATACATACAAATTATTACAAAGATGAAAATATGACAAAAACAGCAACAAAAAAAACGAAAAGAATTGTACCCTTTATCTGATTCTAGGAACTTAACAAATTATGAATACTACATTCTATGATAAACCATAGAACAAAATGTTTCATAAGTTTTATTTCATACTTTTGCTTGAAATATAGGCTAATTAATTATTTTCTCTTAGTAGGTCCGGATGCTCGGCAAGTTAGTGATGACGGACCCGGATGTTGTGGGTGTATATTGATGGGACTATCGTATTTTATTGTGGGCATATTTTTCCCATTTTCTCTGGCTATGTGCATAAAGGTAAGCATATTTCCAATACAAATATAACGTGTTATATATACCATTTCTTAATTTATTTTAACTGCAAAATATGACATAAAAACGGAACAATTTGTTCCATTAATAAAGTTGGACCATGTATCACATTCCATGGAGAATCGCCCTGTTTCTGATATAATTATAGGACACTGCAATGCATTAACTTACTGTAATCAGCTTTCAAGTCACAGTCCAATTGTTGAATGAAAGTCATCTAAAAAGAAAAAAGAGGCTACTCAGCCCCGTTTTCTTTTCTTGCTAAACATTTTTAACTGCATACACTTGCCTTCGGGAAATCTAATGACTTCTTCATAGGTGACTGGATTGTTTGAATATTGTAACATATTCGGTTCTTTTATAAAAATAATCTGTTGACATCAGATTTTTTTTACATTGTTTTAGAATCAGTCGAATAACGTTTGAAAAAAGTGCGATAATTTTATTTATTTCTCATTATCTCTATTCTTGAAAATCTAGACCAAAATTTTAGTACTTTTTTTTGTTGATAATAACAATAAATATGTCCAAGTGTACAAAGTATGACATCCATGATTACAATCTAATCAAGTACTAGATTCAATCGGATATGTGTTTTAATTTTATTCCAGATTGTTCAAGAGTATGAAAGAGCTGTAATATTCCGGCTAGGTCGTGTCCTACCTGGAGGCGCAAAGGGACCAGGTTAGTTGTACCAGTTTCTTAGCTTTTCAATCTTTGTCTCGTCACTTGGCGTTCGTTGTCTGTATTGAGACGTGACTCTTCCATGGAATGACTGAACCAAATTAAACTAAACTCAAGTGGCATTTTCAATTCTGTAATTTCACGGATTTCTATGATTTTTTTCAAGCAACTTGGGCATGTGTAGAACTACTGTAACACATGAACATCAAAACAAATTTACAATTAGCTTATACACACTCGGAGATATAGTAAATCAAAGATTGGAAATGGGAATATGTCATAAAGACAACAATCCAAGCAAAGAGCAGAAAACATGGAGAATGAGAAAGATTAACAAATGTATAGGGTGCACGTACATGTATTTGCAAACATATTGAATAGCATGACTATAAGGGGCGACATATGATAAAAAAAATCAATGAAGGATACAAAACTTAATTCAAATAGTTTGGGGGTGTGTGTGTGGGGGGGGGGGTTCAAATCGCTGCAAGTTTGGTATAAATTGGCATCGATTTTACATATATCCTTATTGGTCAATCAATGTTTCCCAAATTAAGTTAAAGGGGGTAGGGGGTCAGTGAAAAAACTATATGAATTAGGTTTTTTATCCTTCATTGAACTTTTGATGTCGTCCCTAAATTGTCTTTTTTCAAAAGCCTGTCATACGAACTTTCCTGAAAAAAATTTGTATGCTATCAAGGAAAAACGGGAGTATGTTTTCCATCATTTGCGACAAACCTAACATTTTCTATATTTACAACTTTGTATAATAAAAACAGGCACGAACCAGTTATGCGTGAATAAATTTCCATGTGTGTTTAAAATCTGTATTGTAAATATACACGGCATAGTAATAATTCATAAATAAATTGAAAAAAAATATATCTAACCCGAACATCAAATTTCCAAAGTTGACTTGGTGCACAAACTACCAATCTAATGACAGGAACCTAAATTACTACAATACTCTATAAATGCCACACTCGTGTATAGAATTGACGGAACTTATATGAAATCTGCACCGTATCATAAAGAGTAACTTACAAGTACTATTGGGCCTGTAACTATGTTTTCTTCCAAATAATGAAATATGTCCTCGATTTGTATCTAATTGATTAGATTTCAAGTAACTTATAATTTTGTAGGGATGTTCTTCATTTTACCATGTCTGGATGATTTTAAGAAAGTTGATTTACGTACAGTTGCTAACGACGTCCCCCCTCAAGAGGTAGGATTTTTACTTCTGAAAATACTGATTTCATCTCACAGATATAGTTGAAACCCATTTTATGCACTATGTTTTCAAAATGTATTCAAATTACACGTTCTTTTATTGCACTATGTACGAATTTACATATTTACTTATATTAGAATTTCAATTTCCGTGGAAATTGTTTGATATTGGAGAACAGTATCTTAATTATCTTATAACATTAACTTATTCTCTGCATTAAATTTTATATGTTTGCCTGGGGAATTGTGAAAAGATTCCTTTGGAAGTACATTTATACTGGAAATGGATTAAAAAAACTTTGGAACAAAATCAACACATAACATGGTGAATGGCAAGAATGGCTATGCAGGCACTTCGGGTACTACAAGATAGACAAAAATCTGGGAAAATATTTCCTACGGCTTTAATCGACTATATACAGCTAAGGACGTGCAGAATACTCAGTTTGGACTTTTTAAAGTATCACCAAGACTTCAAAACATCATTGTCCACATTTAAATGAAGTGGTTGCTCTCTCACTACCATTTTAATATATTTGAATTTTAGATTTTAACTAAAGATTCCGTGACTGTAGCAGTTGATGCAGTAATTTACAGCAGTATATATGATCCGACCATGTCTGTTATTAATGTTGAAAACGCTGACGCCTCTACCAGGTTGCTAGCAGCAACGACCTTAAGGAATGTTCTCGGTACAAAAAATATGTCTGAAATTTTAAGCGACAGAGACAGTATTGCACATCAAATGAAGGTATGAAAATTGTTGAAAAACAAAGACTTAAAGTTTGTGATATATCATCATTTTGTGTTAAAACATATGTGCACATTTATAGTGTACTGAAACTTCCAGACCACGGGACATTTATTGGTTTCATTTTTCACATGATGTATTGTTTCATATACGGGGATGACACACTCTGAAAGATAATGAAACAAGAAAACTTAGTGAAAGAACCTAAATAACATTCTTGATTTATTTTGATATTGCTGTCAAAGTACATTTTAAGGTTGAAATGTTAATCTGAAAATCTTAAAATCTTAAAAAAATAAAACACAGTTTTAAAATCACTCAGAATGAAATGAAAACCAGAGGAAATTTGGAAAGGAGTAGGTTCAGTAAGACCCATTTTTGGCCCCAAAATATAGCAGTTTTAGAAAATTGTAAATATGTAATCGTTAAGATATTTATTGAAAAGTAGAATGCTTCTGCTACATAAATATGGGCTGATTTTGACAATACAATGCATATATATCGAGTACTAGCATCATTAAGTCGTGCTAAGTGACTGAAATCTTCACAATTTGATCATTTTAGTTAAATTTTAGACGGTTTCCGTCTGAAATGAAAGTGGCCGCATTCGTGTTCATCCATAATATTAAAATGTAAGTTGTATTTTATGATAATACATAACATATATAAAGGTTGAGGATGAACACGGATGCGGCCACATTCATTTTTGACAAAAACCATCTGAAAATTGACGATTTTTGGCATATTTGATAGATTTTTCATATTTAAGCTTGAATCGGAGCGTTTTTAATGACGTAATCAGTTAAAATCTTTCCCATAAACTAATTGAATCAATTGAAATAGACACTTAAGTGTTTAAAAAGCGTCTAAAATTTTTCGTTAGATGAACTTGAAAATTGAGGCCGAAATCAGGCCTTACCGGACCTACTCCTTTGCTTTAAATGTATACAGAACACGCCTTGTTGTTAGAATATCTCTCGTGAACATAACACCAAAAGGTACAAAACCTTATGCATGTAGGCAATTGAAAGCAATGCAAATGCTACATAAATACCAACATCAAGAATATTATCAACATCCCTGCGTATTGTTATCCTTATTTGTGTTTCCCTCGATCTAAACCAAAAAAATATCAAGACTGAGAATTCTTTATCTACCACTTCTTTATGAACAAAACTTTTGGGAAAAAAAACGATAAGTATATCATCAAGTCTGATAATGATGGTTGATATATATAAAAAAAATAAAGAAGTGTAAATTTCATATGCGAAATGATAATTTATAAGTTCCCTTAAAATTTATTTTTTATCCTATGAATATGGCTATGTGATACGGAAGCCCATTTATGACCTCAAAAAATATGATTTTAATTCGAAATCACGAATTTAAATCGTTATCACGAATTGCATAATTCGTTATAACAGATAAAATATCTGATAACAAATTGGTGGAAATCGTTATAACAGATTATGCAATTCGTTATCACATTTTTTTGTAATTTGTAATAACGAATTTAATTCGTAAAAACGCTGTTATACCGATTTCAACCAATTCGTTATCCCAAATTAAATCTGTTATAACTTCGTGACAACGATTTAAATTCGTGATTTCCAATTCAAATTATATTTTAGGAATGTCCTAAATGGGCTTCCGTAATGTGATGTTGTTTTTTTGATTTTCACTCAAAACATGCAAATAAAAAAAAAAGAAAAGAAAATAACGCAACAAACAATCAATTGAAAGATATATCACAACATTAAACAGTTAAAAGCACAATATTATTAGTTCACCGGCAAAATACTGTCTGTACGTTTGCTGATTTTTTTTTTCAAACTCGCATAAACAAATCAGTTCATTTATTATGAACACCAAATTAAACGGAAAAACTAAAATGTTCTATTCCTTAAATTATTTATAGATATATCTTTCAATTTTATTCTTTAGGCACTCTTAGACCAAGCTACTGATCCATGGGGTATAAGAGTTGAACGAGTTGAAATGTGAGTAGTTCTTTAAATGATTTTCATATTCGCTGACATTCGACAAGTTAAGACGATTCTTAACTTTCATATATGCATCCGTTTTTTAGATGAAAAAACATTCTCTTAACTCTTATGGAATATTTAAGATATGCATATTTTTGTACAAAACATTCATATAAGACGATAGCAAGAAATACCAAGAATATATTTAACAAGAATGTGTGCATAGAACACGGATGCCCCACTCGCACTATCATTTTCTATGTTCAGTTGACCGTGAAATAGGGATCAAAACTCTAATTTGACATTAAAATAAGAAAGATCATATCATAGAGAACATGTGAACTAAGTTTCAAATTTATTGAACTTAACATTCATCAAAAACTGTCTTCACCAAAATCTTTAACCTCAAGCGGGACAGACGGACGGACGAACGAACGGACGGACGCACAGGCCGAACAACATACTGCATGTCCATCAATGGGGCATGGATATCTCATGTACAAGATGGACGAAAAACACCACAACCACAGAACACGACGAAACGACAACCAAGAGTCAACGAAACATTTAATCGTCTAATGGTACAAAAATGGGGAAAGTGATAAAAAATGAATAAACAAAACAAACAGAAAAAAATTAACTGTCTGTATGTTTGCTGATTTTTTTTATGATAATAAACATCAATTCAACCAACAAAACATTGTTTAAGATATACATTTCAATTGAATTCATGTAGTAATCATACATTTTATTAACAGTAAAGATGTCCGACTTCCAATGCAACTACAAAGAGCCATGGCGGCTGAAGCAGAAGCGTCGAGAGAAGCTCGAGCAAAGGTACGTTGTAATTAGAATTGAATAGTTAATTGAAACAACTTATTAAACTGTTAATAGTAATGAGGCTGAAATTTCCAGTAAAATCCTATGTAAGGTTATTTTTGTGTTGCAATTAACAAATGACCTATGGGAAGCAAATGAAACCATATCATATTACCACATAGATGAAATAGAAGCAATATGTATCTTAACAGTTTGTATATATACAATAGCTTTCGTATAGACTTCTGATCCGTGAACATAAATATGCGCCAAGCGTGAACAGTTAATATTAGTTTTTAATTATATACACAGACATAAAAATAAGTGAACAGAAATATCAAATTCAAAGGTAAATACCAAAAGGGAGGTAGATAAAACCTGACAAAACAAACGCTCGGTTATCAACCAATTGCACAAAATAAAAATATCTGTCATATTTGTGACTTAAAAAAGACATTTCCCGAAGAAAATGGCTATTACAATTGGTTTTAAAGCTAGCCAAACCTCCCACTTGTATGGCATTTATTTATAGTTTCGATATATTGACAAATTTGGATGAAGATCCCAAACAAATGAATCAGATGTAATAGGTTAACGTGAAAATGATCGGTATCCGGCAACCAAAAATGTGCAAATTGCCGCCACACAACTGACTTTAAAAAATCAAACAAACTATAAAATAAATCCGTCAAAGACGCCAACAAAAAACTGTTTATAGTTGATAGTACAAGTAAATGTAATCCCCATCCAAGATATATTTTATTATAATACAGGTAATAGCAGCAGAGGGAGAACAACATGCATCACTTGCTTTGAAGGAAGCAGCTGACATCATGGCCTCCAGTCCAGCCGCTATACAACTTCGATACCTGCAGACACTTAGCACGATAGCATCTGAGAAGAATTCTACTATTATTTTCCCGCTTCCAATCGACATGCTTGCGGCGTTTGGAAAGAAATGAATTAATATCTATCAATAACAATAATGACTAGGCTTTAGAGGGAATTCCTCTGAGATTCTGTATCTTGTCAATAAATCCACCCTTTTCATATTTAATCATTGGTAAATTGATCACAATATATCCATGGATAATTATCAAACTATCTTTCCAATCTAATATCAAAGAGCAATATTTTTTTTCTTCAAATAAGTGTGATATTTTAATGAAGAATCATATTGGATTTTAAAATCATTTACTATTTTTATAAATGAATTCTATAACTTTTGTGATCATAGTCAATGATTTCGCCACAGAGAGACCATATCGTTTATATATTTCATATATAAGAGTAGCTGTTTACTTACGTTTGGAGGACTTGGCGATAACAGAGAATCTTCATGTACATGTATTGTGTAGAAGACCAACATAAACAGGACGAAACCTGCTGCATTGTTAACGCCTAAGGACGATCCAGTAAAACAAGAACACGTGATTAGTTTGTTCTGTTACAATGACTGTGATGTACTGTATATGGGTTAATTTTTACCTCTATTTTCGAAATTGAGGTTCACCTTTATCTTTTAGAGTTCGTTAAATCCATGACTTCTGATCAGAGTTCGTTAAATCCATGACTTCTGATCGTTGTCATTTTTCGATATATACAAAGTCACAAGCAATAACTCTCTCATGGCAAAGAAGTATATAATCTGACTATTTTAGAACGATAATTGAAAAATAATGTTTTTGTATTCTCCGAAATCAAGAAGTTAAAATAAAAAAATGTCCTGTATGTAGTCTCATTGTGCAGTTCGTATATCAAACCAAATGGTTTTCAGCATAACCATGAAAACGGAGAAATACCATAAAACATTGTAATTGCACGAAACACGCAACATATCTTTAATTGAAAACTAAATTTTCAAGACCAAAAGCTATTTTAAGTATTGATTTTACCATAAACGAATGACAAATTTGTCTTTAATTTTAAAGTTACACAGTTTAACAATAAACATTAAATTTACTTGGACTCAAATAACCATTCTCAATTAAGACAAAATCGTTACGTTTAAAAAAAATGATTTCTAGAATTAGGAAACTATTTTTATATTATTCCTATTCATATTTGATTTTTCGAGAAAATGACACAGCTCATGCACTCCAAGCCGGGATGATGGTAACGCTGAAGTTCAATGGTCTAATCAAAATACATTTGCAATGATTTTCATGTCGATGTAGAAGTCTATGTATATGTTAAAGCAGTTTTTAAAGTTGATAAGAGGTTTGTAAACTTTTAATACTACGAGAAACGTTCTGCAGCGATTGGTTCGATAGATATCTACAAAAGGATCTGTTTTAAGGACTATGGAGCGTAACATTCTCTAAATACATACGGGTACACAAACAGACTTTGTAGTATATACGAGATACGGAATCAACCGCGAACACCAATCCATGAGATGAGGTCGACGTCAGTTGAACCTTGTCTGACGGATATCCCATATACCCCCAAAAAATATCGTATTACTGGCAATAAATGAGCGTTGCAATTGGAAAAAAATCTTTTGTTTCTTCAAAGCAGTCGCTGAATCAACCGGTTACACAAGTCTAAAGAATGTTTATATGTTTGTCAAGAAGGAAAATGCTACACCCCATTTTCTCCTAATTAAAGTATTTCTATGGTAATATTTTATGTTTCACGTATTGTTTATGTAACAGGTCACTTGTTATTCTTACATGAAGTTGGAACTACTTTTATTAACAAAGTTAGCAATGAATTCAGTTGAAGGCTCTCTCATTGTAAACAATTTCGTAAAATAATAGCATATTTCTTCAAAACTATATTTAGGAAATTCAAAGTAATAACGTTTCATAAAATATGTTAATGACATATACGACTTATTTAACCAAATAATTAGAATTTCAATTATTTAATCAATAAAATTGAGAATGGAAATAGGGAATATGTCAAAGAGACAACAACCCGACCAAAAGAGCAGATAACAGCCGAAGGCCACCAATGGGTCTTCAACGCAGCAAAAAAATCCCGCACCCAGAGGTGAGCCTCAATTTCCCCCTAAAAAAATGTGTACTATAGTTATTAACACAATTGAAATATGTAAATCAACAGTGGAAAGCTATCGTATTCAGCAGACATGTCAAACACTGACGGCAGATATTGTTAACAAGATGGCAATAGTAAACAAAAGTATACAATTTATTTTTTCTTGCTTTCAGATTAAAAATATCGTCCAGTTGTCGCTATTATTCCACCTAAGGTTGATTTTTGACTCATTTCTAAATGTCTAATGCTTAATCCGTCTGTAGTATTCCTAGTTGATAACTTTTCGATTTATTTTGTATTATTACCTTCACAGAGGTTGTTGTTAATAAAGTATAGTTATTATTAAACCAAGAGTTCTTAGTGGTGATGTTTAAAACATCCCTCCGTGTTGCTTAAGCTTTAGGTTTCTATATTGTGCTTTGCATACAATTGTTTGTTTTTATTTTGGTCTATTTCGTTGTCAGTTTATCATCGGTTTAAGAGGAAATTAGCCAAATAAAGGCATCAGTAACAAGAGTGCACACGCTGAAATGTCTCGCCTTCTTTACTAATCATTGATATTATGTTGAAAGTCCTAGGTATAAAGCTTTATTAAAAACTGTTACATAAACTTAACATTAACCAAGATAACTAAACAAAGACCAATGAACCATGAAAATGAGGTCAAGGTCAGATGAACCATGCCAGGCAGACATGTACAGCTAGCAATGCTTCCATACAACAAATATAGTTGACCTATTACTTATAGTTTAAGAAAAATAGACCAAAACACACAAACTTAACACTGAGAAATGAACCGTGAAAATGAGGTCGAGGTCAAATAAAACCTGCGCAACTGACATATAGATCATAAAATATTTCCGTACACCAAATATAGTTGACCTATGGCATATAGTATTAGATAAAAAGACCAAAGCTCAAAAACTTAACTTTGACCACTCAACCATGAAAATGAGGTCAAGGTCAGATGACATCTGCCCGCTAGACATGTACACCTTACAATCATTCCATACAACAAATATAGTAGATCTATTGCATAAAGCATGAGAAAAACAGACCAAAACACAAAAACTTAACTATAACCACTGAACCATGAAAATGAGGTCAAGGTCAGATGACACCTGCCAGTTGGACATGTACACCTTACAGTCCTTCCATACACCGAATATACTAGGCCTATTGCTTATAGTATCTGAGATATGGACTTGACCACCAAAACTTAACCTTGTTCACTGATTCATGAAATGAGGTCGAGGTCAGGTCAAAACTGTCTGACGGGTATGAGGACCTTGCAAGGTACGCACATACCAAATATAATTATCCTATTACTTATAATAAGAGAGAATTCAACATTACAAAAAATCTGAACTTTTTTTCAAGTGGTCACTGAACCATGAAAATGAGGTCAAGGACATTTGACATGTGACTGACGGAAACTTCGTAACATGAGGCATCTATATACAAAGTATGAAGCATCCAGGTCTTCTACCTTCTAAAATTTAAAGCTTTTAAGAAGTTAGCTAACGCCGCCGCCGTAGCCGCCGTAGCCGCCGGATCACTATCCCTATGTTGAGCTTTCTGCAACAAAAGTTGCAGGCTCGACAATAAAATTATACCGCTGTTCAAAAGTCATAAATCGATTGAGACAAAACAAATCTGGGTTGAAAACCAAAACCGAGGAAAACACCTTAACTATAAGAATAAAACAACAAAACAACAGAACACTGAATTGCAACAAAAAACAAACGACAATGCAACATACATACAAACGAACTATTAGATAACAACTGCCCCATTCCTGTCTTGGTAAAGGACATTTTAAGAATCAAATGATGGATTGATTGGTTATCAAAGGTACCAGGATTATAATTTAGTACACCAGAACCTGGTTTTGTGGCTAGCCAAACCTCACGCTTTACGGAAATGTTAAATATAGTACCGCTAAAATGACAACATTACATGTCGTCTTTATTCTAATTAACTGTTAATTTCAGTCGAATCTAACTAAAATTAAACTCCGCACTCGCTGCGACCAAGCATAAAGAATGAGCGAGTGCGGAATTTAATATCAATTCTATTGATTTCAGTCCAAAATGGAAAACAAAGCAATGTTAATAGTAACTTAAATTTATAGTCTGACGTGGTTCCACTATTGTATTTTTATAAATATTGACTGTGGTATTATATTTGTTTACTACTAACAGTTCTTTTGTTTCACGGTTATAAGATAAACCGGTCGGTTGAGTGATACCATCGTCTGCTGTCAGGACAATATCATGTTTCCCGCCATTATTAGATATTCTATGTATGTTGTTTGATCCTTGTCCTGCTACATATACATCACCGCGGTCGTCTACAGCCACCGCACTTGTCATGGTAAGGTCAGGACTCTTGTATATCTCACGTTATTTTCCATCTGATGTAACAACGAAGACTTTAGTACTAAAATTGTCAATACAAAAGACATCCCCATTTTTATTGGCACAGATAGCCCGAGGATCAAATTTTGTACGGATTGTGTTCAGAACTTTACCATTGATATCCATCATTGTTAGAGTGTTGCGTTCATTTTTTACCCATATTTGATCTTTTACACTGGTGATTCCTTCACACATTCCTCCAACATTTATAATCTTTCTATTAGGCTTTAACGATGTCAGGTCAATGATTTGGATATATTCATCACCTTGAGATACTAAAGCATATTTGTTTCTATATAATGTAATATATTTTGGTTCAAAGTGCAAATTAATTTCTTTATAGTTGGATCCATCATGTTTACATGCAAAAAGTTTTCTACCACCGTACTGACAAAGGAGTAATCTATTACCAGGGTAAAAGCAACCTACTGAAATACCCACACCATGACCTAATTTCGTGGTCTGGAATGAATTAATCAGCGACAATTGTCTCTCGTCTCCATGGGCACTGACAAGAACCTGGCTTTGTTGGTCGAGATCTAGTACAGGTATTGGTACTGGGACATTATCTACCGTTATATTACCAAAATCTAGGAGTATCGTTTTAACATTTGATTTTAATTCTAAAGGGTGATATGTACGTGTTGGAACGGTTGCTATTTTAAGTTCTCTGATTTGCAATTCTTTCTGGTGGATTTTAACATCGAGACATTTTACTACCTGGAAGAAATTGATTTCAGATGCGTGTTGTTTAAGCGATTTTAGATCACTTTTCCATGTAGACAATGCGTCAGTGTTGGAACGGGCAGTATCTTTATTTAGGGATATCATATCTTTACATTGTTTATACTTATTATCAATGTCTTTATGCATTTCTGCTTCTAGTTGATCTAAATGATCGATAACTCTCTGTTTCATTTCCGACATTCTTTTCTTGATGTTGTTACGAATGTTCTTCAAATCTTCAAGTGTTGTCTCATTTTGACTCAGTATTTTTGCTGTAACCTGACTAAGGTTTTCCATCCTTCTCTCTAAGTCGGATATAGCAGTGCTATCTTTCACGCCCTTGGCAGCTTTTTCAACTGAGATGATAGGTTTGCAGTTGTGATGCGATACAAGTACACATGTATCGCAGATCACCTTATCATGTTGACAGCAGGGATGAATGTCGCAGTTCTCTGACATTTCAAGAAACGATGAAGTAAGTTGTTGTTTTTCTTTCGTAGATACTTTTTTATGAGCTGGTAAAATCTTTCCGTCAATGCTAGCACATGTGTGATCAACAACTTCGTTGCATTCACTGCAGGCGGATACTGTTTTTGTGTCTTCGTCCCTAGGTTGACAACCGGCACTAAATTGACTGTCCGCCATACTACTGTAATATGAGAAAAACATAACGTTTGCATTAAAAGTGTTGACCAATGTTTATCTGACAGTATGCATAAATGTACATCAAATGTAAAGATGTGAAGCATAACAACATCGAAAGAAATTGATAAGTCATGTTAGAGTAGCAGGTGCTTAGGGTATGGCTTCCTCTTTTTGGGGGGATCATTAAGATTGTGTATTATACATCATTAATATCACCACTACATATGTTTTACTCTTGTAGAGGGAATTGTACAATGTGTATAAACTACAGAAACGGAACGATTAAAATACAGGAAAACATGTTTAAAGGAATATCATAATAAGCATGCGTAGTAATAATTAACTAGAGGGTCTTAAGAGCCTGTGTCGCTCACCTTGGTCTATGTGCAGATTAAACAAAGGACACAGATGGATTCATTACAAAATTGTGTTTTGGTGATGGTGATGTGTCTATCTATGATAGTATTCAAGATAATAACCAACCAGATGCTCCGCAGGGTGCAGCTTTATACGACCGCAAAGTTGAACCCTGAACAGTTGGGGCAAGTATGGACACAACATTCAAGCTGGATTCAGCTCTAAATTTGGATTGTGATTAAATAGTTGACACAGCATAAGTTTCTGACACAGAATGAATGTGGTCTAATGAACTTAAAATAATATTTTTGCCTTTGAGCAATTCACTTTGCTGTTGAATATTAATCCTCTCAAAAAAATGTTTGAAGAAATTTTCTTTTTATTTATGAAATCTGAAATGAGAAAAGTTTACCCCCCCCCCCATTTTTTTCACATCCCCCTTTCCCTTTTTCCAAACTGATCTCAATTCAAATTTCTAATGGAGTTTGCAACAATAACTACTCATTTAAATACATCATAAAATATTAAAATGTAAAATAAAGTGCTTGTTATCACTGAATAGTAAAGATTGTTTTAATTTATCAGTTGGTAGTAAAAGTGAATATACATTGTATATTGTATAAAACAATGATTTAAGTTGATTCAACTACTATTGACAAAGAAAGATAACTCCAATTGAAAATTTCTTGCTATTGCACAATATTGTGCAATAAGATATTTCTTGCTATTGCGCAATACTGTGCAATTGAAAATATTTGCTATTGCACAATACTGTGCAATTGAAGATTTCTTTCTATTGCGCAATACTGTGCAATTGAAAATTTCTTGCTATTGCACAATACTGTGCAATTAAAGATTTCTTGCTATTGCTGAATACTGTGCAATTGAAAATTTCTTGATATTGCACAATACTTAATATAATAATTTTGGATCCTGATTTGAACCAACTTGAAAACTGGGCCCATAATCAAAAATCTAAGATTCAGCATATCAAAAAAGCCCAAGAATTCAATTTTTGTTAAAATCAAACTTAGTTTAATTTTGGACCCTTTGGACTTTAATGTAGACCAATTTGAAAACGGGACCAAAAATTAAGAATCTACATACCCAGTTAGATTTGGCATGTCAAAGAACCCTAATTATTCAATTTTTGATGAAATCAAACAAAGTTTAATTTTGGACCCCGATTTGGACAAACTTGAAAACTGGGCCAATAATCAAAAATCTAAGTACATTTTTAGATTCAGTATATCAAAGAACCCCAAGGATTCAATTTTTGTTAAAATTAAAATAAGTTTAATTTTGGACCCTCTGGACCTTAATGTAGACCAATTCGAAAACGGGACCAAAAATTAAGAATCTACATACACAGTTAGATTCGGCATATCAAAGAACCCCAATTATTCAATTTTTGATGAATTTTGATTCAATTTTGGACCCTTTGGACCCCTTATTCCTAAAATGTTGGGACCAAAACTCCCAAAATCAAACCCAACATTCCTTTTATGGTCATAAACCTTGTGTTTAAATTTCATAGATTTCTATTTACTTATACTAAAGTTATGGTGCGAAAACCAAGAATAATGCTTTTTGGGCTCCTTTTTGGCCCCTAATTCCTAAACTGTTGGGACCTCAACTCCCAAAATCAATCATCCCAACCTTCGTTTTGTGGTCATAAACCTTGTGTAAATTTCATTGATTTCTATCTACGTATACTAAAGTTATAGTGCGAAAACCGAGAATAATGCTTATTTGGGCCCTTTTTTGGCCCCTAATTCTTAAACTGTTGGAACTAAAACTCCCAAAATCAATCACAGCCTTTCTTTTGTGGTCATAAACCTTGTGTCAAAATTTCATAGATTTTTATTTACTTAAACTAAAGTTATAGTGCGAAAACCAAGAAAATGCTTATTTGGGCCCTTTTTGGCACCTAATTCCTAAAACGTTGGGACCAAAACTCCTAAAATCAATCCCAACCTTCCTTTTGTGGTCATAAACCTTGTGTTAAAATTTCATAGATTTATATTCACTTTTACTAAAGTTAGAGTGCGAAAACTAAATGTATTCGGACGACGACGACGACGCAGACGACGATGCCATCGTGATACCAATATACGACCAATTTTTTTTCAATTTTTGCGGTCGTATAAAAGTGATGTGCATTATATGTAGATCTGGTAGAAGGCAAATAATAATGACAATTGATTTCTATTCTCAATCAACTTTTAATCATTAAAAGATGATCATAGAGAAGATCTTCAAAAATAAAACTTATTCTTTTGTGTAGGCTATAGACAAATCTGTATATTTATATGAATCACTTCTTGCGGTCAATGACTACCAGTAATACAAAAATGACTGAATATCAAAATTTAAAATATAAATATCAATTTGCTGAATAATCATGTTTATAAAAGCCATAAACATTACTAATTACTTTTTTTTATGAATATTCCACTTCAGACTGACAAAAGTCAATTATAATTTTCAAATTATATATTGATATAATGTGTGTGTATTTAATGATTCCTTTGCACTTCGGAAAGAATTTGCACAGAATATGCATCTCTTGGCACAGAATATTGTTCTTTTCCAAATTTCTTGCTATTTTGTTTCTTTTGTATAATCGCAGTCAATAAAAGTAGTCTTGTCTGATTTTTATTAAAGCTGTAAAATCCAATGAAATGGTTTTCAAACTTTTCTAAAAATGCCAAATGGATAAACTCCTTTTTTTGGTGCATCACTTGAATACCATCAGCCATAACAATGAACAGGTGCCCATGACAATCATATGCAACAGCTCTCAAACCATCTGGGCTATATGACATGATTTCTGTGCCGTCTTCTTTTACAATGAAAAATGTCCCATCTTTCAATCCCAAGAAAGTGTTGTTAGGTTGTACAACGAAGGAATCAACAGATTTTTTTATATCCATAATCTCTTGAATACAACAACCAAGAACATCATAAACTGATATGTAAAAAGGCCCAATATTTGTCTTTTTATAGCGAAGATAAATTCTTTTACCATGAGAGCTTACTTGCACTCCAAATGAATGGTGTGAAAAACTGTCAACATTTACAGACACTATTTTATCAAATTTTGCTTTATAACAGCATATGATTAACTTTTTCTTATTATCGTCTATACAATATACAATAACTACCTTATCTGAGTTTTGAATAGGTGTTAAGCCAAATACTTTGCAAGAACTTGTAAATTTATCAACTGAGTAAAAACGAAAGCTCAGAAGATAATTCATGAATTCATCATATTTAACAACCTGTAAAACTGTTTCGTAGTTTCCATTGTTCAACAATCTTAATATCCCTGCTACGAGTATATAATTATCATCTGTCACTGTGGAACATTGTACTTCTAAAGACATATCATCTAATCTTTCATTTTCTTCAAGAAAATCTTTAGGGTAAATATGCATTTTCTTTTCTAACTGGAGATTGAGAAAATCTTTCTCTTCAGATCCAGATAAATGCTCAACAGATCGTATCATGCCTTTTGCAATTAAGGGATTGGTAACTTTTTCATACTTGACAGACAAGTATCCTAATGCCTTGATAGCATCAATATGATGACTAGCCTCTTTTAATTCTATTTGAACTTTTGAACTAGGTGGTATTTTCTGCAGCATCATTTCTCTTTCCGTCTGTTTCTTTGTCTGATGTTGAACAAATGAGAATATCTGACTTTCTGAACCATTTGCGGTTACAAACTCTAAGGCAGTCTTATCAGCTTGGACTTCCTTCTCTATATTCATCAACTCTATTTTCTCCTTTTCTGACTCTTCTCCATCTTTATCAACATCTGCAAGTTCATGCAACAAAACTTTTTCTAAATCATCTATATTCTGAATAAACTTAGACTTTATATTGGCAATCTCCTTCTTTATGTTCTGTTTTTGATTCTTCAGCTCTTCTTTTGACACTTTTCTTTCTTCAATAATTTTGTGACTAGCTTTGGTCATTTCTTTCAAATCATGGCCTATTTTTTTCAGCCAATCAGATTGCTTGATTCCCTTTGCTGCCATGTCTAGATGAGAGACATTTTTACAAGACTTATGACTGCTTTGAAGGCATTGGTGACAACAGATAAAATCGTGATCTTTACAAACCATATCTTGTCGTAGGTCCTCATGAATTTCACAGTTAGGTATGGACAATAGTTTATAATGTTCAGGGGATATTTGTTCTGTCATGTCGATTACATGATGGTTCTTAGTAAGTTTAATAACTCTGTGATCCTCTAAACATTTGCTACAAAGACCCTCTTCACAAGCACTGCACCAACTTGTAGATTTGGATTCCACGTCCCGTCTACAGCATGGATTACAAAACATTATAAAATCGTCAACTTCCTGAAAAAAAAAAGAAGTTTTTTATTGACATTTTGTATATATTTTTCTAAATGAAACGAAAGCTAGTTTTGAACTAGAGGCTCTCAAGAGCCTGTGTCGCTTATCTGTATTAACTGATGCTTTGGAAATTATGAAAAATAAGGTTAAAATCATAATTAATAGTATTAGATACAAGATATTATAAGATGCTATAATGAGTTCTAAGATAATCAAAAACAGCAAAATTTCTTAAAAATCACCAATTCAGGGACAGCAACCCAACAACGGGTTGTTGGGCTTCCGTTGTCGGGCTCGTCTAAAAATTTCAGGGCAGATAAATCTTTATTTGATGAACATTTTGTCACCAATCAGATTTGCTCTAAATGCTTTAGTTTCAGAGATATAAGCCAACAAGCTGGGTTCAGCTCTAAATTTGGAATGTGATTAAATAGTTGACACAGCATAGGTTTCTGACACAGAATGATTGTGGTCTAATGAACTTAAAATATTTTGTTTTGCATTTGAGCAATTCACTATGCTGTTGAATATTAATCCTCTAAAGAAAATGTTTGAAGAAATTTTCTTTTTATTTATAAAATCTGAAATGAGAAAAATTTAACCCCCCCCCCCCCCATTTATTTTTCACATCCCCCTTTCCCTTTTATCAAAACTAATCTCAATTCAATTTCTAATGGAGTTTGCAACAATAACTACTCATTTAAATACATCATAAAATATTAAAATGTAAAATAAAGTGCTTGTTATCACTGAATGGTAAAGATTGTTTTAATTTATCAGTTGGTAGTAAAAGTGAATATACATTGTACATTGTATAAAACAATGATTTAAGTTGATTCAACTACTATTCTGGACAAAGAAAGATAACTCCAATTGAAAATTTCTTGATATAGCACAATATTGTGCAATTAGATATTTCTTTCTATTGCGCAATACTGTGCATTTGAAAATATTTGCTATTGCACAATACTGTGCAATTGAAGATTTCTTGCTATTGCGCAATACTGTGCAATTGAAAATTTCTTGCTATTGCACAATACTGTGCAATTGAAGATTTCTTGCTATTGCTGAATACTGTGCAATTGAAAATTTCTTGCTATTGCGCAATACTGTGCAATTGAAGATTTCTTGCTATTGCTGAATACTGTGCAATTGAAAATTTCTTGCTATTGCGCAATACTGTGCAATTGAAAATTTCTTGCTATTGCACAATACTTAATATAATAATTTTGGATCCTGATTTAAACCAACTTGAAAACTGGGCCCATAATCAAAAATCTAAGTACATGTTTAGATTCAGCATATCAAAATAGCCCAAGAATTCAATTTTTGTTAAAATCAAACTTAGTTTAATCTTGGACCCTTTGGACTTTAATTGTAGACCAATTTGAAAACTGGACCAAAAATTAAGAATCTACAGACACAGTTAGGTTTGGCATATCAAAGAACCCCAATTATTCAATTTTTGATGAAATCAAACAAAGTTTAATTTTGGACCCCGATTTGGACAAACTTGAAAACTGGGCCAATAATCAAACATCTAAGTCCATTTTTAGATTCAGCATATCAAAGAACCCCAAGGATTCAATTTTTGTTAAAATTAAACTAAGTTTAATTTTGGACCCTTTGGACCTTAATGTAGACCAATTTGAAAACGGGACAAAAAATTAAGAATCTACATATACAGTTAGATTCGGCATATCAAAGAACCCCAATTATTCAATTTTATATGAAATCAAACAAAGTTCAATTTTGGACCCTTTGGGCCCCTTATTCCTAAACTGTTGGGACCAAAACTCCCAAAATCAAACCCAACCTTCCTTTTATGGTCATACACCTTGAGTTTTATTTTCATAGATTTCTATTAACTTATACTAAAACTATGGTGCGGAAACCAAGAATAATGCATTTTGGGCCCCTTTTTGGCCCCTAATTCCTAAACTGTTGGGACCTTAACTCCCAAAACCAATCCCAACCTTCGTTTTGTGGTCATAAACCTTGTGTTTAAATTTCATTGATTTCTATTGACTTATACTAAAGTTATTGGGCGAAAACCAAGATAAATGCTTATTTGGGCCCTTTTTTGGCCCATAATTCTTAAACTGTTGGAACCAAAACTCCCAAAATCAATCTAACCTTCCTTTTGTGGTCATAAACCTTGTGTAAAAGTTTCAAAGGTTTCTATGTACTTAAACTAAAGTTATAGTGCGAAAACCAAGAAAATGCTTATTTGGATCATTTTTGGCCCCTAATTCCTGAAATGTTGAGACAAAAACTCCCAAAATCAATCCCAACTTTCCTTTTGTGGTCATAAACCTTGTGTTAAAATTTCATAGATTTCTATTCACTTTTACTAAAGTTGGAGTGCGAAAACTAAATGTATTCGGAAGACGACGACGACGCCAACGTGATACCAATATACGACCAAAAAAATTTCAATTTTCGCGGTCGTATAAAAACGGCAAAATTTCTTTAAAAATTACAAATTGGGGGCAGCAACCCAACAACCGGTTGTCCAATTCATCTGAAAATGTCAGGGCAGATAGATATTGACTTGATAAACAATTTCACTCTCATGTCATATTTGCTCTAAATGCTTTGGTTTCAGAGTTATAAGCCAAAATCTACATTTTTTCCTCTATGTTCTATTTTTAGCCATGGCGGCCATATTGGTTGGTTGGTCGGGTCACCGGACACATATTTTAAACAAGATACCCAAATAATGATTGTGGCCAAGTTTTGATAAATTTGGCCCTGTAGTTTCATGCTGACTTATTTTTAGATGTTACTTTGCTGAACATTATTGCTGTTTACAGTTTATCACTATCTAAAATAGTATTCAAGATAATAACAAACAAGAGTGCACACGCTGAAATGTCCCGCCTTCTATACTAATCATTGATATTATGTTGATAGTCCTAAGTATAAAGCTAAGCTTTAATACAACTGTCACATAAACTTAACATTAACCAAGATAACTAAACAAAGACCAATGAACCTTGAAAATGAGGTCAAGGTCAGATGAACCATGCCAGGCAGACATGTTCAGCTAACAATGCTATGGAGAGTTGTCTCATTGGCACTCACACCACATCTTCCTATATCTATTCTATACAACATATATAGTTGACCTATTACTTATAGTTTAAGAAAAATAGACCAAAACACAAAAAAATGAGGTCACGGTCAAATAAAACCTGCGCGACTGACATAAAGATCATAAAATATTTCCATACACCAAATATAGATGACCTATGGCATATAGTATTAGATAAAAAGACCAAAACTCAAAAACTTTGACCACTGAACCATGAAAATGAGGTCAAGGTCACATGACATCTGCCCGCTAGATAGGTACACCTTACAATCATTCCATACAACAAATATAGTAGACCTATTGCATATAGTATGAGAAAAACAGACCAAAACACAAAAATTTAACTATAACCACTGAACCATGAAAATGAGGTCAAGGTCAGATGACACCTGCCAGTTGGACATGTACACCTTACAGTCCTTCCATACACCGAATATACTAGCCCTATTGCTTGTAGTATCTGAGATATGGACTTGACCACCAAAACTTAACCTTGTTCACTGATCCATGAAATGAGGTCGAGGTCAAGTGAAAACTGTCTGACAGACATGAGGACCTTTCAAGGTACGCACATATCAAATATAGTTATCCTATTACTTATAATAAGAGAGAATTCAACATTACAAAAAATCTCAACTTTTTTTTCAAGTGGTCACTGAACCATGAAAATGAGGTCAAGGACATTGGACATGTGACTGACGGAAACTTCGTAACATGAGGCAACTATATACAAAGTATGAAGCATCCAGTTCTTCTACCTTCTAAAATATAAAGCTTTTAAGAAGTTAGCTAACACCGCCGCCGCCGCCGCCGCCGCCGCCGGATCACTATCCCTATGTCGAGCTTTCTGCAACAAAAGTTGCCGGCTCGACAAAAACGGCAAAATTTCTTTAAAATTACCAATTCAGGGGCAGCAACCCAACAACTGGTTGTCCGATTCATCTGAAAATTTCAGAGCAGATAGATCTTTACTTTATAAACAATTTTACCCTTTGTCAGATTTGCTCTAAATGTTTTGGTTACAGAGTTATAAGCCAAAATCTACATTTTACACCTATGTTCTATTTTTAGCCATGGTGGCCATATTGGTTGGCTGGCCGGGTCACCGGACACATTTTTTTTTTAATTAGATACCTTAATGATGATTGTGATCAAGTTTAGTTAAATTTGGCCCAGTAGTTTCAGAGGAGAAGATTTTTGTAAAAGTTAACAACGACGGACGACGACGGACGACGGGCGCCAAGTGATGAGAAAAGCTCACTTGGCCCTTTGGGCCAGGTGAGCTAAAAATTAATAATGGTAGAGTTAACAAAAAACATTCTGACAGTCTGAGCATTTTGTCCCTTAAAGTCATAGGGACGAGTTTTTGGTGATTATAATGTTAAGAAAATTATCAAACTAAGTCGTCTCTGTACTTTTATTGTACGAATCTGTATTGCGAGTTGGTGTTCCTTATTCACGTTTTGGTGTACATTGACTTTGTATTGTAGTAAGTTAACATATTGCAAACTGAATATCTGACACAGCATAGGTTTGTGACACTAAATGAATGTGGTCAAAGAATTGAAAATTTTGAAATTGGACTTTTACCTATTATGATCAATTATGGTCCAATATCCAATATCCAAAATCTAAGTACATTGTTAGAATCAGCCCAAGAACTACATTTTTGATACTTATTAACTATACCATTTCTGTTCAAATGGAAACAACTTATCCTTCATTTCGTCACAGGAAATTAATTTTTTTAACTAGAGGCTCTCCAGAGCCTGTGTCGCTCACCTGGTACTGTATTTACTGATGTCGGCCATATTGGTTGGTAGGCGGGGTCATTAGACACTTTTTTTAAAATAGATACCTTAGTAATGATTGTGGCCAAGTTTGGTTAAATTTGGCCCATAGTTTTAGAAAAGAAGATTTTTGTACAAGTTACAAAAATGACGAAAAGTTGTTCAATATTGACTATAAAAGGACAATAACTCCTTTAGGGGTTCTCTGACAATTTTGGTCATGTTGCTTTACTTGTAGATCTTACTTTGCTGAACATTATTGCTGTTTACAGTTTATCTCTATCTATAATAGTATTCAAGATAATAACCAAAAACTGCGAAATTTCCTTAAAATTACCAATTTTAGGGCAGCAACCCAACAACGGGTTGTAGGATTCATCTGAAAATTTGTGAGGGGATAGATCTTATTCTGATGGACATTTAAATCTTGAAAGATTTGCCCTAAATGTCTAAGTTTCAAAGATATAAAGCAAAAACTGCATTTTACCACTATGTTCTAATTTTAGCCATGTCGGCCATTTTGTTTGGTAGGTGAGGTCATCGGACACATTTTTAAAACTATATACCACAATTATGATTGTGGCTAAGTTAGTTTAAATTTGGCCCAGTAGTTTCAGAGAAGAAGATTTTTGTACAAGTTACAAAAAATGACAAAGTTGTTAAAATTGACTATAAAGGGCAATAACTCCTTAAGGGGTTGTCTGACAACTTTGGTCATGTTGACTTCTTTGTGGGTCTTATTTTGCTGAACATTATTGCTGTTTACAGTTTATCTCTATCTGTAATAGTATTCAAGATAATAACCAATAAAAACTGCAAAATTTCCTTAAAATTACCAATTCAGGGGCAGCAACCCAACAACAGGTCGTCCGATTCGTCTGAAAATTTCAGGGCAGATATAATCTTGACCTGATCAACAATTTTATCCCATGTAAGATTTGCTCTAATTGCTTTGGTTTTAAAGATATAAGCCAAAATATACATTTTACCCCTGTGTTCTATTTTTAGCCATGGCGGCCATCTTGGGTTGATGGCCAGGTCATCGGATACATTTTTTAAACAAGATACCCTAAGGATGATTGTGGCTAAGTTTGGTTAAATTTAGCCCAGTAGTTTCAGAGGAGAAGATTTTTGTAAAAGTTTACGGACGACGGACGACGGACGCCAAGTGATGAGAAAAGCTCGCTTGACCTTTCAGGTCAGGTGAGCTAAAAATGCGATCAATTAAATATGACGTTAATTTTCTTCTATGTCTTTCAAAATCAAGCTTTCACATGGTTTTGTGTTGTTATATATATTCTACAGTCAGATTGTCCTGGTATTTTATAAAATATGATTATGAATCGATAATTATTATAGAGGATTAAATACGATTGGGGACTTCTTTTAATGATGACTAGCTGATTATAATTTCATTACTGTATAAATTTTGTAAAAGAGGGGAGAAAGATACCAGAGCAATAGTCAAACTTATAAATCGAAAATAAACTGAAATGAAAAAGACAAACAGACAAATAATTTTAAATTAAGTGAGAATTCAGGGACAATAAAAATGTGATCCCCCCTCTATTAAACTTGCCTAAATTTTAAAATGCAAAACATGTTATTTCACTGAAATATTGCAAACATGAAATTCCTCAGTGGATTGTGTCAAAAAACATATTAGAGGGAAAATTGCTCTTGTATGAATTTTAGAAGGCAAAGCAAGCCAGTTCTTTTTAGAAGTTTTTTTCTGACTATTTTTCCTATATTGGGCTATTAAAGAAAACTTGGTTTGTCTTAAGTAAATAATGTAGTAAATATACATTAAAAGGTAAACTTTTTGAAACCGTAACAACACATTATTTACTAAGAGAGATCTATTATATGTCCCTCTCTTGAATGCTGCCTAAACTTAAGTTTTAAGTTTGGCCTTATTGAATCTCCATTGAGTCGGTAAACTTTTATATAGATCATGTAGATAGTTCATGGTTTCAGCTTAAACAATTCAATTACTCACTTGTTGTCAAATTTCATTCATAAATGTTTGATAGTTACCCCAAATTTATATTTGTTAGCATAAAAATTTTTAAAAAATTGAAGGAAAAAAGGTATAGATTGGCCCAAAATAAAACAAATATGTACATTTGTGGTGTTCATCATCTCAGAATCATCTTTTTTTAACAATATTCAACTGTTTGTATGAATATTTGATCATTTATTGGTGAATTTATTGCTCTTCACTATATTATTTCCTGATGCTGCATGATTGGATATTTTAACAAATTTTGCACTGTAGATATCATTTTAATTTATACTTAAGTTAATCTCTCCTAAACTATTCAACTGATTATAACAAAACTTGGAAGTTATTCTTGTAAAATCATGTAATGATAGAAGTGAGTGAAATATAACGACTGGATTTTTTGGGTTATTAAGCACCAATGCATTTTATATGGGACAAAATAACACAAAACGGCAACTTCCTACATCACCTAAGTCATGTAAGTCATGTGATGTGTAACTTATAATGTGTTACCGGGGTTATAATTTATTACACGAGACGCGCATTTCGTCTATATAAAACTCATCAGTGACGCTCAGATCAAAATAGTTATAAAGCCAAACAAGTACAAAGTTGAAGAGCATTGAGTACCCAAAAGGTTGTGTCAAATACAGCTAAGGTAATCAATGCCTGGGATAAGAAAATCCTTAGTTTTTCGAAAAAAAATCTAGTTTTGTAATTTATAATTGTATATGAATGGTGGTAAAAATATATTTCCACTTATACTGTTGTAATGTTCTTCTTGACATTTTGTAACTTGAAGTATATAAACTACTCATTTCCATGTGCAAAAAATATTGATCCCCCACTTTAAGAGTATAAAAAAATGTGAACCCCTCTTTTCCACATACAGAACAAGATGCTCCGCAGGGTGCAGCTTAATACGACAGCAGAGGTAGAACCCCGAATGGTTGAGGCAAGTATGGACACAACATTCAAGCTGGATACAGCTCTGAATTTGGATTGTGATTATACAGTTGACACAACAGAGGTTTCTGACACAGAACGAATGTGGTCTAATGAACTTAAATTTTATGTTTTGCTCTTGAGCAATTCACTATGCTGTTGAATATTAATCCTCTCAAAAAAAAAAAAAATATTTGAAGAAATTTTCTTTTTAATTTCTGAAA
Organism: Mytilus galloprovincialis; assembly: GCA_037788925.1. Classification (NCBI taxonomy): domain Eukaryota; kingdom Metazoa; phylum Mollusca; class Bivalvia; order Mytilida; family Mytilidae; genus Mytilus; species Mytilus galloprovincialis. The sequence continues at coordinate 34,452,561 of CM075331.1, forward strand.
TCTGAAATGAGAAAAATTGAACCAATTTTTTTTTTCACCTCCCCCTTTTCCTTATTCCAAAAATGATATCAATTCAAATTTCTAATGGAGTTTGCAACAATAACTACTCATTTAAATACATCATAAAATATTAAAATATAAAATGTCATACATGTTAAAATTAACATTAATTAATAAGAACTTCTAAAACTAGAGGCTCTAAAGAGCCTGTGTCACTCACCTTGGTCTTGTGCATATTAAACAATGGACACGGAAAAATTCATGACATAATTGTGTTTTGGTGATAGTGATGTGTTTGTAGATCTTACTTTACTGAACATTCTTGTTGCTACAATTATCTCTATCTATAATGAACTTGGCCCAGTAATTACAGTGGAAAATATTTTCTAAAAATTAACAAAAATTTATGAAAAATGTTAAAAATTAACTATAAAGGGCAATAACTCCTTAAGGGGTCAATTGACTATTTTGGTCATGCAAACTTATTTGTAGATCTTATTTTGCTGAACGTTATTGCTGTATACAGTTTATCTCTATCTATAATAATATTCAAGATAATAACAAAAAACGGCAAAATTTCCTTAAAATTACCAATTCAGGACAGTAACCTAACAACGGGTTGTCCGATCCATGTGAAAACATCAGGGCAGATAGATCTTGACCTGATAAACAATTAAACCCTGTCAGACTTTCTCTTAATGCTTCGGTTTTTGAGTTATAAGCCAAAAACTGCATTTTACCCCTATGTTCTATTATTAGCCGTGGCAGCCATTTTGGTTGATTGGCCAGGTCACGCCACACATTTTTTAAACAAGTTACCCTAATGATGACTGTGGCCAAGTTTTAGTTTAATTTGGCCCAGTAGTTTCAGAGAAGAAGATTTTTGTAAAAGATTACTAAGATTTACGAAAAAATGGTTATAAAGGGCAATAACTCCTTCAGGGGTCAACTGACCATTTTGGTCATGCTGACTTATTTGTAAATCTTACTTTGCTGAACATTACTGCTGTTACAGTTTATCTCTATCTATAATAATATTCAAGATAATAACCCAAAACAGCAAAATTTCCTTAAAATTACCAATTCAGGGGCAGCAACCCAACAACAGGTTGTCCGATTCATCTGAAAATTTCAGGAGATATAAATCTTGACCTGATAAACACTTTTATCGCATGTCAGATTTGCTCTAAATGCTTTGGTTTTTGAGTTATAAGCCAAAAACTGCATTTTACCCCTATGTTCTATTTTTAGCCATGGCGGCCATCTTGGTTGGTTGGCCAGGTCACGCCACACATTTTTTAAACTATATATCCCAAAGATGATTGTGGCCAAGTTTGGATTAGTTTGGCCCAGTAGTTTCAGAGGAGAAGATTTTTGTAAAAGATTACTAAGATTTACGAAAAATGGTTAAAAATTGACTATAAAGGTCAATAGCTCCTAAAGGGGTCAACTGACCATTTTGATCATGTTGACTTATTTGTAAATCTTACTTTGCTGAACATTATTGCTGTTTACAGTTTATCTCTATCTATAATAATATTCAAGATAATAGCCAAAAACAGCAAAAATTACCTAAAATTACCAGTTCAGGGGCAGCAACCCAATAACGGGTTGTCGGATTCATCTGAAAATTTGAGGGCAGATAGATTTTGACCTGATAAACAATTTTACCCCTGTCAGATTTGCTCAAAATGCTGTGGTTTTTGAGTTATAAGCCAAAAACTGCATTTTACCCCTATGTTCTATTTTTAGCCATGGCAGCCATCTTGGTTGGTTGGCCGGGTCACGCCACACATTTTTTAAACTAGATACCCCAATGATGATTGTGGCCAAGTTTGATTTAATTTGGCCCATTAGTTTCAGAGGAGAAGATTTTTGTAAAAGTTAACGACGACGGACGACGGACGATGGACGCCAAGTGATGGGAAAAGCTCACTTGGCCCTTTGGGCCAGGTGAGCTAAAAATAAATGGGGGATGTGTCCAAAGGGACATAGATGATGCCCCCGCTAGCATATAACATTATAAAGGGACATAACTCAAGAACTGTAAAAGTGAAGCTGCCAAAAATTGAACTTTAACTGAGTTTAGAGGTAAGTAATATGAGTTTAGAGGTAAGTAATAAGCATTATATACACATTTCAATAAATCAATTGAGACAAACTTAAGTTAAGAGAACAGAATCGAAAAAAATCTTCAATGTTTCCACTTGTAAAGGGGCATAACCCTAAAATGGTAATCAAAGTGCTTGTAATCACTGAATGGTAAAGATTGCTTTAATTTATCAGTTGGTAATAAAAGTGAATATTGCATTGTATTTTGCATTGTATATAGCATTGATTTAATTTGATTCAACTACTATTCTGGACAAAGAAAGATAACTCCAAACTCGAAACTACAAAAATGCTTGTTTTTGGTCCCTTTTTGGCCGTTTATACCTAGACTGTTTGCCCCATAACCCTTAAAATATATCAAAACCTTCTACTTATGGTATTAAACATTGTGGTACAATTTCAGAACAATTGTAGTACTTAAACACAACTTATTGTCCTGACACTAGATAAATATTAATTTTCCTTCCCCCTTTTTTTTGGGGGGGGGGGGGGGCAGAAAAGCTTCTAACTTGTCCACTCCAATGCTTCAAATCATCACATGAAGTTAAGCAGTTAGAATAAACAAAAAAAAGTATAATAATCTATGATGTCTATATAATTAATTCAGAAGAAAATACTGTTTAAATAAAAACTTGTATTTAGGCTTTGCAGGTAGTCATAATAATTTATACATATGTCAAGAATATAATACAAATGAAATACAAAGAGATTATAGATTATAACTGACAAATAAACTTTGAATTAAAGAACTACTAAGTATAAATATAAAGAATGAAGCATAATTAAATTAAAAATTCTATGAGATACAAATGAAATATAAATTTTATACCCTCCTCATACAAACATATTCCACATTAAGGGAATGGGAGGGAGGGTTTTGAAAAAAGAACAAAGTTTCAACGACAAACTAAGACATATTTAAACATAAAAATTCTAAATTATTAAAATGTTGACTACCTGTTTTCTGGTGTTTCTGAAAAGTGAAAATCAATAGTGAGTTCTACTTTTAAATTGAAATTTTTATCCAATATAAATTACTGTACTGCATGACCAATAAAAAACGTGTTTAAATTAATTAAGAAAGCATACCAGCTAAACCTTGACCAGAGATTTGCTCACTGTTAAATGAAGTGAGACCAATTGTGAGGGGGGATAGGACCTTTATCGGGACTCCGGGATCTGGTGTTTTTAAGCTCGGGATTTCGGGATTGACCCTTTCGGGATCCGGGAATCCTTTTTTTCGGATTTCGGGACGTCGGGATTTACTTTATTTAAATTCGGGACCTCGGGATTTCGTTTTTTTGAGTCCGGGATTTCGGGATCAGGACCCCTCCTACCCCCCCCCCCCCCCCCCCCCTCAATTGTCCATTTACCAATTCACTGAATTATTTTTCTGATTCCTCATTAATTAATCATTTTTAATCAAAAATTTACAATATATATACGTTTGTTGTTAGATTTTTGTTTTGTTTTTGGTAGCTGTACATTGATTTTAGGATTGCTTCCTTTCACTTAGATAGTACAAATGTATAGTAACATAACCATGCCATACTCGTAAGGTAGAAGATTTTTTATGATTACCAAAATTTTTATTTAAAACTTCTATTTTTAGATTGATACACAATAATGTTTATATATAGTACTAGTTACTAAATCGTTCTACTCTTGGACTCTTACACAATAGACAACTTTCGAGTTCGATGCATTTCCGTCAAAAACTCTGGTTTTAGTGAACGTCATTTGTGCGTTTAGGGGCGTCGTCACTTCCATTCCAATGTTGAGCAGCGAGTGGTTGGAAAACTATAATTCTATATTGTACGAATTATACGACAAATTGAATTATCAAAATTGACAATCAGCATTGATGTCATTAGGGAATTGTCATTAAGTACCTACAGAACAACCATTATTTCTAGTTTATCCTGCACAATGACGATCACCAAGACGCTTGATGAACGTAAATAGTGCAGGGATACAGGCGACCCCCTCTATCTGGTAAATGACGTCATAAAGGCGCGTATAATTGACGAGTTTTTTCCGGTGACGGATGAACTCGAAAGTGGTCTATTGATGTTACTTACCTAATAAGTTTTTTCTCCTAACGTCCTTATATATTTTCTGTTTGATAAAAACCAAGACAACACTTACTTTCGTTTTCAATGGGATTTCCCTTTGATCAAAGACAAAGGGAGATGATCTAGGGTCGTGCTAAAATGAGGGGATACACCAAAGACCTGAACTTGGACCTGAAAATATATACTATTCGATTTATTTAATTTTCACTAATTTAGTCAATACACCTTATCGCTATTTGTCCGCCATTGCTGGAAATCACACAGGTTCCCGTAAAATTTTGACGTCATAAAACAAAATGTCTGACGCCACAATGGAAAAGTGATTGTTGTTGACGTCAAAAGTTCAAGCGGACGGGTCAGCCGGGAATAGCGATAAGGTGTATTGTAGAAACAAGCCCTTGTTTATTTTGTTCATTTCGAATCGGTAAATGAAATTGGTTTATTTAATAGTAAAAAAAATATGGTATGCTTGTCAATGATACAACTCTCCGCTATAGAGACCACATGCTGTTGAATTTAGCGTCTATTCAAACTATTAAGAGGGTGGTAAAGGGGGAGTGCTTGCACGAAAAAATCGTGAAATAAGACATATAATTTCACGTTGAACGTGAAATAATTTCTGTAATGAACGTTGCACGAAAAATAAATACTTTAATTTGAACCTTTTGTGACTGAGTCACTGCCTTCTTGTATATATTAACTCTTTGTTTTACTTGATATTCCCGATTTAGTATACACATTAATGATATAATTGGTTTACGGCTTTTAAAAAAGTATTTCTTGACGAATCCTGCCTTGTGTTTGAATTTTATTTGAAAAATACCGAGCACGCAAAATAAGACTTTGAAAATCACGATGCACGTAAAATTGAATAAGCAGAACACGATGAACGAGGCACCCGTCTTGCACGGCTGAACGTCAAATAAAAAAGTAAAAAAACGTTGAACGTGAAATAAAAAACGGTGATCACGTTGCACGAAAATAACCCTTTACCACCCTCTATTAAGGCTAGGTAAATACAAATATTATTTACAAATCTTCTTTTTAATGACTCCTACCTTTTAGTAATACAGGAGTCTCAGGGCGGATCCAGCCATTTTAAAAAGGGGGGGTTCCTAACCCAGGACAAAGGGGGATTCCAATTACATGTCCCCATTCAAATGCATTGATCGTCCAAAAAAAGGGGGGGTTCCAACCCCCGGAACCCCCCCCCCCCTCTGGATCCGAGCCTGGGAGTATACATTATGACATATCAGCGTCTATGTTCACGACAAGATTTACACGATGGGTGTCACCGACTAGTGGATTAGCCGGTTACAGTAACTGCTAGCTGACATTCCAATGAGAGCTTAGAATAGAAATCCAACTTTACTTTTTGGTGGGGTTAATTTAATGTCACAGTGTTGAAGGAAACTGCTTTTTACTGAATATCTCCTTAAAAAACAATCTTATTAAAATAAGTTCTCATCACTTGCTCCTCGATTTTTTATATGTCGCCGTGTTAACATCACTTGCTCCTCGATTTTTTATATGTCGCCGTGTTATTAAAACACGGCGACATATAAAAAATCGAGGAGCATATGTCGCCGTGTTATTAAAACACGGCAACATATAAAAAATCGAGGAGCAAGTGATGAGAACTTATTTTAATAACATTGCTTAAAAAAAGGCCATGATGTTCTCAAAAAATAATTGTTCATTTTACTGGCAATATAAATGACAAATCAAATTAAGTGCTAAAATATTAGATTATTAGTAAGGAAAATGATACCGTAAAATAGTTTGCATGTTCAAAGTCTGTTCTGAAATCGAACAAAAGAGTCGTACATGAATAAAAGTAAGGCTTGACCTCCACCCCCCTTAATTAGCACGTAACCCGCACTCCTTACTTAAAACTCCAATAATTCCATCACTGATTAAGCTCAAAGAACCAAATTAGGCTTCTGTGTCTTACCTCTTCCATTGAAATTGTATTCAGACAACTAAAGCAATTGTTAAAATGAACATTGCATATAAAACAAGATTGTAAGAATTTATGGTAAGATTACACCAAGGATAAAACAGATCGAGGTACGATTTCTTAGATGAGAATTATTTCTAATAATTATCAAACAACCATAAAATAACTGTTAAAAATAAAAATAAAAAAAGGTTTTGGTTATCTTTGTTATTTAGTTCCCTCCATTGTAAGTCAACAGTTTTGTCTTTTAATGTATGTCTTTCAACCAAAAAAATGAGATTAAAATTGAAAAAGATTTTCAAAAATCTTAAAACATCAAGCTGTTGTTAAAACGATTCAACTATCACTCTCGGTAAATTTGATGATCGTTAACGTGTGGAGAAATCCGTTTGTGCCAATTGCAATAATGCGTGCATGTACGCCAAAAATAATTTGCGTCAATGCTACGTTAGCGCCTATAGTCTTCAAAATAGCGTAAAAAATAACGCAAACTTGATCATCGTTATCATGTGGAGAAATCCATTTGCGCCAAAAATGTATGCATTTACGCCAAAACTAATTTGCGACAATGTTTCGTTAGCGGTTATAGTTTTCAAAATAGCGTCAAAAATAAAGCATGCGATTGTGTTATTTATTTATTAAGTATGATTACAAATCATTAAACTACACAAACATAAAAATTCTGCAATAATTTATCTTTCATTTGATACCTTTATTATCCCAAGATGTATTTTACAAAGTTTGATATATATACCTAAGCGTAATAACTTTTATTTTGTTTTAAAGATATAGTACTTATCAATTTGACCAAGGCCGATTTGATCTTACAAAGTCTACCCGTATTATGTTGCAAAGAGTTTCACTACAACCGGTGTTAGTGGACGTCTTTATATATCAGAATCAGAATCAGAATAATTTATTATAGTGTCACATACCAATATAAAACACAATGAATACATATAATTACATAATATGCAATTAAAAATAAAATATTACAATTAAAATATTGGTACCCAGCCAAATTACTGACTTATGAGACACTTTAAAAATATAATACATATCATAAAACAATTAAAACTAATGTACTAAAATATAACTATACACAATACCTTCTTCGATAAAACATTTGATATGACGTTTTAGCTAAAAATGGTTGAATAGAATCATTTGACATTAAAAAAATTAATTTGTCCTGTAAATCAAGATCGTTAAAAGAATCACAAATATCACCAGATTTTTTCATTAAATCATATCTTAAATCTGCATAAAAATCGCACCCTAATAAAAAATGTTTTTCATCCTCAACACAATTATCTGTACAATATATACAAGTACGCTCATTCAAAGGAATTTTTGGCTTGGTGTATCTACCCGTTTCAACTGCGTGTGGTGAACAGCCACTTCTAAAATTTGACAAAACACGTCTATGCTGCCTGTAACGAACTAATTTTACATAAGAACTAAATTCTAAAACATGTTTATACTCTCTATAAATACGTAATTTATTACCATTACATTGATTTCTGTCATTAAACATTTTTTCAACCCACTCATTTTTATCTTTCTCACATAGTTTAGATTTGATCTCTTGAAGTTTATGTTTGATGGAAAAAGTATCATTAATAACATTTTCAATACCTAAAATTTGTGCTTTCTTTATACAATTTTTATCCCAAGACCTAGAACAATCCTTACTCCACACATGAACCTTATATGTAAGTCTTGTATCGTAAGTTTTGCTCACTCTAAGAAAAAGTCGAAAAGTTTCCAAAATCTGTGATGATTTCGTACTTGAATGGCTATATTTGACGCATTTGAATCACTTCCTAAGAATAACCGACATGCTTTGTTCTGTATAACTTGTACCTCTCTCCAATTTGTATGTCCCCATATTCCAGAACCATAGTATAGAACAGGCTCAACTACAGACCTATATAGTTTCGTAAACACATCATAACTCATTCCACCACACGAAATAAATTTAGCATATATAAGGCTGAAAGTGCTCTGCTTGCTGATTTCGTAATTTCTCGTACCGTATGTTTATAATCTAAAAATTCATTTAAATGTAGTCCCAAATATCTGTAGGATGAAATATAATTAACTGATATATCTCCGCATTTAAATTCAACGGCAGATCTAGCAATGTTTTTATTACGAAAATGAATAACTTTCGTTTTTTCTGTATTTAGAGTCATTCTCCATTTCCTACACCAGGTGTTTAAACAGTCCAACATTCTTTGTAAATTCTGCTCATTAGGAGCTATCAACGCAACATCGTCAGCGTAAAGAAGAATAGACACATTTAAGTCACCAATATCTACACCAGCATTAAGCGAGCGAATATCATCCGCAAGATCGTTAACGTATACAGAATACAAAGTAGGAGACATTTTACAGCCTTGTTTTACACCGTATTGAACCGGAAAAATATCTGTCAAGTTGTTTCCTAATTTTACAGCACTTTGTGTCGAATCGTAAAGAGACTGAATTGCTTTTAGAAAAGATCCGTTAATACCAATTTTCATCAGTTTATACCACAACATGTCCCGATTAACATTATCAAAAGCCTTCTTCGCATCCACAAAGCACACGAAAGAATCTTTCCTTTGTAACTTTCTATTTTTAATAATTGTTGTTAGTATATATAAATGATCCAAACAACTTCGGTTACGTCTTAATCCATTTTGCTCTTCTGCTAACATGTCATTTTGTTCTAACCAATTTGTCAATATTTTATCCCAAAATATCCGCATATATTTTGCACGGCACTGATATTAACGAAATTGGACGATATTCAAGTGGATAAAGGGGATCCATTTTCGGTTTCGGAATCGGAGAGATCATACTCGTTAACCATTAACTCGGAACGTGCCCTTCTATGAAACAAAACTGAATAATTTTATATAGCAAGTCTATACACGTGTCATTTCGCAAAATCTCACTCGGTATCTCATCTATTCCCGCGGATTTACCTTGCTTGGCTCGAAAAACGGCCTCGCGTACCTCATCCCTTTCTATAGCTCTATTAAGTTCAGTTGTATCAATATTATTATCATTGACTAAATTATTCCTATTTTGAAGCTTATTTTTAATGTCCTTAAGAAATTCATCATCATACGAACCATTCATATCAGCACTGTTGTACAGCTTTTCATAGTCTATTTTCCATTTTTCAAATACAGAGTCAATGTCATTTATAATTTCTCCTGTTTCTGATCGAATTTGAAACGTCTGTCTCGATTTGCGATCATTAGCAAGTCCTAATTTGGCTATAGACTTCCAAAATTCAGAAGAATTTTTTCGCCAAGTTTTTGAAGTTTATTTTGTTGTTCTAGCTGATAATTTCGTTTCGCTTTACGATTTAATTTGTCGAAATCTTTTCGTGATTGAATAAACCGAGTACGGAGTTTTGATTTCCCAACAGATTTACATCGCTTCCATTGCCTCTCAGCATCACACGTTTTGTTCCACGAGTCCTGTAATTCCTCTGACCAATACGGTTTCCGCTTACACTTATTCGTTCGCATATTAGACACGGGCGGTTTCAATTCTTTACATGTTAGCTCCAATTCTTTAATAAGTAAATGTTTCAGTTCGATAATAGCCTTATTCACGTCTTTACTGCGGTTTAAAGCAACTTCAATTCGACATATAGTATCTCGTAATACATTCTGCATATTTTCACTAGAAAAAGGTTCGTTATTCAATCCATCTAGCTTGAACTTTCTTGGACCTTTAACCCGATTTGCTCCTTTACCGTTCTCGTTTTGTTCTACTTCCGACATATCCGTTCTAACTCGTATGCCCCATTCTAACAGTGAATGGTCCGGAATAGATTCGTATCCGACAAGAGATAACTCAGTCACTAAGTCTGACATTGTATTCACTTTAAAGTTAATTACCTCATTTAACTGTTCATGTGGAGTAAGGACATAGTCTACAACAGATTTCCCTGTACCTTTAATATGAGTAAAATCTTGCGAGCCAATTCGCCCATTTACCATACACATGTTACAATCTACTAAAAACTCAATGAGTAAATCACCATTTCTATTTGATACACTATCAACAATTTCTCTTATTTGTACATTATCAACACCTTCAATAAAATCTTGGGCATCTCCACATCTAGAATTAAAATCACCACAAATATACAATTTACCAATATTTTGATACATATACACCTGTTCCAGCAGTTTAGTATAAAAAACTAGTGAGTCATTATATACAGAATTTTCTGGTGGTAAGTAACATACACATAAACATATTATATCATTTTCATTACTCTATTTTATCCATAGAATATCTTGTACTTCACTGTTTAAAATTTCAACATTATAATACTTCAATAGATCATTTTTAACTAAAGCCGCAACCCCACCAGAACCTCTCTTGGAATTAACATGAACTTTGTCCCTATTTCTCTAAAAACAAGTATAACCTTCTACATGTATTTTATCACTCTCTCTCAAAAAAGTTTCACATAAACATAGAATATTAAAATTTAAAGCGTTTACAACATGACATCTAAAGTTTGAATTATCATTTTGACGTGCTGACCACCCTCTAATGTTCCAAACACCAAGCGCTAATTCCTAATATCCGCGTCTACCTCTTCCACCTCGACCACGGAAATGTCGTCCTTGTACTGGTATCCACTCCTCTCTTTCTGGTCGTCTTTGTCCGTTTACATTGTCATATTCTCCACCTCTCATGTTGTTGGCTCTCTTCTGAATTTTACCGTTTACAACCACAAAGTCTTTTTCACGACCAATACCGTTCAGCACTGTCATCATATTTGACAATTGTACTCGTGCTTCCGATGTTAGTTCATTTTCAATGTAAACCTTTTGATAGTCCCGTTAATATTTCAACTTTATCTTACTTTTCATCAACTTCTTTTTCTGTTCTTCATTTTCTACCGAAGCTATTACAAGCCCTGGGCGACTTCCTTTGCTTTCTATTCTTGTAGCTTCAACAACTCTAACATCATGTAAACGAAGACCATCTCTAATGATAGCGGATACACGATTTTTTGTCAACTCAGAGTCTGTCTTCTCCGCATTGGTTTCTGGGAGCATTTTAACTACAAATTTAGTATCTCTCTGTATAGGTTGAGTACTTGCATCTGCCTGTGTACTGATTAAATCTGTGCGCACTTTATCCCCGACCTCGGTATGTATGTTTTTAATATCACTCTTTAGTTTATTTACGATGTTGTCAATCCTTTTGTTTACTGTGGTCATTTGAGCTTTAAAATCGTCTTTCACTTTATTCACCTCTTTGTTTATTTTATTGTCAATCATTTTGCTAATATTTTCAACAATGTTTTTGGCAAAAGTATTTTCTAAATTGTCAATACGTTCAAATACTTTGTCATTCATATCTTTCATCTCAACAGCAAGATCATACATGAGTGTTTTTAATTCACCCAATTCGTTACCAATGTCATCTTTTTTCAAACGTTTATTTGTCTCTTGTTCTGTTTCTGATAAATTTTCATTAGACCGAGCTCTTTTTAACTTATTGTCAGTGTTAGATGCATCGTTTCTTCTGTCTGGATGTATTGTCATTGTGTTTATTTGTGTTTGTTTATTTTCTTCTCCGGACTGGTCCGCCATACTTTTTACTCAACGACGAAATATCAACTGGATAATTTCAATTCACTTTCTTATTTATCTCATTTATAATCACAGTGACAATAAACAATTTTGAATGTACCTGACTTGAAAAAAATCCTCCACAAATGAATAAATATACCGTAAATAGCACTTTTCACTCTCCGCTAAATAAAATTGAGAATGGAAATGGGGAATGTGTCAAAGAGACAACAACCCGACCAAATAAAAAAACAACAGCAGAGGGTCACCAACAGGTCTTCAATGTAGCGAGAAATTCCCGCACCCGGAGGCGTCCTTCAGCTGGCCCCTAAACAAATATATACTAGTCCAGTGATAATGAACGCCATACTAATTTCCAAATTGTACACAAGAAACTAAAATTAAAATAATACAAGACTAACAAAGGCCAGAGGCTCCTGACTTGGGACAGGCGCAAAAATGCGGCGGGGTTAAACATGTTTGTGAGATCTCAACCCTCCCCCTATACCTCTAACCAATGTAGTAAAGTAAACGCATAACAATACGCACATTAAAATTCAGTTCAAGAGAAATCCGAGTCTGATGTCAGAAGATGTAACCAAAGAAAATAAACAAAATGACAATAATACATAAATAACAACAGACTACTAGCAGTTAACTGACATGCCAGCTCCAGACTTCAATTAAACTGACTGAAAGATTATGATTTCATCATATGAACATCAGGCACAATCCTTCCCGTTAGGGGTTTAGTATCATATCATCATAACATATATGAGAAGAACATAACCCGTGTCATGCCAACAACTGTTTTTAGAATAAATGTGTTTAGTTCCGATGCAAAGACCTTATCAGTGACTCAATATTAACGCCAAAATATGCAATCTTTAATGACTTGACAACAGTATCGTAATTATATCCCTTCTTAATAAGTCTTGTAAACACTGTTGTAACTAGCAGTGAAGTGAGCGGTTTTTTTTTTGTTTTTTTTATCCGTGTCGAAGACCTTAATTCTACTTTTTAGTTAATGAAAAACAGCAAAAAATCGCTGTTCCTTCCCTTTTGTGTGATTTTTTGTTGCTGCTGTGTAGTGATTTTGTGTCATGGATTGATCCTCATATCCTTCGTTTTTCTATTATATCATGAATAAACCATACTGAACATTTCAAATTTATTTCCAAAACGAATTACTGGTATCTAGAAATGATGATACAGATATTATGTTACGAGCATGTTTGAATTAACAGTAATGTGTTCTTTAATAGGTTTGATAAATATTGATTGTTTCACAATTGTTGTTTATCACTAACAGTTCTCTCGTTTCAAAGTTGAAAGATAAACCACCCGGTTTCTTGATGTCATCGTTTTCTGTCAACACAATCTGTATCTGTCCATCACCAGATATTCTGTGTATGTTGTTTGTTAAATATCCTGCTACATAAACATCACCATGATCATCTACTGCAACACCACTAGGACATTTCAGGTCAGGGCTGTTGTATATCTCTCGTTCATCCCCATCTGATGCTATGGAGTAGACTTTACTTTTAGTAACGTCTGTACAATATACACCACCATCTTTGGTGGCACATATGTCACATGGATCAAACGTTGTTTGTATCGTATTTATAACTTTACCACTGCTATTCATAATAGTTAGAGTTTTGGGTTGATTTTCGACCCATATCTTATCTTTTACACTGGTGATTCCATAACAATGTCCTCCAACCTTTATTTTTCTTCCAGGTTTAAATAGGTTCAGGTCAATGATCTGGATACCTCCATAACCTGCAGATACTAAAGCATGATTATTGTCATACACGTTAATATGTTCTATTTTATAATCAACTTTAATTACTTTTGGATTGGAGCCATCAAGTTCACAAACATAAAGTTTATTCTGTGAACGCTGACTTAGTAGTAACCTACCACCTGGGATAAAGCAACCTCTATGAACGTGCACATAATCACCTAACTTTGTAGTCTTAAATGAATTTGTCAACGATAACTTTCTCTGTTCTCCGACCATAAACTGACATTGTTGGTCAATATCTAGTACAGATAGTGGTGCTTGGACATTCTCTATATCTATTGTACCCAAGTCTGGGAGTTCATTTTGTATGTTTGACTCTAACCCTGAAGGATGATACGTAAGTGTCGGAACAGTAGCTGTTTGAATATCTCTGATTTCCATTTCTTGATGGTGAGTTTTCCCATCTAGAAATTTTACTGCCTGGAATAAGTGAATTTCAGATGTATATTGCTTCAGTGTTATGATATCTTTTTTCCATGTGGATATTGAGTCGTAGCTTAGTTGGACGCTATTTATAGTTTGTGACACCGTCTCGGCACACTGTTCATACTTATCGTCAATGTCCCTATGTATATTGGATTCTAACTTATCTAAATGGGCGATAAATTTCAGTTTCAATTCCGTCACGCTTTTCGTGATTTTGCTCTTACTTTTTTTCAAATCTTCAAGTGTTGTCTCATTTCGACTCAGTATGTTTTCTGTAACTTGTCTTAGGTTGCCAATTCTTCTCTCTAGGTCAGAAATAGCAGTGCTATCTTTTACGTTCTTGGCAGCCTTTTCGACTGAAATGATAGGATTGCAATTATGATGTGATACCGGTACACATGAATCACAGATCACCATGTCATGTTGACAACAGTAAAGTATGATCTTTTGATCTGGATGATTCTCGCAGTTCTTGGAGAATGTAAAAAGAGAAGAACTGAGTTCTTGTATTTCTTTCATTGGTACTATCTTGTGAGGCGGATACATTCTTTCATGAACTCTTGCACATGTTTTACAAACAAGCTCACTGCAGTCACTGCACCAGGATTCGGCTTTTATGTCTTCGTTACTACGCTGACAGCCGACACAAAATGTTCTGTCTGCCATACTAAAACATGAGAAATACAAATTAAGCGTAAGCATTAAAGTTATAACAAAATCCAAATATACACATAAAACAAGAAATAATTTTAACAGGATGCTGTTACAGTGTCCAAAAATATGGTTAAGGGGTGGAGATATCAACCATATGCATGATATAAGAACATTCTGAAAAACCACGGGGTTTATTCTCAACACTGCAGATTAACAGAGTATTTCATTCATATCATCTTGGCATGACAAAACAGAATATGTATAGGGTTTAGTGGTGGGGATCCCCAACACTGGAGTATATTATTCAAATTATCTTTGCATGACAAAATATAATAAATATGATGAGGGGGTTGGGTTGACAACGAACACGATCCTAGTATTTGGAAAATATTTAATGAATAAAAAGGGGGGATTACCCCTGGTGGCTCATTCTATAAAACATTTTAACGTTTGACGTATAGGTAATTTTTTTCTGTAAATTTTCGCTAGTTCTTTTTTATAACCAAGTACGGTGACAGGGGTTCTATGTTTTAAGTACTATGTCCTGTACCAAGTAAGGTATAAGAGAGTAGTCATCAAATAATCCGTTTCTATGTTTGTTGGCATTTTTTAAGCAGTTTCGGGTTTCTGTTGGTCCTCTGTTTTCCTCTTATTGTTGATGTGTTTCCCTCGGTTTTGGTTTATGATCCGGATTTGTTCCTTTTAAATCGACATCGGCAAATGACTATTGAATAGTGGTCCGTGTAACACTTATCAATTCAAAGTTTTAAAAAGTTTTGAAATTTTAGATTTTTGGAAATTTGATCAAAGCTTGAAAATATCAAAATTTCAAATTGTGTAAAAGTTTTGAAATTTTGAAATTTTAACCAAATAATTGAAATATTAAAATTCTAAATATCGTTTTTAAATTTAATAGTTTAGAAATTTGAACAAACTTTAAAAATACTAAACCTAACGTGCAATTTTGATTATTTCGCTTTTTGAATGTTTGATTTTTTAAACTTTTGATTAAAATATCAAAAATAGAAAAGGGGCAAAAAGAGGGGTACCTGTAAACTGCAAAACGAAATAAAAGTGAAACGAAACGAAACAGAATGGAACGAAAACATGCTGATACATAAACGTTAATGTATAAAATAAAACCACAGGTACGGACAGTTCTATGAGGTGAACAATAGGATGACAAAATAAATATTTCTCAAAAGAAGAGAATTCATTTTTAACCAAGACACACGGCTCTGATAATGACCATTTTACATGATGGTTTAACCAGCACCCATATTTTAGGAGTAACAGTAAAAACTGACCAACTCGCAGTAGGTCAAATAGTATGGTTAGGTTGAGTATATATGTGTTTTCTGCTGGACTTTAAACAATAAAATGGTTCAATACACGTTGTATTATCTCATTTGATTTCAACTTTTTTTGTTTTGCTTTACGATTTCTTACTTTCTGCAATCATGTCGGTAGATGAATACATCTTTAACGATCATCTTTAACGTTTTAATCAACAACAATTTCCTTTCTTTATTAATTGTTGTCCTTAGATATTCAGCTTTGAGCGTTCCTGATCCAGAAAAGCGCTTCGGTCGTAACTTTTAACGTTTTGTTTTCATTTTTTTATCGTTTGCATGACGATCGTATATTGCCCTGTATCAATGATTTCAATTCTAAGTATTGGTACGGTAGGAAATCTGAATTCATGGTGTCCCAATGAACGTTGTGCTAGTCTGGAATGTGGGAGGTTTTTGATATCTTTTTACGCCGAAATTAAGAGTAAGATAAATTATTGGTAGACTGGAGTCAGGGAATTTTTATATGGTATCTACATAAACTCTTCATAGATAGTTACCCGCGCGTTTCGTCTACAAAAGACTAATCAAAGACGCTCGAATCAAATTAAGTTTAAAAAATAAATAAAGTCAAATTAAATTAAAAAGGCCACCCAAAAAAATAAGAAACGTTAACATCCAACTTATCGTTCTGGTTTTGTAAAAGCTGAACACATTCATCATATTTATTATAAACGTATACCATAAACATTATTGCAAGCCTTCATATTTATGTAAAAGTTGCCGCTGTACATTATGCCTCCATCTATCTATTTGTAGGCGTCGGCATTTTGAAAATTAAAAAAATATTTTGAATAGTTTATATCAGCGATAAATGGTAATCTTATTTGGGAATCTGATATATAAATATTGTCACTAAGGTTCCCGTTTGAATGGTTTAAACTAGTAAATTTTGGGGCCCTTTATAGCTTGCTGTTCGGTGTGAGCCAACGCTCCGTGTTGAAGGCCTTACCTAAACCTTTAATTGTTTACTTATATAAATTGTTATTATATGTCAAGTGTCTCATTGGCACTCATACCACATCTTCCTATATCTATTATTTTGAATTATCGATTTTTGGTTGTCAGTGACAAATGTTTCATGAATGATAGCAATAAATACAACAGGGAGGATTTGTGTTCGTTATTTATTTGATGAAGACATTATCTTTCAATTAGTTTAATTGAGGTCTGGAGCTGGCTTTATATATATATATGGTAGTCCTTTGTTAATTTATTATCATTGTCATTTTGATTAGTTTCTTTTGTTTCCTATTCTGACATAGGACTTGGATTTCTTTTAAAGTGTGTTTAACTGTTTGAATGTTAGTTCATTCTACATTTGCTAGAGGTAGAGGGGGAGGGTTGTGATCTCACGAAACAAGTTTAACCCTGTCGCATTTGTAGGCCTGCATATGTCCCAATTCAGGAGCTTTTGATGCCGGTTTAAATAGGTTTGAATAAATTTTTTTAATAGATGTACAAACTTATAATTTCAATACTGTTTTCCCATGTGATGTTTAAAATGTTAAAAAAACCCAAAAAAAAACGACTTCTTCTTTTAATTTTAATTTTTTATTTTAAAATGATTTGATATATTTCGTGCTATTTATTACTAACGTACAAAGAATGATTATAATCAGTGCCGTGTTTATATGTTTCCCTCTTTTCGCCCCTTTTCTATTTTTGATATTTTAATCAAAAATTTAAAATATCAAACTTTCAAAAAGTGAAATAATCAAAATTGCACGTTCATTTCAGAATTTTAAAATTTTGATCAAATTTCTAAACTATCAAATTTAAAAACGATATTTAGAATTTTAATATTTTAATTATTTGGTTAAAATTTCAAATTTCAAAACTTTTACACAATTTGGAATTTTGATATTTTAAAACTTTGATCAAAATTGCAAAAATCTAAAATTTCAAAACTTTTTAAAACTTTGAATTGATAAGTGTTACACGGACCAATAGTGATATACTTTATATGCCTTTAATATCAAAGTTATATTTTCAAAAACATTAGGCATTGTAGTTGACAAATCATATGATTAAAAGCCTTCATTTACGGAAATGCATAAGAAATTCACTTGTCGAATTGCACTCACTGACCGCCATTAAATAAATTTCAGGGGCTGATCCATTTATAAAAAATCCAACCTTTAGACCCCCTGCCCCCTCTGATCCGCCACTGTTGCCTTTGAATGATAATAAAGATAAATATAATAGCAAACATGAACTCGATAATCTCTGGTAAGTAAAGAAAATATCGAGAACCAGCTGTAGCATAAGCTTTATTACATAGAGTATGAAAATCTAAAAATAAAATACAGATGTAAACAGGATACTACTGTTTTTTTTCATAAATTTTTGCAGCAGCAGTATTCCTAGACTATACACAGTTAAAATGTAACTGTAAAAGAAGAACAATATGAATGCACTTGAAGCCGTAAACTTTACGATCATAGACAATTACAATACTAAAATAAACGGTGTTCCATTATCAAAAGATGTAAATGCTGAAGTTAACAAGTATGGCCTACTTGAACGGCAATCAGAGAGAACTCATCTGTTCAAAGAGAGAAAGATGATAAAATAGTGAAATGCCTCAACTTATCGAAGATGCGATATGTTTAATTAAAATTATAAAATAAAATCACAGACAAATTTACTTACATTGTAGTTTACGAAAGATTGAACTCAATACCAGATATCAAACGGCGAGGCCAAATTCATTCTCGACACTTCAATGTAGAATCTTATTATACATTAACATAATCAAATCATAGCACGTACAACAACCGTAAAACACGTGTTAAAGGGCGGATATTTTGAAGTTGATAAAATGTGTTTTAATAATGCTAGCTAGGAATGCTAGCCAGGAATTTTTTTCTTACATCATATTTTGGATGCACTTATTTTTATGCAGTTTTGACCTATTGGTTGAATGTGTAAATAACTTGTTTCAAATAAACAAGTCAACATTAAAGTATAGAACGGTTTACATAATGCTGTGACTTGAATGCCTTCATGGAATAAATCCGGAGAAACTCATTATAATATACAGAAAATCATCAATTGGTTATTTCAGTCTGAGTTATATTTCCGAATCCGTTTTTACTATTATAGAGCTTTTGAAGAACTCATGAGGCTCGTAATGGGTGAAGTTCTGAAACTAGAGGCTCCAAGGGGCATGTTTCGCTCACCTGAGATTTTTATATACAATTGATACATTAAATAATGCAACCGTTATACTTTTGCTTTAGTTTCAGAAGGTAACAACCAAATACTGCAAAACTTCCTTAAAATTACCAATCGAAGGCAGCAACCCAACAACAGGTTGTCTGATACGTCTGAACATTTCAGGGGAGATAGATCTTAACCAGATGAGCAATTTCACCCCTGTCAGATTTGCTCTAAATGCTTTGGTTTTTGAGATATGAGCCAAAATCTTCATTTTACCCCTATGTTCTATGTTTAGCCATGACGGCCATCATAGTAGGCATGACGGATCATCGAACTCATTTTTTAAACAGATACCCAATGATTATTGTGGCCAAGTTTGGTTGAATTTTGCAGATGAATGTATTTTTATTGTAAACATCATACTTTAAATATGAATAGAAAACATCATACTTTAAATATGAATAGAAAACATCATACTTTAAATATGAATAGAAAACACCATACTTTAAATATGAATAGAAATTATCTTGTCTATGGTAAAAAAAGTAAAATCACAAAAATACTGAACTCCGAGGAAAACTCAAAACGGAATGGACAACAACTGTCATATTCCTGACTTGGCACAGGTATTTTCAAATGTAGAGAATGGTCGATTGAACCATTTGTATTTTAATGAATGGTACTGCTATAAAACATGCATGGCTGTTGCTGTTAGACTCTTATAGGTACGATAGAGTCCAGTGGATCATTTTATTATTAATAGACAAACCTTCTGGCAAAAAAAAATCAAAGTTCATATGACAATTAATAATGAAATATGAAATTCAGCCAACAATTATGAAAATCGGGATTTTTGTTGTTGTTAAAGATTTCTAGATCTCAACTGGCATGGGTCATAAAAGTAAATAATTTGAAATTAGAACAGACCAATCGTTGTTAAACAAGAGGCGGGAAAAATCAAGGCGACATTTAAAACTCATTAGTTTTCGGTGCTTTATATCTTCTGAGCTGCCAATCTGAAAGGGATATACACTGACAGGGAATATTATTACTAGTAGTTACATAGTGTGTTAGTGACCTAATACGATATATACTGGGTCAATAAATTCCATATGGGGTGAGAACGACGCTAGCACATTATGTAAGGAATTTAACTTACCGAATATCTTTATTTGGTTGAATTAAGACTAGAGTTGTCTCATTTACAATCATACGACATCTTCTTATTTTTATATTAAAGTGTTCAAGTGTTCAATTTTAAGAACCCACTTTCATTGGTCTGCACAAAAAACTATACCAATAACAATTTAATATCAACAACCTTGCTGAATATTAAACAGAGCTTCAATGCATTAAAAACAATCAAATAGTGCCAAAGTCGTAACTCCACTACTAATCGTGTATTGAAAATATGCCCCGCCTCCCTACTAAGTACCTACCTACCTGTATAGGAGGTAAGATAAAAGTACATATCCCCTGTGAATGAAAACAAAGATCAACATAGTAATTATTGTTCAAGTCACTGAGGTATAATACAATTGTTATTTGGTTTCGCATGGGATATGTGCTGTCAGTAGCAGGTCAGAGTATGAAAACGCTAATATAAGCCAATATCCTCTGTGAAGATCCTGAATATTAAACAATATATAACTATACAATAATGTATTAACAATAATTCTGTAAACCTTACATATAAAATTTAATTGTTTATCTATAACAAGACAAAAGCAAAAGATGTGTATGAGCTGTTTGAAAATGAAAACAAAAACAACAAAAAAACAGATGCTTTATTATAATGGTAGAAAAGGGAGACAAATAAATAATCCTTTGACAAATGAAATATCTATCCAGAAAAGAAATCGCATTCCCTCTATCAAACAAAAACATTTGAACGAAAATTAAAGCATTTTAATGTAAAGTTGTATGTTGCACAGTTATAATATCCCATGAACGCGTCCCTCTCACATATTCCATGGACATGTAAATGAATAACAAAACATTCATCTAGTTGGGTTGTTGTCGCTTTTACACATTCCCGATTTCCTTTCTCAATTTTATCTATAATAAATATTTAAATCTCCTTTTCCATACTAACACGAAATGTCATTTTTGATAAATAGATTTTAGTGATCAAACGTTTTACTGTTTGAATTGTATGTGTTTATATTGAGTACAAATTTATTCACGTGTCTCTGAAAATAATTAAGAAGAAAAATAACTTATTTTACAAAACAAAACTCGCCATGATACAACTGAAAAATGAAGTCAATTCTCTTTTTATAAGGTAAAGGTGAGGGTTCCTCCTACTTCAGACATTCACTTGTCAAAATGTTTATTGAATGGGTAAGGGAGATGCCATTGATTAAATATTGACAAAAGAAAAATTCACATCAGGTTAGTCATGTTAGTAGAACTATTATGATTCATAAACATATGATATTGAACCATAAATGAATTTGAAATATATAAAAACCTTGTAAAATTATCATTTGTTTTATCTTTAATCTCTGGAATTCAATGGCGTATTACAGAGGTATCTAGACAAACGTTATAATCGTGGAAAAAATTAATAAAGATCTTAAACAAACACCACTTATATTATTTAAATCATGACTGATACATTCATTGAAACACAAAACAAAAAAATAAAACGAAAACAATATGAATAAACAATTTGAACATCATGATGAACGTGTGTACGACAAGCTAAATATTCAAGTAGGATATGAGAGTTGTAAGAGCCAATATGAGTTAATTACAATGGATAAGCCTTGATCCTTGAAAAGAAACCATGAGCTCGGAGCGCGAAGGGTCCGTTTTCATGAACCAATGCTTATCCATTGTGTGTCTTACGTAAACTGTTGTTCTGATATCTTTTCGAAATTTTAGTCTTTGCTTAATAAGAAGATATTGTTAATGAATTTGAATAACCATGTATACATGTTAAATGATGTATTGATAAACCAAAGTTCCCAATTTTGAGTTAGAAGGATACAGATATAATAAAAATTTTCTATCTTTATATTAACGCACGTGTGTTCACTACTATATCACTGTATTTGTATTTGCATTAGTAACTTTTTTTTAAATTAAAAACATATTATAATCCCTCATATATAAAATATACGAGTAACCTTAATTTTACTAAAAAAAGACTTCACTACATTTCGTTCCTGATGTATGGAATAAAATAACCAAATCTACCAAATCCAAAACGGAAAAACTAAAGAAAAGGGACAGCAAAGAGAAAAACAGGGATTCAAACCTAAAACGAAAAGCAGTACTTTTAACATGACCCTTCAACTCATTCATCTACACCTCGCAGCTACAAATATTTACTATACGATTTTTTTAATGTATATACATCTATCGTTGAGTTGTCACTGGTTTAGAAAAGAGGGACGAAAGATACCAGACGGACAGTCAAACTCATAAATCGAAAATAAACTGACAACGCCTGGCTAAAAATGAAAAAGACAAATAGACAAACAATAGAACACATGACACAACAAAACTAAAGAATAAGCAACACGAACCCCACCGTACTTATAATATAATTATTTCTGTGACTGCATCCTTCATTTATTTGTAAGATCCTGTACGATAGATAATTCAGCTGATCTGTAAAATTCCATCTTCATACCTTATATATCCTGTCCTTTGTTATGGATCTAGATACAAACTTGCGCAATTTTACAGATCTGACATTGTTGTGCTATTTAACAAAAAGACGAATTCTCTCTCTCTCTCTCTCTCTCTCTCTCTCTCTCTCTCTCTATATATATATAAACATCAGCCCAACAATGTTAGATCTGTAAATTTGCTTTCGCATAATTTGTTTTTCTTCCCTCGCCGGGATTCGAACTCATGCTACTGAGATATCGTGATATCAAATCGCCTTGCACTGTAGTCCATTTCAGCGACAGGTTTAGGACGCGTATATTCTAGACAATGGAACCCCGGTAAATGATTTGACTAACATCATGATAAAAGATGAAATTCAAAACAGTGATATAGAAGGAAGTGATGCTTGCCTCTATTATATATTCTATCATCTACTAGGTTATTGAAAAGATATGGGTTTCATTACTCATTTTCATATAAATGGACAGAAAGCGGAAACAAAGAACAAGAACAAGAATCATCAAGACTGAATATATTGAACAATATTAATACAGAATACAGAAAAAAAGCGTTAGGGCCAATTTCTTTTTCATTTGTTTCACTCACTGGGTCAAAATCAAAATTAAAAATCTTTTTTGATGTGTAAAATTGATCATCGAAGGGTATTTTCAATCAAAATGAATCAACTTGTATCCGAAAATACAATTGATAACTTGACTTCCAATAAAATTTTGGTTTTGTAAAGAATGTTATTATAACAAATTTCTTTGGTTAAATTTTTAAACTAGCCAAAATCAAACAAAATTGAAGTTTTTAGCAGAAAAAGATCGAAATTACTTTTTTTCAAAATGGCCATAGTGCTCAAGGGAAAGTTGACTACCTTTAAACATGGACCATTTTAAACTATATGTTATAGATCATGCGTATTTTAAGGTTTTTGTTGAAGTTTAACAAACCGAGGGATGTCAGTTTTGGTCCAAGATTCAAGTTTTGGTCCAAGTGTTGCAACTAGAACACTACCGCGAAATCACGGGCATTAAGAGCTTGGTTGAAAGTATGTAAACTGTTATATATATAGCGAATGAATTTCAGAAAAGGTATCAACAGTCATAGGTACTTGGAGACAGGACAATTATTTTAAGCCCTCTCCCTTTTTTCCAAAGCCCATTATTTTTTTGTTTTCTGTTAAATTTCATGTTTTTGACGTTTCTGTATACTATGAACATACGTATATTATAAATAAAATGTATTTGCTATTAACTATCAATTCCAAGTTTCCTTCTCCAGAGCGATCACTGCTATATCATATAGAAAGTATCTATATCTTAAATGAATATAATCATATTATACATGCAGAATAACGCGAAAACAGTCATGTCCCCGAGAAATAGTCAAAAGTTTAAAATCGGAATTCTTGTCTATGACTTAAAAGTCGGTCCGATGACGGAAACAATATCCGGACGCCTTTTATTCGTTTTTTCCCCAATAAAAACCAAACTGAATAATCATAAGAATGGATGACAAATGCGACTATGCATGGTACCTATAAGACACAGAGGCAAGGAAGAGAAGCGAAACACAAAATGAGGTCTTCTTATTTAATAGTATAGAAATCAAAAGCTCAAGCACATCAAACAAATGGATAACTCTGTCATATTCCTGACTTAGTACAAACAGACCATAAGGAGATCTTTCTTTGTGCAATCCTGACACTCCGAAGTGTGTTAAACGTCACGGAATTTTTTAAATATGCATTATCTGACTTATCCTGTCATTTTCTGTAAAGTTTGTCAGTATTCCATCATATTTTACCGACAACCTTTAAGTTGGATATTCTTCATAATTATGAAGCAAGACACAAATGAATGTTAATATGTATGAACAAATTTTGTATGTAATTTATTGTATGAACTTTTCTAATGAAAGAGGGATACCTTGGTTTTTTTCATGACATTTTTATCGCGGAAAGCAGATTAATTATTTTCAACAATTCTATAATTGATAAATTCAGAGTAAATTGTTTCTATCTTTCGTATGGCAATAATTTTTTATAAAATTTCGAATCAGGATCAAATGTTATATCCGTCTCCATTTTTTGCCTGAAACCTACGAAATATGGAAAATTAAAAAGTGAAACCCCAATTGGCAACAATTAGGAATTTCATTGAAACTTAGTATCGTCCGGTTTGATTTTACAGACACTTTTCCATTATTGTGTTTTATAAATATTGATTGTACTATAATTGTTGTGTACGACTAACAGTTCTCTCGTTTCAAAGTTGTAAGATAAGCCGGTTGGGTTTCGGATACCATCGGCTGCTGTCAAGACAATATCATGTTCCTGTCCATCATTTGATATTTTATGTATATTGTTTGATTGTGTCCCTGATACATACACATCACCACGGGCATCTACAGCCACACCCACAGCACGTATCAGATCACGACTGATGTATATCTCTGTTTCTTTTCCATCCGAAGTAACTGCGTAGACTTTATTACTCTCAAGATCTGTACAAATGACATCACCATTTTTGTTAGCACAGATATCAAGAGGATTAAATGTTAAATGGATTGTATTAATAACTTTACCATTTATATTAACTATAGTAAGAGTCTTTGGGTGATTTCTTACCCAGATCCTTTCCTTCATACTAGTGATTCCACCACAATTTCCTCCAACTTTTATTTTCTTACCGGGCTTTAATGTTGTCAGGTTGATGATTTGAATACTTTCGTTTCCTAAAGATAATAAAGCATGGGTGTTGTTGTACAAGGTAACACGAGCTGTTGGATACTCAAGTGTAATTACTTTTGAATTGGATCCATCAAGTTCACAAATAACTAAATTGTTCCCTAAGTACTGACTTAGTAGTAGCCTATTACCAGGAATAATGCAACCTCTAAAAATAAAACGCACATCATTTCTTAATTTCGTATACTGGAATGAATTTGTCAACAACAATTCTCCTTTGAGTTTGACCAAAAACTGACATTGTTGGTCGATTTCTAAAACAGGCATTATTACTGGCACATTTTCTACATTTATTGTGCCTAAGTCTTGATAATCGTTTTTCATTCTTGACTCCGATTCGGGGGGATGATACGTAAGTGTCGGAACTGTCGTTGCTTTAATATCTCTGATTTCCAATTCTTTGTCGTATGTTTTTGAATCCAGAAATTTTACTACCTGGAAAAAAATAACTTCAGATGTATGCTGCTTTAGTGAATTAAGATCCCTTTTCCATGTAGACAATGATTCAGAGCTGTCATGGGCGTTATCTTTGTTTCGGGATATTGTCTCATAACACTGTTTATACTTATCATCAATGTCTGCATGTATATCTGCTTCTAACTTATCTAAATGAGCAATAACTGACTGTTTAATTTCCGACACTCTTTTCTTGATGTTGTTTCGACTTTTCCTCAAATCTTCAAGTGTTGTTTCATTTTGTCTCATTATGTTTTCCATTACATGACTTAGGTTGTCCATCCTTCTCTCTAGGTCTGAAATAGCGGTGCCATCTTTAACACCCTTTGCAGCTTTTTCAATTGGAATGATGGGTTTGCAGTGTTGATGTGACGAACGTTTACACGAAACACAAATCGTCTTATCATGTTGACAACAGAACAGTGCAATCGTTTGATCTGGATGATCTTCGCAGCTTTTGGACAACTTAAGAAGCGAGGGAATAGGTTGTAGTATCTCTGTCATTGGTACTACTATGTGAGGCGGGGACATCCTTTCGTGAACTCTTGCACATGTTTTACAAACAAGTTCACAGCAATCTCTGCACCAAAATTCGGCTTTTATGTGTTCATCGCTAAGTTGACAAGCGACACAAAATGTACTATCTGCCATACTGTAAATTAAACAAAATAAAGTGTTTTATGCCTTATGTGTTAGTAAAAGTACTTGAATTTCTTCATGAAATAAATTAACGTGAATTCTCGATTGAATAAAGTGTAATAAGAACTAACGTAAAAATCATGTTAAAGTCGCAGATACGTGATTTTTCTACATTTGAAAATGCCTGTACCAAGTCAGGAATATGACAGTTGTTGTCCATTCGTTTTTGATGTGTTTTGTTATGTGATTTTGCCATGTGATTAGGGACTTTTCGATTAGATTTTCCTCTGAGTTCAATATTTTTGTGATTTTACATTTTCTGCAATATTCCTGCCTCTTCTGTTGGTTTCGGTAAGTGCAATTACAAAATTGTGTAGTTCCTGTCTGTTCTGTGAACTCTGAAAAATAATTGAAATTTGATATGTTTTGTATTGATCATCATTTTAAAAGTTCCCGTTTTGTCTATATTTCAACACCTTTCCCCTGCATAGGAAGGTACATTGTTAAAAACTTTAATAGATAATATCTTTTTTATAGCTTGAATAATTCTGCTGTTGAAGACTGTTTGTTGCAAGTGAGCAATATGCCATTTTCCCATTCGTTTGATGTGTTCGAGCTTGAGATTTTGCCATATGATAAGGGACTTTCAGATTTGAATTTTCCCTCATGTTCGGTACTTTTGTTATATTGCTTTTTTCCTATACAAATTAATTTTTTTTTTTTAAATTCTCAATTTGTTCCCCAGTTATAAAGTTAATGAAATTTATTTACGTATTCTGAAAGCGAAAGTTCTTCGTGTATGTTTACCTTTTTTTATTTATCAAATGTATCTATAATATTAAAAATATATTTTGGTCATATTACAAAATTTTAATAAAATACATGACAAATATTTAATTTTGACAAATATAGTACATTGTAGGACACCATACTAGTTAGATCAAATAAAATTTCTTTAATATATGATTGACATAAACAAAATTTGAAAAACATAATTTAACTACTTTTTGGTCTAGCCTCGGCCAATTTTAGAGGACGATCTGGATCTATACGTAAAATTCATGTAACTAACCTTCCTATGTTTTCTTCTGATCTTATTTTTTTTCTGTTTGGTAAAAAACACGGTAACGATTACTTTCGTTTTCAATAGGATTTCCCGTTTAAATAAAGGGAGACAATTTTAGAGGAGATCTTCATTTGAATTGATTGGCGCTTGAAATTTTTAAAATCGTTTCAAACGAGTTTATTGTATATGCCAATACATTGATGCATACATCAAGATTTTCATAGATGGGTAAAGACATTGATAAAGGGATGACCCCTCACTAAAATCAGATGATATTTGCAGAAGTGTTACTTTATTTACCGTCACTTTATATTGTAAACATATCTGTTGTGTTGTAAATAAGACAATGATCCAGCATGGATACTTATTCGAGTAGGAACTGTTGAACATTCCTGATAAATATGTTATGAATGTTTAAAAAGTGAGGTTCATGTCGCTCACTGTGTAATTTTCTGTTTTGTTTTAACATATTTTATTTTCTCAAAGCAAAATGGATTGGACACAAGTAATTAATTTTCTGTAAAGTGTATTTTGGACTGTTGTGTGTCTTTAAAATCCTTTTTTTTTATCGTTTTGATCATGCTATTATTTATTTCATTCGAATTTTTATCTTAATCGTCTTTCTCCCTCTTTTTAAAGCATAAATATCTATAGCAAATATTGTTTTTAATTTTTCAACATACAATTTTTAAGATGGACCATATTGTAACGTGTGTTTCTTTTTTATTATAACAAACCAAGTAATCCGTAATCCGTAATCTAAAAACTATTTCTAGTGATAACTTTTCTTGAGTGTACGAACTCACTCTTCTATTTCCGTTTGTTTATCGAGATTGTTCCTGGTACCTTTGATAACTATTTACGCATTACTTCTAATTACATTTCATACATTACTTTCTGGAAAGTTATCTATCAAGTATCAACTACCATCTGATTTTATTTCGATATGTTACACTGAGATTTTCATGCAAATTATGATAGCAATTAGTAAATTAATACCACCGATATCAGTTTACAAAAATACGAAATTCCCCTGCTTCTGTGTTCTATGCTCCAGAATACATCTAACTAATGCTTTCACAGCAGTGCTTAAAAGTTTTCATGGATGTTAAAGTTTTAATTCTGTTTTAGTTTGATCAAAGTTATGCTCTAATTTCAAACACCATGGAGTACAGGTGTTTTACGTCATAATTGAATTTGTAACGATATTTGTATTTTTCACCTTATCAACTTTAACATTATTGTGGGAGTTGCTTTCTATGAAATCAATAAAAAAAAAATAGAAGTTGGTCAAAATGTGAAAAACTTGTTCTTTTTATATCGTTTTTGCTTCATCAAATTAAAAAACGGCTTCATAGTGAACGTTCTTGATGACTCGGCTTCATGCAAAACAATTTCTGAATTTTCCTTTAACAATCGAAGTAATGCCAATTTTAGCATTAATGGCCCTCATATGTGTCATTACCTTTGTATCAAGTGTTTTGCCATCTCAATTCATACTACTAGTATCTGTCGTATTAGTATTTTATAGCAAAGTGAGAATTCTTCTTTTGTTGGGGAGCAAAGAAGGATATTCTATTTAAGAATGAAAAGTTTTATTTCAAATTCCTTGACACAAATATTTTGTTTCAGAAAAGAAGTTGAAAAATATATTGTTTCAATTGATCAAAGTAGGGATTAAATCGATTCAAGTTTTTGAGTTTCAAAAACAAATGTATAAAAGTGAGGCGAAATACACCAAAAGTAACATAAGGACTCGTAAATAAACCGACAAAGCCAAGGCAAAAAAACCCAACAGCATAAAAAACACATCACAGAGATCCAAAGCCTGAGCCGGAACACTATCTTAAAGCGGGGTTGATATTATTTTACAACCATACAGAGATTAATAAAAAAAAGTTAATCACGTACACAAGTAGTTTTCTGGTGAATCGATATTTCTGTACTATTTCCAAAAGTAATGATTTTCTCTTTAACAAATATTTCTTCTTGTCTGTTCATCCACAAATGATTTGAAGCAAACATCTGAATGGCTACTGAATGCTGACAACATTTCATCTCTTGCTACGAGAGAGATTGTTTTTGTTTTTTATCAACTGGCAATTGAGGTATCATGTGAATTGCACCGGCGAATCTGAAGGGTGGTTACGAACGTCATGCTAGATAAACAGCAGTATAGAACGGAGATCGTTAACTTGTAAAAATTGTGTCCTTTAACGGCAGTCATAAGATAAAGAATACATTGGAATATTCTCCATGTGTGCTTATTGACCAGCTGCCTCACGATTTCCTGTTGTCACATTCGTCAGAGAGGAGGACAAATATGTATGGCTATCTGTCGGGAATACTAGTATCAGAAAAGCTCAAACTCTAATACCACTACCACTTCCAAAATCATCAACTGGAATGAACAACTCCTTTATGCTCTTAATCTTTTATTCGTCCGTATCTTTCCCTTTATACCAAGCTAATATAACCTGAGACTACTATAACATTTGGGAAAACAAATTATTCAACTGAATTATACCCTAGCACAACAGAAATTGACTCAAAATTTACATCGGCCATTTTGAAAACCTTCATGTGGTAAATCTCCCCACAAAAAGGGATTAATAGCAGTTTGCTGGTATATCAAATTATGACAAAGTATACATCAGTGTAAAGAAAAAATATGAAAGAAAGTTTTAATACTATCTAGAAAACCAACTGTTCCTCTGAATTTAACCTATTTACAAAATAACTCGAGTCGGTCTAACGAACTGAAAAGTCAAACGCGGTAAATTTTCAATGTTTCATTTGTAAATTTACGCTTATAAATATACTAAACAAGGCTAATGTGAACATAATCAAACAATAATTAACATTTTTAATCTTATTATTATACTTACTGATATAAAAAACGCCTTAATAAGCCACATTTGTTATTATTTTGCACCACGCTTGTAAACAATGGCTGATCGTCCTTCTTGTCTAATCAGTCCGAATGCGCGCGCATCCGTGGACATCGTGAAAATACGATTTGACTGGCCAGTACAGAGAGTGACCAATCTCTGTGTTATAGTAGTCTCAGATATAACCAAGAAAAATAACTGTCTTTGCTCAAATAGTGTGCACTTTGGGGTTGATGCTTCAGGCCATCCCGCTTCACCCGTTAGAATACCTAACGGAGATTCAGAATAATCTCATCAAAAGATTTTCAATTACATTTATACCGTGCAAATAAACTAGACCACTGTAGTTTCGCCAAATAATTTTCCAAGTTTCGGCTGGTTTCCATATCTAATGGCATTGTCGAAATTAAAAGTCCACGTTGGGTGGTAAATTACGTTTTCGTACGATCTTTCTCTTCAACATCCACCTTTCAGTACCCAGAACAAAGGTCTAAAATAGATACAGTTGTTTTAATAAGTCTTTCATGTAGTGTAAAGGGTTTCCATCCTTTACTGTTAAGTCCTTAACCTTGCTAAAAATCTACGCAAAAACACGTAGTTCCAGACTTTTCACTTGCCAATACTATCGTTTACGACACCGGACTATATGCCGACTGAATAATCAGCATTTTGGTGATATGGCTATCGACTGAATCTTTCATATAGATAGGTTGCGCATCAAAATGCAAGGTAGTTCTACTTATATCTTTGTCTATAAAATAGTTTATGTTGTGATATAATATGAGAGTGACCGTTGCTACTGTGTATAGTATCTTGACTTTATACGTTTTGTTTAACGTCTAGAAACCCACACGTTTCTTTCATCGAGGTAATTTGGACATTTATTTTGACCGGTTTTGACCGTTGTATTCTTGCTTGGGAATATACTGGCCTTGTGGAACAATTTTCAGCTTTTGTCCGTTTACTGTTTCCATTCTCATACTGCTTTCGTATCATCTGCTATTGTAGACCGTAGTACTTTCATGCACCAAATATAGTTGACCAATTGCTTATCGTATCAGATTAAAACACAAAAAGTTAAAATTAACTTATAAACAATGAAAATGAAGCCAATCTTAAATGAATCCTACCAAAAATGACTCCATTCTGTGAGAAATGAGGTAATTGGGCAAGTCGTTTCTTAGAAGTAGCATCCATGTGACTACAAAGAGTTATATCACTTGCCATATGCATAATACCACATGCACATCTCCGAAAGGTGATATCTCATGGTCCTAAGTTTAGAGAACCCAAACACATCAATTGGAACCATCACTTAGAAATACTTATGGATTCCATTGAGGACTACGCCAGAGCATGGTTTAAACGAAAACTTGACACTTTGTCAGAATGGGTCAAAACAATCAGGTATCTGATAAAACGTTGCATCTATTAGTTGAAATACACAGTGAATGATCGACCAATGTTATTTTAGAGACAATGAGGCTGTGAAATGTCTATCATCTCTTTACTATAACATTGTATAAGTATGATTTGTTCCTTCAAATACTATTGTCTGTGTATGTAAATCATACAACTAAGAATGTCTTGTAAAAGAATTGGAAATAAATGAACACTCAGCTAATCCCAAATACAACCAGATGCTCCGCAGAGCCAGCTTTATACGCCCACAGAGGTTGAACCCTGAACGGTTGGGGCAAGTATGGACACAACATTCAAGCTGGATTCAGATCTCAATTTGGATTGTGATTAAATAGTTGACACAGCATAGGTTTCTGACACAGAATGAATGTGGTCTAATGAACTTAAAATATTTTTTTTGCCTTTGAGCAATACACTTTGCTATTTCATGTTCAGGCATCTCGCGGCCGTAGCAAGGTGATGCATTCAGGCATCATACAGGGCGGTACCTAGGTGATGCCTTGAATGGATTAACTATTATGTCTATTTGTTTTGTTCATGCATTATTGTCAATATTGTAGAATTTTATGCAACTGTCATAGAAGTGAGAAGTTTAGCTAGCTTTTAAACCAGATCAAATCCACCGTTTTCTACATAAGGAAATGCCTGAACCAAGTCAGTAATATGATAGTAGTTTTCCATTCTTCTGATGTGTTTGAGCTTTTGTTTTTGCTTTCTGAAATAGGACTTTCTGTATTGAATTTTACTAGGAATTTAGTAATTTTGTTATTTCCCTTTTTTTCTTTTTTTTAGTATTACTCATTTGCTAAACCCAACCCAGAAATTATAAGTTCACACAACTTCCACAAGAAAACAATACTGAGTGGGCTTCTAAAACAAATGTGTAATTAACTAAATAGATAACTAATGAATACTTTGGAAGAAGTTTAATTGGTTAGGATACTACCAACCGCTAAATATAATCATTTTGTGTTTATAATATACCAACATTGTCACAGTTTTGTTACATAACCAACATCAAATGATAAAAAAACATGGGGCTATGGACAAAGATTATTACTCCTTAATACTGGGACCAATATACTAATTTACAAGTACCTAAAATCATAGAAGTTTTTTGCAGTTGTTAATCAGATTTCACAACCAATTGGTTCAATCATAATTTATCAGCTGTTACAACCCACAATTTTAGTAATAACCCGATTATTTTTAGTTGATAAGTGATTGGCTTCATATACTACGAAGAAAATTGTAATGTTAACAAAACAACAAGACAAGTTGTAATATTATAA
This sequence comes from Mytilus galloprovincialis, assembly GCA_037788925.1. Lineage (NCBI taxonomy): Eukaryota > Metazoa > Mollusca > Bivalvia > Mytilida > Mytilidae > Mytilus > Mytilus galloprovincialis. The sequence continues at coordinate 34,485,866 of CM075331.1, forward strand.
CACATTGGGATTTTATAAATGAGAAATATATATATATATGTATAAAACTAACAGAACACAAGAACTTTTATGTAACAGAAATTTAAAGAGGTTTAACTGGAAAATATAAAATTATCATATCTACCGGAATTAATAAGTGCACCAGGGTCAAATGGTAGTTTTATTCAGAATGTTAAAAAGATATCTTCAATTTTTCTTGTTTACATGAAATAACAAGGTTATAATTGCAAGTTCAAGTGAACTTCTTCATATTTGTTATCAATATTGAGAAAAGTGCATGTTAAAAAAAAAAGAATACCCACAAAGTTTTACATATTTATAAAGAAAATTTCAATAGCAATGCTTCATTATTTACCAGAAAAATTTATGTTAAAATCTTATTTAAACACTGAAATTAACAAAATGTAGTTTTTAAAACTGGTCATATTTCCAAAAAAATATACAAATTGTAAAACCACACTTCGTACAATTCCAAATGTGCCTATTTAATAGCAATGAAGATTAATAACAATATCAGGTATAGGTTAATACCATAAGTGACCAGCATGCTTCTCTTCTAATGTATAAATATAATAGTGTTCACATTTCATAAACACTGGAAAGAAAAAAATTCTGCAACTGATATTTTATGTAAACATATAACAGTACTTTTGAAAAGAAATTAACACTCATATCACAAATATCTGTCGTGAATAGAAACTTTTTGTAAAAAAAAATGATAAAAATATTACAATACATTAACAATAACATATATTCTTTAATCACAGATGTGAAGTTTCAAAGCAATCTTCATAACTTTTCCATAAGTGGATAAAAGATTTTGAAAAGTGGAAGAGTTGGGTTTCACCAAAGCATTTTGACAATACCATGCATTATCCTTTAAAAAAAGTTATGTTCTTTATAAATACGTTCTCTGTTAAGAGACATCACAAAGTTTAGCTAAAATTCTTAAAAGTTTCAATCAAATAAGTTTAATATCAGAGTTTGAAATAACTGATTTTTCAAATTCATATTTTGGCCTCAACCTCATTCTCTACTTATATGAAATTTTCAAATGAAAAAAAACCCTTAAAATGTATTTTCAAAATTATTATGGCTATGTGTAAATAAAATAACAGCACTATTTGAAGATCAATTGTTTAACATAAAGACCAACAGGAAATCTTTATAACAGTTCAAAAATTAATAAAACGTTTCTTTAATCTGAAACCTCGACTAGAAAACTGGCAAGTTTTATCATTTAAATGCCCAGATGTGTCAAGCCTTCTAGCAGATCGAGAACTTTTTTGTATTTGTTGATTTTAACTAGAATACAAAAACAAAATATTATCTAGAAATTGCAGAGTGAATTGTCATTTTGTACCATATTTTGGCACTGATTAATTTTTTTCTTCAAGATTTAATAGATTGATTGTTGTTTGCTCAACATCCAATAGAAATTACTGCAATCAAATTATAAAAAAGAACAAAATTCAGATCTAAGGAAATGGTGTCATGGAGAGTTGACACCCGTTTTTATTTGAGGAAATATTTTATTGAAACAAGAGACTTTCTGGTCTATAGTTACAATTTATTACATCCTTGTTTTAGTCATTAGTGGAATAAGTGATTGCTCAGTATGAATTGGCCAATCTGATTTTCCCCAAATCATTACTGGTAATACATATTATCCATTCTTTGTTGATCTGTATAGCTATAACAATCTAATAGGTTAAAAGTAATTACTGACGATAAATAACTCTTAAAATAGAGCAAAACTGTAGATAGCACAATTAACTAGAGACCTCTGAGCATGTCCAAATACCATTCATATTAAAAATATCACCATCATCCAAAATTTTAAATTCTACTCAATGGTCATCACTTCAACTATGCAAAAAGCTAGCACTGTTTAGGAGTATTAGTATAACTATGGTACGATATAAATATATACATATGCTTTGAGTATATTCAGATATATTAAATTGTATAAAATTAACATAAAGAAAAACTAATCGAAACAACCTATACATCAAATTGTTTGTCAACAAACTGATATCACACAAAGTACTTGAAAATTCTCCAAAAAAATATTACAAAACCCTCTAAAGGGAGCTAAATAGATCATGTGGACTTTTCATTTCTATTACAGCATTAATAGCACTAATGGCACAACCATTCTATAAAGTTTTGCATAGTAACTAGTTATACTTTGTTTTTCATAAGACAGTAAAATAAAAGATAATCCACCAAATTCTAAATTGGTGATAATTTAACACTTAAACCTTCAAGTTCATAAAAAACAAAATAAGTTAGACATGCTATTTACCTTCATTTTTTAAACAAATAAGAAAGGAGTATTTATCTTTCAAAAATAAAATAAAAATTCTCGCTAGGAGAAAATCGATGTAATATTTAATGCATACGTTAAGTGTACATATAATTAGAAAAATATCAACAAAAATTGTGCATAAAACTTGCATAATAATAGACATACTTAAACAAATTTCAACATGAAAAGCACAAAATTCCAAATCAGATGTCTGAAATTTACTCAGGCTCTAAAAATTCTGTTCCACATAATGACCAAACATTTCTGGCTTATGGTTGTACATGTAGTACTTTTACAAATTCAGTACAATTCAAATTGTTCCTTTCCAAAAAGAGCGTAAACAACAGACAGGAACTTTGCCAAAGGACAGAGAAAACATGAATCGATAAAGAAGGAACAAATTTTGTCACTGAATGCAATGAAAAAGTACAAAGACACATATATAGATAAAGTTCTAAGTTATAACTATTGCAATTCCCTTTATCAACCATACAAAGACTATGTTCATCAGATCTATGTTAACCGGTCTACAAGTCTGTTTCTGAAGGCAGTGATACTGGCTTACAATCATCCTCATCAGGCTGCAGATCAAACCTGTAATCAAGTCAATAGAAAATATACTGTAAATTCAAAAATTATTGTGATGTTTTAATTATTGTGAAAAATGCTACAGGTATATAATCGCAATGACTAAAACTTGCATTTTGAAATTTTTTATAAGAATTAAACAGGATTGTTCTCAATATTGCAAAAATTTAAATCCATTTTAGTCTAAAATGACAAAATGGCAATTGTAAATGCACGCAATAATTTCTGAATTTACAGGAGCAAATTACTTTGACCCTATAGCTATCAGAGGGAGGTCTACAGAAAGGTATGTATAACTAAAAGGATTAAACATGTCAATAACATTTCTACTTGAAAACTACTGTTCCTATATGGGGATATTACCAATGTTATTTCAACTGATCGGGCGGAGCTTACTTTTTAATTTGCATGAGGACAGTCGATTTGAAAATGTGTGTGATTACTATGATTGCCGTTATAGTTATTACTGATTTCTAATCACCTATCAGTGACCTCAAAAGAATTTACAAAAGAATGACTGGAAAATGCATTGATGAGTGTATCCTAAAACACCTATCTATAGATGGACTGGTTTATTATGAGCGAACTGGATAAACTCTGCCCAGTCAAGTGAAATAAATTGAGTAATAGCAATAACAAAACTCACCTTCCAATATTTGATATATATGTATGCAGCCTTCCCAAAATTTTTACTTTAATTGATTTTGAATTTGATTTTTTGTGTTTAAACGCCACTTTTAAGCATCGCATTTAGACATTACATAAATGTGATATTTTATAAATTTCTCAGCCTTATGAATCTTTCAATAGCAAAGAAGCGAGACAAGGACCAATATCCTACCATATTCTTAATTTTGTATATATGATTCTTACCAATGAGTGGCAGCTTTTGTTTGGTCCATGTTTCCCAACTCAATCTGAGCAATTCCTATAAACTTCTTGTTTGAGGTATAGAAAGAAGTATCATTCTTTATCGAAAATTCTAAAGTTTTGCTAGACAGATCAGCTTGTTTCACTGGGAATTCAAATCTATAAAATTTAAAAGACAGTCAATTATTAACAGCTCTGAAATGTTGTATCAGTACCTGAATATCTGAAGTATTGCTATAGGGGTTGAAAATGTCTCTTTAAATAAATATGCACATTTTGAAAGTGTCCAAAATGCAGAAAATGAAACATTATTCTTCCTTCACAACAGACTAAAGGTGTTTATTTTGCAATCGCAATTCATACTGTTTAAAGTTAAGTCCAAGTAATTTTAAAATTTTGCGGTTCTGTGAAAAATTTAATAAATGGTGATTTTTTATTTGTCCTACAACAAATTTCAATGACCAAATATTGTTCTTCATTTTTTTCATTGATTTTCAAATGCTGAAATGCAGTAAATCAATGCTTTTCGATTTCAAGGAACTACTAAACTTTAAAAATCATTTCAATAAAAATAAATCTTTAGTATTCATACAAGTTATTCTGGTGACAAGTTGTGTCTTTGACAATCATACCACCTCTTCTTATTTTTATATTAAGAGCATATTTGATAGTTCTGAGTGTACCAATAATCAACCTTTAACTTACGTTTCGTCCCAGACAGGATTGAGAGTATTTTTGATGATTGTTGTCTTCTTTTTGTTGGACTTATCGGGCAAGAGATACATCTTAATATAAGGATCAGCTAAATTGTCATCAGTATCACATGGTATCAAATTCCTGAAATGAATTATACACTACGTTATAACTTTACATAAATACTGTATATATAGAGCCTAGGTGGTCGAGTGGATTAGTGCTTGGGGCATAGTGCAATGCGATTTAGTGCCACGATATCTCAGCAGCATGAGTTTGAATCCCAAACGCAAATTTACAGATCTAACATTGTTGGGCTGATGTTTAGACAAATTATATAGATATAAGAATTAAAATAAATATGTTGTGTTAGAATTGCATTTAAATCCATTAGCAGTGTTTTCATTAAGAAACCTCTCAGCTTAGAAGAGTCTACTTACACACATTTATGTACAACTGCAACAAGGTTTTGTCTCTGAGTAGAGTATCGTAATGTGATTTGTATTCTTCCACGGCCATATAATCCTCCTTGGTTACTGCTAAACAATTATACAAAAATAAATTTAGTATTTAGTCAACGGATTAAATTACTATACAAATGATAATTCCTTACTGAATTTTTATTTTTTTCATTATAGAACATTCTTTCTAAACAAATGATTATTGAAGCTACTGTTTAATGAAATATAAAACTTCTATTAAAAACAAAATTGTTAGGTTTTATTAAATTTTCAAGTCATTTTTTATTTAGCCATTTGAAATATGCTGTATCAACAGAAATGTTTATTATGTTCAATAAATGCACATGAATAAGTCATTTGTTAAGTTTTAAGAAATAATAAGTTGTGTTATTTTTCTCTTAAGTGCCTTTAATTTACCTTAAACATTATTAACTAGACTAGTTACTACACTTGCTCTAAAAATTCACATATCCATAGGTATAAAATAATAACATTATACAATCATATATGTAAATTTTATTAGTACATACGAGGGAGATTTCCTCTGCCTGACATCTGAGTCCTTGATGGGTGTGGACGAGTCCATGGGTGGTATTAACTGACCCTCTGGAAGTTTGCTCGACACTTTGTTTACTTTTTCTACTTTCACTACTTCCACTTTCTTAACAACAGCTGGTCCAGCCTTGGCAGTCTTATCAGCTGGAGTGGCAGATTGCTGTGCAACTGGGTCTACAGAGGATTCTTTACTCTCTAATGTTTCCACAGGGGTCTCCTCTTCTTCCTCCTCCTCAATGTCTGCCTGGTTATACTCAGAGGTAAGAACCTAGAAAATAGGTTGATTATACTGTAAAAGCAGAAATTTTAGTGGAGGAATTAATATCTTTTAAAATATCCACAAAATTAAAACCCCGATGAAATTTAACCTACCGGTACATATAATATCACTTTTTTTGGTAATAGGGTGAAATTGCCGCGATCATACACTTCACCCTACTACCAACGAAATTGGAAGAGTACCTCCCTCGGAGCGAAGCCAGTTGAATTGGTACGGGATGGCCAGTGGGGTGTTGTCAAATTCGAAAATGAACTGACATTTTATGATCTACTTTCATCATTTCTACAATATTACCACTAGAAACCTCAGTGAGACCAACTACACAGACATATAAGAATAGCAGCTAAGCACATCGTTAATAACTTTATTGACTTACTTTCACTTTTAACTATACTAGATTCTTATTTTACTTTCACTTTCTGTTTATATCTATAACGTCGTCATAACAACTTCAATTGTTCGGCAAACCACACAACCGCAAAATTTGTACTTCACTGTTTGATTTCATGTGTAATATTGTCCTGAAGACGCCACACTTGTTGGCGAAACATGTTGACCAGAATAAACTCTTACCATACAGTAATTGATTGGTGTTGTTGTCTTTATTGTTTTATTATAATATTACTAGAGTGAGTTTCTTTAATAATTATAGTTATAATGCATCTTTAAGTTTAAGCCTAACCATTTATACTTACCCTTAAGCATAACCTCATTCGAACTTGAGCTTTTGGTGAAGGTGAGTTGACTAAATTGTAGAATTTATCAACGATTAGGTCTGGTTCAACCAAAAGGTTTTTCAGTGGAACTTTCAAGTTACCAATTCTAGTCTTAGATTTACTCTCCCAAACCTGAAAAAATAATAATCACAAAACAATCATAATGTTTTTAAAGAATTTCATTTTATTGCAAATATAACCAATTTCAAATTTTTTTGTTTATTGTTACAGCATTGAAAAACAATGTCAGATTAATTGCTAATATACCGGTATGTTCAATAATAATAATAATGTGTGTATGTTTATTCTTCCTCGTCTAGATGTATAGGGGCAGGTTGTTATCTCATAAAACATGTTGGTTTTACACTAGTAATTTTGGGAGCCCTTTATAGCTTGCTGTTGGGTGTGAGCCAAGGCTTTGTGCCAAAGACTGTACTTTGACCTAATGGTTTACTTATAAATTGTGACTTGAATGGAGAGTTGTCTCATTGGCACTCATACCACATTTTCTTATATCTATTAACCCAATGTTGCGCCTGTCCCAATTCATCAATTGGGAACTTCTGGTTTTTGTTAGTCTTGTATGTTTTTTTTCCATTTTAGTCCATTTACATGTTTTAAAGTAAGTGTAACATCCATTTTCACCGAACAAGTACACATTTTTGTTTAGGGACCAGTTGAACCTTGCCTTCATGGTGAAAGATTTTCTCACTGTTTTGAAGACCAATTGGTCACCTTAAGCTGTTTTCTGTGCTTTGGTTGGGTTGTTGTCTCTTTGACACATCCCCCATTTCCATTCTCAATTTAATTTACAGTACAACAGTTCATACCTCTAATTCCAAAGTCTGTAAGTTTGGATTGTGGACCAAGAACCTAAAGTTCTGTTCCCATCTTGGTTCATCTGTGTCTGCTTTTATTCCACTTTCAAATTTACTTTGGCCTAATGACAATTTGACGTAAGGACTTGGCTCCGACATGGTTTTCTTTGCCCTCTGAAATACAAGCAAACAGATTACATTTTAACAGAATCTTAAAAGACTATTGAGAGCATTACCATTGTACCAAACACTAATATTACGAATAATGTTATTTGATTGATTAGATTTTCAATCTTTAATTTCATAAACCAAAGATGCTATCAAAGTGTACACTGTTCAATAATAAACTACACAGAAAAAGACCTTTCAATATTATATTTACAACTGAACAGGTACTTACCTTTAGATTTTGAAATTTATGTTTTGAATTTTCAAATCATATTTGCAATACAACAAAAACATATTTTGACAAAAGTAGAAACTGAAGTTATGGAATTTTATTTATATTGCAAACAATTAACAACTTTTTCCGACTACTGTAAACTTATTTTCGCGAGCGATTTATTTTTGCGAGCGATTTATTTTTGCGACTTTCACGAGTAGAAAAATAATGCGAATATAAATCGTCGCGAACATCTAAAGCTTGGATCTTTCATTATTAAACTACATTCGGTAAATTACCAAATCGCGAAATTAAATTGCCGCGAAGTGGGCTAGAAAGGGTAAAACGCGAAATAAAGTATCCACAATTTAGAGCTTGGAATATTGCATAGACACTTGTCCATGGAAGAAGACTGTATGCTGATATTTGATGTGTTTTTTTTCTCTCAGGTTACTGCCTCATTATCATATTAGCACCAGCAAATTTTTATAGTTATGAATACAATAAGTCAACATGGAAGAGTTGTCTTCCATTGGTTCAAGTGTTATATCTCCCATTCTTTTGCTTTGATGAAATATCCCAATCATTTGATTAGAGTAAGATGATAATAAATAATTGATATCTAGCTGAAAAAAAATCAATGTCCTCAGCATAACATGCAGTTTAAATATATGAAAAAATGTTTATATGACAAATGTTTATATGAAAAATGTTCCAGATTCTATTTCAATATCTTGAAGCACATGTTAGTGTATAAGGCTGTCTTTACATGTTGTTTATTTAAGTCAAGATGCAAGTGACAGGAGTCTTTCAGGATAAACGATGTTACAAGTAAGACCACAGAATTCATAGATAACATTAGCATGCAAGATGCAAGGTCATACAGTCATTTTTATCATGCTTTAAAATGTATATTTAACAAGTCATACCTATCCATTCAAAATGACATGATCAGGAAAAAAGATTGGTAAATATTCTACCCCATAGAAACCTTAGTTTGTATATACAGACAACCATGATAATAACACTGCAGTAGTATTTCAGTCAATTCAAAATTCACAATGCAATAATTTGATGTATTAGAAAAGTAAGCCAGGTTTAAATCGTCATACATCTAGCCTAAATGCCTCGATCACCAGCACAATATGCAAATACTGCAGATTTAAAGTTTTAATTTTTATAAGCATAATTAAGTGTAAATTGCTGAAGTATCATGATTGAAGATAAGCATCTGAATCAGAAGTTTAATAATAGGCAATGGCACGATTCACTTTACTAGGTGTCAGTCTCAAGTACTGGTTTGAATCAAATCTATTTTTGACACATACAGTTATCAGACGATCAGTTCTTATTATTGCGATACTCACCAAGTTGCATTATTCCCATTAGTAAAAACCTCAAATTAATATCTGAATTAATTTTATGCCTTTTAACCAATGTGTCAAAAATCTATTTTTAGCATCCTTTATGTACTGAAGACTGACTATTATACAATTTAATTCAAGACAATACATGGACACTAAGACAATACAATAGCAAGTAATTACCATCAAATAATTGTTTTTCTAAAACACAATAAAAAAGAGCATTGATACTTTAAAATGTATGTAAGGTCATGAACCTTGTGTATTGAAGATACACCAATGTATTAATTATTAATGTTAGTTTATCAAGAGATTCAAAACAATTTTTGAAGCTAGATAAGTTGAGCATTTACATTCGTATTTAACTCTGCCACATTCTTTAGTCAGGAGCCTGTAGTTCAGCGTTTGTCATTGGTTCATCTTCATCATATTTGTTTTATTTTTAAAAAAATGTTTTGTAATTAATTAGACTGTTAGTTTTCTTAATTGAATTTTTTCGTATTTTTCATGTCAAGGCGTTTTAAAGCATCTTAACTATGTTTTTTCTCATTATTGAAGGATGTACAGTTGCTTATAATTGCTAACATTCACTTCATTTGAACTTTGGTAAATAGTTGTCTCATTGAAATAATACCACATCATCTTATTTTTATATTCAGAAGTTCATTTTCTAATTCTGAAGGACCTTTAAAATATATCATTATGCTTGAATTAAACAATTTATTGTATAACAGCCATTCAATATTCATTTATGATCCTATCCTATACAAATGATCAGACCGAATAAAAATTCAAACAATATAATGCTATCCTACTTTTGTAAGCAGGGCATTAAAATATAAATCAACATCGAAATTGTTTTGAATTGTGCAGGTTTTGAGAAACAGTAATCTGAATTTCATACAATATAGTTTTTACAATTTTCCTTACATCAATTTAATTCACATTAGAAAACATTTTATATTTGAAAATTTTTCTCTGTGTATTTCATTTTTTGTTGTTGGTAAAATCAAATTAATCCAACTTTAAATTCAAATACCATTTTTTTTATTTAAAAAAAAAAAGCATATTTTTTCCAAACTTCTTTTTAAATTAACATGTTAAAGAATGCTGAATTTTTTATTTGCTTATATTCATATCATTATCAAGTTTCATCTTGCTAAATTAAATGGTCATATTTATTGGTTAGTTATCTGAAACACTGCACAATTCAACACACAATATTAAACTTCAAAAATAAAAACTCTTTTTATCAAAGAAAAAACCTACCAACATTTTGGTTCTCAAAATATACTGTTAAAATGAGCAAGAAAACCTGAATTCTAAACATGCATTTAACAAAATCATTAGATTGTAAATTGACACATGAATGACAGTTAGAAAACAGTTTTTTATTATTTTAGAACTTTGAGCAATATTAGTAGTTTTCAGTATAGGTGCACTCATGAAAACTGCGTTTAGTCCAACATTCATGAAGTCATTAGGTGTCAAATCAGAATGGTGTTTATTATTCAAAATACCTTTGAAACGATGAATTTTTGATACTTTTACAATGAAAACTCAATAGTTGTTTTTTTTCCATTCACAAAACAAGCATCATATTATTTATCATTCATGATAACATTGAACTCTGAAGTTAGGTCATAAACTGTTACTAGTAAAACATTCCGGTTTAATGTACAGCAATAAAAATCAAATTTGCACAAATTATGTTTCACAAGACTTTAATTGCAAGTAAACCAACATGAATTTCTGCAAGTGATTTATACTGCAACTAGTTTTGTTAATTTCCTAAATATTGTTACACATCTATATTTGTGCAATGTCAATTTCATCATGGAACATTTTTTCCAGTCAGGGGGTGATTAAGGGATGAAAATAAGTTTGAAATTTGTGTTCCGATTTAAATAGCTATCAATTTATTAAATTAAGTTGCATTAAAAAAACAATATCAGGTCAATTTCATAAAAATATAAACTTTTTTGTACTCGGCACAAAATTGAGGAAGGGCTCGGTAGACATGGTAGAACCTCGGCCTTTCCCAGTTTCCTAGCCTCATACAAAAAAGTTTATATATTTCTGACATTAACCTTATATTGTATATTTCTATGATTATCGGATGATGATGAAATAATAAACAACTAAAGAATATGTCAATACTTACAGGCAATTCTCTGGCTGAGTCCAAATTAACCATCAATAAACAGCATGACAAATCATTGCTAACTTTATTTCTTAATTCCATCTCCTTTATTGTCTAAAAAAAACAATAGTTCATAATTAAGTATAGTAGCCATGTGACCAGAAAACAGATAAATATGCATATATATAGTTACACATATATTAGTCTCTCAATTGAATTTAAGAGAAGTTTTTAAAAGCAGAACATCTAACTTTTTTAAAATTTGAAAATTATTTAAAGTAAGGTATTTTTTTTTACTTCAAAATTTCACTACAGGTTTCAAGGTTAACTATTAAATCTAATACCACTCTTTCATTTGTTCATATGATGAGAATACATTGTTTATTCCACAAAGAAAAGTGTAATTTTAGTATCTGAAACGAAACAGTATTAAAAGTAGTTTAGAGGTGAAATATCATGAAACAATTCATTCATGTTTTCCAAGAAACTAAAGAATGTCAGTTATACTTTTTAGTATTTTTTTATTCTTTATAACTCCTATATAAAGAACTGAGAAACAAGAACATGAATAAGCTAACATCTTATTTCTATTTGAGTGTAAGAATTAGTTTCCTAAGTTCCTTGTAGAATAGAGTCGGAAAACAACTTTACTCTTTTCCACAAACTCAAACCCAACAAAAACATGCATACATAATAAGCTGAACATGTCACATGAATTAATAGCCCAACCCTCTACTTTCAAAATCACACTCCTCCCAAAACATCACATGGTTACGGCAATTCCCTAATCAAAACAGCCAATCAAACATATACAAATATATATATAAAACCCTTCGTTCCTGTAACATTTTTTGTAAATCTAACATGGATGACATTAAACAGAAACGCAGAACAAAAGATACTAAATCAGCATTTTGGGTATAAGCCATAGTGCAATAAACACACATATGAATGAACAGCTCAATGATTTCATTTACTTTTAAAAGAGTTTAATTTTAATCTACTCATCCATTTGCCCCTGTTGATTCTGGTGAAAGCGTGGAATTCCTTGAGCTCAAATTAACTATTTGATTTTATTCTCAAATGATTATTGTTGATTACAGAGTCAAACAGTAGGCCACTCCCCCTTTTCATAAAAAAACTCCTGCCTTTACTCCTATCCCTCTTAAATCCCTACCGCTCTGGGTAAATAGTCTCCCTATTTAACATTTTCAGACTCATCACTCCCTACCTTCATTAACAATTAAATATGTTAATATCTCTGCATCTCTACTACCTACTATACACATAGATTAAATCTATTTCATATTATACAAAGATCATCTAACATACACTTACTATTTTTTTAGATATCATTTTTAAGTGCTAAGAGAAAGAAAAATCTGGCTGAATAAAAAAGTGCCTAGTTTAATATCTCAGCAGAAATCATTATATAGATCAGCAATACTAAGACCTGGAAAGCATGTTTAAAGCATACAAACTGAATGTTGTGTAGCAATTATGTATAAAAAAATATAGAATAACAAGATGTAATAATACAAATCACTATTTCAGATTCTAATGCATTCTGGGTAAAATTGTCTATTTTCTATAAAGTCTTATCCAATGGATATTTTAGGTAATTCCTGGGTCCTCCACCATGTTTGATTGCAAAATAGCCGAAAACACTGCAATTGGTCTAAATCTTTAATGAAGTATTGACATTTTGAGCTTGGAATTAATAAAATTTGTAAGACTTTTCAAATAATAAAAGAATATTATTTGATTTACCTTATAATCATGACTGTTAAAAAAAACCACCCAGAATATTTTGTATTTTTCTTTAAATTTCAACTTTTGTAAAATGTACAAAATTACCATGATTACCCAGACTCCTTTAGATTTTGTTATAGTGAAGTGACTACGTTATAGGTTTGTGTGCATCAATGAAATCACGGAGGGGATGATGTTGTTTGCCTTATATGGTAATTTTAAGTTTAGCCGTGTGTACTTTTTGTACAACCCTTTAACCCTTTCAGAGACAATCATAACATGTTCTTTGGGGTAAAATTCTAAATCAATAATATGTCATCTGTATCATCATTGTGTGAATCTTTTTCTTGTATATTCATAAAAAATTATCAACTATAAGAACTATTTTTCAAACTAAATTCTGCTCCTGTACTGTATTTATATATGTCAACAACTTTTTATGATTTGTGCCAATTTTTTATTATTATTTATTTCTATCTTTTAACCAGATGCTCCGCAGGGCACAGCTTTATACGACCGCAGAGGTCGAACCCTGAACAGTTGGGGCAAGTATGGACACAACATTCAAGCTTGATACAGTTCTGAATTTGGATTGTGATTAAATAGTTGACACAAAATAGGTTTCTGACACAGAATGAATGTGGTCTAAGAACTTAAACTTAAAAACTTAAAAATTTTAAATTGGACATTTACCTATTACTTGAAAACTGGGCCCATAATCAAAAATCTAAGTACATGTTTAGATTCAGCATATCAAAGAACCCCAAGAATTCAATTTTTGTTAAAATCAAACTCAGTTTAATTTTGGACCCTTTGGACCTGAATGAAGACCAATTTGAAAACGGGACCAAAAATTAAGAATCTACATACACGGTTAGATTCGGCATATCAAAGAACCCCAATTATTCAATTTTTGATGCAATCAAACAAGTTTAATTTTGGACCCTTTGGGCCCCTAATTCCAAAACTGTTGGGACCAAAACTCCCAAAATCAATCCCAACCTTCCTTTTATGGTCACAAACCTTGTGTTTAAATTTCATAGATTTCTATTTACTTATACTAAAGTTATTGTGCGAAAACCAAGAAAAATGCTTATTTGGGCCCCTTTTTGGCCCCTAATTCCTAAACTGTTAGGACCAAAACTCCCAAAATCAATCCCAACCTTCCTTTTGTGTTCATAAACCTTGTGTTTAAATTTCATAGATTTCTATTTACTTATACTAAAGTTATTGTGCGAAAATCAAGAAAAATGCTTATTTGGGCCCCTTTTTGGCCCCTAATTCCTAAACTGTTGGGACCAAACCTCCCAAAATCAATCCCAACATTCCTTTTGTGTTCATAAACCTTGTGTTTAAATTTCATAGATTTCTATTTACTTATACTAAAGTTAGTATGCGAAAACCAAGAAAAATGCTTATTTGGGTCCTTTTTTGGCCCCTAATTCCTAAACTGTTGGGACCAAAATCCAGATCAATCCCAACCTTTCTTTTGTGGTCATAAACCTTGTGTTTAAATTTCATAGATTTCTAATTACTTAAACTAAAGTTATAGTGCGAAAACCAATGTGTCTTCGGACGACGATGACGACGCCAACGTCATACCAATTTACGACCGCGGTTGTATAAAAAAAAAGAAGCAAATTTGGCTTTTGTTTGGTTAAATTTTTCTAACCAAAAGTGGTACGATCTTAAACATTAATACTCTCAAACCAGTCATATAAAATTACTGAAGTCTAAGCTTATTGACTGAGTTATATAATCAAAAAAACAAATTCACACTACATCTAAATAGATACATGTATCTAGTGTCTTGGAAAGAATCTTTTGAGTGAAAAGAGATGATAAACTGTAGATGAAATTGAAGTCATTTTGGGGAACTTCATTACATTTAAAGATTGTCATGCTGTTGAATTAACCAAACTTGTCCATCCCATAAAGGTGACCTCTAGATGTCTATTTTTGTGAACTTGCATTGTAGGGATGCTGCCTCTTTCTTTTCATAAAATAATTGATATATTAGGTAATACCAATGAATGCACCATACATAATTTCAGATATTAATTGGATTAAAATTATGTCAAACAAAAATGGGAGTAATCTGCTTCTATGTCAATATAGCTTTGACATTCGTCATACACAATTTCGACGAGTAGTATTTTATAGTCAGCTATTTAACTATTTAAATAATTAATTCATTTTTTTCCATTGCCTAAATTAAGCTTGTCCTATATTCAAAAAGGTATATTATTTTTAATTAAGTTAATTAATATTGTGACATGATAAATGAATGAAAATGAATGAATTCACAGCAAAGGTAGATAACTTCAACAAACATGTCAACTTACCAAAAATATCAGATAACACAGGGTAAAATTGAAAATAAATAAAAAGAGAGTTACAACATTAACATGCAGTGGTGGGTATGGTAGAATAAAAATAATTATACAAATATTTAAGTGATTACAAAAATTGCACAAAATAAGAAACAAGTATTGTATCTAAATTGAAAACGGCAGCTCATGCTCTGAATATCTATAAAAAGATTCAAAGATGCTTTGAATATATCTATAAAAGATTTAAAGATGCTTTAAACTGGACAGAAACTTTGAGCATCTTATAAATAGAACACAGCTTAAGTTTAAATGCATTCTGTATATTTGATTCAGATGATATACAACTGGTCAAGATGTACATACAACTCACAACTAACATAAATGGTATCAACCGCAATCCTGACCACAAACAAAAAATAATGAAATTATAACAACATTTCTCATTCCATAATACTTTATCCTAATACTGCTAGCTATAAATAACCACATTTCAATTAATATTTAAAAGTAATATTTTCTTGATATTAACCCTGAAAATTTTATAATATTGATAATCTAATTTGGAATTTTCTTATTAACTTCAAGCTGAAGAACAAAAATTAAAGTTTCTAGTTTGATATCAATAAACTGTAAATTTAGAAATGAATGCAAGCATTAATATTGTAAAAAATGCGAAATCAAATAATGTGATTACAAACATTTTAAGAAGGAAAATCACAAATGAAATTATAATTGAGTGGTTTTATTATTGGGAACTTGATACAGTTGCATTTTGACATTAATTAAAAAATTGCAATAAATTTCCTAACATACAGTATAAAAATTTGACGATAACTTGAACATTTTGTTGTTAATCTTGTTGACTGGTATTGTGATACATAAAGAACAGATACTTAAAAATGTGACATAATTTTGACATCTCTAATAAGAAAATAATGTTGGTTTCAGAAAGCCATGTCCGAAATCGTTTTATAGTGTTTTCTGCTGAATTAATGTCTAACTTCAGAACAACATTTATTCTGTTGAAATACAGATAAGATAATATTTAATGCCTACTTAGTTTTTGTATTAGATAAAATTAGTTATCTTGGGTATATAAAACTTAATAAAAAAAATAGTAATAGAGGATTCATACCTTCTCTAAGATGAGAGCATTCTTTGACAGGTACATCCATTCCAGTTTCAAATTAATGCGACCTGTTTTAACATCTTCTAATGGTAGCCACTGAAATAATAAATAAACAACGTAAATCAAAAATCGTTTCAATTTCCATTGTTTTCATGTAATTTCATTTTTATTTAAACTTAACTTTTATGTATGAACTACACATAAGAGTTCATGGTTTATTTAATAAACAAGTGAACCTTACTTTATGCATGAACTACACACAAGAGTTTATGGTTCAGTTAACAAACAAATAAACCTAACTTTATGTATGAACTATACACAAGAGTTTATGGTTCATTCAATACCCAAGTGAACCCAACTTTATATATGAACTACTCACAAGAGTTCATGCTTCATTTAACAAACAAGTAAACCTAACTTTATGTGAAATGTGAACTATACATACAAGTAAATCAGCTGTCAATATTTATAACCAATACTTACCGTGTCCTCTGTTCCCTTCTCTGCTGCAGTTGAAATAGGTAAACTTGTTCTGCAATAAACAATTTATATACCGAGGATTAATTTATTTCCATGGAATAAATGAAAAATTGTATCTTTGTGGATGTTTGATTTAGTTTTTTTGCCAGTCAACAAACAAGAATGTGTCCCAAGTACATGGATGCCCCACTTGCACTATCGTATTCAAATTAGAAAGATCATTTCATAGGGAACATAAGAAATAAGTTTCAAGTTGATTGGATTTCAACTTCATCAAAAACTACCTTGACCAAAAACTTTAACCTGAAACTTCATTATCATTTTCTATGTTTAGTAGAGCGTTCATCAAAAACTACCTTGACCAAAAACTTTAAACCTGAAGTGGGACGAACGGATGGACGAACATCGGCACAGACCAGAAAACATAATGCCCCTCTACTATCGTAGGTGGGGCATAAAAATGTACTGCCGGTCTGACTCTTTTCAGTAACTTCAATATAAGTATTTAAAAAACATAATTAATAAATAATAATAATCTGTATTTAGATTACTTACGTTCCAATGGAATCGTCTTTACTTCCAGGATCTTCATCACGAACTTCAATATCCAAAAGCTGTCCATCTTTGGCATCAACAATTGTCTATAACAATAATCATGAATATAAGCATGCAATAATTTGCATCAAAAAACGACTGAGAGTTGTGGCTCCGTTTGAAGCTTTGCAAGCATAAAACATGACAAAAAGCTTTATGCTGTTCCAATTTACTGTTGTACAATAACTTACTTTTGTGGTATGGGCTTTGCTCATTGTTGAAGGCCATACGATAACCTATAGTTCTTAATTTCTGTGTCATTTTGGTCTCTTGCGGAGAGTTGTCTCATTGGCAATCATTCCACAACTTTTTTTGTATTTAAAGGTCAGAAATTATTGCATGCATTTATGGTTCCAGTACAGCCACTGCTGACTGGCTATTGGTACTTTACGGAACGGAACGGAACGGAACGGAACGGAAAAGAATTTCATTTAAGGTATCCAAAGGGGGCATTTATCAAAATTTCGAAAAATCTTTAAAACAAAACAAACTTTAAAATTTCTGTGTTTTACGGTTTTCCATATACAAATAACACAAATGTATACTAAATCTCATCTTCACAGGTGAAATGTGTAATAATGTATAACATCGGGAAATATACTCTGTAGATGAATATGTCGGATTGTCCTGATAAATTATCATGAAATTAACGCATTTGCAAGTCATGCATTATGATATCTAGACTGACCTCACGTCGTCCTTGATTAGAGACAGTGATCAAGTTGAATCTGATTTAAACTTATTAATTTATTTTTCCGTTCCGTTCCGTTCCGCAAAGTACCAATTTCTCTGAGGAATTGGTATTTAACGGAAAAAACGGAAACAGACATCTTTAATGTAATTAAAGCTGTATGATAACAAAAATTGTCTGACACCTCTTTTTGCATGAGTGGTATGTGTTTTAGATAGCATTTTCGACTTGATCAATAATAAAAAATTTAACACAAAGGCAGGTTACACAAAAAGTCTTTCGCCTTCCATCGGTAATTATATTTTAAAAAAGAGGCCTTCAACAGCCCGTTCCGACGATGATTAGAGACAGTGATCAAGTTGAATCTTTATTAAATCTTTTAATTTATTTTTCCGTTCCGTTCCGTTCCGCAAAGTACCAATTGCTCTGAGGAATTGGTATTTAACGGAAAAAACGGAAACAGACATCTTTAATGTAATAAAAGCAGTATGATAACAAAAATTGTCTGACACTCTTTTTGCATGAGTGGTATGTGTTTTAGTGGCATTTTCGACTTGATCAATAATAAAAAATTTAACACAGAGGCAGGTTACACAAAAGTCTTTCTCCTTCCATCGGTAATTATATTTTAAAAAAGAGGCCTTCAACAGCCCGTTACGACGATGATTAGAGACAGTGATCAAGTTGAATCTGATTTAAACTTTTTAATTTATTTTTCCGTTCCGTTCCGTTCCGCAAAGTACCAATTGCTCTGAGGAATTGGTATTTAACGGAAAAAACGGAAACAGACATCTTTAATGTAATTAAAGCAGTATGATAACAAAAATTGTCTGACACCTCTTTTTGCATGAGTGGTATGTGTTTTAGATAGCATTTTCGACTTGATCAATAATACAAAATTTAACACAAAGGCAGGTTACACAAAAAGTCTTTCTCCTTCCATCGGTAATTATATTTTAAAAAAGAGGCCTTCAACAGCCCGTTCCGACGATGATTAGAGACAGTGATCAAGTTGAATCTGATTTAAACTTTTTAATTTATTTTTCCGTTCCGTTCCGTTCCGCAAAGTACCAATTGCTCTGAGGAATTGGTATTTAACGGAAAAAACGGAAACAGACATCTTTAATGTAATTAAAGCAGTATGATAACAAAAATTGTCTGACACCTCTTTTTGCATGAGTGGTATGTGTTTTAGATAGCATTTTCGACTTGATCAATAATACAAAATTTAACACAAAGGCAGGTTACACAAAAAGTCTTTCTCCTTCCATCGGTAATTATATTTTAAAAAAGAGGCCTTCAACAGCCCGTTCCGACGATGATTAGAGACAGTGATCAAGTTGAATCTGATTTAAACTTTTTAATTTATTTTTCCGTTCCGTTCCGTTCCGCAAAGTACCAATTGCTCTGAGGAATTGGTATTTAACGGAAAAAATGGAAACAGACATCTTTAATGTAATTAAAGCAGTATGATAACAAAAATTGTCTGACACTCTTTTTGCATGAGTGGTATGTGTTTTAGATAGCATTTTCGACTTGATCAATAATAAAAAATTTAACACAGAGGCAGGTTACACAAAAAGTCTTTCTCCTTCCATCGGTAATTATATTTTAAAAAAGAGGCCTTCAACAGCCCGTTCCGACGATGATTAGAGACAGTGATCAAGTTGAATCTGATTTAAACTTTTTAATTTATTTTTCCGTTCCGTTCCGTTCCGCAAAGTACCAATTGCTCTGAGGAATTGGTATTTAACGGAAAAAATGGAAACAGACATCTTTAATGTAATTAAAGCAGTATGATAACAAAAATTGTCTGACACTCTTTTTGCATGAGTGGTATGTGTTTTAGATAGCATTTTCGACTTGATCAATAATAAAAAATTTAACACAGAGGCAGGTTACACAAAAAGTCTTTCTCCTTCCATCGGTAATTATATTTTAAAAAAGAGGCCTTCAACAGCCCGTTCCGACGATGATTAGAGACAGTGATCAAGTTGAATCTGATTTAAACTTTTAAATTTATTTTTCCGTTCCGTTCCGTTCCGCAAAGTACCAATTGCTCTGAGGAATTGGTATTTAACGGAAAAAACGGAAACAGACATCTTTAATGTAATTAAAGCAGTATGATAACAAAAATTGTCTGACACTCTTTTTGCATGAGTGGTATGTGTTTTAGATAGCATTTTCGACTTGATCAATAATAAAAAAATTAACACAAAGGCAGGTTACACAAAAAGTCTTTCTCCTTCCATCGGTAATTATATTTTAAAAAAGAGGCATTCAACAGCCCGTTCCGACGATGATTAGAGACAGTGATCAAGTTGAATCTGATTTAAACTTTTAAATTTATTTTTCCGTTCCGTTCCGTTCCGCAAAGTACCAATTGCTCTGAGGAATTGGTATTTAACGGAATCAACGGAAACAGACATCTATAATGTAATAAAAGCAGTATGATAAAAACAAGTCAGACCCTTCTTTTTTGAATGAGTGGTAAGTGTTTTAGATAGCATTTCGACTGGATCAATATTTAAATAAACAGCTGCGCCATGAGCGCATGATACGCCCGTCGTCTTGTGAAAAAACATAAATCTTTTTTGAATAACACAGGGTTGTACAGGATGTCATGCTTAGTATATCCTGACTCATTCCTTATTCCCGCTCAATAGGAAGATTGTACAAGATGTATTTGGAAACCCGACGCAACATTAGCCTGTTAAGTTTTAAGCAATAGAGATACAGCGCAACATGTGAAAAAAACCTCTTTTTTTACAAAATCTCAATAACTCGAAAATATAAAAATGAATCATCACCAAAAAGTATACAGATCTTTAGATTAATATAACAAAGAAGTGTGTAAAGTTTTAAGCAATAATCATAAACCGTTTTTGAGATATGGTGCGACATGTAAACCCCCCCTTTTTTTTTTACAAAATACTCAATAACTCAAAAATGACATTTTGAATCATCACCAAAAAGTATACAGATATATTAAGATTAATATAACTAAGAAGCCTTTGAAGTTTTAAGCCATAATCAAGAATCGTTTTTGAGATACGGTGCGACATGTGAAAAAAACACACCCCTGTTTTAGTTACAAAGTGCCATAACTCAAAAAGTTGTAATCTTATTTTCACAAAAAAGTATACAGATCATTTGACCATCATAAGAAACAACTATGTTAAGTTTCAAAAAATTTGGATAAGTCGTTCTCAAGTTACGGTGCGACATGTTTACACCAGACAGACGGACGGACGGACGGACACTGGACATTTGTATACCATAATACGTCCCGTCAAAATTGACGGACGTATAAAAAATAACACAAAGACAGGTTAGACAAAAGGTCTTTCTACTTCCATTGGTAATTATAAATTAAAAAAGGGGCCTTCCGAAGATGATAAGAAACAGTGATCCCCATTTCCATTCTCAATTTTATATTAGAAACAAGGTCTCATAAATATTAAAACATATGTTTAAAATATATCTTCATAAAAATATGAGCACTAAACACTGGTTTACACTATAATAAAAAAATGTTTGCAAATTGTTAAAACATTTTCGGATTTATCAAAGCACTATAAAAAATGGTAACTCCTTAAAAGTCATAAAACCACAATAATAACTGCTGTTAATCAAAGTATTTATAAAAACTAAAAGTCTGTTCTGTTACAAAACCTATAGGCAAAGGTCTTACTATAATATTAGCGGGAAATTTCGGTTCTAGAGGTGCATTCCGTATTTAATCTGCAGGGGCGGATGCAGGAATTTTCGAAAGAGGGGGTGCTAACCCAGGTAACCCAGGGCAAAGGGGGGGGGGGGGGGGTGCAAAACATATGTCCCGATACAAATGCATTGATCGGCAAAAATAAAGGGGGGGGTGCAAACCCCCGGAACCCCCACCCCCCCTGGATCCGCCACTGAATCTGTTTTTTTTTTCTCCTATCTCCTGATGACAGCTGGTGTGTCCGTAGATATTGTTTAAATTTTCTATATTTTCACTTTTTAATTAGTTTACCTGCACAATGGCGCAGAAGCAATATTTATTTTTTGGCGCAAATGAAAAACTACAACTTTTAAGAATTGGCGCAAAAGCAATGCGTACTTAAATATCAATCAAATTTGACCGTGCCCACAAAACGATTGTTCAAATTACGAATAGTTTCAGCTTAAAATCCATGGCACTCTAAAATGTAGATTTTTTAAATCACATAAATTCCATATCGATATACGTATATTTGGATCTATGCAATATGTTTATCTGGACATCAGCATGCTAGCTGTAATGACTCCCATCTATTCTTTGCGGGCATTAAATAATGGACTTCATTAAAGATAACCGTTTTATTTATTGTCATATAATCCACTCTATTAACACAATGTAGCATGAATAACAAAGGTATGCTGGTGTTCAATGAATGATTACAAATGATGACAGGTAAGTATAACTCCAAACTGAACGTGAACATCAAACGGTAAAAAGCTGAAAGAACAAATAAAAACTCAATATAAAACCTATCAATCAAAAAGATTTGCCAAAACATACAAAAATACAAAGTTGGCTTATGACACTAATTGTGTTCCATACATTCACATAAAAAATACAAGTATTAACAATATATCAAGTTTGTAACATAACTGTGAGTCAAAACTGGTGTGTTCAGCTTTTAATGTGTTGAAAACTCGACAAGTATCAAACATTATGTATGCAAATTATGACACGAATTGCTTTCCATACTTTAAAAATAACGAAATGAGGGGGGTGCTATGAATCATACAAAAATTACCAAAAAGGGTATTTGAATGTTTATAGAACATTTTTATAGTGTAAATGTTGTATCTGTGTGTTATCAAGTAATAACAAACGGTTGTGAAACAATAAAACAAATAATCTGGTGAAGTGGCATATTTGTCATCATTGTCATTTATCCAACGTTTTATACGTCATCAAAACACAATACATGTTATATATGTTTACAATAAACAGTTCTTCAAATTGTCAATATGCTATAAACGTACACTGTGCCGGAATCTGGCAGATATATCAATAAATGATGCTGAATCATCAACGTGAGCATGTAAATAAGGGGAAATTACAAAAGAGGGGAAAGTAACAAAGAAGATAGTAAATGTAAGTCAACTTTCGGAAACATCATGAAATAATTACGGACGAGTCAGTACACTAGCTTAGTTCCGTCATTTCAATAACATGGATGGCAATATGTTTGATTGATCTAACCATACGTTAACCAGTGTCCTTTGAATACAGTGATCATGCATGATGTGAACATTTTTTTCTATAGACATAGGTAGATTTGATTAATCCAAATAATATAGGTATAAAGCATACCGGTGTCCATGCAATTCATAATGCAATACAACAATATATAGAAATAAATTATGTTTTTTTTATGAAATGTATGTGCTTATGCAACATTATCAAACTGCTGTAATGCATTAGTTATAAACTTTGAAAGAACCGATGACTTTTCATTCGTTTTTAAACTCAAATGTACTTAAATAGCACATTTTAAACCGTAAGAAATTGGTTTATCTCTCGAAAAAACCTGAACTGTTCTCGAAAAAACCCGAACTGCTCTCGAAAAAACTTGAACAGATGGAAATGAATATACCCTTAAAATTGCCTTTTAATTACAATAACTAAAACTTTTGTTATATAGCATATGTAAATGTAAGGATATAAAGACATCATGTGTGCATGCTCTTTGAAATTTGCATTGGTTATGTGTATAGAAATTGCTTTTTTCTATATTTTGGCATAAAAGCATTATTAGGCCAAATCAAACTTTTTTAACTGCAAAGTATGTATGGTTGGCAACATCCTTTCATCACAAATACTTACTTAACTTGTTTGATTTTGTAAATTTAGTTTAAGCATTTATTTTACGTGTTACAGGAAAACATGTCTGTTTGTTTACATTTTTAGTCATAATCTCTCGAAAAAAACTGGACGCTCTCGAAAAAAACCCGATCTCAACCGGACACTATACCTACGGTGGTAATACTGATACGTATTATTACATATCAGTAAAAAAAATCTACAAACAGTATGTTAATAAAGAGTTATGAAGTAAAATGTACATGGGACAAAATCACAAAAAATACATAGAATAATACAAATTATCAATGAACAGGTGTTATATATATGTCAGTTTGGTATGGTCAAGACGTTTGGTAAAGATAACATCCTTTTAAGAGAGTTATCTCGCCTTAACCAGTTATGGGGTTTTTCGTATTGCGGATTGCATTCCGTATTTGTATGATATGTTAGTTGATTTGTTCTCTTGATTTATTGTTACCATTCCATGTAGATGTGTTTTTGAAGAATAGAATTTATTAACTTGAATATTCGTTTATTATCTATGCCAGAAAGGAGCATTAAACATGGCTTTACTTGACAGTGGATGTAGAGTCTGCAACAAAAAACGAATCATAGTATATTTTTAGCATTCTTTTAAACACATACAGTAGACGACTTTAGTTTTAATACCGATTTTGCCGCAAATACTAATATTCTCTTAGAAATCAAAGACGGTTACTTCGAAGTCGATAATAGGGCTATCTTAACTAGTTATCGTAAGTGTATACTAAGATTAGTCTAAGCGCACTTATTAATTTTCGGACTTATCCGACAACGTTTTCTTTGAAATTCTTTGATTTACATGTTAGTTTGTCCCGAAAAAATCTAGTGAAATGTTTGTATCGTAGGGCTATCATGACTAGCAGTGACACGGACAGTGAATTAAATGTATTCAATTACTTTTGCAAATAATCTTACATGTTTTCAATTTGTTTCTTAATCCGTTATAAATCAAGAGGACTTGAGCGGCCAAGCAATACACGTACAGTTTCATTCCCTGACATTCCTCATGTGTAAAATAAAGGTCATTTTCATTCTAAGATAGGTTGATGTGTGGGTAGAACCGCACTTACATTAAAATGTTTTTTCACAAGACGACGGGCGTATCATGCGCTCATGGCGCAGCTGTTTATTTAAATATTGATCCAGTCGAAATGCTATATAAAACACTTACCACTCATTCAAAAAAGAAGGGTCTGACTTGTTTTTATCATACTGCTTTTATTACATTATAGATGTCTGTTTCCGTTGATTCCGTTAAATACCAATTCCTCAGAGCAATTGGTACTTTGCGGAACGGAACGGAACGGAAAAATAAATTTAAAAGTTTAAATCAGATTCAACTTGATCACTGTCTCTAATCATCGTCGGAACGGGCTGTTGAATGCCTCTTTTTTAAAATATAATTACCGATGGAAGGAGAAAGACTTTTTGTGTAACCTGCCTTTGTGTTAATTTTTTTATTATTGATCAAGTCGAAAATGCTATCTAAAACACATACCACTCATGCAAAAAGAGTGTCAGACAATTTTTGTTATCAAAGATGTCTGTTTCCGTTTTTTCCGTTAAATACCAATTCCTC
This sequence comes from Mytilus galloprovincialis, assembly GCA_037788925.1. NCBI lineage: Eukaryota > Metazoa > Mollusca > Bivalvia > Mytilida > Mytilidae > Mytilus > Mytilus galloprovincialis. The sequence continues at coordinate 34,511,486 of CM075331.1, forward strand.
ACAGCAATTGGTACTTTGCGGAACGGAACGGAACGGAAAAATAAATTTAAAAGTTTAAATCAGATTCAACTTGATCACTGTCTCTAATCATCGTCGGAACGGGCTGTTGAAGGCCTCTTTTTTAAAATATGATTACCGATGGAAGGAGAAAGACTTTTTGTGTAACCTGCCTTTGTGTTAAATTTTGTATTATTGATCAAGTCGAAAATGCTATCTAAAACACATACCACTCATGCAAAAAGAGGTGTCAGACAATTTTTGTTATCATACTGCTTTAATTACATTAAAGATGTCTGTTTCCGTTTTTTCCGTTAAATACCAATTCCTCAGAGCAATTGGTACTTTGCGGAACGGAACGGAACGGAAAAATAAATTTAAAAGTTTAAATCAGATTCAACTTGATCACTGTCTCTAATCATCGTCGGAACGGGCTGTTGAAGGCCTCTTTTTTAAAATATGATTACCGATGGAAGGAGAAAGACTTTTTGTGTAACCTGCCTTTGTGTTAAATTTTGTATTATTGATCAAGTCGAAAATGCTATCTAAAACACATACCACTCATGCAAAAAGAGGTGTCAGACATTTTTTTTTATCATACTGCTTTAATTACATTAAAGATGTCTGTTTCCGTTTTTTCCGTTAAATACTTTGCGGAACGGAACGGAACGGAAAAATAAATTAAAAAGTTTAAATCAGATTCAACTTGATCACTGTCTCTAATCATCGTCGGAACGGGCTGTTGAAGGCCTCTTTTTTAAAATATAATTACCGATGGAAGGAGAAAGACTTTTTGTGTAACCTGCCTCTGTGTTAAATTTTTTATTATTGATCAAGTCGAAAATGCTATCTAAAACACATACCACTCATGCAAAAAGAGTGTCAGACAATTTTTGTTATCATACTGCTTTAATTACATTAAAGATGTCTGTTTCCGTTTTTTCCGTTAAATACCAATTCCTCAGAGCAATTGGTACTTTGCGGAACGGAACGGAACGGAAAAATAAATTTAAAAGTTTAAATCAGATTCAACTTGATCACTGTCTCTAATCATCGTCGGAACGGGCTGTTGAATGCCTCTTTTTTAAAATATAATTACCGATGGAAGGAGAAAGACTTTTTGTGTAACCTGCCTTTGTGTTAATTTTTTTATTATTGATCAAGTCGAAAATGCTATCTAAAACACATACCACTCATGCAAAAAGAGGTGTCAGACAATTTTTGTTATCATACTGCTTTAATTACATTAAAGATGTCTGTTTCCGTTTTTTCCGTTAAATACCAATTCCTCAGAGCAATTGGTACTTTGCGGAACGGAACGGAACGGAAAAATAAATTAAAAAGTTTAAATCAGATTCAACTTGATCACTGTCTCTAATCATCGTCGGAACGGGCTGTTGAAGGCCTCTTTTTTAAAATATAATTACCGATGGAAGGAGAAAGACTTTTTGTGTAACCTGCCTCTGTGTTAAATTTTTTATTATTGATCAAGTCGAAAATGCTATCTAAAACACATACCACTCATGCAAAAAGAGTGTCAGACAATTTTTGTTATCATACTGCTTTTATTACATTAAAGATGTCTGTTTCCGTTTTTTCCGTTAAATACCAATTCCTCAGAGCAATTGGTACTTTGCGGAACGGAACGGAACGGAAAAATAAATTAAAAGATTTAATAAAGATTCAACTTGATCACTGTCTCTAATCATCGTCGGAACAGGCTGTTGAAGGCCTCTTTTTTAAAATATAATTACCGATGGAAGGCGAAAGACTTTTTGTGTAACCTGCCTTTGTGTTAAATTTTTTATTATTGATCAAGTCGAAAATGCTATCTAAAACACATACCACTCATGCAAAAAGAGGTGTCAGACAATTTTTGTTATCATACAGCTTTAATTACATTAAAGATGTCCGTTTCCGTTTTTTCCGTTAAATACCAATTCCTCAGAGCAATTGGTACTTTGCGGAACGGAACGGAACGGAAAAATAAATTAATAAGTTTAAATCAGATTCAACTTGATCACTGTCTCTAATCAAGGACGACGTGAGGTCAGTCTAGATATCATAATGCATGACTTGCAAATGCGTTAATTTCATGATAATTTATCAGGACAATCCGACATATTCATCTACAGAGTATATTTCCCGATGTTATACATTATTACACATTTCACCTGTGAAGATGAGATTTAGTATACATTTGTGTTATTTGTATATGGAAAACCGTAAAACACAGAAATTTTAAAGTTTGTTTTGTTTTAAAGATTTTTCGAAATTTTGATAAATGCCCCCTTTGGATACCTTAAATGAAATTCTTTTCCGTTCCGTTCCGTTCCGTTCCGTTCCGTAAAGTACCAATAGCCCTGCTGACTTATGGAATAAAAAACAAACTTTATAAATGCTATTTTGAACAAGGCTGAATTCATATAATGCAATCAGATTTAAAAAAAGTGTTTTAATATCTGCAATACTATCAAATCACATTACAATGCTTGCATTCTTTGTATTCTGTCTACTTTTGCTTAGTTAAATATCTTAGGTGATAACATACTTTAAACCAACTCACTTTAAAGAGCCATTTAATTACAACTTTTGCATCAATTCAAAATAGAATGAATTCAGAATATCTATATCATATAAAGATATATGTCAAATTTGACTAGGATTTTCTCTCTTTATTTAAAAGAAATAATAAAGTTAGAAAATCACAAAAATAAATTGCTATGAAAAATGATAGAAAAGACTAAACTCAAAAGAAAACAATTTGTAGAACATAGGTTTGTTTACAGAATGCAAAAGTGGTTTAAGTCACAATTTTATGAACCTATAGACTTCTTCTTTGGGTTAATGATTTGAATTCTATTCTATTTAAAAATAGTAGGAGCAGTGTTATATAGACTATGTATACTGCTCATAAATACCAACTGCAAGGGAGTCTTATAAACTACTATGATTCTGGAGTCAGTTTCACAAAAATACTTAAGACTAAGATTGATCATAAGTCATGAACAATTAGGAGATAACTGTATTGTATTTTAAGCTGGTATTTGCGACCATCAAATCCCCAATTGATGCCGTCAGAGCTTAAAATACAATATTGTTATCTCCATTCTATTGAAACTGACAGAAAACAACATTAAAACATGTAATAAAAATCTGTCAAATTCCGTCTGCACTTGCACATACGTCCCATAGCATCAATTGTCAATTGATGCCATGTAAGAAAGTGACGTTATCCAATCAAAATGAATGTTACAAACATTGTTGCATTAGAATTCAGTATTCATGTACTTACAATCAATCTGAGTTGTAAGTTTTTTTGTGACATCAACACCTGCAATTTTTTTTTACTAAAAAACTAAAATATAGTGCAATATCAATGATGAGAATTACCTCAAATATGCTGTTCCATGTTGGCTCTATTGTGTTATTAATGACGTGAGTTTTGAACTTGTAAGCTCCCACTGTAACAGATCAAAAATCATAATCAACTTCATAGTACAAGATTACATTTAAATTGGATAGTTTCTTCTGGGTTTTGTATGGTTTTTTTTATGAACATTTGAATTTACAAACCTGTCTTATCAAAGAGTCCTAGTCAGAATCAAGAACAAAAAGGACTTTATTCAATAGTTTGTGTGTCTAAATTTATAGGTTTTTGCAATTAAACACAATATCTAGGCTAAATAGGGAGAGATCCATTTGCGCCAAAAATGCATCCTTTTGCACCTCAACTTTTTTCTCTCCAATACTACGTTTGCGCCACATGTTTAAAAATTACATGGTATCATTTGCGCCAAAAATAAAACATACAATTTCGCCAATTAGAAGAAAAATGGCTTCCCTACTCCTGTATTCGGACTTAAATAGTTTACACGGCAAATATGTTTCCTTTTCTGAAACATAACTTCTTCTTACTACTGCTGCATAGGTACTTCCGAATTTAATGTATATAGAAGCTTGTAACTTCACTATATTGTCCAAAAACACAAACATTGAAGGATGAAATGCATAAAATAGTTCATAAAATTCCTAATAATAATAAAGCCCATACGCATGGTGTGAACAAAGCACTGTGTCATCAACATATGAGGCTGAAACATAATCAGCAAAAGATTCTGTTTTCTTCTCTATTAGCATATTTTTATTAAATATTCAGCAAAGCAATAAGTTTTATCCTCTCTCTGAACATTGACTGTCTAATGCATTTTAAGTCATCTCTCTCCAGATGTTCATCTACATGGTGAAATATCTCTGAACATTTAATACTTTTTAAGCCAAAAATAAGAACAAATATATATTAATCATTAATATTTATGATAGATACGTGTACAGGTAAATTGGCGCAATTGATACTTTTGGAAAACAAAATTTGGCGGAAATGATACCTCTGAAAAACAGAAATTTGCGCAAAAGGACTGCTGCCACTTAATAAGTGGCTGAGTGGTCCGAGTAGATCAACTACAGATGCCTAAGGCTGTCAACACTGAGGTTGTGAGTTTGAATCCAGCTTGTGGTAGGTTTTAACCAATAAAAATTGTTATAAAATACTAAGTTGTTTGTTGAAAGTAGGACAAAATAGACCCTTGTCAAATAAAAACAATAGCATGGAATAAATATCATGAAATACCATGAAGATATAAAAATTCAAAATCCTTATAAATGTTATTCCATAGACCTACTTCTCACAACAGCATAAGGATCAGAGAGACCTTTCTTCATTAATCCAACATCTGCTTTTATAAGTTCTTTAGCTCCAACCACATGAATTCTCAGTACACCCTTTAAAAATAAAACCCCAATAAGCATGAATTCAGTCATTTTCATAAGTAAAACATTACATGAAAAGTTGGAAAATTGTGTTGTTTGGAATGTATACTTGATTTCATAGTTATTTTTTGTTATGCATACAAAACTATAAAAAAATTGTATTCTGTGGAAAAAGCTGTAAAATTACAAACTGTTGAAATTAGCTTAATATCTTTTACAGAATCTGTCAATTTTTCAAAACTTCTGTCGTGAAAATTCATTTTTTAAATTCAGATCTCAAAATTGCTTTTGATAGTCAATTTTTAGATCTATACAAAAACATACAAAATAAGAAAATGAAAAAATCATTTCCCTGTGTTTAAATCAGAGAAATGGTCATGACCGTATGTACATATCATGCAGAAAATCTGTGAACATCTGAATGTTTTGTGTGTAATGCTTATATAAGACACTTCAAACTATCTTTCAAGATCAGTGTTAATGTAAACTATGCACTACACACTGAACCTTACAGTATTTTCTTTTGGTGTTTACTATAGCTGCATCTACTATAAAATCAGAAATTATTGCATGCATTAATTATTGCAATTTTTGAAGAATGAACAAAACTGCAAGTTTAATTATTGTGGTTTAAGAAAAGCTAAATTTCATATTTAGAATGTGAGTTTTTATCATTGCAATACTTAAGAAATTGCATTATTCACATTAATAAAAACCTCACAATAATTTCTGAATTTACAGAAGTTCTTATTTCATTGAACTTACATCAGGCAGTGGATATTTAAGTCTTGCCAAACTAGCCAGATCCTGTACCATTGGAACATCAATTCTGTTGGGTAATACCATCAGAGCAGCAATCTGTTCTTGGATTATAGTGTCTACCATATCACTACAATAAATAATCAAATGTGGCCTCTAGTTAATGCTAGTGCAAGTCGATAAATCAAAAGTTATAACCAATATAAAAGTATCTGAAATACAAATCCAAAGGCTGATCAACCTGATCACTTTTAAAACTTGTAAAGCCTCTTCAATTCATCGAAATAAATCAACAAGAATGTGTCCTAAGTACATAGATGCCCCAACCGCACTATCATTTTCTATGTTCAGTGGACCATGAAAATGGGGTTAAAATCTCTAATTTGGCATTAAAATTAGAAAGATCATATCATAAGGAACATGTGTACTAAGTTTCAAGTTGATTGGATATCAACTTCATCAAAAACTACCTCGAACAAAAACTTTACCTGAAACGGGACAGAAGGACGAACAGACGAATGAACAGACAAATGAACAGATTAACGAACAAACAGATGGACCCACAGACCGGAAAACATAATGCCCATAAATAGGGCATAAAAATAACATTTTGTGCTTTCTTTATTTCTGATGAGAAAACAGTTGAGCGTTCATTCCGTTGGAAGTACTAGTCATTTCATGGAACTAGTAAGCACAAACTGACGACTACATTTTTGGCAATGCTATTATGTTATTATTTACTTTTTATGTTCATATAAATTATCTATTGACTTTTTCAGAAAACAATATACTGACCTTAAGCCTGGCATGTCAATGGCGTTAGCTATACCAGTTAAGTTGAAGTCTAGAGTCTGTAATGTAGAGAATTATATTCACTATAAACTGTTGCCTTTTCGCCTTTGCAGCGTTGGTCAAGAAAACTTATCATATTTTATCTAGTTATTGATAAAAAAGAGCATGAATTCAGAGTTTGTCTTCTACTCTTTTTAATCAACTTGAAACAACACAATTCTATATCCACTATTAACATAATTCTAGAATTCAAGAAAAGAATGTGTTTGTCTTCACAATAGCTTCTTTTCAGAGTGTTAATTTGTGTTTTAGATGATTTTGAAATGAAAAACAAAGAAATTACAAATTGCAATTTTAATGACAACATCATCTCTGGATGTCAATAAAGTTCATGTCATTGTTTGTTTTTTTTTGTACACCTTATTATATAGGTTGGAATGAAATACCTTGATTTCCTGGTAAATATACACATGTGAAAAATAATCTGCAGTAGTTTCACTCATCTATCATTCAATGATGTTGCATTGTAAAAACATGATAAAGGTAGTAAAATAGACTGTTCCATGCATTTATTTCTTTATTTTCATTGTAATATAGATATTGAAAAATATTTTACTTGTGACTCTAACAACATAGGTAATGAACAGATGCCATTTGCAAATTAATGTATTATTTGTTGAATATTTTTCAATACATGAATTTGAATTTCACATGATAACTTACTGGGTTATTGAGGAAGAATACACTGATGCCACCAAACAAAGGCATCCTACCTATCAATGGTCTCATAATGACTCTCAATTCTCCACGTACCTGAATAATATAAAAATAAATATTTTTATTGTATAGCAATACAATATTTCCAACAGAAAGTAACCAAAAGTTAGCGTGCAATAAATTCTATTATTGCATAGCAATATAATATTCCCCACAGAAAGTAACCAAAAGTTAGCGTGCAATAAATTCTATTATTGCACTATTGCAATAAATCTTGAAAATTCATGACGTCATCAATGACAAAATCTTAGTTTAAACCAATTTTTACTTTCAAATATTATATTGCTATACAATAAAAGGGTTATTGCATGAATATTGGGGAATATTGTCCCTCATAGAACATATATTGCACTCGCAAGCTCGTGCAATATAAAATTCTACTCGGGACAATATTCACTAATATTCATGCAATAACCCTATAATACTGAACTAGATGATACCACACAATTGTACCTTATACATAACTGTTGATAATATATAAAGTACAAGTACAAAATACAGGCACAAGAAAATACACAATATATATGCTTACAAGAAATGACCAAACAAAATAATAACTTTCCCAGTGTTCATGCTTAACCACAAGTCATACATCATGGTCTTGAAAAATTGCTTTCAAGCTTGTTTAATTCTTCTCTACAAGCCAACAGAATCCAACTAGAATTTTCCAAAAATGAGCTTTTGGTTTGTGAACTCAAAAGTTAAGCATGAATGCTGCTTTCCTGAAATAAGCGTGTTCTAAAACCTATTTAAGTTTTTGTAATACAATGTACACATCAACATCAAAAACATCAAAGAATTTGCTAATTATATAATCAAGTTTTACAAAATATGTCATAATTTTTTATTTTTTTTCGATGGGACCAAGTTGATTCTGTCAATATTCAATATTTACATGTAAATCTTTAATGCCCATAGTCATGCCTTTTATTCTCATCTCAATATCTGCATCACTGCCATACCTGTCAATACAAAAATCATACTTAGAAGAAATGAAAAGAGCTAAAATTATGGATATATATTCCTACCACATTCCACATTGATTAAATTTATTACGGTGAGAATGGGGTATCCCATACAAAGATTAACGGTAAAATTTTGTTAAATCAGTGTCAACAATAAAGGTTTTACTACATTTTATGCTAACAAAGATAAGATGGGAAGAATGATTATTACATTCAAAGGCTCATCGTTTTTGCTCATTTGATGATACTGCTAGTTAAAGGGGCGGGGTTTGAGTTTAACAATAAAGGCCCCTACTAATACTCATTTATCCACTCGAGAAATTAAATTTTTACATTAGAATATTTTATCCATTTCTGAAATGATTTGATGGAATATTACCAATATTATATATGTAAAACATAGGAATAACTTGTTCATTACTTTTCATATTGTTCAAAAACAATGATGCATTTTGATTGATTGATTGATTGATTGGTCATAAAAAGTAAGTTTCAGCAAAACTGTATTATTTCATGGTAATCAAGGAAGCCAGTAAGACCTGAAGAGAACCACTGACCTTCAGTAGGTAAACGAACACTTCTAGTCAATTAAGACAGGAATCAAGCGCACCTACCACATGAGGGATTCAAACTCACAACCTAAGTGTTGAGAGGCTAGAAATACAGTAGTTAGAATACTCAGACCATTTAGCCAGTATGGCTTCTACATTCATTTTTAATGAATTGAAATTTAAGATTTAATCAGTTAATAAAGATCTTCGAAATTGCTTTGATCTTTTATGTGCAGTTTCATGCATTTTGATGAATTGAATCTGCTCATTAATGATTAAAGCAATTCCAAAGATCAAAGGCGGATTTATGGGGGGGCCCAGCCCCCCTTTTTGGGAAAAAATTTGGTTGCTTATATAGGGAATCACTGAAGCGTGACTGGAGCGGCCCCCTCTTAGGTCAGTCAATGGGCCCCCACTTATGAAAATTTCTGGATCCGCCACTGAAGATCTCATTCAACCAATCAAAATTCAAGTCCAAGCACTTTTTCAAATGTTTTTCATAATGAATAAATGTAAGAGCATAAGTTTTGATGTTGTTTTTTTTATTAACAAAAAGTGTTTTCATGCATATTGTAAACAAACCTTACATAAGATCAATGTCCATGCATATTGTAAACAAACCTTACATAAGATCAATGTCCATGTATATTGTAAACAAACCTTACATAAGATCAATGTCCATGTATATTGTAAACAAACCTTACATAAGATCAATGTCCATGTATATTGTAAACAAACCTTACATAAGATCAATGTCCATGTATATTGTAAACAAACCTTACATAAGATCAATGTCCATGTATATTGTAAACAAACCTTACATAAGATCAATGTCCATGTATATTGTAAACAAACCTTACATAAGATCAATGTCCATGTATATTTCATCTCTTTTCACATTTTTGGTATTCACCTTTATTGAACCAATTCTGGGAGGCTGTAAAAATAATAAAAAGTAAACACGTCATACTATATATGGCTTAGTCTTTAGTTTCCTATGTTGTGTCTTGCGTACTATTATTTGTCTGTTTGTCATTTTCAAGCCATGCGGTATTCAGATATTATCAAGTTATTTTCTATCTATGAGTTTGAATGTCCTTCTTTTCTATACATGTTCAGGGTTCATGTAAAAAGTAAAATCACAAAAATACTGAACTCAGAGGAAAATCAATTCGGAAAGTCTATAATCACATGGCAAAATCAAATAACAAATCGCATCAAAAACGAATGGACAAGAACTGTCATATTCCTGACTTGGTACAGGCATTTTCAAATGTAGAAGTCTAAATGACTTTATTGTGGTTTTCTAGTCATTGTTTTATTAGTTCATCATTTTTTGGAACTAGCTTCGACTTTTACTGGTAATATGACTTCCAAGAATATTTTTCACTGCTGTATTTTTTTTCTAGATAAATCAAAAAGTAAGCAAATATGTTATATCTATAAATTGTTATGTCAAATTTTATAATTTTTTTTATTCATAACTTGTATTTGTAGTATTCGTATTTTTATCCATCTGATGAGTTAAGCCTTTTTCAACTGATTTTTATAGTTCGTGCTTCTGTTTTACTGTAACACCACTGCCACAGGGTAGAAGAGGGATCCTGCTAACATGTTTAACACCGACATATTCTCTATGTATGTGCCTGTCTCAAGCCATGAGCCTGTAATTAAGTGGTTGTAGTTTGTAGTTGTAGTGTTACATATTTTTTTTACGTTCATTTTTTTTTCATAAATTAAGCTGTTAGTTTTCTTGTTTGAATTGTTTTACATTGTCATTACTGGGCCCTTTATAGATAATGAGGTATGGGATTTGTTCATTGTTGAAGGATGTACGGTGACCTGTTGTTGTTAATTTTTGTGTCATTTTGGTCTCTTTTGGAGAGTTGTCTCATTGGCAATGATATCACATCTTTTTTTTTTTTTATATATTAGATGGTTTTGGTTAGAAATAAAATCTAACTGAACATGTTAAACATGTCCTTTTAAAATAACTGTTTTTATTTTCATAATTAACTCTGTGGTCTGTGAAATCCATCAATTCATACTACATTCAGAGATCTTGAGAAGTTTCATTAATATACATGTATGTCATTTTTGGTTTTGTTTCATTTTAACGTTCTAATCTCATTAACATATATACATGCTGTTCAGTGTGAGCCAAGTCTCCATGTGAAAGATTGTACTTTGACCTATAATATGGTTTACTTTTACTTATTGTGACTTGGATGAGAGAATTGACATTTTACTTACAATATCGCCAAGATCTATTTTTAGAAATTTGAATGAAGCAGCCTGAGCATGGCTGGTCTGAATCTTTTCTTGTATTGAAGTCATCAACAAATCTCGTACATAATCTCCAATGAATGGCCATACTTGGTCTATGATCTGAAATAAACCGAACACCAATCATTATTCAATATGATAAACCAGGGGTGAATCCAGCCATTTCAAAAGGGGGTCTCATCTCAGGACAAAAGGGGGTTCCAACCAAATGTCCCCATTTAAATCCATTGATTGTCCAAAAAATAGGGAGGGGGGGGGGGGGGGGGGGTGTGTGTTCCAACCCCTGGAACCCCCCCTCTGGATCTGCCACTGTAAACTAATAAGACTGCTCTTGATACCTTAATGTGAAAGAACCTGGGAATGTGGCTACATATAGATTGATGACTAACAGTTTAAGTTTTGCTAATTGTTGAAGGTTAACTACTTATGATAAATATCAACATGTATATGCACTTTGAGGCATACTTAGAACCTTTTAAAGTAGCTTTTAGGGCAAAGTAACAGATGGAAAGCTATCTCCTAATGTCTACTTTGGTCTATATTCATGATATTGGATATAGTATAACAATAAAAATAATAATGACACAAAAAGAAAATAAAAAAAAAACAATTACACATACTTTACACAAGTATTAACTTTTTTTCTTGATACTAGTACTAAATTACTAGTCTAGTCAATAAAAACTTATCATATAAATTTGACCTTGAACTAAATTATTTGTAAAGTGTTGTAATCAATATTGCAGAAGTGAAACAGCTGGCATCTGGTGCTTTAACCTTGAATGATGCATCCAAGCAACTCTCTTCATAAAATTAAAAAGATAATAAACTTGTTGCAAGAAAAAAAATGCACATCTGAATAATTTTGAGTGTAACAAAACGTCCCAACAATCATTGACTATGTACAATGTACTACAATTGGGAATTTTTCCTGTATTAGAAAGATGGGTAACATGCAGTCAAAAATATTAAATTAAAAGATCTATAAGACAACAATGCTTTATTTGATGATTCAGGGATATCATTATGACACTTGTTATGTACTCAGAAGGTCATAAAAGTGATCCAAACTGTATGGAAAATTCACAATATATCAGGACCACAGAAAACAGACTGTATAGGCAAGGGGACTCATGAAGTGAGGTTCAAAATGCATATGTAACTATAACTCCTGTGAGACCAGTGACCTGACAGGTTTTTGGTGACCTTAAAAGCAGATTTGATTGTACTGTCTATAAGATCAGAGATAAGATATTTAAAGGCCCCATGAAGAGCAAAGTAATTTATGACAATGATTTTGATAATTGACACAATAATGTTAATATAAATCTTATATCTATAAATCTATATGAATAAACCTGATAAAATAAGGTATGCCATGGGCTTATGCATCAATGTCAAAACGAAACAGCAACCCTAAAACAAACATAACCAAAGAGGACAACTTTCAGTTTTCAAAGTCACAGGTATACAATATGTCAACTTCTAAGTTGCCCCCGTCAATCTAAAACCAAGTTTTCCAGCTTCTGACATTAAAGAAAAAATTGTGTGCTTATGATTCAGCTTATCACCATGTTAAGTGTGTATACTAACAAGATTAATGTCCATGAAACATAATCAATCAGATCAAGATGAACGATCTCTTACAATGTACCTCATATATAAATAGAAAGTAACTTTCATTTGATGATAATCTCTATCCTTTGACAAGGAAGTATATTGATACTTAACCTAATTACTTATTTTTTTTCTACTTTGAACTTTTACTCAAGTTAGCTTGATGGGGTTTAACATACTCATGATACAAGAGCAAAGGGGATACAATATTTTAAAATCTGGATAGTCTTAGTGGTTGCAATAAAAGCTAGTATTATAATATGTCTTTCCATAATGATAATGTATCATAAGCAAGTATATTAAACTAAATTCACATAAAAATCCAGGTATCTTTGCTTCGTTGAATGGTTGGCTTTAGAAATACACTGATCTGCTGATAAACCTTCATACAAATTTTGCAAATAGCAGAAGTAAAAACTTTAGAAAATTTTTTGACACTTTTCACCACTTTAAAACAGTACTGGAATAAACTTTTCTGATAAAAATAGACCATTATTCATGAGAAAAAGTAAACAAAAATATATTATCAATATTATCATGATTATGACACAAGCAATATAATTAAAATCATATCTTTTTGTCAATTTATCAATAATTGTATGATACAATTTGATATTTTATCTTTTAACTGGAAATGCTATCTATTTTCATACCATTGTTCTATTATTTTCATCATGTTTGTAATTTTCAAATGATTAGAATTTGTACTTTACAAAACTAATTATAAAGTTATGCAATAAAGACAGATGCTGCTATTTTAAAACAACTAATAATGATATCTGAATCTTATTTTAGTATGTTCAGATTGTAAATGCATGTATTATATCACACAATGATTTTTTGTTTACTTTTTATCCTCTTTGAAAAATATTTAGTTGTAAAATGATTCCCTAACAATTCTCTTTTCTATGGAAATATATACATGCATTAACATTATAACCTTTGAAGTATGAATTTTATTACCATTGAAGCCCTTGTTTCGTAATTATGTCATTTTAAGGAGATCAAATTAAATCTTTGAACCTTTGAATTAACTTTACATGACAAATAATATACTGGAATGTAGGCATTCAAACGATAGGTTAATTTCAATATAAAAAATTTCAACAGAAAGCAATGATTGGAATAAATTTAAAGATATAAGAAAAATCGGTAACCTCTATGAACTTGATGAATCAGCATATTAATACTAGTCAATAAATGAACATGCCATACATTGTTGAGGATTATTTAGTGACCACAGGCCAGAACTGTTTACTTTTAAACATGTTAAATGATTTGCTGAAGTGAAAAATCTATTATTTGTTAAATAATATATGTCCATGTTTGGTTTTATCTCCAAAATCTTAAAATATCCTCTTAGGGAAATAATAATATCACTAGCTAGTCTCTAGTACATACATGTATATTCAGCATAGAATTTAGACACAATTTTGCTACTCAGCATATTGGGTTTCTGTTCTTTTTTTCCCTATTAGAAAAACATTCTCCAGGCATTGGATTAAAAAATTAAAATTCACTCCTGATTTATACTTAAAACTGGGAATGTAGATGTTATAAATGTAACTATCATATCGCTATACTATAAGGTAGTAATATACTTATTACATCTTATACAAAACTTTAAAAAAAAAATGTTTTCAAAATTTCTCAGACCAGCATGCAATTCAGATATCTGACAGGACCTTTTTACTCTTATATATTGAGTGGACTGTTGTTATGGATTTTTTTTTCTTTTTCACCAACTTAAGTTTCCTTAAAGGTAGAAATTTATGGAACCCATATTTCATACAATGTTGGCCATCCATAATATGTTAAACCCTTCATAATAATTGTTAACTTTTTTTATAAATCCAGCTTTAGATTCATGCAAATACTTATTTTTTTTAAACTAGGGAATTGAACAAGAGATGTGGAGGGTTTTGTCAATAAAACACAACTAGAGGTCAATTAGGTTTTTATAAAATAACTATATCTTTGTAATACTTTCTTAAACCACACCCTTGTACAAATGTAATATTAAATAAAATAATATTTTAGTGGCCAGGTAACTTGAAGTAATGTTACAATGAACTCCCACACAGATTGCACTAACAGACCATGAACCTTAACACAAAGTCAATATTTAATGTATTCATTTTTAAAATAAATTAGCTGTCAGACAAAATAAATTTATTTTTGTTTTGCATTTTTCTAATCAATATATACAATCAAATGATGAGATCATATATATGATATTAATCTACTTTCCTTTTCCACTTTTCCCCCACAAAATTCTAAAACTGAGCTCTGACTATGGGTAAATGAATCCACAAACTATACTGCAGTATCTCCAGACGTTTTATATGCAATTTGAAGAAATGTAATTATTTACTATTAAATCTAGCAATATCTGAAATTTACTTGTCGAATAAATGACCAATAAAAATATCACTGCACTTTCTATATATGATTTTTCAATTTCATTATACAGTTTTAATTAGTCTCATGGAACATAGTAATGTAGATGATTTGCATGGTGTCTTGATCATTGGTGTATAACCCTGGCCTCATCTATTTCTATTTATGTCACCTAATAAACAAAATGATAAAGAAGGTGGTAGATTAGAATAATGACCTGGTCCCAGTGAATAAAGCAAAGATATTAATATTGGTGATTACTGCTTCTATGCAAAGCCCATGACATTAAAGAACAAAATTATTGATTGTGTATTCCCTGTAGGGTCGGGCAGCACAAGTCACATGAATTTCTATGGCCTTCTTTTACTTTAGGGGCCCCTTCACATTAAGATTATGGTTCATTTTAGGTTGTCACGTAACTCACGTTATGGTTACATAAATGTTATGGGATGTCCTAGGTTAGGTTTAGAAATGACAGGGTTAGGGTAAGGATTAGGGTTAAAGATAGTTTATTAATTATAGCTCATATGGGTTGCCACTTCTCCTGATCAGGACCCTAAAGTCGAAGGTCAGTTTTATTATGTACATCTTGACATTTGTGGGGATGATGTGCCCAAGCTTTGAATCCTACCAGCATAAAGTTTTGTAAGTCATTTCAATCTGTGAAGTAGAGATGTACAACCAAGTTCCTAGACTACTTAATTAAGACAATGAGGCTCACATTTATACATATATATATATATATATAATATATATATATATATATTTATATATTAATTGTAATAATTTCTCAAATTCTGTTTTTTTTCTTCTTTCTATTTCATCATAGCCAGAAATTCTTCATGTTTTTCTTCTGATTTCGCTTCCCCTCCCTATTCTTCATCCTAAATAAGTTATTTTACACAAACATTTGTGGAATAAATTAAGATGACATAAATTTTATCCTCAACACACTAGTTTGAACAGTTAACCTCATTCAATGCTTCAATGCTTTTCTTACTTTCAGATACAAAGTTTCGTTATATCATAAGTAGTAAACATTTCAAAGGAATTTTAAACCTAAAGGAAAATGAAACCAGCAATTTAAATCTCTTACATGATTTTATACTACAGCTACCCTTTTCATTTTGTATACTGTACTTAAAATCCAATTCAATGTTACGTACATTGTATTAGAAAAGAAAATCTTGAGGAGGCGAAAAATATGAATATCATTGATCAATTTAAAAACAGCAACAGCAACTTAGTAATAAATGATTCAGACTTAAAAGACAATGATGCTTGGAAGATTTTCCTAGCATTTTTATCTTGTTGTAGATTTATAAGCAACTTTAATATCTAAATCTTCATGATCTTTTCACAATGATTATTGTCTGAACACTGCAAAATAAACTTTTATTTCAAATTCATGCAAGGCCAAACTAAATATATATACTTGTTTCTTGCCACCTTGTTAGGTAAAACGATTTTGTTATTTTTAATATTTTACATAGACTAGGAAATTGTTTGGACTTTTACAGTGTTTAACCAAAAATGGATTTCATATAAAAATTTGAATTGGTACGAGAGTAGTATAGCTATAGGAAGGCAGGATTTTCCTTTCTTTTATTTAGAAACTATACAGAAACATTCATTTTAACTGTAAGTTAAGTTATCATTGATTTTACCTGATTAAACCATTCAGCTCTTTCTCTGTCTGGAAAATGAACCTGAAAAAAAGGAATTAATATAACCTTTAATGTAACTGCAGTCTGAAGACTTATGAGTTATTTTATACATGCCATAATTTGTATGTACTTGTACAACGTACATGTACATGACGTATCAGAGAGAGAATAATGTAAATAATGATCACAAAGATAGATTATGAATAATTCCATCAAAATCAATCCTTCATAGTTTATAGCAGAATGCAAGGTTTAAATTGGTCTGCATTTTTTTTCATAGAACTTTAATAACTTAGTGCTACAGGAAAAAGGATGATTTGGATTTGAAATACACTTCTAGATATTTATACTCCTACATGTATGTATGATAAATTTTTAAAGTACATCCTACATCCTCAGAAAATACAGCACATTGTATGATTGTAGCTCATCAAACAGATTCTATCCAAATAGTTAATTTTTGTAAGTTTTCTTTATTACTGTGAATGGATAGGTTTCCCTAGAACATAAATTAGTATTACAAATGTAAACATTTTATTGCATATTATTCAACATTCACAAAAGTGAATTTGCTCAAAATTTTCTGAATCTAAGTATTCAAAGAGGGTACTTTGTGAAATAATTTTGTCCTTTCCAATAAGAGCCTTCAGAGGGTTAAATATGTCATGTAAGTCCAGAGTTAAGAGTGCTGTTGTATTAGATATACATACACCAATTACCATGATTACAAGGATCAATGAACTTTTTTTTTATCATATTTCTATTAGGAATTCAAGCCTGAACTTTTATTTTTCACATTTTTGTTGTATCTAAAATATATGATATTGCAATAAAACATAAAAGATAACATATCATTATACATGTTGAAAACTTCTGTCAAGTTATCATGCTAGTTATTGTTTATGTAGTTCTTGCCCACACTTATTTTATGCATTTTTAAGGTGTTACCCAATTTTAAGTGGCTCATCAGTGATCTGTCTTATTCTTGTACACTATTATGTCAAAGAAGTCACTGTTATATCTAATATAAATTTTTTCTACACCTACACATGACACTTCTCAATCAATTATGTATTCCCATACATTTTCTGATATACCTGAGTAGAATTTTTTCATTCATGTTGATGTTTTAACAACATATTAATGTACATTGTACAATAACATTTACCGAATACATAATTACTCATGCGTGCCTCAAGGTTAAGAAAATTCTTACACATTACTGATCAGAATAAATAAACATGTACATAGTATTCAAATTTGAAATATGCAAACTAGTACATTTTGAATTTATTTTCCAATTAGCTTAAAATTAATCTTTAGAAATTAAACCATTTCACAATTACTCTAAACCTCTCAAATTTTGTGGAAGAATTTATAAGAGTACAAGTGTATTATTACAGTAGTGTAATTTCATGCTACTTCCAACTCAATATATGAATAAAAAAGAGAATTGAATTAGTACATCAATCAATAATTGATTGATTGGTTGTTTATTAACATGACACAGTAACTCAACATACTCAACCCAACACCAATGAACATAAAACAGTCAGCTGCTGAGCAATAAGCAAAATCTACATGGGTATCACAGATAATTAAAGAAGGTGTGGTATGATTGCTTAATCAGCTACCAAAATAAAATTATATTAGGTTTATAAGTAATTCTTATTTGAAAGCTATATCATTTGTACATGTATACAGATCATGTAGTTTATGCTTCAAATAAAGAAAAATTTTAGCCATTCCAATAAAACGTTTAATATGTTTTTTTTTTATGTTTTTTTAAATTTGTGTCTTCTAACATGACTAAATACTTTCAAGTTCAGTTTCAAGAATTGATCAAATAGGAACTATATACATTATGTATCTAACAGTGTGACATCCCATTGGCATTTACATTTCATCGTCCTGAACATGAATGAAATATTTGCCACTGGACATAAAGCAACAAACAATCAATCAATCATTTGCATTTCAGGCACATAAATCAGAAAAAATGAAGCAAGGATATATACATGTATGTGCCTACCTCCCTTAAATTAATGATGACCTTGCTGAGGACAGCAAAATTAGAACACTGTCATGCCCAGGTGTGGATCCAGGGTTTGAACAAAAAAGAGGGTGACCCCAAGGAAGCCAACTTACAGAGGGATACTTATAAAATCTCTATGCATTTATCTTACATTGTATATGTAGCTCTATAAGGCCAAGGGGATAAATTTTATAATACAATGCATCATAAATAAAATATGGTGATATGCTGAAGTTTTAGAGAAGCAGTGCTATTTTCAAATATCATATGGGAACACGAAAATATATACTATTTGAACTCACTGCTTTCATGATGCCACTGCACCTGAAACATGTGTATTGTAAATGGGAGGGTGCGAAACTGTAAGGACTAAGGTCACTAAGGTGTAAATGTAAAAGGGGGTTAATGAGAAAGGGAGCAAACATGATTTTGGGTCAATGGACCCAGGCCCATAGAGAAAAAACCTTCCAGACCACTGAATGGACCTAAGTTCAGATAAACTTACCCATGATGGTAAATCCTCAACAGTTGCCAAAATAACTTCTTTCTCATTTTCTGCAATCTGCTGCATCATCTTCATCCTTCGATGTCTCTGCTTGACATGTCTTTCTTTCCATAAATACAAAACTAATCCAAGTAGCAACCAGCTTGGGCTGAAACTTGTCCACCCAACAAGCCATACTGCTAAAGTAACTCCTGCAAGTTTGAAATACTTTGTCACTAGGTATAGAAGCTGAGTTTCATCTGCTGCTGTTTTCTTTTTTAGTTTTTTGGGAGACTCTTTATTTGCATCTGCCATTTTGATACAACACTATATAATGACGAATCATCAACCAATGTAATTGATGTGTAAAAATATACAGTACTGGCCTTGACTAATGTTATTTTTATTGCTAAACCTGTAGCAGACAGCACTTGTTGTACCTGAGAACAAATGGACTATTCTATAGGGAATTTACCTGTCAATTATGATTAAGTTTGTGTGTTACATACTTTGTTATTGATAGTAATTTGATTGTAAATAATGAAATTATAATTGAATAAATTTTCTTTAATGTTGTTGAAGATTTCTGCATCCATAAGTTGAATTATTTTCTTTTAATATGCAAATTAATTATATCTTCACCCCTTTTACAAAATAAACTATTCTATAGGAGTTACGGTTGTTGCAAATAATAAGACTATTTTTAGGATACAAATTGTTTAAAAAGTACAAAAAATAAAGATTTTTGTAAAAATTTAACAGAATGAATAATAAAACTATAGTTAGAGAATATTTTATATGTCATTAAAATATACGACCCATTTACGTAAATACCAAAGCTGTGAAAATGGCGGCGTTAGTGATGAACAAGTTTCTGTAAAGTTTTGATTAATTTTGCTTAGATAGACACGCTCAAATGCCTGTCGAAAAAGTAAGAGTATAGTACCTTCAGACCTCTTTATAAATAACAGAAAAAGAGCGCGTTTTGTCGTGTCATTAATTAAGAAATAAGACATTTTTCATCTCTTGTTAACGGTCTCGACCAAGTTACAAAATAAATACAGCTGATTTGTGATTTCTATTTACAGTCATTTAGTAATATGCAACATTTTAACACCAGCAGTCTTTACTAAACTATGTAGTAGCAGTTTGACTTGCCATTATCTCCACAACTAGATATAAGAAGATGAGGTATGAGTGCCAATGAGACCACTCTTCTGCATGACATCCAAATTCAAAGTCATGAAGTTTATTAGTCCGAGATTACTCTGACGTCCAACGGCTGTTTTTGCCAGACAATCTGGGGCCGTGGGACGTCAGAGCTCGTCCCATATCAAAAAGTGGATATTTGCCCACCCAAAATAGATGCACTGCTTCGTCGCTTCTGGTGCCGACTGACGGCCTTGGAATTATATAAATCGGGCATCAATCTGTTGATTTTTTATTTATCTCTTCATTTATGTAAGTTTCGCCTACCTTCCAACCTTTATTTTTCCATATTTTAACAGTTTTCACAGAGACCCATCGATTTCGGCATTTTGACTTTCACTTTCAAATGGACGTCAAGTTACGAGATAGTTCGTGGTCTCGAGACTCAAAATATGCAAATATTTATATTTTTTCACCTCTTTTATAGGAGATCGATGTTTAACATTTAGTAGCCAACCACGATTTTTCACCTCCTTTACAGGTGATCGGTATGAAGCATTTAGTTCCGACCACGTTACAATCGGAAGCTCTCGGACATTTAGATAACTTGCATCGTAAATGAACGAGGTGTTACATTATGGTCATTTGCATAAATCATCACTGTTTTCTCGTGGTCACGTGATAATCTTTGAAAATGAAAGGCAAAATGTCGAAATTGATGGGTCACTGTGAAAACTGTTAAAATATGGAAAAATAAAGGTTGGCAGGTAGGTGAAACTTACATAAATGAAGAGATAAATGAAAAATGAACAGATTGATGCACGATTTATATAATTCCAAGGCCGTCAGTCGGCACCAGAAGCGACGAAGCAGCGCATCTATTTTGGGTGGGCAAATATCCACTTTTTGATATGGGACGAGCTCTGACGTCCCACGGCTCCAGCTTGTCTGCAAAACAGCAGTTGGACGTCAGAGTAATCTCGGACTAGAAGTTTATAGAACTCCAAACTGTGACATTAGTGATTACCAAGGAACATATATACTGACGGGTCTTGACATTACCTGATTGTAGTTAATTTTTTTGTTGGGTCATAGTTTATTAATTAGAAACGATACCGAAAAGACTTGTGTATTATCCTAATATTTTTTTTATTATATCAATAACATGTCATTCAAACTGGTTTTATACTGTGATACCATTGTATCAAACTTGTATTCTGTCACTTCAAATTTGTTAAAATCACATTTATCATTTATTTGATCACGGAACAAAATGCGGAATGGTACAAAATGCAAACAGGGTAATAAAAAAATGGTGCCGATTGCATTCCCAAATTCCCAATCCATTATAAACAGTGGCGGATCCAGAATTCTTCCAAAGGGGGGCCCTTGACTGACCTAAGGGAGGTCATGCTTCAAGGATTCCCTATATAATCAACCAAATATTTCCCACAAAAGGGGGCCCAGGCTCCCTCTGGATCCGCCTATGTTAAAACACTTCACATCAAATAAATCAAACTAATTTTAGTCATTTTATATGACAAAATACATCTACTTTATGATAAAACCTGTATTAATTTACTATTAGAATAATGTGGTTAATTTATTGAGCAGTTCCTATAGTTATTCAGTCAGAGGCTACCAAAATCCCTAAGTCTCGCAAAGTCTCAGGGAGTCCAAGATTTTATATCAATTTTATACTGAAAAGCCTATCGGATTCATTTCAAGTTAGATATACTATTGCCAGCATTAACCAATTTATAAGAAATACGAAAGCTATCATATATTGTACCAAAGGGACATTCAAACTCATGAGTTTCAAGTGAACACCAAAGCTAAAAAGAAAAAAATACCAACAGACAAACAATTTAACTATGTAGCTTTAAATGATTATTGCATAGATGCCAACCATTACGATTTTTCCGTAGTTTTTCCGATTTTGCGATAAAAACTACGCTATTACGGTCAAAGTCGAATAGTTACGGATTCCCAATCATCGACGTTCAATTTTGTAAAACGTGGATTTTTATCATTACTTTTCCGTCCTGGTCCAGTATTTAGGAAACGCCAATGTAATGCTTCCGGTTTCTCGGGAGTTATCAACCTATTGTTGGGTAACTGACTGACTTCCGAAGAGGCAAACTTGCATTTTATTAAGTAGCTTTCCCCCTTTCTCTACTTCTCCTTGACAAAACAAAAATGTTTGAGTCGAGAACATCTGAACAATCAATGAATGGAATACATACTACAGACAACATGTTAAATGACAAATTTTAGTGTACATCACTTTGCAACCACTCGTCAGTAATTTTTATTGGTAAATGCACGTTTATGAATGATTACTGAAAACTTTTCAAAAATACGGAAAATTTGATAGTTTGTTACTGATTGTGTCAAAAGGGGGTTGGCATCTATGTTATTGAAGACATAAACTGAAACAACTGTTACTTTAGTTGTATATTCAGGTATGAACAAAGTTTTATAAAGATTCATACATATTTAAAGTCTTTATATTTCATACTATAAACCAAACATTCATGACATTGTAGTTCATCAGCAAACAAGCACTTTTCTCTCGATCTTACCATGGTCACTTCTCCCAATCATTTTAAAAAGAAATATTATATATGTCTCCCTTACATGAGCAACAAGACAGGTGCCACATGTGGAGCAGCACCTGAAATCCACCCCAGTTTTTGGTGGGGTTTATGTTGTACCCCTATTTGTTTCATTTTGTTCATGCATTGTTGTCAATATAATATAATTTGATGCGACATGTCGTACAAGTGAGTGGTTTAGGGCTATTAAACCAGGTTCAATCCACCATTTTCTACATTTGAAAATGCCTTTACCAATTCAGGAATATGACAGTTGTTGTCCATTTGTTTAATGTGTTTTGTCATTTGAATTTGCCATTTGATTAGTGACTTTCAGTTTTGAATTTTCCTTGGAGTTCAGTATTTTTGTAGATTTTTCTTTCCCTATGATTCTGAAGACATGTGACCCTTTATATTAAAGTCAAAAGTAAACTATCCTGTTTAGAATAAATAAAAAAAAACATTCAATACATATATATCATGTATATCGATCATCATGATCTGACATGAATATATATACAGATTTGAAGAATATGAAGAAAAAATTTAAGTGAATTTATTTTTTTTAAAACTGGTTTCTTTGATCATGATGATCTCTTGTGTAAATCTAAAGATATGGACATAAATACATGCATGTGTTACCATGGTTACAGTGTATGCTGTTAATTATGGGTATGTTTATATATATGGTAAATTGCACAAAGGTTCAATTGTCTATATTTGTATTCTTCTTCATAAACAGGCATTTAAAGAAGTACATTTTTGTCGAGCCTGCAACTTTTGTTGCAGAAAGCTCGACATAGGGATAGTGATCCGGCGGCGGCGGCGGCGGCTACGGCGGCGGCGTTAGCTCACTTCTTAAAAGCTTTATATTTAAGAAGGTGGAAGACCTGGATGCTTCATACTTTGTATATAGATGCTTCATGTTACGAAGTTTCCGTCAGTCACATGTCCAATGTCCCTGACCTCATTTTCATGGTTCAGTGACCACTTGAAAAAAAAGTTCAAATTTTTTGTAATGTTGAATTCTCTCTTATTATAAGTAATAGGATAACTATATTTGATATGTGCGTACCTTGCAAGGTCCTTGTGTCTGTCAGACAGTTTTCACTTGACCTCGACCTCATTTCATGGATCAGTGAACAAGGTTAAGTTTTGGTGGTTAAGTCCATATCTCAGATACTATAAGCAATAGGGCTAGTATATTCGGTGTATGGAAGGATTGTAAGGTGTACATGTCCAACTGGCAGGTGTCATCTGACCTTGCCCTCATTTTCATGGTTCAGTGGTTATAGTTAAATTTTTGTGTGTTGGTCTGTTTTTCTCATACCATATGCAATAGGTCTGCTATATTTGTTGTATGGAATGATTGTTAAGTGTACATGTCTAGCGGGCAGATGTTATGTGACCTTGACCTCATTTTCATGGTTCAGTGGTCAAAGTTAAGTTTTTGAGTTTTGGTCTTTTTATTATTTTATCTAATGCTATATGCCATAGGTCAACTATATTTGGTGTATGGAAATATTTTATGATCTTTATGTCAGTCGAGCAGGTTTTATTTAACCGTGACCTCATTTTCACGGTTCATTGCACAGTGTTAAGTTTTTGTGTTTTGGTCTATTTTTCTTAAACTATAAGTAATGTGTCAACTAGATATGTTGTATAGAAGCATTGTTAGCTGTACCTGTCTGCCTGGCAATGTTCATCTGACCTGAACCTCTTTTTCAAGGTTCATTGGTCTTTGTTTAGTTATCTTGGTTAATGTTAAGTTTATGTGACAGTTGTAATAAAGCTTAGCTTTATACTTAGGACTATCAACATAATATCAATGATTAGTATAGAAGGCGAGACATTTCAGCGTGTGCACTCTTGTTTTACTCTTTCTCAATTACTTAGTAAAACTACAGATTCAAACCAAACCATTTAAAAGTTCAAAAATGCATGTTCTAATGATAAACCATTTTTTCAGAAGTCTAAAGAAGATACTTGGACACCGAGTGAATTGAAGAAAGCAATGGGGGTACATAACTTTTGATTATTAATATCATATATTTTATTGATTCATTAATTTTGATAAATTTTACATCTGACAGACAGAAATGGCCAGATGCTTGACCACAGTTTTTTTTTTGTGTTAGAATCAATGTGATTTAAAAATATTAAATATTGCAATGTTGAAGCTGTCAACTGTTGATCATGAACTGTGTCTAAAAGAAAAGTACACACACAACAAACGTCTATAAAAAAAGAAGATGTGGTATGATTGCCAATGAGACAACTCTCCACAAGAGACCAATATGGCACCAAAATTAACAAATATATTTCATCGTACGGCTTCAACAATGATCAAAGCCCATACCTCATAGTCAGCTATAAAATACCCTGAAATGACAATGTAAAACAATTCAAACAAGAAAACTAACAGTCTAGTTTATCTAGATTGATTACATATTTTAGATTGTAAATATTGGTTTTAGAAATAATATCCCTATGTTAATTGACTCAGGCTATAGAAACTGAAGTCATGACATGAAGCTGTACAGCCAGTCAAGGTCGTTAAAAAGTCCCATCATGAAAGTTATAAACAGATACAATTTTTCTTTTATGGCACTTCACAATTTTTGGTGTTGTTGGTATAAATGCCCAGGTATCCAATGAATTTCACATGAAAAGTGGATTCATTTATCATTTTCTTTTCAGGTTAACTACAATTTAAAAGATACATGCATGTATGATTGTTTTCTGCATTAATGTAAAATTCAACAAAATTTGATATTGGCGTTTATTGTCAGTTTTGGAAAAAGTGTTCATACTTAGTAAAACTTATGCCTGATGAACATGTTTTATAATTAACATTATAGAAAGATACTGTTAGGAGGGAGAGAGAAGAAAGGAAAAAGGAAAGACTCAGAGATGATCAAAACGGTGAGGAGAAACACAGAAGAAGAAAGGATGAAGATGGTATGTTATAGGAAATTCATTTAAGGTGGAAAATGTGACTTTACCAGGTTTTCAATTGTGAACAAATTCAAATGATGTATTAAAAATGTTTTGCTAACCATGAGTTCATGGGAAAGCTTTTAAGATGCAAAGAAAGAGACCAGGAATGGGAAATAAAGAGTAAAATTGCCAAATAATTGATTCTAATATGACATGCTTCATTCGCTATGTGAATAAACCATGCTCTTAATCCAATAAAATTAGTTTGCACATGTAGTCATGTATGCGTATATTGACTTCTGCAAAATAATGAATTTTATCAAATTAGCATGCATTTAACTTAAAACACTTCCAACCTCTTAAATGATGCACACGTTGTTTCTAAATTAAATTCATTTATTATGATTGTAACTTGTTGCAATCCAAATTGACATATTTGACCTAGATACGTCAACCGTTCATGCTGGCTGTTCAAAACTCCTCCCTCACTATCGTTTGGGCAAAACTAATCATGAATATAATTCATACCCATGTTAAAACTACAATAAAATATAGCTTGTATCAATTATTTCTTAAACATGCTTGTTCTTTATATCATACCTGAATGTTCTCTGCACTTTTTTTAAGAAACTAAAGAAAGACGACACCATAGGGATGATGATGATAGAAAACGTCATAAAGAAAAAGATCGTCACCATAGAAACGAAGATGATGAGGTATGATTTTAATGTGACAACAGTATTAGATAAGATATAAGTACAATATAAGTTGACTTGATAAAGAGTTACTCTAGTATTATGAACATATTATTTAACCAGTTTTTAGACAAGTCGTTTTAATTAGTGGATACAAGATTAATGTTAATCAAATTACAAATTTTAATACATTGACACATGTACAATAAGGCCAACCTTAAAAATACATTTGTTTTCCTCAATTCTTGTTAACTCGCCAATTGTCAAATAGTTTGGTAAGAAGGGCTTGGTTTTGTTTGATTTTTTTTTCAATCAAAATATTTGAATAGAAAACTAGAGATACTAACTGCAAATTTAGAAAACAAATGCCTAGAGTTATAAAATGCCTTTTCTCGGTTCCATATGAAGTCACGAAGATGTGTTATGATTGCCAATGATAAAACTATGTAATTTTAATGGAACAGCCCTAAAATTAAGGATGTAGATTAGTTTTGACATCTGAATGAATTTAACATAGTTACTAAAGTAAGTATTTAGTGTAGTAAAAATTGTAAATATTATGATATTATTACGTAAGTATTTCTGTATTGGCCTTGTTATTGGTCCGAGGCTTGCTGTATTGGCCTGAGGCGAAGCCGAAGGCCAATACAGAAATACACGTAATAATATCTTTATTAATTAACTACAGTGTTACAATATTTTTTTAATTTCATTTCAAAAGAGATAAATATTTTTACCTTGAAGTGGAACTATCCAAATCTCAGTTTGTTTCTTTTTATTAGATGCAATACATAATGATCTGGTGCTGTTTCCAGGTGTCTTCAGCATTTTCTCATCTGATGAATTTTTCTACCCTTTTCAGTTACTATAAAGTGTTACAACTTAAATTTAGACGCAACACATAAATAGTAATTGGAAAGGTACTGCCATTGCATGTGTAATGCAGAAACTAATTTAAAATCGATGTGTACAATCGTGAAATTATGAGGTCGTCAAGAAATGAACTTTGTGATAATCTACTCGTTCCCCAAACCTGAAATAGTTTTATCGTCACGTCACGTCTGCTTTCAAAATACCTTTTAAATGAATGTGACCGTCTTTCGCCTGAAATGTATGCCATACTGACATTTTCAGCATGTTGAAGATAACTAAATGACAACTGCGTCTTCAAAACAACTGTTTACTTTCAATTTGTGTTTATCGTGACTTTCGATGTAAAACCTAGAGACGTTCCGAAATCCTGCACTTGTGTCAACTCGGCCAATATAGAATAACTCGGCCAATACAGAAAAAATCTGTATTGGCCTAGTTATTCTGTATTGGCCCAGTCTACACATTATATTGCATAGGCAGTTTTCATCATATTAAGTCCAATAACAGTGCAGTTAATTAATAATAATTGATATTGCATGTATTTTCATGCAGATTTTGTATAAATGTGTGTAACTTTTGTTGCGGCAGGTTCGTCGTAGGAGAAGGGACAGAGACTCTCCTGATAGAATTGAAACCACAGAGGTAAAA
Organism: Mytilus galloprovincialis; assembly: GCA_037788925.1. NCBI lineage: Eukaryota > Metazoa > Mollusca > Bivalvia > Mytilida > Mytilidae > Mytilus > Mytilus galloprovincialis. The sequence goes on from CM075331.1 coordinate 34,539,488, forward strand.
AAAATGGATGCAGAAGACGCTTTTTAGAATTTTGTCATATTTGAAAATATCAATGCTTAGTATTTTCTGAAACATCATTAGTGCAATCACGGTCTTAAAAGCTTTTGATATAACTATTGTTGAAGGAAAGGTGGTACATTTTTTTTTAGAACAGTTACAAGATGTTTAAATGGATTTTTTGTGGGGTAAAGTTTCTTTAAACAATTTTTCATTATTCAGAATTTTATTGTTTTTCCCTTTTTTTCTGCTCTAAGATTGAGTCTCTTAAAAGTTATGCCATTGAAATATTTATTTCATGTTACAAATATTTTATCAATCTAGGAGGATAGAGAAAGACAGAGGAGAGAAAGAAGAGAAAAGCGGGAAGGAAAATCTAAGGTTTGAAATATGTTTTGTATAAATGATTGCATTTTTTCTTTTTATTGCTGATTCTATTTCATATTGATAGTATGAGTCTAACTTTATCACAGTTTTTGTCTTGCATGACAAGACTGAGGCATGCTATTTTTGATAATATTTGGTATGTAGATGTATAAGCTTTGGCACAGATCATTTCTGGTCACATTATTTGGCTTGTCCTATCAGTTATTCTCATTTGACTGAATCTTTTTCGTTAGTTAGAATGTTAAAAGTTTGTGATTAGGTCAGTTTTAGGGGAAAGTCAATGGTGTCTGTTACAAAGTGGAATAAGTATGGGCACATTCTATTTCAACATTGGTTATTTGGCCTTGCATATGAAGATTTTGAATTTGTGCAAACTTAACATGTTAAAGTATTGCCATTTCAATTTCAAAATTTGAATTTTATGATAAAAATTACATACATGCTAGTATAACCAGACATATCAACAGTTTATTAAGTATATACACCAATTTGCCTAATACCTATCAACAAGCACATACAAAATGAAAATAGAAAAAACTGGAGAATCAGAATTTTTATAATTAGGGAGATGATGATAGGAGAAGAAAAGATGATGATGATTCTAAAAGAAGAAGACACAAAGACGAAGATAGAGAGAGGAGTAATAAAGATGAAGACAGAAGAAGACATAGGGATGATGATGAAAAACGAAGGCACAGAGATGATGATGAAAAACGAAGACATAGAGATGATGATGAAAGAAGGAGAGACAAGGATGACGAGAGAAGACGACACAGAGGTGATGATGATAGAGAAAAGAGGAGACACAGAGACGATGATGATAGAGAGAAAAGACGACATCGGGATGAAGATGGAGATAGAAGGGGACATAGAGGCGAAGATGATAGAGAGAAACGCAAACATCATAGAGACGAAGTAAAATCAATATTAGATTACTCTATATAGTCCTGCACTGTGTATAATCAAATGATTTTATTTATATCATAAACTTTGTCATAATGTATTAGAAATTATTTTATAACTTGTCAATGTACTAGAGTGTAAAAAGATAATTGTATGTGAATACTTTCTCATGTAGTTCTGATAAGAATGATTTGAAGTGCATCAAATAGAAATCAACCTTATGCTTATGAATACCAATACTTCTTATTATTTATTTCAGGTTAAGAGGGTAGACCTTGGTTCAGGGAGATAACTCTTTAAATCAGTTAAGCGTTTGTAAAAGTCAAGATCATCAATGTATTTTAAGCATTTACCTGAAACAGATTGAAAATAATCTATGTAACCTAGAAGCTTAGAATATATTTTTGAAAATGGTTGACACAAACGTACTGATGATTTTAAGAGTTATTTCCCTTAACCTAGGTCTACCTCCTTAAATTGATTATGATTGATTGTTGGTTGCTTTACGCTGCATTAGCACAAAAAGGCTATATCGCGGCGACTTTTTTTCAGGTTAAAAAATGCAAACAAAAAATCACTATGCATTCTTGTTGTTAAGGCCATATAAGTAAACATTTACAAATAAAATTACAAAAATTTGTAAAATTTTTTTATCACAGAAAGAATGTAAAAGAATAGTTTAGAAAATTGTTCATATTTGCGGAATTTGCAATAGTTTTTTTTTTCATTGTCTTATATCTCATTTTTATTCATGACAAGTTCATAAGAATTCTTTTTGTTATAGGATGACAGAGATAGAAGAAAAGAAAAGAAAGACAGAGATAGACACAAGGAATCAGAAGAAGTAAGTTAAGTCATAAGATACATAGTGGATTCATTATTATTTGTTGGGTACCAGTTTCAGTGGATTTCGTGGGTACAGTTGAACCAAAAAAGTAAATGTTCAACAAATGACAAATTTCCTTAAGGCTTGTATGCTGACTTAAAAGCCACGAAATTAAATATCTTTCATCCACAAAAAAATTGGTACTCAGGAAAATAAATGTATCCAAAGTACTTTATATCTGTACCTTGGAATTGTTCAACTGAATGTGAAACGATTGGTTCTGTCTGAGTGGGAAATCATTGTATTTTTAATTTAATTCTCAAAGAAACTGTGAAAAATCATACCACATCTTATTTTAAAATTATTTAAAAAAAATTAAATGTTTGTTATTTGTTTTTAAAGATTTAAAGAAATCCATGAGATAACAGCAAAGAATAGTAACAGTTCAATTTTCTTTATAATTGTTATATCAGAGTTTCCAAGTGTTTTGCAACAAATTAAACTACTTCATATATGTATGAATAAATTCTATAAATATGCAATAGGGAAGTAAAAAACATCGTCGCCATAGAGATGAAGAGGATGAGGAAATGGAAACTGAACTTGATGAGGTTAAAATCATCTTGTGTACTGACAGTTTTTCATTTTAGCTAATTTTTGTTTCAAACTTTAAAAGAGTTGTGTTGATGTTACATATTTTCATTAGAATTTAAAGCACATTTTAATTAATTTCAGCAAATGGATGTTCATAGAGTAATCTTTTATATATGAAATTAAACTCATGAATAAGGGTAAATGTGGTGAATTTATTTTATTATCAATAAAAGTCATTTATGAAAAAAAAAATCAATTGAAAGCTACTGTTTGTATGTCAGAATAACACACATCTTTTGACAACATTGAGAAGTGTGTCTTTATTAAATAGTTTGAATCTTCAATATCTAACTTTTTGTACTGTGAAATTATTTTGAACTAATATGAGTGAATTTTTTAAGGCATTTATGGATATTCTAGAAAACTGTGGATGCAATTTTATTCATGGGGTACTAATTTTTGTGAATTTAGTGATTATATTTACTGATTACCAATTAACATATTCAACAAAGTACAAATCATTTGATGTTTTTTTATATTTGAACATGATTTTTTTTATGACTTAAAAAGAAAAATATGTTACAGCCACTTTGCATTCGTTTCCACAGGAACTTGGACTTGATTTCAAATTCACATATTCAGTTTGTTTTTTGTCAACAGATTCATACCTGTAATGTATTTAACAAAATGTCAACACTTCTCACCACTCTTAACAATCATACTTAATTTTGCAAATGTCTGGTGTTAAAATTAATACACTATTCTTGTACGAAGGGGGTTATTTTTTATTTGTAAATTCATATTTAAAAAAATAACTTATTTTCTTTCAGAAAAGGTGTTTGAGTTTTTCTTATATATTAAGATAAATATCTAAAGAGGAAGAGTCATAGTTATGAATCTTTGAAAGCTTATTTCTTTTTTAAAGACAGTCATGTAGTAATGAGAATTTAAATGATGTGTGCTATTCTTTGTGTATTTTATGTACTAATGCTTTAAACAGACAGTCAATAATTTCTGTTTTTTTTTATGACAACTTATTATTATGAGTTTTGTTGTCATCTTTATCAGAGAATTTTGTTTAACATTTCTAAAATAGTATTTGTATAAATTGGAATTTTCTTGGCCTAAGTAATTGCATGTATTTTATTGCAGCAGTGTTGATTTCACAAATGAATATTTACTAAATGGAAATTTATCTGATCTTTTCAGGATGAGAGAGAGAGACAAAGGAGAGAAAGAAGAGATAAAAAGGAAGGGAGAGACAGAAAAGATGGAGATAGAGAAAAGGATGATAGAGATAAAAGGTCAAAAGAAGAGGTAGATAATGTTTTGAATTTTTCATTGTTTTATTTTGTTTTACCAAATCATTTGCCTTTTTTTTGGGCACTTAGCCCATAAGAGTATATATGGTATACTGTGAAAACATGCCATTGAATTTAAGGCTACTAGTATATTCATAGTTACATTTATTGGTATTGCAGGGATGGTATTTCTATTTTATGATCATGATGATTAATTTTGTATATAATTACAGTTTAAAATAATGGAATGTATTAGTTTATTTGCATTATGCTTTGGATAGTTTAAAAGTTAAATAGTTTTTAAAAATTATACATATGAACATATTCTTTGGACTACTTGAAGAATATATAAACCACCTTCAAACAACCTTCTGTAAATTACATGAAACAACAGCAGTTTTGAATTAGTAACTTGTAATGATATAAGCTATCACCCTAATTTCAGAGAGGAAAATCAGCTAAATCTAGAGTAAGTTTACATTGATGAAAGTTTCAAGTTGATACTGCCTAAATGAATTTATTTTTATTTACGCAGCTGAGGACTACCTCGGGGTGCTGGCGGGAGTTTCATGCTACCTTAAGCTTGAAGACCCATTGGTGGCCTTTGGCTGTTATCTGCCCTTTGGTCAGGTTGTTGTCTCTTTGACATATTTCCCATTTCAATTCTCAATTTTATTAATTCAATTTTTCATTCACCCTTGAATAAAGTTGAACCAGGTGGGTTTTTTTTAAAAGTAAAGCTGAAAACAAATCCAGTTTGAAATCAGATTTTCAATAATGTTTTAAAACAAAAAGTGTTTAAAGAATATTTTTTTGACATCAGATTTCACTTATGGTTAATGCAATGCTGTGGAAGTACTTTTTCTTGTTTATCACATTTTATGGTTAAAAATGGTACCCCAGAAAACTGCAACTGGGGGTATGAATATTGAGTGAAAGAAATAAAGGATCAGCTTGAAACCTTTCATTGGATAAATGTTGTGTGTTCCCAGAAGTTCTATGGTTATGAATGTAACCCTCTTAATATTTTTAATACCTGTTTTTATTGAGTAATCATCACCTGTTCCTAAATGTGGTATTTATCTGCAAGAAAATTTGAGGACAATGTTATGAAAAAACAAAAATATTTTGGTAAGGGTTAATATTCTGTTAGCCCAAATCATACGTACACTTGCACATGCACCTAGATTCATTGTTTAGGCCATACATAGATATAAAATTTATCTGATTCTTTAAGATTTCATGCAATTTTTAACACATTTCCCTAACTTATGGCTTAAGGAATCAATTACATTTGACTTTCCTTGACCTACGTACAATTACTTATTTCTTTCAGATTGTTAAAACTTTTGAAACAGATAAACTTTATGAAGTTGTAAGAGATATTTTCGTGCTCAATGCTTGTATTAATTTTTTATGTAATGGCAAAGTGTAAGAATCAGTTGTTTAATATTTGCATTATTTTAACAAAGAATAACAAAACTTCTGTCAAGTAAAGCTTAAAACTATGATCTCACTATTATTGATGATAGTAACTATCACATACAATCAATAGAGTACTTATCTTGTCATGTGATTCTAGACAGCTTTATTCCTTTATTTATTATTATGCCCATTTATGGGCATTATGTTTTCTGGTCTGTGCGTCCGTTCGTCCTTCTGTCCCGATTCAGGTTAAAGTTTTAAGGTTAAAGTTTTTGGTCAAGGTAGTTTTTAATGAAGTTGAAGTCCAATCAAATTGAAACTTAGTACACATGTTCCCTATGATATGATCTTTTTAATTTTGATGTCAAAGTAGAGATTTTCTCCAATTTTCACGGTCCACTGAACATAGAAAATGATAGTGGGGATGGGGCATCTGTGTACTGGGGACACATTCTTGTTTTTATTTATTATTTTCTTTAAAATTTTAACAAATATATAGAAAAACTATAATCGTTTAATAACGTTTTATTTGATTTTTTTTTTTTTATCATTTCCTTTAATTTGTTGCAAAATAGTAGAAAACTAGAAAAAAATAATACCAATGTTTAACGAAAAATCACATTAAGTTTGTTAAGAATAGATTTCAAGTAATCTAAAAGTGTAAGGCAAAATTTTTCAACACATGAAAAAAGTGTTAAATTCAATTGACAGTGTTGATTTTAACCTACAGAAAATATAAATAAGTTTGTACCAGATATTTCAAGAGAATTAGAATTTTAATAGTCTAAAATCCAAACAATAGGATTGTTACTAAAATACAAAACAAAAACAAAAACAAACAAGCAGACAGGCATATTAATTACAAAACCATAGACATTACACACTACAAATATGTAGCGAGTGAGAAGCTGGCTTAAAATTTTTAATGATTTTTTTTTTTTTACATTAAAAAAAACTACATATATATTTTATTATCAAGTACAAAAAAGAAAACCTTTATCATAATTATTGCATGAAAACTTTTGCATGTTCTTCTTGTAAAGCTTACATAAAAATAATATGCAATTGCATGTGAAAAAAAAATCATTTCTATTTAATTTGTTAGGAAATTTTTGTATTTTGTCTTTCTATTCTGGTTATGGTACTTTTCAATGATCATTTTAATGTTGGTGGTTATGGTTAATTCCTGTAATATGGAAGGTTATAGTTAATTATTGTAATGGGAAAGGTTACTGATTTGTATACACCTTATCGCTAATGCCGGCTGACCCGGCCGCTTGAACTTTTGACGCATACAACAATCACTTTTCCATTGTGGCATCAGATATTTTGTTTTATGATGTCAAAATTTTACGGGAACCTGTGTGATATCCAGTAATGGCGGACAAATAGTGATAAGGTGTATTGTATTGTAATGTTGAAGGTTATGGTTTATTATTGTAGAAAATTTCTATTTGGTTTTAGGTTTATTTTACTTACATAAAAGTTAATCAAAACCAACATGATATTTCACTTTATTGTATAGCAATATAATATTTCCCACAGAACGTAACCAAAAGTTAGCGTGCAATAAATTCTAATATTGCACTAGTGCAATAAATCTTCAAAATTCATGACGTCATCAACGACAAAATCTTAGTTTAAACCAATTTTTACTTTTAAATATTATATTGCTATACAATAAAAGGGTTATTGCATGAATATTGAGGAATATTGTCCCTCGTAGAACATATATTGCACTCGCAAGCTCGTGCAATATAAAATTCTACTCGGGACAATATTCCCCAATATTCATGCAATAACCCTATAGTACTATTAATGGTGCAAATCCCTTATTGGACAGAGCTTATTTAACTTCAGTGATACCTGATCACATGACTATAAATACACAAATAATATGATAATCCAAAACAACTGCAATATTTAAAGTTGGTCAATGAAATCTGCATGTTTCATAGGAATTTCTCAAAGCAATTAAAAAAGATTTACTTTCCGATATATTAAAGGAGAAATTGTGGTGTATTGAAATTAAAATACAAGAATACAGCAATTTTACTCAGACGGACTCAATTATTTAATTCATAGGTTTTCATATAGAAAACTGTTTCTATGAAGTCAAATTTTCCTTAAAAAACTGGTCACAGGGTTAAATTTCTTGTTAGGTCAAACCTAAAATATTGCATGACTTCTTTATGAAGATGAAAAACTTCTATTTAAATTTTAGGATGTGAGAACAAAATCTGCAGTGAATGGCAGATCAAAACCCAAGGAGGAAGATGAGGAAGAAAATGAATATGGAGGTTACGAGGATGATTTTGAGGTACTGTTTTAAAATTACTACATGTAATTATATTTAGAGTACTAATGAATTGGTTGATTGAGGTTAACCACAAATTTTAAGTGTTGTACAAAATTCAAATTTCATATAAGCTTGTTTGCAAAAATTTGATAAAACCAGAAATGACAATGGAAATATATGTGACTGTCATACAAGTGAGAGGTTTAGCTAGCTATAAAAACAGGTTTATTCCACCATTTTCTACATAAGAAAAACCTGTACCAAAGAATATGAAGGTTGTTTTCCATTTGTTTGATGTGTCTGGGCTTTTGATTTTGCCATTTGTTTGATGTGTCGGAGCTTTTGATTTTTCCGTTTGATTATGGACTTTTTGTTTTGAATTTTCCTTGGAGTTAGTTATTAGGGCCCCGCCTTTAGGCGGGTCGCCCTATAGTGATCAGTCTGTCCGTCTGTCCGTCCGTAACACTTTAACTTTGTGTTCGCTCCATATCTAGAGAACCATTATGATTTCATACTTTATACTTTACATGTTTATTAACCACCACCAGAGGGCGTGTCATGATGTATGTACAACTTCCTAGGTCAAAGGTCAAGGTAAAAAAACTGGTTTCAGTTGACAACCCTGTGTCCTGTGGTGAAGATCGTGTCCGCTCTATATCTTGAGAACTGTTATGATTTCAAAGTTTATACTTGACATCCATTTTAACCAACACCAGAGGGTGTGTCATGATGTATGTACAACTTCCTAGGTCAAAGGTCAAGGTCAAAAACTTTGGTTTCAGTTGACAACCCCGTGTCCTGTGGTGAAGATCGTGTCCGCTCCATATCTAGATAACCGTTATGATTTTATACTTAATACTTAACATGTTTATTAACCAACACCAGAGGGTGTGTCATGATGTATGTACAACTTCCTAGGTCAAAGGTCAAGGTCAAAACTTTGGTTTCAGTTGACAACCCCGTGTCCTGTGGTGAAGATCGTGTCCGCTCCATATCTAGATAACTGTTATCATTTCAAAGTTTATACTTGACATGTAAATAAACCAACACCAAAGGGTGTGTCATAATTTATGTACAACTTCCTAGGTCAAAGGTCAAGGTCAAAAACTTTGGTTTCAGTTGACAACTCCATGTCCTATGGTAAAGATACAATTTTTTAATGCACATTATTCACAGCGGGGCCCACAGAGATGGCTCCCAACTCAATGATATCTAGTTTTTGTTATTTTTCTTTAACTTATAAATAATAAAGTTAAGTTTATTGCAGGACTATGATGATGACTTTGAGGAGGAAGAGGATGAGGACCCACCAAAGAAGGTAGGTTACTCTATAAAGACATTGTTTGTGTCAGTAGGTGTTGTCCAATGTTCTTGTACTATGGGACTTTCTAGAAACTCACATCAGAAAGCTTGAACCTGATTTTATTAAATAAAAACTATTTCCTTAGCTAGTATATATACTGGTTCACGAATCAAACAGGATTAAAAACCACTACTGGTTGATCCTTTAATGAGCTTCATTGCAGCAAAGCAGTTCTTATTCCTGACAAGAGAGATAATCAATTTAAAATTACAATTTTAGAGGTATTTTCCAGTTTTCGAAAAAGAGTTTCTGAAAAGGCCCATACTACTGTTCTTTACCTCATTTTATGTATTTATGTATTTATGTATGTATTTATGTATTTATGTATTTTAACAATTACAATTACTTACACTTAACTATTTCAAAATGTTGAAATTTATATTAGAATACAACTAATCTAACTAGTTTGTATAGTTCTATCTATATGAGAAATTAAAAAGTATGTGTATGATATTATCATTGCATTACTAGAAAGAAACTCCCTTATGCAAAATTCTTTATATTTGATATAAAAGTGTAATGTCTAAGCTATACCTTATAGATATTATTTTTATCAGAGACCAGAATATAATCATAGCGTAAGTTACTACACAAATCTTTATAAAAAAATTTATTCAGCTTTTCCTTTCTTTAAAATTTTATTATATATTGCTGTTTTGCATTATTAGAGTAGAAATTTGCGGTGTGTTCTTCTATAGCAATACAAATTGCAATTGCAGGCTATTAAAAAATCAGAGATAGTGTGTTTGAGATATTCAAAAGCAAAATAACAATATATGCTAGTTGATGGTTTGAATGATATTTAAAAGCTACTTTTTAGACTTTTTGCCAATGTTATGGATAAGAGAAAGTCATTTAACACTCTAGCAACCATGGTAATAGATAAGCCCTTATTTTAGGTATTATTTATTTAAAATGCTGCATCATCCTGAACATGTATGAAATATTTGCCCCTGGACAATAAGCAATCAACAATTAATCAATCAAAATATTGCAAAATCCCTTAATGTGTATGCCTTTGTTTAAAAGCTTGAAATTTATTTGTAGACAAACTTGTCATCTATAACACCTAGACAACCTAGACATGGACTGCAATATTCTGTAAATATCTTTGTGCCTATATAATGTGCAATGAAGTGTCCCATTTATTGCACAAATTCCTTACTTTAGTGTTTTTGTGTGTGTTGAAAATTTCCCAACACAATCAGTTCTTAAGGTACAACTATGGAAAACAATGTTTTTATTGCACATATTGAAATTTATTGCAACATATAATTCCTTATTGCACATATTTATCCTGCATGGCAATTTAGACTAGATCATAAATTTATTCAAATATTATTCGGATTTCTAAACTTACATTAAAAACTTGATTCTAAATGAAATTGCATGTACGAAAAAATTAGGAAGTTATGTACTGACTTTAGGCACATTATTTAAAATGTGTTCCTGTTACAAAATATATAAGAAAAAATGTGAGTTTCTGATACTAACTGGTATTGTACAAGTATATGTTTAGACAATAAATATAACATTATATCATTGTGCATCAAACTAGGCTGAGGTGAAATATAAACAATACTAATATGATAAGAGAAAAAAATGGGCAATAAACTTGCTTTTAACAATTTACAGAGGTTGTGATTTTTGCAATTTGGTATGGTAAAATCTTATGCAACCAGTTGATAATCTTTGATTCATTTTCTTTGCAATAACACTTCTTTTTTTCGTGCAAAAATGTAATACACATATGGCTGGTTTTAAATTTTGCAAATTTCACTTTATAATCAATATCCTAATTTATAGGATATACAGGGTATTCATTCAGCATGCATATCTATACTATTAAACGAGAAGACCTAATTTTGGGTGTCGCTTCTCTTCTTTCCACAATAAATTAATCAACACGCCTCTGTGTCCTATAGGTACAGTGCATAGTCGCATTTGTCATCCATTCATATGATTATTCAGATTGAGTTATTTTGGGAGAAAAACGAAAAAAAGGGCATCCGGATATTGTCCCGTCATTGGACCAAATTTTAAGTCAGATTATACTTCTGGTTTGCGTTTTTCTGTATACTTTGAACATACGAATAAAGTGTATTTTCAGAATTCTATCTGCTATCATTTTCAAGTTTACTATCCATGGTGGTCACAGAGTTTATTAAATAGAGAGGGTCTGTATACTATATCAATGACCACCATGGATCGATTAGAAACTTAGAATTGAAAGTAAATACACTTTATTTATATAGTGAATGTTCATAATATACAGATAAGCGCTAAAATTATTCATGTGCACTTTTGATACCTTTTCTGAAATTCTCCAGTCATTAAATCTTTTACAAAATTCATTGATTACAAAAAAAAGAAGATGTGGTATGATTGCCATGTTGACAACTCTCCACAAGAGACCAAAATGACACAGAAATTAACAACTATAGGTCATCGTACGGCCTTCAACAACGAGCAAAGACCATACCGCATACTCAGCTTTAAAAGGCACCGAAATGACAATGTAAAACAATTAAAACGAGAAAACTAGCGGCCTTAAATATGTACAAAATATGAACGAAAAACAAATATGTAACACATAAACAAACGGCAACCACTGAAGTACAGGCTCCTTACTTAAATGTTCATAACATACTAAATGTATATTCATATTGAAATTGATAGAAAACCACAAATTGGGAATTTTGGAAATAAAGGAGGAGGGATTAAAAAAAATAATTTCCTGTCCCCAATAACCTATGATTTATGATACTTTTGCTGAAATTCTCCAGTCATTCAATATTTCACAAAATTCTTCCAACAACACTTCACTTACTTTAAACTACGCTCTGAATGCCCGCGATTTCGCGGGTGTGTTCTAGTATATATTTAATTTCAGGAAGCACACAATTTAGACTATTTCTGGATTTTTTTTTAAATATCAAAATTAGCAATATTACTATACATGCTTTACATATATTTCATTATAATAATATTGAATAAAATAAAATGTGGGATACATGACAATAAGACAGCAAAGAACAAAACTAAAGTTCTATGTTTGCCCTCAGGCAAGTATTTATTTCATATTTTGATATAATACAGCACTTATCTATCAAGTTATTTGAATAGTTCAATGTATAATTTAATTATTAGCTATTATTAACAGATTCAAAGACTTTGGAGAAAATGTTGCAAGAAAGGAATAAATAATGATGTAAACTGGCCTATGTATCCGAGAAGAAAACAATAACAATCAAAAGTTTTTTGTTACATGTGAATGGTCCTATCAGGAGCCTCTGGCCTTTGTTAGTCTTGTATTATTTTAACTTTTAGTTTCTTGTGTACAATTTGGAGTTTAGTATGGTGTTTATTATCACTGAACCAGTATATATTTGTTTAGGGGCCAGCTGAAGGTCGCCTCCGGGTGTGAGAATTTCTTGTTGCATTGAAGACCTGTTGGTGACCTTCTGTTGTTGTCTGCTCTATGGTCGGGTTGTTGTCTTTTTGGCACATTCCCCATTTCCATTCTCAATTTTACTAGTTAAGAAAATGAACCTCCACCCTTGTCATGCTTGTTAATTACATTGTACAACCTCAGTCTTCTGATAAGGCAGCAACCATTTGATTTTCTGGGGGGGGCTATGGTTTTTTTTGGAAAAAAAAGTTTGTTTCCAGTTTTTGAAGAAAAAAATAATTTGTTTTTGATTCTGAGAAAAAAAAATTGTTTGTTTCACCCTCAGCTGCCACTATATGTAATGTTAAAATTGAAAGAAAAAAATAGATTGTTTTTCGCCGCAGGCGAAAAAAAAAATTTGTCCAGAAAAAAAAACCATAGCCCCCCCCAGAAAATCAAATGGTTGCTGCCTAACTGATAGCTAGACCTAACAGAATGTCTAAAAAACAAATGAGTTTCTTTTATCATTCGGCGACACTATTTCTGACTTGGTCCATTGTATTTTGTTTTATAAATAAAGAAATGTGGTAAAATTTGTAATGAAACATCTATCTGAAAGACCTTAAGAAATGATGAAATCCAGAGAGGCTAATGACATTTTTAAGGAATACATTATACAATCTATTTCAGGATGATGAGATGAATGATGTTTTACGAGCTTTAGATGAAGAAAATGATAGATTATATAAAGATTCCTCAAAACAGGACAAATATGACAGATCTGACTCGGTAAATATGTTATCAGTAATAGTTATAGATTATCGTTGGTCATCTCAAAGACATTGATTTTCTCGCTATAGTCGACACGTTGAAAGTGAGAAAAACAATCGAGTTGAGATGACCAATGATAACCTGATTATGGCTATTTTACCTATGACAACGTTGTTAATTTCACTGGCAACGGCATGTGCTCCCTTAGTTTCTAGCCATAATTTTTCATATCACTTGAGAAAGGAAATAATTAGTGAGTAAGATCAAAGGAAAATTTCGTGAAATAAGGATAATATAAGTAACATACCAAAAAAGTGATATTAGGAATATTTTGTTTCTAATCAGTAATTAAATATGTGTTTGATGAATTAGCCACATCTAGAGATCACAGATACCTACAGGAAGAGACAAAATTATTTGAAAGATCGTGAAGAAGATAGAACTGTGGTTGAAAGTTCCCTCGGATTTAATGGACACAATACTGTAATTTTACAATGCTTAAACGTCCCCAGAAGAACATTAGATTATTTATTTACCTTATAAAGGATGCACTTAGGTGAAATTATAAAAAACTAAGAATTTAAAATTGATACTATAAGCCAGAAGTGCATTTGTTAAGGAACAAAATAAGCTTGAAATATTGATAGGTTATGGAACTCTTTTTAGAGATATTTGCTTTTTGAAAAATGGTGGTAAAAGGTTGACTCAGATTTTTAGCCTATATTTGCATTTGTATTATTTAGGTCTCAAATCAAAAGAAAAGACATCAAGAATCTGCTTAAATTAATGGTAAATGAAGTTTTATGAACTATTTATACTAAAGTCTGATATGAAAAGAACGAAGGGTGTTATGGGGCAAAATATTATAAGCTGTATTGATGGAAAAAACCAAAGAGTCCAAAAATCTGATACAAATTCCTAAACCTCACCTTAGTACATCCTAAATGAATATTTTTTAGCCTGATGATAGAGGTAGAGGATATAGGGACAGCAGTCCAGATGAACCCGTCAGAAGGACACGTCCAAAAAGCAGTGCTATCAACTTCTTGTCAGCAAAAAGACAGGTTATGACCCAGAAAACATACGGAAAAACATCCAAACGAGCACGAGATCTGTTAGAAATGATAGAATTAGACACAGTAACCTTTGATATTATGGATCTGCCTCCAGTCAAAGAATATGAGTTGTATATTAGAAGTTATGGTAGATCTGACACACGACAGGTACAGTTTTAATCAACCACTAGTGTTACATCTGTAGGATTATCCACAATAGGTGTATCAGGGGGTGATATTTTCTCGCTGGGTTCAAGACCTGTTGATGGCCTTTGTTTATTATCTGCTCTTTTTTGATTATTTTCTACACAATAAAACACATTATCACATATGATACATAAGATACACCTTATCTCTTTCTTTTCCATTAAGAAAATTGTACACATGCCTGAAACTATCAAAGTGTTAGCTGATGTTTTTCAACATGTTAGTTTAAGTATTTTAAATCATTTTAAATATTGTTTTAGTATTGAAATCACAATATTCTGTTTTTAAACAGAATAACTCTTTCTTTACAGGGGCTGCTCTGGCTCCCAAAAAATTGAGCCAGAAAAGTTGCCACCTTCTATATTTTGTCGCCCGTTTTGAAAACTTGGAGCAAACTTTGGAACCAGCTAAAGTCTTTATTTCTTCTACAAAAAATTAAACTATGTTTAATTTAAATTTCTTATGCTCTCAGCCTGCACTTTACATCATTTAACATGTAATACTAAGTAAGTTATTGCAGAGTTTTTTTTATACATACAAACAACAAAACAACATGTGTACTTAATTAGCTCACCTGGCCCGAAGGGCCAAGTGAGCTTTTCCCATCACTTGGCGTCCGTCGTCCGTCGTCCGTCGTCCGTCGTCGTCGTCGTCGTCCGTCGTCGTTAACTTTTACAAAAATCTTCTCCTCTGAAACTACGGGGCCAAATTAAACCAAACTTGGCCACAATCATCATTGGGGTATCTAGTTTAAAAAATGTGTGGCGTGACCCCGCCAACCAACCAAGATGGCCGCCATGGCTAAAAATAGAACATAGGGGTAAAATGCAGTTTTTGGCTTATAACTCAAAAACCAAAGCATTTAGAGCAAATCTGACAGCGGTAAAATTGTCTATCAGGTCAAGATCTATCTGCCCTCAAATTTTCAGATGAATCCGACAACCCGTTGTTGGGTTGCTGCCCCTGAATTGGTAATTTTAGGGAATTTTTTGCTGTTTTTGGTTATTATCTTGAATATTATTATAGATAGAGATAAACTGTAAACAGCAATAATGTTCAGCAAAGTAAGATTTACAAATAAGTCAACATGACCGAAATGGTCAGTTGACCCCTTTAGGAGTTATTGCCCTTTATAGTCAATTTTTAACCATTTTTCGTAAATCTTAGTAATCTTTTACAAAAATCTTCTCCTCTGAAACTACTGGGCCAAATTAAACCAAACTTGGCCACAATCATCATTGGGATATCTAGTTTAAAAAATGTGTGGCGTGACCCGGCCAACCAACCAAGATGGCCGCCACAGCTAAAAATAGAACATAGGGGTAAAATTCAGTTTTTGGCTTATAACTCAAAAACCAAAGCATTTAGAGCAAATCTGACACTGGGTAAAATTGTTTATCAGGTCAAGTTCTATCTGCCCTGAAATTTTCAGATGAATCAGACAACCTGTTGTTTGGTTGCTGCCCCTGAATCGGTTATTTTAAGGAAATTTTGCTGTTTTTGGTTATTATCTTGAATATTATTATAGATAGAGATAAACTGTAAACAGCAATAATGTTCAGCAAAGTAAGATTTACAAATAAGTCAACATTTGGAAATGGTCAGTTGACCCCTTTAGGAGTTATTGCCCTTTATAGTCAATTTTTAACCATTTTTAGCTCACCTGGCCCAAAGGGCCAAGTGAGCTTTTCTCATCACTTGGCGTCCGGCGTCCGTCGTCGTCGTCGTCCGTCGTCGTCGTCCTGCGTCCGGCGTTAACTTTTACAAAAATCTTCTCCTCTGAAACTACTAGGCCAAATTTAACCAAACTTGGCCACAATCATCATTGGGGTATCTAGTTTAAAAATTGTGTCCGGTGACCCCGCCAACTAACCAAGATGGCCGCCATGGCTATAAATAGAACATAGGGGTAAAATGCAGTTTTTGGCTTATAACTCAAAAACCAAAGCATTTAGGGCAAATCTGACATGGGGTAATATTGTTAATCAGGTTAAGATCTATCTGCCCTGAAATTTTCAGATGAATCTGACATTCCGTTGTTAGGTTGCTGCCCCTGAATTGGTAATTTTAAGGAAATTTTGTTGTTTTTGGTTATTATCTTGAATATTATTTCAGATAGAGATAAACTGTAAAAAGCAATAATGTTCAGCAAAGTAAGATCTACAAATAAGTCAACATGACCAAAATGATCAGTTGACCACTTTAGGAGTTATTGCCCTTTATAGTCAATTTTTAACCATTTTTCGTAAATCTTAGTAATCTTTTAGAAAAATCTTCTCCTCTGAAACTGCTGGGCCAAATTAATCCAAACTTGGCCACAATCATCATTGGGGTATCTAGTTTAAAAAATGTGTGGCGTGACCCGGACAACCAACCAAGATGGCCGCCATGGCTAAAAATAGAACATAGGGGTAAAATGCAGTTTTTAGCTTATAACTCAAAAACCAAAGCATTTAGAGCAAATCTGACAGGGGGTAAAATTGTTTATCAGGTCAAGATCTTTCTGCCCTCAAATTTTCAGATGAATCCGACAACCCGTTGTTGGGTTGCTGCCCCTGAATTGGTAATTTTAGGGAATTTTTGCTGTTTTTGGTTATTATCTTGAATATTATTATAGATAGAGATAAACTGTAAACAGCAATAATGTTCAGCAAAGTTAGCTTTACAAATAAGTCAACATGACCAAAATGGTCAGTTGACCCCTTTAGGAGTTATTGACCTTTATAGTCAATTTTTAACCATTTTTTGTAAATCTTAGAAATCTTTTACAAAAATCTTCTCCTCTGAAACTACTGGGCCAAATTAATCCAAACTTGGCCACAGTCATCTTTGGTGTATCTAGTTTAAAAAATGTGTGGCGTGACCCGGCCAACCAACCAAGATGGCCGCCATGGCTAACAATAGAACATAGGGGTAAATTGCAGTTTTTGGCTTATAACTCAAAAACCAAAGCATTTAGAGCAAATCTGACAAGGGTTAAAAGTGTTTATCAGGTCAAGATCTATCTGTCCTGAAATTTTCATATGAATCGGAGAACCTGTTGTTGGGTTGCTGCCCCTGAATTGGTATTTTTAAGGAAATTTTGCTGTTTTTGGTTATTATCTTGAATATTATTATAGATAGAGATAAACTGTAAACAGCAATAATGTTCAGCAAAGTAAGATTTACAAATACGTCAATGCAAAGGAAATGGTCAGCTGACCCCTTTAGGAGTTATTGCCCTTTATAGTCAAATTTTACCCATTTTTTCGTAAATCTTAGTAATCTTTTACAAAAATCTTCTCCTCTGAAACTACTGGGGCAAATTAAACCAAACTTGGCCACAATCATCATTGGGGTATCTAGTTTAAAAAATGTGTGGCGTGACCCGGCCAACCAACCAAGATGGCCGCCATGGCTAAAAATAGAACATAGGGGTAAAATGCAGTTTTTGGCTTATAACTCAAAAACCAAAGCACTTAGAGCAAATCTGACGTGGGTAAAATTGTTAAGCAGGTCAAGATCTTTCTGCCCTCAAATTTTCAGATGAATCCGACAACCCGTTGTTTGGTTGCTGCTCCTGAATTGGTAATTTTAGGGAATTTTTGCTGTTTTTGGTTATTATCTTGAATATTATTATAGATAGAGATAAACTGTAAACTGCAAAAATGTTCAGCAAAGTTAGATTTACAAATAAGTCAACATGACCAAAATAGCCAATTGACCCCTTAAGGAGTTATTGCCCTTTATAGTTAATTTTTAGCATTTTTCATAAATTTTTGTAAATTTTTAGAAAATATTTTCCACTGTAATTACTGGGCCAAGTTCATTATAGATAAAGATAATTGTAGCAACAAGAATGTTCAGTAAAGTAAGATCTACAAACACATCACCATCACCAAAGCACAATTATGTCATGAATTTATCTGTGTCCATTGTTTAATATGCACATAGACCAAGGTGAGCGACACAGGCTCTTGAGAGCCTCTAGTTCGTAAATCTTAGTAATCTTTTACAAAAATCTTCTCTTCTGAAACTACTGTGCCAAATTTAACCAAACTTGGCAACAATCATCTTTGGGGTATCTAGTTAAAAAAATGTGTCCGGTGAGCCAGCCATCCAACCAAGATGGCCACCACAGCTAAAAATAGAACATAGGGGTAAAATACAGTTTTTGGCTTATAACTCAAAAACCAAAGCATTTAGAGCAAATCTGACAGGATTTAATTGTTTATCAGGTCAAGATCTATCTGCCCTGAAATCTTCAGATGGATCGGACAACTGGTTGTTGGGTTGCTGCCCCTGAATTGGTAATTTTAAGGAAATTTTGCAGTTTTTGGTTATTATCTTGAATACTATTATAGATAGAGATAAACTGTAAACAGCAATAATGTTCAGCAAAGTAAGATTTACAAATAAGTCAACATGACCAAAATTGTCAAAGAACTCCTTAAGGAGTTATTGTCTTTTATAGTCAATATTGAACAACTTTTCATCATTTTTGTAACTTGTACAAAAATCTTCTTTTCTAAAACTATGGGCCAAATTTAAACAAACCTGGCCACAATCATTACTAGGGTATCTATTTTAAAAAGTGTCTAATGACCCTGCCTGCCAACCAAGATGGCCGACATCAGTAAATACAGTAACAGGTGAGCGACACAGGCTCTTGAGAGCCTCTAGTTTTCTTTTGTCAGTATTTCATAGTATGTACAAGAATATAAATTAGCTTATGGTCTGTATATATGCTACAGAATAGAGAAAATGTCTTTGAATTAAAAAATAAAGAATAGGAAAAAATGGGTAATTGAATGAAAAAACAAAATAAGAGGTGTTTAACTTTACATAATAGTGAAAATTTGTATAATAAATAAAGAATCTGCAATACTTAACATTTTCTCCAAAGGCCAGCCCAGATCCCAAAAGTTTTTTCCAAGGCCCAGTAGATTTTTTTTTAGGCTCTACCAGATTTTTTGTCTTCTACAGGTACATACTTATAAAATAGTCTAAAATGTTTTTATGAAGGCAATAATATATATTTGAAATACCTTATACATGTAGCTTGTTTTGATCATGATGGAAATAATAAAGGACATAGAGTGGTGTTTCAGAATTAAAATCCATTTAACCAAGTCTTTTCAGACTGGTTAACTTAGATTTGTAATATTATGAAGAAAAGAAAAAGAAAAAAAAAGCCCCCCCCCCTTTTTTTTTCTATTTTACACCCCCCTAGATGTAGAGTATTAAAGTATTATCAGTTTCACCCCATAAAATTATGATTTTTTTCATGAATAATTCTTAGCAGTCAATCAAAATGAAATTCTTACTGTCTATAAATAACAATGAAATGTAACTGTTACCTGTTAGGGAGGTTTCCCGAATTTTCCCCGCCAAAAAGCACATGGCTTTCAACAATTGTAAACAAAGCATTCAATTTGTGATCATCGATTACAGCTTTAATTAATTTAATTTGGATATATAGATATTCATAGAAGGTACAGTCTTGCTATGTTTTTACTTTCTTCTGGATTAAAACCAGTTTTAAAGATCAATTTAAAAAAATAAAATAATCTTTGTCATCAAAACAACAGACAATCTGAAATATATATTTGTGACCTATTAATTTTTTGAACTCTGCTACAGAGGTCAAAGTTACATTGTTTTTCAAACCAATGATGTGTTTTCTCTATTACAACTAATCAACTGTGTTTGATATAAATATTTCAATAAATTAATGATGTCAAACATATGATTTCAAAAGGTAAAATTTATACTGCAAAAGATTTACTTTTTATTTTTCACGGAAGGATATTTGGAAGCTGTGTAACTAAGGCTATAATATTTATCATTAAAACAATTTAAACAATTGAAATAGACAAAATCTGGACTGACCATTTCCATTGAATTAATTAATGTGGATGATCATTAATGACCCATCTGATAAATGGATTACCTATAACAACAGATTATGACACCTGTTGTAACTGTTGATTAAGTCACGAAGTCATAAACTTGTCGCCAGGTAAAATTTTGTACAATTTATTTTTTTTAACTTTTACCAATTAAAATGAAGATCGATATTGTCAGGAAATGAACATTTTTACATAAGAAAATGTTGGCACCAGAATTATCGCCAGCAACCGTATTTTGTCGCCAGATGAAATAAAAAATCGCAAATTGCGACATTGGTGACGCACAGCGCAGTCCCTGCTATATTCCATCTGCACAATGCAAGTTATTTTAAAAATATGACATTTGCTTACACATGCATGCAATCTTAAAAGTAAAAAAGTAAAGATGATGAGGCAGAAATTGGTTAATAAATGTATTGCATTTGTGTTTGCTCACTGAATCCTCTTGAAAATTCAGGCCAGTATTTTATACTTTCCGGTATTGCCCCTATTACCCAGTAAATCTGGGTTTTCCCAGTATTTCCCACTGGGCTCGGCATTACTGATAAAACCTGGGTTTTTACCATACATGTATGATGTCAGCTGTAAAAGTAAATATAATTTTTTATTGTAACATGTTTGTAGGCCTACGTGCAGACCAATGATGATGCTATAGATCGTGATATACAAACAGAAGAGATTGATATGAGAAATAAGTGGACACAACATCCACCGGAAGACTTTGCTGGATCTGGCAGTAAGTGGGACTATTGTCTAAAAAAAAAAATTAGTATGGCTTTCCTTCCCTGAGCTTTAATGTAAACGGTGTTATATTGTACTAATTTTCACGATACCTATAAACAGTGAGAACAAATAGCGAAAAACAAGAATTGACTAACAAACTTGTTGAGAACACACATGCTATAAAGCTCAATGCCAAAGAACTTCTACATGAAGAACAACAATAAAAGCACCTTATTATTGACACATGGTTATTTTTCAAACAAATTGAGAAAAGTGAAGGGTTTATTATGTACACCATTCCTATTAAGGACCAAACAGCCTATTTATTTCTACCAGTGATTTTTCTGTAAAATTTTGGGTGAAGGTATTTCACAATTAAGGGAACAAAATATGATGAAGAAAATTGGGGGGTCACCAAATTAGTTTTGTCACTATAGCAACCTCAGTTTCGTGTTTTCCCGAATAAATAACATAACATTTGCTTATCTAAACTCAAAAAATCCTTTATATCAAACCTACAAGCATAATTCTTGTTTCACGTTAAACAATATATTTGTATCTATCAAATACAGGTTGAAGAGAGTAAGACTCATATTGTTTTGATCTTTACAAATATGATTTATTTCATTCCCGCCAAAAATAAAACGTAAAAATGAAAAACGTTTCCAGTATTAAAAAATATCTACCACTGATTTCTTCACAAAAATTTCAAGAAGGAAAGTGCATTGTGTACTTTTCAAATATAAAGCCAAAAAAAGTGTATGTCACCGACCTTTCAAAAAAGTTATGAGTGATTTTCATGGTTTTTTCTCGTTCTTTTTGAAGAAAAGATTTGTCTTTCTTCATAACATTGCATCTAGACGTCATAGTACAAAGTTTCCTTGCTGGCGCACTATTTGAAAAAAATCGCAAATTGGACGTTTGGAACACACGTTAAAATTTCCAAGAATAACAACTATATTCACCTACTTTATTATCCGGTAATACAAGATATTAAATGTCTGTGTCTCATTAGATCTTATGATGTTGTTGCCACACAATATTTAAAACCTTCAGAAACACCATCCGTGGGAATGGAAAATTGTTTGAAATAACATTATACTCCGCTTTTATTATGCGGCGTAAAGCAACCAACAATCAATCAATATTATGAAAGTCTTTTTTGTCCTCTGTCCCTAATTAGCAAAATTATTGAAAAGGCACAGGCTAACTTTCAGAGTATTTGACTATATTACCCTAGATGTGTGGGGGTTTTTTGGCGTCAATTTCAGAAGTTTGCCATAACGTACTCATTTGCTACTGTTGACAGACGGACACACAAAAGCATGGACAGACTTCTTTATACCATTATTTTCCCGACTAAGACGAACGAAATTATTGGATCGAGTTTGTGAATTCATTATTTTTGAATATTTTAAATATAAGGAAATTAAAAATACTGGTATAATATATGAATTAAAGTTTTTGATTCTAAAACGTTATACATCTATCATAAAATACAATCCCTGTTATTACTACCTCACATGTTTTAAATAAGCGAGACAGTAAATATAAAATACAAAAAGTTTTTAATTCAAAAATTGAATTCATTTAGAAATAATTTTCCGTTGAAAACTCCAAAGTAAGATTTTTCCAACAGGATAAAATATAATAAATCTAAATTGCCCATTTGTGAAATTAAAACAAAGAAAAGTTTTTTGCCGGCATTGAAAATCGAAATTTGTTTTCAATCTTTCCGGTCATAGTTGTAGCTACCGTAAATGAAAGGGAGAGATTTTATGTTGGATATTATTCTTGAAATTGTTTTTGTCATAAGTTAAATTTACAACAATTTAGTTTTAAAGACCAAAAATTTTGATTTTAATTCACATTTGCTGAGTATTTTTTTAATGGGTTTTGCCTTACAGCTAATTTCCTACTGCATGTAGGGTAAAACTTTGGTTGGCTTCCTTGCTTTGTTTGACATAATAAATGTTTATTCAAGCTTTGTAATTAAGATTATATTATCATATATAGGTATGTAAACCTGTATATATGATATCTAAATTCAATTGGACGTTACACAAATATAATTATACAAAATATACAAACAAGCTAACCAAAGTGTTGATCTCAATAAGATCAGGCGAAATGTTTATCATTATTTTACGCATGTGAAAGAATAAAAAAAATGAAATGCAGATCGACGCAAATGCAAAAAGTCTAGATCAAAATTTACATTTTATTATTTTCATTAGAACAAAGGTTAAATATAGTGTAGTAGCTTATGTGTTCATTTGTGTTAAATTTCCACAAGATATCAGCTCAACACTTTATTCCTCTTTTCTTGGGAGATGTATTTTTAAGCGTACACCATTCTGGAATCCGTGGAAAACGCAAAATAGGACGTTATAATTTGACGTTCTTTCATTGCTAGAAACAACGTCATAGAGCTTTTATGTCACTACCAAGTTGCGATAGTTGATGCGCACAAACAATAGGCTGTTTGGTCTTTAAGTTATATTCCCCCTCCCACAACGCTATGCTTTAGTAAGCTGTAAATTTTAAACCGAAGTACTATGTATTCATTATTTTTAGTGCTGTATAAAGTGGAAAAGGCAAATCAAAAATATGAAGTTGAAAACAGTTTTTCATACCAACAAAAATCCACAAAATGAATGAAAAAAGTAAAATCACAAAAATACTGAACTTTGAGGAAAATCATTCGGAAAGTCCATAATCACATGGCAAAATCAAATAACAAAACGCATCATAAACGAATGGACAAGAACTGTCATATTCCTGACTTGGTACAGGATCCATAGTAATCAAAAGTAATTATCTGACAAAACATCAAATGGATTTAGAATAGAAACAGAAAATTTATGAATCTGACAAGTAATTTTAAATTTAATGCTCTTTTACATTTTATTTGTAATTTAGTAAACTATGATTTAATACTTTGCAGGAGGTGATGGTGAAAAAGACTTTGAGGATGAAGAACAGTCACAACAGAATAAACAACAAGACTTAGGACGTCTTTCTAAGTTCATACAACAGGCTGGACAGGTAAAATATTTCTTTTTTGCGACTCAGTGGGTATATAGCTGTACTTCTATATATTAATCATGGTGAAAAAGTTTGTATGCTGCGACTGACTTGTGTTTTAGACAAAAAAATATTTTTTAAATATATACAGTCAAATCTGTTTTAAGAGACCACTTAAGGGAGAGCAAAAAGTGGTCTCTTAAGACAGGTGGTCTTTCAATACAGGTTCAATTTATATGAAATGTACTACACAGGGATCTTAAATTGGTGGTCTTTTAACACAGGTTTTTGTTTAATACAGTTGTCTCTAGAGCAGGTTTGACTGTATATGAAACATACAGGAAAAGTTTAAATTATTTCATAAGTAAATAAGGGAATGATGCGCAAAAAGAAGAACAAGAATTTTGACAATTTATCAGACCATACCTTGAACCTGTTAATGTAACTCTTATAATAGAACATTGCATCAAAGTTTTGTTCTAAAAGAATCGATTCCATTTTGCTTTTAATCTATCCATTTTCTGCAGAAAGCCATAAATATCTAATACAGTTTATATACACAACAATATTTCACTTGATTGATTCATATTTTTTTAAATGCATATTTAACTGTAATGTTGTAATTAGCGCGGATCAGCTGTTGAGAAATTGGGAGATATATCAGGACTTAGAGGAGAGTGTTGGCTTTAAGATAAAACTGATCGATAAATCACTAGTTGTCAAAAGTGCATTATTCAAAACAAACGTTTTAATTTTCTTTACTGCATTGGAAATTCTGAAGTTTCTGAGCCTTATAAAATTGGAAAATTATGACATGCTTTTATGCTGCAGACTTTTGTGTAACATGAAAGACATGCAAACAAGCTTGAACAATCAATAAGATGTTGAAATAAAAAAATCCATTTAAAAAGCTTGTGCATGTGTCTAATATTTATGATTCCAGAAATCTTATCAAACAGAATCTGTTTTGAATTATGTGTACAATGGTTTAGTGTTTGATATATGTTGACTTTGGTTGTTTCTGTGCAATAACTTATGAACAGTTCAGTGCTTTTCAAATATGTTGTTGGTTTCTCATTTCAAAATATAGTTAAAGCTTTGTCAGTCAGGAGTTTTTGGTTTTTGGTTCTTTTAAGGCCAACACAAAACTTAAGAATACAGACACCGATTTTTTGCAAAATATGTTCAAATCATCTCAAAGTAAGAAATTATTTCAGCTGGATATGTTACTCACTATTACTCAACAGTATAATCTAAATTCAAGGTATATGTTGGAAAAATTTTTGTGAGCATATATTATGAAAAATTCGTAACTTTCTGTGGGGTCTCTTAGGCAATCCATCTCCTCAATAAGTATGAAGAGAATTTCTGTGGGGTCTCTTAGGCAATCCATCTCCTCAATAAGTATGAAGAGATATAAAATTGACACAAACCATGATGTGTATCATGAAACTATAAATATCAGACACATGCAGGAAATATAGAAATCAGACACATGCAGGAAATATAGAAATCAGACAAATCAGACACATGCAGAAAATATAGAAATCAGACACATGCAGAAAATATAGAAATCAGACACATGCAAAAAATATAGAAATCAGACACATGCAGAAAATATAGAAATCAGACACATGTAGAAAATATAGAAATCAGACACATGTAGAAAATATAGAAATCAGACACATGCAGGAAATATAGAAATCAGACACATGCAGAAAATATAGAAATCAGACACATGCAGGAAATATAGAAATCAGACACATGCAGGAAATATAGAAATCAGACACGTGCAGAAAATATAGAAATCAGACATGTGCAGGAAATATAGAAATCAGACACATGCAGGAAACATAGAAATCAGACACGTACAGGAAATATAGAAACCAGACACATGCAGGAAATATAGAAATCAGACACGTGCAGAAAATATAGAAATCAGACATGTGCAGGAAATATAGAAATCAGACACATGCAGGAAATATAGAAATCAGACATGTGCAGAAAATATAGAAATCAGACACATGCAGGAAATATAGAAATCAGACACATGCAGAAAATATAGAAATCAGACACATGCAGGAAATATAGAAATCAGACACATGCAGGAAATATAGAAATCAGACACGTGCAGAAAATATAGAAATCAGACATGTGCAGGAAATATAGAAATCAGACACATGCAGGAAACATAGAAATCAGACACGTACAGGAAATATAGAAACCAGACACATGCAGGAAATATAGAAATCAGACACGTGCAGAAAATATAGAAATCAGACATGTGCAGGAAATATAGAAATCAGACACATGCAGGAAATATAGAAATCAGACATGTGCAGAAAATATAGAAATCAGACATGTGCAGGAAATATAGAAATCAGACACATGCAGGAAATATAGAAATCAGACACGTGCAGGAAATATAGAAATCAGACACATGCAGGAAATATAGAAATCAGACACGTGCAGAAAATATAGAAATCAGACATGTGCAGGAAATATAGAAGTCAGACACATGCAGGAAATATAGAAATCAGACATGTGCAGAAAATATAGAAATCAGACATGTGCAGGAAATATAGAAATCAGACACATGCAGGAAATATAGAAATCAGACACGTGCAGAAAATATAGAAATCAGACATGTGCAGGAAATATAGAAATCAGACACATGCAGGAAATATAGAAATCAGACACGTGCAGGAAATATAGAAATCAGACACATGCAGGAAATATAGAAATCAGACACATGCAGGAAATATAGAAATCTTGTCAATGATATAAACATGATTTATCTTTAGAATTTCTCAGAAAGAATTATCTAAGTTCAAAAATTGAGCTCTTAGTTGTTACTTTTTTTTATTAAAAAATCATGTTAATAATGTTATCCTTGTAAGAAATGACAGGGGTAACATATTGTGTCGTTAATTTTGACAAATAAACAGGCTATTTTATAAAGGATTTTTAAGAATTTGTAGGTTTCTGCAATCGCAAGGGATTAAGATTGTCTCTTCTCCGATTTCTCCTTTTTTATTGAATATTGATTTAGTCAAGATTTTAAAGACTAAGTATCTAAGAAGCCATCATCTTGTTTCTGATCTTCTATTGACTTTGTGTGCCAAAATCAATTGGTTTATCTACTAATATTTTTTTGTATCTATTTGCAGGTAGTTTCTATATTACTAGACGAAGAGCGATCACAGGAAACAACAGAATTAAGATCAAATAAGTCAAGTATTAGTATGAGTGAAGGTTATACAGAGCTGTCTAAGTTGGGCATACTACAAGGTATATATGTGACATAATCTTTCAATCAGTTTAATTGAGGTCTGGAGCTGGCATGTCAGTTAACTGCTAGTAGTCTGTTTATGTATTATTGTCATTTTATTTATTTTCTTTTGTTTCATCTTCTGACATAGGACTTGGACTTCTCTTGAACTGAATTTTAATGTGCGTATTGTTATGCGTTTACTTTTCTACATTGGCTAGAGGTATAGGGGGAGGGTTGAGATGTCATAAACATGTTTAACCCTGCCGCAAGTCAGGAGCCTCTGGCCTTTGTTAGTCTTGTATGATTTATAATTTTAGTTTCTTGTGTATAATTCAGAGTTTAGTATGACATCCATTATCACTGTACTTGTATACATATTTTTAGCTCACCTGGCCCGAAGGGCCAAGTGAGCTTTTCCCATCACTTGGCGTCCGTCGTCCGTCGTCGTTAACTTTTACAAAAATCTTCTCCTCTGAAACTACTGGGCCAAATTAAACCAAACTTGGCCACAATCATCATTGGGGTATCTAGTTTAAAAAATGTGTGGCGTGACCCGGCCAACCAACCAAGATGGCCGCCATGGCTAAAAATAGAACATAGGGGTAAAATGCAGTTTTTGGCTTATAACTCAAAAACCAAAGCATTTAGAGCAAATCTGACAGTGGTAAAATTGTTTATCAGGTCAAGATCTATCTGCCCTCAAATTTTCAGATGAATCCGACAACCCGTTATTGGGTTGCTGCCCCTGAACTGGTAATTTTAGGTAATTTTTGCTGTTTTTGGCTATTATCTTGAATATTATTATAGATAGAGATAAAATGTAAACTGCAATAATGTTCAGCAAAGTAAGATTTACAAATAAGTCAACATGACCAAAATGGTCAGTTGACCCTTTTAGGAGTTATTGACCTTTATAGTCAATTTTTAACCATTTTTCCTAAATCTTAGTAATCTTTTACAAAAATCTTCTCCTCTGAAACTACTGGGCCAAATTAATCCAAACTTGGCCACATTCATATTTGGGATATCTAATTTAAAAAATATGTGGCGTGACCCGGTCAACCAACCAAGATGGCCGCCATGGCTAAAAATAGAACATAGGGGTAAAATGCAGTTTTTGGCTTATAACTCAAAAACCAAAGCATTTAGAGCAAATCTGACAGAGGTAAAAGTGTTTATCAGGTCAAGATCTATCTGTCCTGAAATTTTCAGATGAATCGGACAACCTGTTGTTGGGTTGCTGCCCCTGAATTGGTAATTTTAGGAAATTTTGCTGTTTTTGGTTATTATCTTGAATATTATTATAGATAGAGATAAACTGTAAACAGCAATAATGTTCAGCAAAGTAAGATTTACAAATAAGTCAACATGACCAAAATGGTCAGTTGACCCCTGAAGGAGTTATTGCCCTTTATAGTCAATTTTTAACCATTTTTTCGTAAATCTTAGTAATCTTTTACAAAAATCTTCTTCTCTGAAACTACTGGGCCAAATTAAACTAAACTTGACCACAGTCATCATTGGGGTAACTTGTTTAAAAAATGTGTGACGTGACCTGGCCAATCAACCAAAATGGCTGCCACGGCTAATAATAGAACATAGGGGTAAAATGCAGTTTTTGGCTTATAACTCAAAAACCGAAGCATTAAGAGAAAATCTGACAGGGTTTAATTGTTTATCAGGTCAAGATCTATCTGCCCTGATGTTTTCACATGGATCGGATAACCCGTTGTTAGGTTACTGTCCTGAATTGGTAATTTTAAGGAAATTTTGCCGTTTTTTGTTATTATCTTGAATATTATTATAGATAGAGATAAACTGTATAAAGCAATAACGTTCAGCAAAATAAGATCTACAAATAAGTTTACATGACCAAAATAGTCAATTGACCCCTTAAGGAGTTATTGCCCTTTATAGTTAATTTTTAACATTTTTCATAAATTTTTGTTAATTTTTAGAAAATATTTTCCACTGTAATTACTGGGCCAAGTTCATTATAGATAGAGATAATTGTAGCAACAAGAATGTTCAGTAAAGTAAGATCTACAAACACATCACTATCACCAAAACACAATTATGTCATGAATTTATCCGTGTCCATTGTTTAATATGCACAAGACCAAGGTGAGCGACACAGGCTCTTTAGAGCCTCTAGTTTAAGGGGCCAGCTGAAGGACGCCTACGGGTACGGGAGTTTCTCGCTACATTGAAGACCCATTGGTGACCTTCGGCTGTTGTCTGCTCTATGGTCAGGTTGTTGTCGCTTTGACACATTCCCCATTTCCTTTCCCAATTTTATGTACTACAGATACAATTAATCTATCTAGTGGTACTTGTAAACAATCATCATTAGTAACAGAGAACCATATTGGAGCACAAATAAAAGAAAAGTTATTTGATTGTACAACATAAATTCTGCAATATTATCATCACCCAGGCTTAACTATTGGCTTTTATTTAGATTTGAGGTGTCTCCTGACTTAAATTATGTGTCACATTTTTTATATTTCACAATTTTTTTTTTATTTGATTTATTTAAGGTGGTACCAAACACCTAGACTAAAATTAATTTGGGTCGTTTAATTTCATAAAATTTTGACAAAATATTTACCCTTTGACAAAAATATAAAAATTTCAACTTGAACCAAACACTTTCTAGGACAATTTTCATTGGATATATATCAGTTTGACAAACACTCATTTTGATCATTGAGAAGCTTAATATTTCCTTAACAATAGAACATGATTAAAATGTTTTGTGTATATTACAGAGTTGTCTCCCTGTAATGCTAGGTACCACCTTAAGGTTGATATAGACAGAAAAGTAATACATTTATTTCCTTTTTGTCAGTTTTTTGAAAGACACCAACCAAAAAAAAAGGGAAAATATAAGGTCACAAGATGTTTTGGCAGAACTATGGATTTTAGAATTTAAATTTTGTTTACATAAAAATTAAGAGGCAATTAAATTTTCATGAATGCAGCAATAAATTATCAAGAGAAATTGTTAAATAATATACACAAATTAGAATGAAAATGTTATGTTATTATAATGTGAATTAAATTGAATAATTATTGGGATTTGGAAACAAGTAGTTAACTTATATTAATCTGTCTCCTAAATTCCAATTCTTGTTTTGGTATGTTACAAAATTTATCAAATTTGGTTAATTTTCAATAAAATCAAGATTAATTATCTCCCCTGAGAATACCTTATTTGGACAAAAGTTATCTCCCCAATCAATATCACAGATCTCCTAATCTTCTTTCACTATGATAAAAAGATCTATTTGTATAATGACTTGTTTTCTTTTGATTTGTTTTAAAATTCTAGATATAAAACTTGATTCCTGAAATCCAGTGCAATACCCTTATACTCTGATTTTCCCCCTGTTTCATTGTATTTGTTTACCAAAGATGAGTTTGATAATAACTTTCTCCATATGTAAATATTGATATTATTATTTTCACAGGTCGCCATGTGGAGTTTGCATACTTTGCACCAACACAACCTAATATGTTACTGACTATCTACAGTCAGCCTGAACAGGTACTATGTTTTTCCCGATTTGATTAATTTTGATGTTTATAAGGATATGTTGTATATGATTTTCAATTGACAACTATCCATTATAGACAAAACGATATGTTGTAAATGATTTCCAATATAGACAACTATCCATTATGACCAAATGATGTTGTATGAGTTCCAATAAGGCAGAGTTTCTGGTAACCTAACCGACCTAGTTTTTTAGCCCCCACCCTAATTTTTTTATAGGATCTTCAAAAAAAAATTACGGACTCGGACTTGGGAAAACCATGATAATTTTCTGGATTTCGTTTACAATGTCAAAAAAAAAAAAAAAAAAAAAAAAAAGAATTCCGACCTACCAACCCTATTTTTCAAAATGATGTTACCGGAAACACAGATTATTTTTTTTAGGCCTAGACATCAATTTATTATAGACCAAAGAACAAATCACTAAAATGCCAACAACAATAAACAAAACCCAATTGAATAGTAAGCTATAAAAGCCCCTGAAAATACAAAATTAAAGACAATTCAAAAAAGAAAAACCAATGGCCTGAATTATACTACAATAATGAACTAAAATTAGTTATGTCAGACATCAACCTATGATAAGATAATAATGATATTTTTTTTTCAATTCTTATGACCTGAAGAATTGACATTTCCATGCATTTTTTATAGACACATTTACAAGTTAAACATTTTGAGATCTCAAAAAACATGTTTAAAAGTCAGCAGCCTCTAGCCTTTGTTATCCTTGTATGATTTTTGTCGAGCCTTCGACTTTAGTCGAAAAATCGAGACTAAGCAATCCCACATTCCGTCGTCGGCGGCGTCCACAAATATTCACTCTGTGGTTAAAGTTTTTGAAATTTGAATAACTTTCTCAAACGATCCTGGATTTCTACCAAACTTGAACAGAAGCTTGTTTATGATCAAAAGATAGTATCCAGAAGAAAATTTTGTAAAAATAAAATTCCATTTTTTCCATATTTTACTTATAAATGGACTTAGTGTTTCTGCCGGGAAATATTACATTCACTCTGTGGTTAAAGTTTTTAAAATTTTAATAACTTTCTTAAACTATCCTGGGTTGGTACCAAACTTGGACAGAAGATTGTTTATTATCATAAGATAGTATCCAGAAGTAAATTTTGTAAAAAAAAAATCTATTTTTCTGTATTTTACTTTTAAATGGACTTAGATTTTCTGCCAGGAAACAACACATTCACTCTGTGGTTAAACTTTTTTAAATTTTAATAACTTTCTTACACTATTTTGGATTTGTACCAAACTTGGACAGAAGCTTGTTTATGATCAAAAGCTAGTATCTAGAAGGAAATTTTGTTAAAAAATAAATCTATTTTTTTGTATTTTACTTTTAAAATGACTTAGATTTGCTGCAAAACAACACATTCACTCTGTGGTTTAACTTTTTAAAATTTTAATAACTTTCTTATACTATTTTGGATTTGTACCCAGCTTGGAAAGAAGCTTGTTTATGATCAAAAGCTAGTATCTAGAAGGAAATTTTGTTTTCTTCTAGTTAACATTACATTCAGTGTGCAGTTAAATTTTTTAAACATTTATTACATAAACTATCCTGGATTTTTACCAAACTTGGACAGAAGCTTCTTACAATCAAAAGATAGTATCAACAGGAATATTTTATTGATTTGTTTCCTCATTTTTGTTGAGCTTGCGATTAACAGAAAGAGTAGGCGAGACACTGGGTTTACGCGGAACCCTTACGAATTTTTTATTTTTGTTTCTTTTGTATATTTCGAAGTTTAGTATGACGTCCAATACCACTGAACTAGTATACATTTTTGTTCCGGGGCTAGCTTAACCAGCCTCTGGGTGCAGGAATTTATTGCTGCATTGAAGACCGATTGGTGGCCTTAAGCTGTTATCTGCTCTTTGGTAGTGTCGTTGTCTCTTTGACACATTCCCTATTTCCATTCTCAATTTATTTAAATGTTTCAGATTAATCCTTAATGTTTCATTTCTTTAGAGTAATGTTTTAAATCTTTTAGAGTAATCCTAAATGTTTTAAATATTTCAGAGTAATCCATCAAATCCAACGGATGGAAAGGGAATGATATGTGTATGGAACACAAATGAACCATCATATCCTCAAAGGTAAACAATAAACATGTATTTTTATTGTAAAATTGATATTACTGTAAATTCAGAAATTATTGTGAGATAATTAATGTGAATAATGTGACTGGGTGAGAATCGTAACAAATTGAACTTGCATTGGGATATCTGTTATGTATATTAGTACACAGATTTTCTGGAAATAGCAATAATTAATCTCTATATAAAAAAGAAGATGTGGTATGATTGCCAATGAGACAACTATCCACAAAAGACCAAAATGACACAGACATTAACAACTATAGGTCAAGGTACGGCCTTCAACAATGAGCAAAGCCCATACCGCATAGTCAGCTATAAAAGGCCCCGATAAGACAATGTAAAACAATTCAAACGAGAAAACTAACAGCCTTATTTATATAAAAAAAATGAACGAAAAACAAAAATGTAACACATAAACAAACGACAACTACTGAATTACAGGCTCCTGACTTGGGACAGTCACATACATAAATAATGTGGCGGGGTTAAACATGTTAGCGGGATCCCAACCCTCCCCTAACCTGGGACAGTGGTATAACAGTACAACATAAGAACGAACTTTAAAAATCAGTTGAAAAGGCTTAACTCATCAGATGGACAAAAATACAAGTGGACGTGGCCCGGTACTTTGTTTTTCATTCCTCAAAAATGGCAATAGTAAATGCACACAATAATTTCTGAAATAATAGTATATTGATGTTGTTTTTCTGTCTTTGACCTCATTACTATGGATCATTGATTATGTTGATTTTATGTGATACTTGTAGTTCAATCTATAACTTTATGACTTTCACTTAAAATCAATCATGTTCCATAAAGCAGGCATGGATGGAGAGTTGTCTCATTGACACTCATATCACATCTTCCTATATCTTTATAAGACATTTCAGTATATGCACTCTTAGTTTTATATCAATGAACGAAATATATCTGATAGTTTATAACCAGTATTTTTTTTTCTATTCTGGATTGAATTTAAACGATTTACTCCTTCATTTGTCACTAATCATTTAGTGTGAAGAGCTGGCAAACTGTTTTAAAACAAATCAAAATCTTACTTGTTCATATGCAGTTATCCAAGCACAGGCATTGGACTCCAATCTTAATTGACAAGGATTGTCAGTTTTCATATCGAATATTGGTAGTTTTCTCTTCCACCGATAAAAAAACTGACCACCACAAAATAGACCAAACGTGGCATTAAAACAACAACAGCCTAAAAGTGAGGTTAAAACATCAAAAATCAATCAATCCAAGCACAAACCCTTTAAAATATTTATAATGGTCTCAGTGGCTGAGTTGTTGAAGTAGATCATTTACAGTATCACTCGCTCTAGCCTGTCACTTTGATGGTGTTAGTTCAAACCTTGCACATGACAGGTGCATTCAACTCCAATCTAATTGACTATGATTGCTGGTTTTTCCACAGTAGGTAAATGGTTCTCTTGCTTCATCCACTAATAATAATTGTCCACCAATATATAGCTAAAAATACTGAAAGTGGCATTCATTGGCCACCAATGTATAGCTAAAAATACTGAAAGTGGCATTAATCACCAACAATCAATCAAAATTGTCATTACATTTTAGTTTAATCTAATATACCCTGAATTATTATGTTCTGCTATGTATAAATCACACATCTACTAATAGTTTAGATCTAAATAGATATAAGAAGATGAATAAATGAACATTTAATATAGTCTTTTCGTGTGTATAAAACGCAGTCACACATAGTACGTAACACCTTTTTTTTGCCTCGTAACTTGAGAAAAAAGTGTCTTCGTATGCCTAACAAACAGGGACTTTCTGGAAAAATCCCAGTTTAAAACTCGTTAAATTGTGTCCATTGAAAATCATTTTCTTTTTCAAAGACAAATTGAACTCAAGACCAGCAGTAGTTGAATCTTGTAAAGAATACAGAATCATTAGTAATATTCTGAAATAAACAATAATGATCTCTGCTAATTTTATTTATTACTGTATCATTGTGTATATGGGGGTTACTTTTGCAGGTGTGAATTTTTGATTGAATAAGACATTCAAATTATTTTTGCGGTTATTATTTATTTTGGATTCTGAACTTTTATCAATACCTTTGCATGTGCATTTTTAAATTGGCGGAATTTATTTTGCCGAATATTGTTCTATCAGTGAAAATAAGCCAAAATTTATACCCCGCTAAAAATAACCCGCCTTACGGTATCTGTTGGTACCCCTTGGATAGTTTAATCTGTGTATTACATTCAATAGATTAAATATTTTATTATAGTCTCATTGTAAACAAATACATATATTTACACAATAAAACATTCATACAGGTACATAAAACATACATGCATAACAACTTATTTTAAATTAACAATGTATGTGCCAATCTTAAAAGATTTATGAGAGACTGTACAAGCAATATTAAAAAAAAAAAAACAATTTGATATTGTGCATATTATATTTAATACATATTTGATAAGGAATATCATTAAAATATATACAGCATAATCAATTATACAATAAACATTTTTTCTGATTGAAATGTTATACCAGGTTCTGGCGACTCTTTCAAAAAATTAAATTAATATCTGATAAAAGGTTAAAAAACCACATTGAAATTAACATTATTGCTATTTTACAAAATTTTCCTCAGATCTTGCTGACTGATAATTTCCTTACTCAGCGGATCCGGAGTTGAGTGATATGAAAAATTATTGCTAGAAAGTAAGGGAGCATGTGCCCGTTGTCAATGACATTAACAACGTCGCCAAAGGTAAAATAGTGATAAATTGATTATCATTGGTCATCTCAACTTGATAGCTTTTCTCACTTTCGCCTTTACGGCTCAAGCGAGAAAAACAAACTCGTTGAGATGATTAACGATAACCTATAATGATCACACTCTCATTGAATGAATAACAATTAGGAAGTCTAATCTTTGTCAGAACAAATATTTGACAGATACACTTTTTTCCTCCATCAAATTGGTTTAGTTTACAAGATGGCAGTAACATGTCTGCAAAATGTCTGCAAGTAAGATTTGCTTGAAGGTTTTTAAAATGTCACAAAGTAAAAATGTTAAAAATCATCACTTTATTCAATTTCACGTAAAAATTTGCATATATAACATTACAAATCAGATACTTGAAAGTACAAATTTTTATGTAATAATAGAATCTACCACTGCATCGGGTGTGATACAATATTTATCCACTACAGACAGTTAAATTTTAAATATTTTAAATTAAACTGTAGAGAGTGGATAAATATTGTATTACACAAGATTTGGCGGTGGAATCTGTTTCTCAAATAATTAAAAAAAAATGTTTATATGCCAACTTATGACATCATCAGGCATGGTCGCCTTATTGGGTCAGACAAATCCTAAAACAGTTTGGCACCGACTGAGGACATGCACCTATACAGAAGTAATTATTATACTTTCTTCTAGAATGCTTGAAATATGTCTAATAGGTTTGTTTAAACCCTGAAAACTGCCACCAGCTTGTAAAGATAGCTTTTTCTTTCGTTGTCTGTTTTCCTCTTTTATATCAAGCAGCCAAGATGGAGTATTATTCGACCTATTTAGAAATCTGTCTTTTAACGGTTTGTTGCCACCTATAAGAAACAGAGGGTGGATAAATCTTGCAGCTAAGGCCAGCACTAAAATCATTTTCATGGTAAATTCTGGTAAATTTGTAACATAATTTCGATAAAAGAATACCAGATGAGGTTCAAAACACATCCATGTAACTGGAAATATAATACTTTTGGCTTTTGACAGAAGAGATTTCCAAAGATACTTGTTCCTAATGTTTGATATTGTCCAACTTTCTCCAGGAGCTGTTGTATTTTGTTTCACAACATATAAAAACATTTTTACCATGCTTCCAATAACGATTATAGTTAAGATCATGCTTATTATGATGAATTCTATTCTCATATCTTTTGGAGCAAAAGGTGAAATAATAAACAGGGCTGGTTGTACATTTATATCATATTTGACATAAAATATTGTAAAACAGCAGAATGTAAGTATGAAACAACCAGTAAATTGGTAAATTAGCACACGCTTTAAATTGCAAAATACACGGCTATGTTGATAAGCATAGTTTATATACAGTAATTTCTCAACTGATAGTAACGTTATGCTGTACAAATTTATTAGTTGTGCAATAGCATTGAACTTTCCTAAGCAGTATGCTCCAAAATATGTAATAGTAAACTCTTCTCGTGGAAGAAGAATAGAAGCCATTGATATTTTTGGAGCCAGAACACAAATGTCGCTGATGATGAACGCGATAATCATAATGTTTCCAGAAGTTTGTATGCTCTTATGTATGATTAAAGTACATATTAATCGTATACACATTGTTAATAAGAAAAATAAAGTTACATAGAAAAATGTCAGTTGCCAAATTTTGTTTGATAAAACTTTATCAAATGGCACTGCAGAAATAATTATGTAGTCCCCATTTAGTACTATTGAAATGTTGTCAGTCAATATACTATTAAAAGTACTTATGGTATAATCAGTTGTTCCAGTTGGATCATAAGATACAAAATTTTCATCTTCTGATGTAACGCTTCCAGAAACAAATTCTGAACTTGTGTTATAAAACACTAAACTATTTCCTGTGGTCATCATAAAGACATCCTCTGAATAAAAAAATGTCTATATAGAAAAACAACAGTATTTGCTTCTGCTAAATACAGTCTTTGAAATTTAGCACAGGACTGCCAGTTCCTTGCCTGTGAAAATCTGATCGGGCCTGCTGATTTTTGTGAATTTTATAATACCATCTCAAGAAAATTTGAAGATGCATGAATTCGGTCCTGTAAAATTCCAAACCCCAATTCTATGACTGTAAATAGGATATGAACATTTACCTATAGAATATATATACCACAATATATAATATTCATGCGCATGATAATATTTTATTCAATAGCTATCCAGCTTATAGAAATCTATTAGATATATTACATTTCATCATAATTATATTAATTTCAATGAAGGCTGAGCAGATGGTTTGCAATATTACTTCACACTTGCATTGTCTGATTGATTTCATACAAGTACAAATGTAATTAAATTGGATTAAAAAATTACAGACAGTCTACCCTCTCGGTCTTCATGATAATATCATGGGAATTGGTAATATATCAAGAACCAATTCCGTTAACATTTTGGATATGGTTTCTAAACCTGTTCATAAAAAACCGTTCTCACAGTTGTAGAAAAAATCGTAATCAAAGAAAGTTTCGGACCAATCATACCAATATTTCGGACTTAATTTCTATTTCAAAAAACAATGGCAGACATTATCTGTTAACAAAGCTCTGTTCATTACCGGTTAATAGGTTAAATAAAATTTTAGAGGATTGCAACACAATTTCATATAGCAGTCCTAAGTATGAAATAGTTCAAATTATTATGGCATATTGTTATTCTAAACTATTTCCCAAAATTGATCGCCCTGAAGATCATAAAAAATATTTTATTAAAATAAAGTTTGTCAATAAAGGTTTTGATTTTGTAAATATTGCCGGTATATTTAACAACCATTCTGTTAAAGAACAAATTCCTGGATATTTTGACAATACCGATCTCCCTCTTATTTGTTATATTTACAAGAAATCTACCCGGAAATTTGTGTTTAATTATAACCAATTGTGTAAAGATGTTAATATCAGTGAAAATACACCTACTTCATGTAATTGTAGTAATTCCGGATACATTTATGGACGCATTTCCTATGTTATAACAGGAGATCTTAACATTAATCAAGACCGCGAGTTAAAATCATTCCTCAGTAAAGGACCTAAATATCGTCCACCGTCAATTATTAATTGGAATGAGTGTCGTAATATCATCCACATCTCACTCTGTACTTACTGTATGAAATGGATAAATCGGGGAAAAAGCTGACAAAAAATCTTTGGACTGTTTTTTTAATTCAGTAATGAACATAGTAGATATACGTATTCAACATTTCAAAGAACATTTTACTATTATGCACATACGATTATGTAACAATGTTTTAGATTTTAATGAGAGAAATTTATGTATTATTAAGGACATAGCTCAACATGCAGACTTCTTATACGTCCAGGTATTTCACATCTAATTTTTTATGGAAATATTCTTTATACAGCACAAAAATGTCAGTATTCACCTCAGAAACTAGCAAAACCTTTAAATAGACTTATTAAGAAGGGTTATAGTTACGATACTGTTGTCAGGTCATTAAAGATAGCATATTTTGGCGTTAATATTGATTCACTTATAGGCCGGGTCTTTGCATCGGAACTAAACACATTTATTCAAAAACCAGTTATTGGCATGACACGGTTTATGTTCTTCTCATATATGTTATGATGGTATGATACTAAACCCCTAACGGGAAGGATTGTGCCTGATATTCATATGATGAAATCATAATCTTTCAATCAGTTTAATTGAAGTCTGGCATGTCAGTTAACTGCTAGTAGTCATGTATTATTGTCATTTTGTTTATTTTCTTTGGTTACATCTTCTGACATCAGACTTTGACTTCTCTTGAACTGAATTTTAAATGTGTGTATTGTTATGCGTTTACTTTTCTACATTGGCTAGAGGTATAGGGGAGGGTTGAGATGTCATAAACATGTTTAACCCCGCCACATTTTTGTGCCTGTCCCAAGTCAGGAGCCTCTGGCCTTTGTTAATCTTGTATTATTTTAATTTTTGTTCCTTGTGTACAATTAGTATGGCGTTCATTATCACTGAACTAGTATATATTTGTTTAGGGGCCAGCTGAGGGACGCCTCCAGGTTTGGGAATTTCTTGCTACATTGAAGACCTGTTGGTGACCTTCTGCTGTTGTTTTTTCTATGGTCGGGTTGTTGTCTCTTTGACACATTCCCCATTTCCATTTTCAATTTTATGCTCTAAGCAATCAACTGGAAACAGAGGAAAATAACATAAAAGAAGATGTTGTTTGAGTGCCAATAAGATGTAACTCTCCATCCAAGTCACAATTTGAAAAGTAAACCATTAAGGGTCACAGTAAAGTTTTTAACACAGAGCTTTGACTCACACCAAACAGCATGCTATAAAGGGCTCCAAAAGTGTTTAACCATTCAAACAGGGAAACTAACGATCTTATTTATATAAATAATGAGAAACAAGAAACACTTATGAACCACATCAACAAACGACACTTATCTATACATTGAAAAATTGTCCTTACATGAAAAGCACCAAAAATTTCAGTTGTTTAAAAATTTTAGTTTGAATTTATCCAAGGTAAAGCTCAATTTTGAATTTGTGATTGAAGTTTCTGAAGTGATTGAAATTATATATATGCATATTAGGGAATGAATTGGGTTTTACAGGATAGAGAATATTGGGCAGATTTTGTTTTAGAGAAAATGGTCTTGAAAATTAAAGAACCCTTATATGAAGAGACTCTTTTAAAATGAAACCCTTATGCATACTGGTACCCATTAATGATTTAGTTGTTAGTAAACAAACTGTGAAACAACCATACTAAATGTGACAGTATGGAAATAAATTAAATGTAAAGGTGTTAATCTGACTGATTTCGGGAAATTAATCAGACTTTTAGCCCACCTAATTGTAAGAGTTATTGGCATTGAATGATGATTTCTCCTTGTTTTCCAAACTTTTATTCACCGATTTATGGCATGTATTATGGTATACTGTTGTTTGTCTTTTTGTCTGTACTTCTGATGTCAACATGTCGGTCAATAACTAAAAAACAATTTAAAACCAATTTGCATGAAACTTTGGTGAAATGTTTATTTCTATTGATGTGAGTTCCCTTATTATTTTATAAATTTCAGATTTTACATTTCCCACTTATGGAATTTTATTAACTAAAAAAGGGGGGTTTTTCAGTTTGGGACAATATTTCAAAATTGCTTTTAGCAGTTTTCATGAAACTTAAGTGAATTGTTAATATCTATTGATGTAAGCTCTATTTTGATTTTAATAAATTAAAGATATTACGTATGCAAGTTGTGAGATTTTATGTTAATAAAAAAAGCGACTTTTCCCAGATTTCTGACAATAACTCAAAAGTGCTTTGAGCCGTTTTTATGAAACTTGGATGACTGGTTTATATCTATTGAAATAACCTCCCCTAAATGTTTTTTTTTTTTTTTATGAATTTCTGATATGACATTGAGAAGTTAATTGAACTGTATTCCTTGAAAAAGCAGCAGGGGTATCATGTGCTCATGCTTAGATCGATCTTTATGGCCTATTGAAAATGAAAACTGTAATACATAAGAAGAAACACTATACAGCAAAATTTATCATCTAAACAATACCCTTAATTCTGACATGCCCAAAAATTTCAAATGACTCCTTTGGTAAGAGTTACTGGCCTTAGATAATGGTTTTTGACAGAAATAGAAAGGTAGAAACTGTTACCAGCAAACAATATCTACAAGAATGACGTTATGACAGAAATCATCAAAAAACCCTCAAAATTTCAATTTCCCTCTATCCAAGAAAATTGGTGAACATTAGAATAGATGAATCGACAGCTATAGACTGTGCAGCTTATTGATCTAAGTAAAATAGTTGAACACGGATCAGGGCATGTATGCATAAAACTACTTAAGTTAAGATTTCTTCTGAACAGACATATTTTTCTACATGTCCTACGATAAATTAGTATTTCCAATGGATATCTTAACTTCAGTGGTTTTATGCATACAGGTACTGGCTCATTAATTAAAACAATCAATTAATTTTGTTGTAATTTTTCTTTTTTAGGATTTTAGCATGTGAATCTCAGCCAAGATGTTGTTGTTTTGGTCCATATAAAACTTCTATAGCATTTGCAGGAATGGTAAGTTAACAATCTTAAGGATGTTTGCTACTCTTATTTTATCATTTTTGCCCAATTTTCAGAATTTACTGGTTTTTATATGACCGCAAAAAAATTTTGCGGTCGTATATTGGTATGACGTTGGCGTCGTCTTCGTCCAAAGACACGTTTGTTTTCACACTATAACTTCAGTTTAAGTGAATAGAAATCAATGAAATTTAAACACACGGTTTATGACCGCAAAAGGAGGGTTGGGATTGATTTTGGGAGTTATGGTCCCAACAGTTTAGGAATTAGGGGCCAAAAAGGGGCCCAAATAAGCATTTCTTTTGGTTTTCGCACAATAACTTTAGTATGAGTAAATATAAATCTATGAAATTTAAACACAAGGTTTATGACCTTAAATGGA
Organism: Mytilus galloprovincialis; assembly: GCA_037788925.1. Taxonomy (NCBI): domain Eukaryota; kingdom Metazoa; phylum Mollusca; class Bivalvia; order Mytilida; family Mytilidae; genus Mytilus; species Mytilus galloprovincialis. Next base: position 34,581,845 of record CM075331.1, read on the forward strand.
AGGTTTGAATTGATTTTGGGAGTTTTGGTCCCAACAGTTTAGGAATTACAGGCCCAAAGGGTCCAAAATTTGGGTGGATGACAGTTGACAATAGAATAAAATACCACAAATATTTACTTCTATATAAATGTATGCGTATGGAAGCACCAATGTACCTAGTTCAAAAGTTTAAACTGAAATCAGATAATAATCCTTACTCCTTAAGAGGTGTCACTCAAGGTAATCTGATAGTTCCTAAGCCAAAAGCTGAACTATTTAAGAAATCCTTTGCTTATTCTGGATCAGTATTATGGAATGGACTACCACACACAATGCGTAAAGCTCAAAACACTTTTACTTTTAAGCAAAGTATCAAGAAGTACCTAACACAACCCTGATAAGAAATGTTTGCTACAATGTATTTGTATATTTTTTATTTTTTATTTTCATTTGATTTTTTTACTACATGTATACATCTTAAACAGCATTATATCTTATGTTAATAACAATACATTGAACTACATGAGTGTAAATTAACTATGTGTAAATATCTGTTTTGATTGTATTGTAATTTGTATGTGAGGGCCTCAGGGAAGATTAGTTTATTGTAACTAACTGAGTTTACCCTCTTTAAATAAAGAATTTATTATTATATTATTATTAAAATTAAACTTTGTTTGATTTCATCAAAAATTGAATAATTGGGGTTCTTTGATATGCTGGTTCTAATCGTGTATGTAGATTCTTAATTTTTGGTCCCGTTTTCAAATTGGTCTACATTAAGGTCCAAAGGGTCCAAAATTAAACTTAGTTTGATTTTAACAAAAATTGAATTCTTGGGGTTCTTTGATATGCTGAATCTAAACATGTACTTAGATTTTTGATTAGGGGCCCTGTTTTCAAGTTGGTCCAAATCGGGGTCCAAAATTAAACTTTGTTTGATTTCAACAAAAATTAAATCTTGGGGTTCTTTGATATGCTGAATCTAAACATGTATTTAGATTTTTGATTATAGGCCCAGTTTTCAAGTTGGTCCAAATCTGGGTTCAAAATTAAACTTTGTTTGATTTCAACAAAAATTAAATCCTTGGGGTTCTTTGATATGCTGAATCTAAACATGTATTTAGATTTTTGATTATAGGCCCAGTTTTCAAGTTGGTCCAAATTGGGGTCCAAAATTAAACTTTGTTTGATTTCAACAAAAATTGAATATATGGGGTTCTTTGATATATGCTGAATCTAACCATCTATTTAGATTTTTGATATTTGGGCCCGGTTATCAAATTGGTCCACATTGAGGTCTTAAGGGTCCAAAATTGAACTTTATTTGATTTCATCAAAATTGAATTCTTGGGGTTCTTTGATATGCTGAATCTAACCATGTATTTAGATTTTGGATATTGGACCATAATAGGTAAATGTCTAATTTAAAATTTTTAAGTTTTTAAGTTTAAGTTCTTAGACCACATTCATTCTGTGTCAGAAACCTATGTTGTGTCAACTATTTAATCACAATCAAAATTCAGAGCTGTATCAAGCTTGAATGTTGTGTCCATACTTGCCCCAACTGTTCAGGGTTCGACCTCTGCGGTCATATAAAGCTGCGCCCTGAGGAGCATCTGGTTTCCATGTATTGCCCTTTAAAAAAATTGCCTGTTAACCCCTACTTTTATTTTCATTATTTTATTACATATAGTTAAACAAGCAATATTTGAAAATCTTATAAAAACCTTGTTATATTTTCATAGTTTTTGAAAAAAGTGGTCAATATTAAGAAATGAAAAATCTAGCGAGCATCATTTCTCGCCAAAATTTCAATGGAAAATATATCTCTAAAACAAGCACATAGATCCTCCTTTTTAGCTCACCTGGCCCGAAGGAAACTACTTGGCCACAATCATCATTGGGGTATCTAATTTAAAAAATGTGTCCGGTGACCCAGCCAACCAACCAAGATGGCCGCCATGGCTAAAAATAGAACATAGGGGTAAAATGAAGTTTTTGACTTATAACTAAAAAACCAAAGCATTTAGAGCAAAACTGACATGGGTTTAAATTGTTTATCAGGTCAAGATCTATCTGCCCTGAAACTTTCAGATGAATTGGACAACCCATTGTTGGGTTGCTGCCCCTGAATTGGTAATTTTAAGGAAATTCTGCTGTTTTTGGTTATTATCTTGAATATTATAATAGATAGAGATAAACTGTAAACAGCAATAATGTTCAGCAAAGTAAGATTTACAAATAACTCAACATGACCGAAATGGTCAATTGACCCCTTAAGGAGTTATTGTCCTTTATAATCAATTTTTAACAATTTTCATAAAATTTGTAAATTTTTATTAACATTTTCCACTGAAACTACTGGGCCAAGTTCATTATAGATAGAGATAATTGTAAGCAGCAAGACGGTTTAGTAAAGTTAGATGTACAAACACATCACCATCACCAAAACACAATTTTGTCATGAATCCATCTGCTTCCTTTGTTTAATATTCACATAGACCAAAGTGAGCGACACAAGCTCTTTAGAGCCTCTAATTTTTTTAGGTGAAAATTAAAAATTTCATTAATTAATTTATAACACACAAAATGCCAAAAATAATTACAAGGTAGACATGTTTGTTTCACAATTGATTGCTAACAATGACCAGCACCTGTTTGTTTCACACTACTTTAGAGGGTCTGGATGGGGTTTACAGAATAAATGGCGATTAAGTATAGAATAGAGAAAAATAGGTCAAAAAATAAAGAATAGAGAAAAATAGGTCAAAAAATAAAGAATAGAGAACAGTACAGTGCTCAGATATAAAGGATTAGAATAATGGGCAAAATTTATTAAAACTAGAGAAAAATGGCCTAAAACATGAAAAAATACAGAAAATGAAAGTAATTAGTTTATTCATGTTATTTCTAATCATAGTATGCAAAGTCTAAAAATTCTTGACGTCATCAAAGAAAGATTAAAACAAGTTATACACATCACTTCTCAGAAAATGATACTATTGGCGCAGGTTAACCACTGCAGTTTATATATAATGGTATAGATACATCATAACCATAGCCCAGGATTTTGAATTCTTTGAATTTAGATGGTTTTTGAATAGAAATAAGTTCTATTGTAACATCTTTCTCGACCTTCAGGGGCTATAACTAGAAAGACTCTCACCCTACACATTCCAAGTTTTACTTGGATGAGAATCCATTTTGATTTCTGATATTATTTTTGTTTATGCTTTTTTTGTTTTTTTCCAGAAATTGAATTGATTTTAATTCTAATTTTCTCATGCAATGTTAATGATAATTTCTTCACACTGCAATTTCCTAATACTAGAATACTTTTTAAAATACTACCATAATATTTGATACACATTTTCCAGTAGTGGAGCAATTTGAATAAATGAATTAAAATCTTCAACTTGAAAAACTGTTGAGATTTCTTGATATTGTGAAGGGACATAACTCTTGTGTAAGTACATTTGCTGTGGGTTTGTTCTAAAGGAGTTTAATACCTCCTTTACTGTGTTTTATCTAATAATTTCGCTATTTTACACATTTTTCCTTTGATCTTTTTTTGTGATAATTTTTCATATCATGCTACTTGCTTGAGATGGAAAATTATGGATAGAAACTAAGCAGGCACGTGGCGTTGCTAACGAAATTGACATGAAACTGACATGAAATTGACAAGGTCGTCATAGGTAAAATAGCGATAAACAGGTTATCATTGGTCATCTCAACTCAATTGCCTTTCTAGCTTTCGCCGTCCCAGCTCAAGTGAAGAAAATCAATCTCGTTGAGATGATCAACGATAATCTATAATTACAAAACATAACAAGGTTACATTTTTTATTTCATAAGGTGGATGGTTCTATATGTGCCTGGGATCTTAGAGAACCTCCATCACTGCACAGATCTGTAGAATTTGATAAAACAGAACATCTTCTACGATTTCCAACTTATAATACAGGTACATAGTCATGATAGTATTATCTTTTTGTTTGTAAACTTCAGAAACAAAATATTTATTGTATCTTCATTTCATATTTGCATCCAATTGCAGTCAAACTGTCAAACTTTGAGGATATGTAATATTTCTGATCCTTGGTATTTGTATGAGTGATTACTGATTCCAACTATCCACATCAGTCCATTGTCAATGAAAAGTGAGTTATCTCCCTTGTCTGAAGGGAACCTATTTCTTTAATTGAATAGCAGGTATATAAGATTTAGAGAACCAAATATATCTAGTGATAGCAATATATTATTTCCCTTTTATTTTTGATTCGTGTTCCTAAGAATTATTTCCCTTGTCTCTGACAAAGTTATTTCCCTATATTTTACAACTGGTATATCAGATTCAGATATCCATATTAGTCCAGTGACAACAATTACTATGAATTATCTCCCTTGTCTTTGACTAAGTTATTTCTCTTTATTTTTCAGCTGGTATATCAGATTCAGATAACCATATTAGTCCAGTGACCACAATTACTATGAATTATCTCCCTTGTCTTTGACTAAGTTATTTCTCTTTATTTTTCAGCTGGTATATCAGATTCAGTTAACCTTATTAGTTCAGTGACCACAATTACTATGAATTATCTCCCTTGTCTTTGACTAAGTTATTTCCCTTTATTTTACAGCTGGTATATCAGATTCAGACAACCATATTAGTCCAGTGACCACAATAAATCCTGTTACAACTTATGTAGATGAGTAAGTAAAAAAAATCAATTAAATGTATTGCCTAATTGTCATTTGTTTACAGATAATGTAACACATGCAGTGGTGGATCCAGCCATTTTAAAAAGGGGGGGGGGGGGGGGGGGGGGGGTTCCCAACCCAGAGTAAAGGGGGGTTCCAACTATATGCTCCCATTCAAATGCATTGATCGGCCAAAAAAAAGGGGGGGTTCCAACCCCCAGAACCCCCCCCCCCCCCCCCCCCCCCCTCTGGATCCGCCACTGACATGATTAAATAGTTTCTTATAACAATTGGTTATTATGCTTGATGCCTGAAGATTTGAATCGATACGCTTATATATATAATTTAATTTTGGATGTAATGCGTCTTCTGATTGGCTGACGTTGTTTTGTTTATTACCTCATAGACATAATTTAGTCTTGTGACTGTGAGATCATCAACGCTTTTTCATGGTTTACTGAGGTTTAAAATGGAATTTGGAATTAAATTATTAGAAATAACTGTAATAGGATAGGTTACCAATAGCAGGGAAAAAAACATCAAAGAATTAAAACATTTGCCAATAGCAGGGGAAAAAAACATTAAAGAATTGAAAAGGTTGCCAATAGCAGGGGAAAAAACATCAAAGAATTAAAAAGTTTGCCAATAGCAGGGGAAAAAACATCAAAGAATTGTTTGATTGGTCAAATAAGAATCACGTTAAGATTAACAGCACAATTCCTGTGCTCACGTGTAGTCAGGGGGGGTTTATGGTGTTTGGATAAATATACCCCTCCTGAAAATGTTGAAAATACAATTTAAGACTGATGAAGTCAGGACTCAGATTTAAGCTCGAAGCATCATGAATCCAAAATAATAATCCTTAGAGACATACAGATACAGCAAGATAAGTTTTATCTCTTGAAAAGAATAATTTAACACATTTACAATCTTTTATATTTATTTTTTTCAGAAATTCACAACAGGAATCAGATTCCAAAGAGGGTAAGTTTGAATAATCTTGGAAATTCCCTCTGTCGTTTTCCCATTCAACTTCTTTTTCCGATATGTGAACATCTTTTGATAGAATATCAGATTTGAAAACATGGTAAAGATTCTGCCAATTATTTCAAAAGGGTCGAAATTATTTGTCCCAGAAAGCAAAGACTATTCTTATTTCATAAATGCAACAACAAAAGCATAGCTTCATTAATTAGAACATTTTTTGCTACCCAATTTCAAACAATGGAATTCAGGCTTGTATAGTCAACGGTTTTATTTTCCAAAATTGATCCTGCAAGAGAGGGGTGTGGATTAAAGAGTACATTTGGCAAGAACATTTGATTTTGAGAGGTTTGTTTACTTTCTGCCATGTTTGTTAATGGATAATTGTAGAGGACACTCTTATCTCTGTGTCAACAGTTTATTAGGAGTTATCCTTAGTACGTGAGGAAGACAAGAATAGCATAAAACTGAGAATGGAAATGGGGAATATTTTAAAGAGACCCACCATAGAGCAGACAACAGCTGAAGGCCACCAATGGGTCTTCAATGCAGCAAGAAACTCCCACACCCAGAGGTGTCCTTCAGGTAGCCCCTAAACAATATGTATACTAGTTCAGTGATAATGGACGTCATACTAAACTGCGAATTTATACACAAGAAATTAAAATTAAAATCATACAAGACTAACAAATGCTAGAGGCTCCTGACTTGGGACAGGCGCAAAATTGCCGCATTTTTTACATGTACATGTATTATATTCTGTTATCATAGATGAAAAGAAGAACACAGCTGGTAAATGAAAATCAGCTATTTAATAGAGTGTGTGAAATTTATGCTAGTAATGTGTGTCTGCTTCAAAAAAAGTTTCTAGATTACTGCTTATTCATAATTATTCGTTTGATACTAATTTTCGCGGTTTTTGTGGGTACTAGTGAATCACGAATTCAAATGTTTAATGAATTACACATTTTCTAAAGGCTGTGTTTGCAGAGATTTTCAAAACCAGAAAATCAAATATCCACAAAAAATACTGGTTTTCCTTAATCCACGAAAATTGATACCCATGAAAACAAATGAATCCACAGTAGTATATAGAGAACTTTGGGTTTATATCCATTAAAAATCTACAATTATGCACATCTTTATGACACAATTCAAGGGTAAGCCTGACAACTATATTCATGCATGTCAAATTTACCCAATTCATGAAATTTGTAGTGAGGAAATATCAGATTCATTGATATAGTGTATAGTCCAGCTACTTGCATTTAAGGTGGTACCTAACACTACAGGGAGGTAACTCTGTAAAATCAGCTAAACGTTTTAATTAGGTTGTGTTGTTTAGGGAATATTAAGCTTCTCAATGATCAAAATTAGTGTTTGTCAAACTGCTATATAACCAGTGTAATTTTTCTGATAAAATGGTTGGTTCAAATTTTTTGAAATTTTTATATTTTTGTCAAATTGTCGAAGTAAATATTTTGTCAAAATTTTATGAAAATTAAACGAGCCAAATAAATTTTAGTCAAGGTGTTGGGTACCACCTTAACAAATGATCAGCACTTCAAACATTTATTATCAACAACAGTCCATTGAAGTGTTTTAATCATGTTTGAAATTTAAAGATGTTGTTAATTCAAGTTATGTAGACTTTAATAATTAAGGGGCCTCTGTGGCCGAGTGGTCAAAGTAGTCCTACTAATGACATCAGTAGTTGTTACTTTATCATATGGTACACAAATAATTAAAAAAAAACAATATGTGTTGGCCTAGATAAGTTTTTAAATGTATTTAACATTGAAAACGCTCCAAATTATCTCCCTTTGGTACAAAAATGCCATTTTTTGGCATTAGAATTGAAATATCTTTTTTTACTCATCGGTGACCTATATTTTTTATTATTATTTTCAATTAAGCTGTTCTTAAACTAAACTATTGTAAAATTTGAGCAATTTCTGTAATTAAGTTCTTTTTTTATTTCGATATTACCTCTATTTCTCCTATTAGTTTAACAGAAAAAAGATACCTTTTCAAAAATGTATGCTTCTTTCAAAGACAGATTGTGAGCGTAAATGAACGGTGACCCCATTTTTTTATTTTACTTTTCTATTAAGTATAAGATAAAGTTCATTTATAGAAAAATATAGCAATATTCTATAGAAAATAAAAAATTCAATTGAGACCCACGAGCCTCCTTAAGCTAAACATTTTGTTTATGTGAGTTTCCATGGCATTAGATTTTATTATTTACATTCAGTTTGGTTTTTGTTGCTGCTATTTCAACTCAAGATTTGCTAGTATATATAATTGACATTTTTGTTAACTTTTAACATCTTAAATGCTATTCATAAACTATGTAAACTTTTATATTATATATAGATTAAACCGCTGTGTCAAGTGTGATAAGGTATTTCTCCACTGGAGACTGTTAAACTTTCTAATTTAAAACATGGGGATTGCCGAGAAATTAAAATTTGAGAAATAAGGAATTGCAAGAAATTTGGTGATATAATCCATCTCTGATGATTTGTAGAAAATTTGTAGCCAAACTTAATATCTCCATTTTCCTGACATTTTAATCATAAATACAGAGAAAAGCAAGTGCATTTTGATGCCTCGTTCACACGTACCTTTAGTTCGAAACGAATTTGAATCGAATGCGAATCGAATTCGCTAATCGCGTTCACACACTCTTGTTTTTATACGACCGCAAAAATTTTAATTTTTTGGTCGTATATTGCTATCACGTTGGCGTCGTCGTCGTCCGAATACTTTTAGTTTTCGCACTCTAACTTTAGTAAAAGTGAATAGAAATCTGTGAAATTTAAACACAAGGTTTTATGACCACAAAAGGAAGGTTGGGATTGATTTTGAGAGTTTTGGTCCCAACATTTTAGGAATTAGGGGCCAAAAAGGGCCCAAATAAGCATTTTCTTGGTTTTCGCACTATAACTTTAGTTTAAGTGAAAAGAAATCTATGAAATTTTGACAAAAGGTTTATCAACACAAAAGGAAGGTTGGGATTGATTTTGGGCGTTTTAGTTCAAACAGTTTAGGAATTAGGGGCCAAAAAAGTGCCCAAATAAGCATTATTCTTGGTTTTCGCACAATAACTTTAGTATAAGTAAATGGAAATCAATGAAATTTAAACACAAGGTTTATGACCACAAAAGGAAGGTTGGGATTGATTTTGGGAGTTGAGGTCTGAACAGTTTAGGAATTAGGGGCCAAAAAGGGGCCCAAGTAAGCATTATTCTTGGTTTTCGCACCATAACTTTAGTTTAAGTAAATAGAAATCTATGAAATTTAAACACAAGGTTTATGACCACTAAAGGAAGGTTGGGTTTGATTTTGGGAGTTTTGGTCCCAACAGTTTAGGAATAAGGGGCCCAAAGGGTCCAATATTGAACTTTGTTTGATTTCATCAAAAATTGAATAATTGGGGTTCTTTGATATGCCGAATCTAACTGTGTATGTAGATTCTTAATTTTTGGTCCCGTTTTCAAATTGGTCTACATTAAGGTCCAAAGGGTCCAAAATTAAACTTAGTTTGATTTTAACAAAAATTGAATCCTTGGGGTTCTTTGATATGCTGAATCTAAAAATGTACTTAGATTTTTGATTATTGGCCCAGTTTTCAAGTTGGTCCAAATCGGGTCCAAAATTAAACTTTGTTTGATTTCATCAAAAATTGAATAATTGGGGTTCTTTGATATGCCAAATCTTACTGTGTATGTAGATTCTTAATTTTTAGTCCCGTTTTCAAATTGGTCTACATTAAAGTCCAAAGGGTCCAAAATGAAACTAAGTTTGATTTTAACAAAAATTGAATTCTTGAGCTTTTTTGATATGCTGAGTCTAAACATGTACTTAGATTTTTGATTATGGGCCCAGTTTTCAAGTTGGTTCAAATCAGGATCCAAAATTATTAGGGCCCCGCCAAAGGCGGGTCCCCTATAGTGATCAGTCTGTCCGTCCGTCCGTCCGTCCGTAACACTTTGTGTCCGCTCCATATCTAGAGAACCATTATGATTTCATACTTTATACTTTACATGTTTATTAACCACCACCAGAGGGCGTGTCATGATGTATGTACAACTTCCTAGGTCAAAGGTCAAGGTCAAAAAACTTTGGTTTCAGTTGACAACACTGTGTCCTGTGGTGAAGATCGTGTCCGCTCTATATCTTGAGAACCGTTATGATTTCAAAGTTTATACTTGACATGTATATGAACCAACACCAGAGGGTGTGTCATAATTTATGAACGACTGCCTAGGGCAAAGTTCAAGGTCAAAAACTTTGGTTTCAGTTGACAACCCCATGTCCTATGGTAAAGATTGTGTCCGCTCTATATCTTGAGAACCGTTATCATTTCAAAGTTTATACTTGACATGTATATAAACCAACACCAAAGGGTGTGTTATAATTTATGTGCAACTTCCTAGGTCAAAGGTCAAGGTCAAAAACTTTGGTTTCAGTTGACAACCCCATGTCCTATGGTAAAGATCGTGTCCGCTCTATATCTTGAGAACTGTTATCATTTCAAAGTTTATACTTGACATGTTTATAAACCAACACCAAATTGTGTGTCATAATTTATTTACAACTTCCTAGGTCAAAGGTCAAGGTCAAAAACTTTGGTTTCAGTTGACAAACCCATGTCCTATGGTAAAGATACAATTTTTTAATGCACAGCGGGGCCCACAGAGATGGCTCCCATCTCAATGATATCTAGTTATATTAAGTATTGTGCAATAGCAAGAAATTTTCAATTGCACAGTATTGCGCAATAGCAAGAAATCTTCAATTGCACAGTATTGTGCAATAGCAAATATTTTCAATTGCACAGTATTGTGCAATAGCAAGAAATATCTAATTGCACAATATTGTGCAATAGCAAGAAATTTTCAATTGATCGGAGTTATCTTTCTTTGTCCAGAATAGTAGTTGACTCAACTTAAATCATTGTTTTATACAATATACAATGTATATTCACTTTTACTACCAACTGATAAATTAAAACAATCTTTACCATTCAGTGATAACAAGCACCTTTTGTTACATTTTAATATTTTATGATGTATTTAAATGAGTAGTTATTGTTGCAAACTCCATTAGAAATTTGAATTGAGATCAGTTTTGGAAAAAGGGAAAGGGGGATGTGAAAAAAAAAATGGGGGGGGGGGGTTAAATTTTTCTCACTTCAGATTTCATAAATAAAAAGAAAATTTCTTCAAACATTTTTTTGAGAGGATTAATATTCAACAGCGTAGTGAATTGCTCAAAGGCAAAAAAAGTATTTTAAGTTCATTAGACCACATTCATTCTGTGTCAGAAACCTATGCTGTGTCAACTATTTAATCACAATCCAAATTTAGAGCTGAATCCAGCTTAAATGTTGTGTCCATACTTGCCCCAACCGTTCAGGGTTCAACTTCTGCGGTCGTATAAAGCTGTGCCCTGCGACGCATCTGGTTTAATTTCGATTTGATTCGAATTGACAGTAAAGGGAATTGACACGCATTCCAATTCAAATTAAAATTGATGTTAGGACGTTAAACGTTTCGAATGCGAATTAAACTAATTCGAATTAGTTAATACGAATTATTTCAAATTATGTGTAAACTCAGCTTAAGTCACCATTGGATTTTGACCAATGATGAACTGAAATCATAGGAAACACACATTGACTTTTAAAAAAAGATAATCAATTCGTTGAGGAAAATTTATTGCAAACCAAATGAAACTTTTCCACAGAGTCATCTCCTCTTGTTAAACATATTTAAACTTTTGTATTTATTCAATGGAACAATAAAACTGACAAAAGTTTAAAGTCCTATGACCAAGAGGTGATGACTGGAAAAGTTCAATTTGGTTTGCAATGAACTTTTTAAAGTTGATTTGCTCACTCAACATGCCAAAAAATATGTTAAGTTCCTAAGAACACAAAATGTCATATGGTTTCAATAAGTACTCTTTCAAATTAGCAAGCAGAGGCTTCTTTTATTTTGAATATTTTAAAGATGATAAAATAGTTTGCAGAAGTACCGGTATTTGCATATTCTGTATATTCATTTTCAACATCACCTAAAACAAAGACTTGAGTTATATAAATATTATATCTAAATATAATTGATTTTGATAATTATATTTCAGAATCTGGATCTGGTATGTCCTTCCAGCTGGTGTCCAGTGAAGATCAGGGAAGAATTAACTTTTGGGTAGGATTTAAATATCATAGCTTCTTTCTTTGAATCTTGTCTATTACCTTTTCATATCTTTGAGAAATTTTATAATGCCCCACGACGAAATCTCAAGGGGCATATAAATTTACCCCTGTACGTCGGTTTGTAGTTCTTTGTCCGTCCAACTGTCCAGATACATTGTTTGTCCAGCTATACCCCCCTACAGTTTTAAAGGTACAACTTTTATATTTTGTTGGCTGTTCATACACATGGATATGCATGGCCACAGGATTTGATTTCTTTTAGATTTTCTGAAAATGACAGGTAGTTGGACTTAGTCATGTATTTGGTACTAGCTGCATTAAGAGATCAGTGGAAATTGACCTCCTGACGTGGGACAGGCACTGAAATGCTGCTGGGTTAAACATGTTTTCTGATATCTCTAACTCAACCCTCCCCCTATACATCTAGGCAATATAGAATAAACAAACATACACAAATATCAATGTATTATTTTATATCTAATTGAGCAATTGTCCCACTAACTGTTTTAAAGGTTTTTACCACAATTTTCTGAAATATAAATGACAACACACAAGAAATAAACAAAATAAATGAATGTTGTAATAGTCAATAGATGAATGTTGTAATAGTCAATAGATGAATGTTGTAATAGTCAATAGATGAATGTTGTAATAGTCAATAGATGAATTTAGTAAAAGTCAATAGACGAATGTTGTAATAGTCAATAGATGAATGTTGTAATTGTCAATAGATGAATGTTGTAATAGTCAATAGATGAATGTTGTAATAGTCAATAAATGAATGTTGTAATAGTCAATAGATAAATGTTGTAATAGTCAATAGATGAATGTTGTAATAGTCAATAGATGAATTTAGTAAAAGTCAATAGATGAATGTTGTAATAGTCAATAGATGAATGTTGTAATTGTCAATAGATGAATGTTGTAATAGTCAATAGATGAATGTTGTTGTAATCAATAGATGAATGTTGTAATAGTCAATAGATGAATGTTGTTGTAATCAATAGATGAATGTTGTAATAGTCAATAGATGAATGTTGTAATAGTCTATAGATGAATGTTGTAATATAGTCAATAGATGAATGTTGTAATAGTCAATAGATGAATGTTGTAATAGTCAATATATGAATGTTGTAAAAGTCAATAGATGAATGTTGTAATAGTCAATAGATGAATGTTGTAATAGTCAATAAATGAATGTTGTAATAGTCAATAGATGAATGTTGTAATAGTCAATAAATGAATGTTGTAAAAGTCAATAGATGTATGTTATAATAGTCAATAGATGAATGTTGTAATAGTCAATAGATGAATGTTGTAAAAGTCATCATATTTAGTATCCTATGTTACTTTTTAGGTGGTTGCAGAATTAACTACTACAGACCCAGCAGGTTCAGAGATTGACCTTGGGTTGTCTCCTGGTGGCAAGGTTAAAGTTGTTATTAGTTCTACAATAAAACTGGAGAGCTTAGTCAGGTATTTACAGTCAAACCTGTATGTTAAGGTCATCCCCAAGTCCAGAGAAAACTGACCTTACAAGAGAAGGTGACCATTCAATTAAGGATAAAAATTACAATTTTGTGAAGGGTTGTGACAATGAAACCTTGTGTAATCAACTGCTCTGAGACCATTTGGCAGACATCTCTCATACTCAATAGGATTGTTAGCTATCAGGTGGTGTTGACATAGTTAACTTGGCAAAAGTCTTTCATACTCAATAGGATTGTTAGCTATCAGGTGGTGTTGACATAGTTAACTTGACAAAAGTCTCTCATACTCAATAGGATTGTTAGCTATCAGGTGGTGTTGACATAGTTAACTTGACAAAAGTCTCTCATACTCAATAGGATTGTTAGCTATCAGGTGGTGTTGACATAGTTAACTTGACAAAAGTCTCTCATACTCAATAGGATTGTTAGCTATCAGGTGGTGTTGACATAGTTAACTTGACAAAAGTCTCTCATACTCAATAGGATTGTTAGCTATCAGGTGGTGTTGACATAGTTAACTTGACAAAAGTATCTCATACTCAATTGGATTGTTAGCTATCAAGTGGTGTTGACATAGTTAACTTGACAAAAGTCTCTCATACTCAATAGGATTGTTAGCTATCAGGTGGTGTTGACATAGTTAACTTGACAAAAGTCTTTCATACTCAATAGGATTGTTAGCTATCAGTTGGTGTTGACATAGTTAACTTGACAAAAGTCTCTCATACTCAATAGGATTGTTAGCTATCAGGTGGTGTTGACATAGTTAACTTGACAAAAGTCTCTCATACTCAATAGGATTGTTAGCTATCAAGTGGTGTTGACATAGTTAACTTGACAAAAGTCTCTCATACTCAATAAGATTGTTAGCTATCAGGTGGTGTTGACATAGTTAACTTGACAAAAGTCTCTCATACTCAATAGGATTGTTAGCTATCAGGTGGTGTTGACATAGTTAACTTGACAAAAGTCTCTCATACTCAATAGGATTGTTAGCTATCAAGTGGTGTTGACATAGTTAACTTGACAAAAGTCTCTCATACTCAATAGGATTGTTAGCTATCAAGTGGTGTTGACATAGTTAACTTGACAAAAGTCTCTCATACTCAATAGGATTGTTAGCTATCAGGTGGTGTTGACATAGTTAACTTGACAAAAGTCTCTCATACTCAATAGGATTGTTAGCTATCAGGTGGTGTTGACATTGTTAACTTGACAAAAGTCTCTCATACTCAATAGGATTGTTAGCTATCAGGTGGTGTTGACATAGTTAACTTGACAAAAGTCTCTCATACTCAATAGGATTGTTAGCTATCAAGTGGTGTTGACATAGTTAACTTGACAAAAGTCTCTCATACTCAAAAGGATTGTTAGCTATCAAGTGGTGTTGACACAGTTAACTTGACAAAAGTCTCTCATACTCAATAGGATTGTTAGCTATCAGGTGGTGTTGACATAGTTAACTTGACAAAAATCTCTCATACTCAATAGGATTGTTAGCTATCAGGTGGTGTTGACATAGTTAACTTGACAAAAGTCTCTCATACTCAATAGGATTGTTAGCTATCAAGTGGTGTTGACATAGTTAACTTGACAAGTCTCTCATACTCAATAGGATTGTTAGCTATCAAGTGGTGTTGACATAGTTAACTTGACAAAAGTCTCTCATACTCAATAGGATTGTTAGCTATCAGGTGGTGTTGACATAGTTAACTTGACAAAAGTCTCTCATACTCAATAGGATTGTTAGCTATCAGGTGGTGTTGACATAGTTAACTTGACAAAATTCTCTCATACTCAATAGGATTGTTAGCTATCAGGTGGTGTTGACATAGTTAACTTGACAAAAGTCTCTCATACTCAATAGGATTGTTAGCTATCAGGTGGTGTTGACATAGTTAACTTGACAAAAGTCTCTCATACTCAATAGGATTGTTAGCTATGAAGTGGTGTTGACATAGTTAACTTGACAAAAGTCTCTCATACTCAATAGGATTGTTAGCTATCAAGTGGTGTTGACATAGTTAACTTTTAGATATGGATTTTATACCATCATAAAGAACAAAAAACAAACACAAGTACATTTGCAAGAAAATGATAAATGTTTTTCTATAATCTGAAACGGCAAACAAAAAATTTAATAAGATAAAAACAAACCAGTGGTAGATTAAATGGTACATATGAATTTATATAAGAAAATCTTGGTACTGTTTTAATAAAGATTGGTTCTCTTTTTGGGAATATATGTGATGTGTATATATATTATTACAAAATGCATATGTATACCAATTTCTTTGCAGAGAAGCAAGGTCATTAGGTCCAATCCGATCCTTTGAGATGCAGATTTCTCCAACAGACCCAAACCATTTTTACATAGGAACAGATGGGGTAAGATTATGTATTTTTTATGTCTTTTTTATAATATTAATTGTTATATTTTTTTATTGATTTCCATCTTATCTGTTCAGTGTTTGCAATTTAATTTTTGACTAAAATTTTGCTAGCATCTTTTCTTTAGTTTATTGACAATAAAGTATGTGCTGCCTGCCAAATTTTCCATGTATTCAAAATAATTTAAGCAGCAACTTGTTATTTTCCTTTAATTTACTTGATGGTTTCACTGCCTTTCGTATATTATCTGTTTAAGAATATTTGACATTTTATATATTATTTTTTAGGGATATGTACTACACGGATTGAGATTTGGTAACAGAGCTTTTCCAAGAACATTCTCAGCTTTATCAGGTATTATTTACTATAAATATAGACAAAAATACCTTTGTTTTAATAGTGGGTCTCATTGGGGTCTAAGCGTGATGCGGGATTGTCGATTTTTCGTAAACATGAAAGTCAAGTTATTGTGTCGTGAAAACGGGAAATGAGGTCTTGCGGGACCAGGGAAATGACAAAAAATGAGAATTGCTTACGCACATAGTGTAAGCAGGATATGGGAATCTAACAAAACAGTAAGCGGGATCCGGGATCGGAACCCCCCAATGAGACCCCTTAATAAATATATTTGAAATTTAAAGATTACATATAGTTGCATTAGTAGATATCTATCTGGATCTTGTTGCAAGAAACTTATTAAGTAACCTTTGAAAACCGTTGGAAGATAATGCTTTTAAAGGTTTTAAGGGCAAAAATTATTGAAATGGTAAGATGGAGGGACAAGAAAAGCTGTGTGAAGAATTTTGAATTAAAGTTTAATTCTTTTTCCCCAAATTTATCTATGCTGTGTAAAAAAATTTGACAAGTGAACATTAATATATGTTATCCTTCACTAATTCAAAAAATGACTCAGAAGATTTTTTTGTGTAGGTGGTGTAAACACAATTTCCCCACAACATATGAAAATACATACACGGTTAGGGCAACATTCTTACCCATCTTTTATAAGACAAAGAACAATAATAACAACAATTTGTCTTTGTTATCCACCAGTATTTCGATTAATTGTTGAAGCATGGTCATCAACCCTGCATCCTTACTTTTCATCAGAAATAGATGTCAAATATTTTGTCTTTTTTCCAACATGATTAATACAAAAGGTTTTGAATAATCATGTTGATGAAACTGAATTCATTGTAAGTCTCTACAAAAATATGGAAATTGAAACATTAATGTAGTACTTTGGTAGGAATTTTCAGTAATGTGAGTAAATAGGATTAAATTAATGACATCGATTATTTTCTTGTTTGATTTATACCTTTCCTACCAGACAGACTTCAGAAGTTCAGATGTAAAAGATACTATATCTGAAGTCAGACTTCAGGTTTCAGATATAGTAAAATTTACATTTGAAGTTTGAAGACTTGAAGCAAAAATATAAGATAAAATACAAATATAGTATGATATATGTCTGACAAACTAATGTCTTCAGAAAATCTGAAGGATGTGATTTGACAGATCTATTATAATAATTCAATGTAAAATGACCTTATAATTATTCTAATATGATACGCTTCTTTCGCTTTGTAAACAACACAGTGATAAAATTCTAGATGCAAACACTTTAGGTTATTTTATTTTGTTTCAGATTCTCCTGTTGATGTAAGAAGTATAGATTTTTCACCTTTTGGTCATCCATGTTTTCTGGTAAGTTACTTATGGAACACCAGTTCTATAATATATTCCATTCTCATTTATTTTAGACCCCAGCCTAAGAAAGTAGAGGGACACTATGCTTTAAGGTCTGTGTGTCTGTCCCTTATCAATCAAATTTGTAGTTTAATTTGGTTTATGGTAATATGAGCTTGAAACTTTGTACACATATTCTAAACTTTAAATATATGCAAAATAAGGGTGTTTTGACTAAGATTTTACAGTTCTCTGTACATGAAAATAAGATAGTAAAAGGAGGGTAAAGTGTCCTATGGACACATACTTGATTGTCTGGTGCCTTAATGTCTTCTGTATAGTGAAACATTTCAAAAATTCAGCTTTTATCTTTTTAAATCATGATGTTTGAAAAATGACAGGTGATGCTTGATCTACTAGTATTTTATAATATGCCAGATACTGATCAAGTCAGTGGGTTTCCCCTAGCTCTATGGTTTTATTCAACAAAAAATGTACAAATGTATAAAAAGTCACATTAGCTTATCCGGCAAGCATGCTTAATGTTGAAAATAACAATTTATTATTATTTCAAAATTGAATATATTTTCATCTGTTATTTCATTGTTATTTCAGGCATCAACAGCAGAAGGTTGTGTTCACTTATTTGGGACCAAATCAGGTAAATTTCATTTCACTTTAATTATGCAAAAAAACATATTTGTGATTGAAATATGAATATAGGCTAGAAATTTATAAAATGTTTATGAGCTATTATACCTTTCGTTGTTGTCTTTTTCAGTACAGCAAGTTTTCTTTTATTGAAAATAAGTCTTTTGTATATTCACATGCTCAGTATTTTCATGTATTTACCTTAAATATTTTGTGAAACTCTAGAATATGACGTCAGCTCAAAAGGTTTTTTACATAGACTTATTCTAGGAAAAATGCATAACCTCAGACAATTACATAGAATTTTAAATGCCTTAAATTAAATTAATGACACTTAAAACAGATTTAACTGTTATTTTACACCTCGTATGGTTTTCTTTCTCACTTACTTGAACAAGCTTCTAGAGATTCTCAGTAATTTATCAATGTATCAATTTTAAACTATTAAAAAGATGACACTATCATACTTTTTAAAGAGATGTTTCTGTAAATAAGAACCAACAGAGATTCATCCTCTGTACTGATTTGTTTTTTATCCAGATATATATGTTTTAGATGGTAAGATTAGAGATGTGTGTCTGTTTTTCAGATAACCTCACTCCAGAGATGCACATATTTTATATGAGTTTATCCTTCACTTGTATTTTAATACATGTTATTTGTGTAAATAACGTTTTTAAAGCAAAAAAAAAAGATTTGCATATCTTACTATTTCATAATGTGATATCTATATTAATAAATTAATATTAATTTTACACAAACTTGATTTCACAAAAACAGTTTTATAAGTTTTATTAACAGCAATTTAATATGGAATAATAATTGATAAACTGCAGGCTGTTACTTTTGGTAATTTTGTTTATACATAGATGGACAAGAATTATTTTTATACCCCACGCAACGAAGTTGCGGAGGGTATAATGTTTTTGACCCGTCCGTCCGTCAGTCCGTCCGTCCGTCCGTCAGTCCTGTTTCTTGTCATCACAACTCCTCTCAAACCACACAACAGAATTTTACGAAACCTTTTCAGATAATAAGGACATACTATGTCGTTGTGCATATCGACGGGAAATTGCAATTCAATTTTTTTTCAAGGAGTTATGCCCCTTTGAACTTATTTACTTTAATGTACTACTGCAACAGTTTGTCATCGCAACTCCTCTCAAACCACACAACAGAATTTCATGAAACCTTTTCAGATAATAAGGACATACTATGTAGTTGTGCATATCGACGGGAAATTGCGATTAAATTTTTTTTCTAGGAGTTACGCCCCTTTGAACTTATTTACTTTAATGTACTACTGCAACAGTTTGTCATCGCAACTCCTCTCAAACCACACAACAGAATTTCACGAAATCTTTGTATATGAAAAGGACATATTATGTAGTTGTGCATATCGACGGGAAATTACGATTCAATTTTATTTCTAGGAGTTACGCCCCTTTGAACTTATTTGCTTCAATGTACTACTGCAACAGTTTGTCATCGCAACTCCTCTGAAACTACATAACAGAATTTCATGAAACCTTTTCAGATAATAAGGACATACTATGTAGATGTGCATATCGACAGGAAATCACGATTCAATTTTTTTTCTAGGAGTTGCACCTCTTTGAACTTATTTGCTTTAAGGTACTACTTCAACAGTTTGTCATCTCAACTCCTCTGAAACCACACAACAGAATTTCATGAAACTTTGTAGATAATAAGGACATACTACGTAGATGTGCATATCAACAGGAAATTACGATTCAATTTTTTTTCTAGGAGTTATGCCCCTTTGAACTTATTTGCGTCAATGTACTTCTGCAACAGTTTGTCATCTCAACTCCTCTGAAAACACACAACAGAATTTCATGAAATTTTGTAGATAATAAGGACATACTATGTAGATGTGTATATTGACAGGAAATTATTATTCAGTATTTTTTCTTATACAATTTTTTTTTCTTATACTTATTTAATTTCTCCAATGACAATGTGGGGACGTGGGGTATGTGAGCGTGCTCACTAAGGTTCTTTAATTTTTAATGCAATTTTCTTGTTAACTTTTATGCAAAATTTACTAAACCATGTAATCAAATTATCTGTGATATTTGTTCCCCTCAGTAACAAAACAAATTACCCCCAAAATAAAAAAAATTGTGTCTTGTTAAAGATTCATAAAACTATAAAGATATCTAAGCCTTCTCCTTAATATTTTGCATGATTCAAAACTTGTGGATATGGTATAAAAGACAAAAAAATATAAATCAAGTTTATTATCTTTTATCTATTCATTTAATCGCATAAACAATTATGTGATGAAGGATATCAGCAACATAATATATTTGAATATTTTTTAAGAAAAACCTTTGTTGACTTGGCCTTCCAAGATATGGGGAACAAGGAACTTGAGATGTGTACGTTGGTCACGTAGTAGACCTTGTGTGTTTTATGTGCTGGACGACCAATCTAAACTATATACATTTGACATTTTGGAAGGGGATGCAATGCCTGCAAAAATGGAAAATTTGTCTAAAGAAAAGTAAGTGTCAGAAATATAAAATGATTTAGAGATTATTGATTTATTTTGATTCATTTATTTTCGTGGATGCCAATTTTTCGTGGAGGAAGGAAAACTTACATGTTCGTGGATTTTTTATTTCGTGGTTTTACCGTAAAATGCATACAAGCCTAAAGAAAATATGTCATTCGTTGAACATTTTATTTCTTGGTTCAAAAGAGGGACGAAAGATACCAAAGGGACAGTCAAACTCATAAATCTAAAACAAACTGACAACGCCATGGCTAAAAATGAAAAAGACAAACAGAAAAACAATAGTACACACGACACAACATAGAAAACTAAAGAATAAACAACACGAACCCCACCAAAAACTAGGGGTGATCTCAGGTGCTCCGGAAGGGTAAGCAGATCCTGCTCCACATGTGGCACCCGTCGTGTTGCTTATGTGATTACAAATCCGGTAAATAGTCTAATTCGGTAGGTCATATTCATGAAAGGGACATATCCGATATCATTTGTGAAACGGTTATTTCATAACAGTCAACCAACTCGTGATGGCGTCCGTTAAACCTACGAAGGGATGATTTCAACTTCACCATTTGGAACTCTTGGTTTAATAGCTTCCTTGTGAGCAGCAAACCTCTATCAAGAAAATCATGATAGGAAATGCAAGCACGGGAATATCGTATCAATTGGGAGATATATAACTGTATTCATGAAATCCAGGAAAATTGATATCCAACGAATAATAATGAATGAACAGTAGTTTTACACTCTTAACAACAGACACCATTGAGTTAACATTTTATTTTTACACTCCCAATCAATTTTTGTAAATTGAGATGCATTGAATTGTAACTTTGTTTTAATAAGATCTTTTTTTAACCTATTCAAACTATATTTTCGTTTAAACAATGGATGTATTAATACAATCATGAAATTGTTTGTTCTACAACATAAATTTTACCCACAAAAAATAAATATTTTTCTTTATTGAAATCCTAATGAATGTAGATATCATAGCACTATGTTGGTTTGTATAAAAGACAAAAATATATAAAAAAAAATCCTACTTGATACAGAATGATATTTTCACATTTTTATTTCAGTGTTATACATATAGCCTTTACACCGCACATAAATGTTACAGGAAGGCATCCTCAGATGGTGAGTTTGTAAAATGAGAATGTGATGGTAAAATTGGGAACATTAATGTATAAAAGGGGAATAAATTTGGTATAAATGTGCCAATAAAATTGAGAATGGAAATGGGGAATGTGTCAAAGAGACAACAACCCGACCATAGAAAAAACAACAGCAGAAGGTCACCAACAGGTCTTCAATGTAGCGAGAAATTCCCGCACCCGGAGGCATCCTTAAGCTGGCCCCTAAACAAATATATACTAGTTCAGTGATAATGAACGTCATACTAAACTGTTTGTTTACATATTTGTTTGTTTTATAGTGATTAAGATAATAACACAATGTTGACTGCTGTTCCCCTATTTATTGATATTTTTACCTATTATGTCTGCTTGTTATATTCTCGCATCATTGTCAATAAACTTTTGACGTCAAACAACAATCACTTTTCCTTTGTGGCGTCAGACATTTTTTTTGTGAAGTCAAAATTTTATGGAAACCTCTGTGATGTCCAGCAATTCCTACATTGTGCAATGTTTTATAAAATATTTTTCTTATTTTACCTACAGCTTGTGAGTCAAGAAGATGGCACAATACAAATACACACAATATCTAAAGAGTATCGAGAACAACAAACACTTGAAGATGATTTCTTACCAAGCTATCTGGACAAATTCTGATTTGATGGTCCTCTCAAGACAAATAGGAGTAACGTAACCCTTCAAGTTATATAGCACAAATTCTTTTCATGTAGTCAATTTCATGAATATCATTAAAACAATGCTTCAGGACCAATGAATAGGAGCAGATGACATTTGTGAATTATTTGATTGGCTCTATTTACTTGTTTATTTGAAATGAAATGGCAGACATCAACTGAGCAACAAGAGATGACAAATGCATGTGCATGCATACATGTACAAGCTGTGTATTAGATTATAATTACTTCGAAGTCATAATTTGAAAGGGATAGTCTAGATTTTCTGATTGATGTCCTTTGAATGTATGAAGGATATGATTAAAATACTTGTGCCAATTTGTAAGATTGAGAAATCATGTCATCAGTTGTTATAGCATATGTATGTGTTAGCTGCGGAATGGAGGCGCTTATGGGCCTCATGATATATTTTTACCATCAATGAACCCAGAAAATTGTCAAAAAAGTATCATAAGGATCATAAGAGCTATGGTTCTGCAGCTAATTAATATATGTGTTATTATAGATTTTTATGAGGGTTGAGTTACTTATTGATACATCTGTCTTTCATGCCAGTTATACCAAAACTGAAGGATGTGGTGTCTTTTGTAGTAAGAAGAATAAAAAATCTACAAAAATAGAGCATGTGAATTTGGCAGTTGATTCCATTTCAAAGGGTAACATCCTGGTAATGGATTAAATCACATATCAATGTTAATATTCCGTCCACATATGTTTGTGAGTCCTCATTTTGTCAGTGTTGTTTGAAATGGATTATAAAGTAAGCAAGATATTTGTTTTTATAATTAACATTTTTATTTTCCTTATACATGTAGTTGTTTTATGCATGTTCACACTTCTAAGACTTCAATTTTGTATTTGATTCGATGTACTTATAGAGAGGTGTAGATTTGTTGCATTTATGCAATCTTAATGAATAACATAAAAGAACAACAATGTACCACCTTTTTTTTTTAAATATATGAAAACTGGTACTGCCTGTACTGTATCTGGTTTCTGTATTTATACTTACCTGTGTACCATGTGACTACATATCACCAATTAAAAGCCATCTACAGTCATACATTACTTAACTTCAATACATATATACAACTATTTTTTTATTATTTTGTATGCCCCACCTATAATAGTAGCATGGCATTTTTTCAAGTCTTTATGCATCTGTCTTTCTACTAGCAGATTTAGTTTTTGTTTAAACATGAAGTTGTGGTCACATCAACTTAAAACTCTGTAAGCATGTTCATCATAATGTTAGATTTTGCAATATATATATACTTATATTCAAATCTTGTAAGATCAAATCTATCCACGGGGAAAAAGAACTTAAAAACTTACCTATTGTACTTAAATATATAATGTTGTTTATCATTGACATATCACTTTGTGTACAAGTATTTGATTTTATAAAATACCAAAAAATTGACAGTATTTAAAAAAAAAGTAAAATAAAGGGATTTCATATGTGGTATAGCTAGTTTATGCAAGTATTTTGTTTTTTATTTGTGTTGATGAGTGAATGATAATAAAGACGTTTGAGTTAAGAATTGTACTTAATAAGTAGTGCTTTATTTTGTTTCTTTTGTGTCCGAATAGTGCAAAAAAAAATGTTACAGGTATCTGTTATAATTATAAATTATTTCTTTATTAATTTGTTATTATTTGTGATTAGATTTTCATTGTATGATGCACAGAAGTTACTATTGTGGACAAAGTCCAATTTTGTGTAATCAAATATCAAAGTAAATTACAACAAAATTTTTGTAAAGCTACTCCTTATTTCTGCAAGCCACACCTCATACCTGGAAGTGTCTATGCATGCTTGGTCCCTAAATATAGGTCTATTTGATTATTTTGTTTTATTTAAGCCCTTGCAAAGAAATTAATTAGTTATAAGCATGCCGAAGAAATATTTACACCTTCCATGTAATGATACAATTAATGAAAGTGACTGCCAATTTTACCTAAAGTCATGCTGTTTCTGATAAAACTTTGACAACTTTGAAGTTTCTTTTCATTGAAGATTTTGTAATGATCCTAACTGCATATCATATATAATATTTGATATTTCATACACATTCTTTGGCTAATAATTAAATCAAAATTATATACTTTGCAATGCACACTAAAAAAGTAAGTGCAAATTGAAAAATATATTGGTAGTCTAAAGAAAAGTCATCTGAAACGAAGTCTTTCACCATGGTTATATTGAGTTCAATTACTGAGAATTTACTGTCTCAGTAATTTATGCATATGAGTAAAATTTTGAAAGTGTACACCAAATTGTGTGACTTGTTATAACTTCCTTAAACATTAGAAATTCAACCTATGACCTGACATTATCTTCATTTTGTTGGTATGAGCAATTAAGTTACCCATTATGTTCTTTAGATTCTGAAATGACTAATTTTATGAATATTTCTTGATGAAATTCAAATCCAGCTATCCAAATCAAGAGAATTGAACAATACTGTGTATAATGAAGAATGTTTGGTAATTTATTTTAATGATACTGTAATAGTATAGTAATAGATGTTACATTGTGATATGTAAATACTGTTATCAACACTTTATTATGCTATTGTTTATTTTCTAAAGATCTGAAGTCTATTTTCAATAAATGGATAAAAAAAAAGCTTTTAGTTTTCTTATTTAAAACATGAACAACATTGGTCTCTAGTGGAATTTGAAGAATGAATAATTATTCAATCATTTGGCATTTTGAATGTCATGTTTACCTTCTTTGTCAGTTATTTGTAAACCTTTCAGTTTAAAGGCAATTTAACTTTGACACTTTATATGGACTGATAAAGATATGTTCACATTCATATAATTATATTGCTTGATATAAAGAAGAAGATGTGGTATGATTGCCAACGGGACAACTCTTCACAACAGACTAAATGAAACAGAAATTAACAACTGTAGGTCACAGTACGGCCTTAACAATGAACAAAGCCCATATTGCATAGTCTGTTTTCATTTTAAGACTAGTGGTAATCATATCCCACTCTAAAAAGTGAGGTCTGTATAGTAATCACCTTTTCACTGGATATCTGTTCATTCATCCATCTGTTCTTCCAACAAATACTTTCATCACACTTTTCATCATTACTGTACAGAAGTACTTCTTATATTGTCAACAGCTCAACAGTGGTCAGTTGTAAAATGTGAGTGTTACAGATCTGTCAGATACTGACTTCCTGTTTGCCTATTAATTAAATCTTTCAAAATGTTGAACTAGCTTTTCGTCACATTGTTCTTAGAAATTGTGCAACAGATTGTCTTCATGATTGGTCTGCATCTCATTTATTATAAGTTGGCAAAGTGTGTACCCTTTTATGATCAGTCAGAGACCTGCATCTTGTTATCTGATAAAATGAATTACAAATGGGAAATGCTAAGCAGAACATCACTTCCATTCTTGTTAAATAGTATAATAAAAATTGTTTATTTTTAAATGATTATTGTTGATTAATGCCACAGAATGGATACATTCAGAAATTATGTCACACTGTTGGATAATCACTGTTTTTGATATTATATGTTAAAGCATATATTTTGACCTAAGTTTGCGAAGATTATGTTATTTTTACCGCCATATATTCAGACTAGTTGCCATAGCTGAATCATACAACCTTACACATTACACACCGCATCAACTCGTGGAGGAAACCTCCGAGATCTTGTATTTGTAACAAACCCAACTCTTGTCAAATTTTCGAACAACGTACCAGGTATATCAGGCCACGATATTATCATCACTGACCAGGAATCACCAAGAAAATGCTACATATACAAGGAGGCAAAATGGGACCAAATTAATATAGACATAAAACACACGCTAGTAGAGGTAATGGAAAAACATCAACAAGGAGCTAAGGTGCACCAACTTTTGGACACCTTCAAAAGTCAGCTTCTAAACACCATGAACACAAACATCCCTAATAAAGAAAAAAGATCGAGAAACAACATCCAATGGATCAAACATAAGGATAGAAAAATGCTGAAGAAAAACAGAGGCTAAAAAAGCCAAAAAAAGGCTAACTACAGGTCTTTCCAAAAGAAATGCAAAAAAAAAAAAAAAACAACTCGGGAAAGCAGAGCATCTTTGAGGGCCTAAACAATCACGACACCAAACCATTCTGGAAGTATATTAAATCAAAACGCAAAGACTCAGAAGGACGTCACCATTGATATGATATTAATAGGGCATAACCTCATAAGTGACAGTGAAAGGAAAGCTGAAATTCTACTTGAACTATTCAAGTCAGTCTTCACAACAACACCAGACACAACAAGATAAGAGCCAAAAACAATTTGACACCGATAACTTTTGACCAAACCGGACTTGACAAACTACTGCAAAACACAAATCAAAACAAAGCCTGTGGACCTGACAACATTCTAAACGGCATACTTAAAGAGTGTGCTAAGCAAGTAACACCATTTCTGCAAATTACATTCAATGCTCCCTCTACACAGTTGAAACAGGAGAGATGCAAATATATCCAGTTTCTTCAAAAAAGGAGACAAACGTTTAGCAGAAAACTACGGACCTGTATCCTTAATATCCGTCACCAGCAAAATTCTAGAACACATCATATGCAGGCACATCATAAAACGTCTGGAAAAAAACAAGATCCTTACTTAAACCATGGATTCAAGTCAGGATACTCTTTTTAAACCCAACTTGAAGTTCCACGCCGCAATAAGCCACAATATAAACACTCATTCTTTGTGGAAGCAACCATTCACTGGATAAAATTGAGAATGGAATCCAACTGCCAGATAAAGTTGTGCATGCAGATTTGCCATTCAAGACCGCTCTACAAGAACACCACCCATAACAACAGCGCTCTTCTCCAACGTGTATGAAAGCCTAAATAGGATTCTCCACATTACAATACAGATACAGATCTTGTTTACATTGGTTATAAGAAAAATATCGGTCAATGTTGTATATCAAAAAATAAACAACGTCAATAACAACAACCAGAATTCCTCTCGACCAATCATATCGGCGTATACTCTAATATGCAAATCATATAACAACTATTATAGGATTAAACGACTTTTTAAAGGAGTTTATTTGTGTATTAACTCGACCAATTTACTCACAAACGAAAAAAGTTCATAGGACTTTTATCATATGTTTGTGAGTGACGCAGTCCAATTCATACACCAAAACAAATCTTAGAAATTGCGTTTTATCTTTATAATTTTTAAATATGGAGATATGGAATTTGATTTCTTCACTCGTAATATCTATCACACGTAAATTGTAAATTTGTGGCATTGAATGGACCTTGTGCATGAATATTTATTTTTTTTATTAACGTAAAACAATATACTCCATGATATTTGCTATATAAAAAAATAAACTGAAAAATATCTTTTTTCTTTCAAACAAATGTTTTTGAATATTATTTAATTTAAAGATGAACGAGAACTAAAAATAATTAAATTTTACGTCGTATTTCCTAATATTCATATTATATATAAGAATTATCAGACGGTAAACTCTTCCAGTGTGAAAAAAACCAGTATCAATAAACTTCATTGAGACAACAATGAAATGACAAATTTAACAAAAGGATACCAAGAGTCAGCATATAATCTGCAACAAGAAACAGATATACATGTATTCTTTGCATGATTTGCATATAAGCAAATACGTTAATATTATTGGTTGAGATTGCTTAAGGTAGGGGATCTTGACTTTGTTTAAAAGACTGCAATATTCCCCATTAATGCTGTAAAAATTAGATTTTTATTGCCAAGCAGTGTATTCGTAAATAAAATATATTGCACATAATCATATATGTAACAGTGAAGTTGTATAATTAGAAGAGTTCCGGATTTTCTGGGATTTTGATCAGCAGTTTACTTCTATCGCCTTTATTTGCAGACTTTATCGTAATTATTGGTAATGCAAAGTGACTTTGCTCTCATGTAAACCATCAGACTTTATATTTAGCGTGTGAGTGAAAGAAAAAGCTGAAACGCCAATCAAATCCTTTAAAATATTCGTTATCACTTTAAAAATCTCTTTCAGACCTATAAAGGCAACAGTAGTATACCGCTGTTTGAAATCCATAAATCGATTGAGAAAAAACCAAATCCATGTTACAAACTAAAACTACCCCATTATTCTTTTGATGAAACATATATGTTTACAATAAGGGTTATGCATTGGAACTAATTGAGCGATATATACTCCTAATGACTTTGAGTAATAAAAAACACACCAATGACTTACATAAGTTAAACAATATGCTCTGGCCTCACACTCTATGGATATTACTAACCCTCTATGTATCAATAGGGATCAGGAGCAAACCCAATAACTCATATTGGCAAATATTGTAAGGAATTTATTTGACTCTCTTTTTCAATAAATTTGAAAAGGTTTAGGCGGGAAAAGAGCACCCCAAAATGAAGTAGTGGCAAAGTCCCTGATTTTGTAATGGAATGAAAACAAATTCGGAAAAAAATAATGTAATAGGTTGACAATAGCATCATGTGGTTACAATTATATGAAATGTTCAATAAATGGTAGTAAGGGTTTAAACAGTTGAGGATTGAAAATTAGGTGGCGTGTGCTATATAAAGGCAACATCAGTATACCGCTGTTCGAAATTCATAAATCGATTGAGAAATAAACAAAAAACAAATCCGGGTTACAAAATAAAACGGAGGAAAACACATCAAATATATTAAGAAGAGAACTACAACACAACAGAAACACAACACTAAAATGTAACACACACCGAAACGAACTATAATATAACAATGGCAAATTTCCTGACTTGGTACAGGACATTTTAAGAAAAAAAGTTGTGGGTTGAACCTGGTAAAATGACATCATTACACGACAGGACTACAATACAAATAAATGGAAGAACATATGTGACAGAGACACACACAAATAATAGCTATCAAAAGGTACCAGGTTTGTAATTTAATACGCAAGACGCGCGTTTCGTCTACACAAGACTAATCAGAGACGCTATATGTGTAATTCCTTGTCATCCCAGTTTGACTGAGTATATTTTATTTGATATAGATTGCGTAAAAGTTAACCAAATTGTTGCCAAGCAGTTCACGAGTAGTTAAAGATACAGAAGTTAGAGTAATACACATTATTGTCTACCACCGCTTTAGAAAGTGTGACAGTGACTTGTAATAACTCCGATCATAATTTTAAACTTGAATTGTCATATTTGTTTGGTCGACGTTCGATTGTTCTCCGAAGGTTATTCGGCTTCATCCACCTTTCGACTTATTAGTTTGAATCCTTTGGTATTTTCCGCCTATCTTAAACACGTTTTAAAAAGTTTGTGAGTCTGACTATGTCAGTTTAAGGGGAACGGATTATGATATTCATTGTGCGTTTGTTTTAGCGTTGACGTATCCAATTTCCACAGAGATTATTTGGCCTTCAATCAGACCGTAAGAGCGTTTCGTCTTCAAAGAACGAATCGGTGAAGATGGTATCATTAGATGTAAGTTTCAAATGTTTTGATTGTAAATCCAGAAAAACGATTCGGTCTCACCAAGATTAAAAGTAAACGTTTCAAAGATTTTTTGCGTCAGACACACGTTTCGTCTTCAAAAGACTCACCCATGACACTCGAATAAAAATAAAATAAAAAAACAAATATGTACGAAGTTGAAGAGTATTGAGGATAAAAATTTCTAAAAGTTTTGCAAAGATTGGCTCAACTTAAGAAATCCCACTGAAAACTATAAAGTTAAACTTTTGTGAATGGACAATTTCATTTCCCTTTCCTAAAATTAAAATACTAGTAAATCGGATTAGGACTTAAATAAAATAGTTAATTGGTATCATTTACTGCTTTTGACAGAATCATTATAGGCTCTTCGCTTATTTTGGGGATTGAACTGTGGAATTGATGACTATATGTAACATCATTACACATCTCCCTTACCCCCACCTCGCATAATTCCTGTACAAGAAATTTGGAAAATATAAATGTATCCCTTCCATTATGAAAACAAGAGAATATGTTTATCAGCTATTAATTACAAGCCATATTCATTCGTATACAAGTAATACAAAAAACTGCAGATAAAGCGTTTCCACCAACACAGTTTTGTTGTTTCTTTATTCTGTCGATTGTTGATTGCATGATATAATAAGGTCAATAATGTCACACATTCCTTGAATAAAATTCTTAACGCTTATGTTTTCAATGTGCAAAATATGCTCTGTAGTATTAAGAACAATTGATACCTTGAAAATTCAATTAATAATTCTAAAGCATTTTTCTTTATCAAGAAAATTTCCAGAAAAGTTTTATTTAAAAAGTTAAATCGGTATCAACAATTTTCTTTACGTTATTTTTGCAATTAAATAAAAGAAGGCAAGTTCTATCATTTTTCTTTAAAAACGTTCATTTTATTAACAGAATATGTGTGTACATGAATCGCACAATTATACAATTTATATGTAGCTCAATTAAACATGTTTACCACCATTTTTTGTTAAAATAACAGTCTACTATTTTCACATTCGTCTCAACTCGGACGATTCCGTACCCTCATCTAACGAGGGATAGAAGGAGAGTAGCGGATTCTACCGAGGATTGCCGAATGCTATTTTCATACATATCAAATATATTTTTGTTGTTCATGCAGGTTAAAAATGGCGGATAGTAAATTCTGTACTGGTTGTCAGCGCGGTGAGGAAGACGTTAATGCAGAAGCCTGGTGCAGTGATTGCAGTGAACTCGTATGTAAGGTATGTGCCAGAATCCACGACAAGATGTCCCCACACCACAAGTTAGTACCATTGAAAGAGATAGCACAACTTAGTACCTCGCTTCTTTATTTGTCAAAGGACTGCAAAAATCATCCCGATGAAAAGATTTTACTCTACAGCTGTCAACATGATAAGGTTATTTGTGGTTCATGTGTAACGGTATCACATCAAAATTGCAATCCCATTATTTCAATTGAAAAAGCTGCCAAAGGCGTAAAAGTAGGTACAGCTATTACAGACCTAGAGTGAAGAATTGACAACCTAAGTCAAGTTACAGAGAACATACTGAGTCACCCTGAAGCAACACTTGAAGACTTGACAAAAAGTCGGAACAACATCAGGAAAAGAGTTTCGGAAATCAAATAAAAATTTATTGATCATTTAGAAAAGTTAGAAACAGATATACTTATAGGTTTCATAACGAGTGAGAATTAGATATCGATTGATATCAACTCGAGTTATTTAATTTCAATAATAATAAACGAGCCTATGGCGAGTTAGATATCGATTGATATCAACTCGAGTTATTTAATTTCAATAATAATAAACGAGCCTATGGCGAGTTTATTATTATTGAAATTAAATAACGAGAGTTGATATCAATCGATATCTAATTCTCACAAGTTGTTAAACCTATTTCTCTTATGGCAAAAAGTTGTATGTGCGTGGCCTATTTGTTGCGAGTTGTGTTGCTACGGCCGTTTTTCTTTGCAACGCGTACTGATCTGTATACTTTTTGAACTAATATGGTTTTATTTTATTGTGTTGTATGTTCTTGTGTGAACAGAATACTGTTCCATTGACTCCCAGATATATCTTTTTTTTATATTTTTATAGGTTTCATAACGAGTGCACGGGTTCCTTTCTTTATTTCTTCGTCCATGATAAGATTTATATTAGATAATGTAGACGATAAAGCAGACGAAAATCGCGAAAACCGGAAGTAAACAAACAGTTGTCAAGAAAAAAAGTAGTCCCGGCATGACCTTTTCCAGTGAATAATGACCTGATCAACAGCCAATGAAAATATTGGAAATTTACGAGATAAGCCAATCAAATTAACGTAATTTTGATATCACTTTTTCATATCACACTCCGTACAGTGTGATACGAAAAATATCTATTCACGTGGGAGTTAGATAACAGGCCCCAACCATAAGAGAAATAAAGATATTGACAATAAGTATAAACATTGTAACGAAACAGTGTCCCGCAATAAAGATAACATCCAGTCCAGTGCTGACTCGCTGTCCATATGGAAGAACTATCTTAAATCACTGAAGCAATATTTATCTGAAATTCATTTATTTCAGATAGTAAAATTTCTAGATGCAGACACCCACCAACAAGAATTGGAAATCCGAGAAATTCCAATACTTACATATCATCCTCCAGAATCTATCATAAACTAATTACTCTCAAACTTGGGTACAATAATGGTAGACAATTTGCCAGTTTCAAAGGCTGTACTTGATATCGACCAACAAGGTTAGTTTATTGTTAGAGACCATCAAATGTTATCGTTAACCAATTCATTCATGGACATAAAAGGAGGTGATGAAGTGAAAATATATACAGGTTGCTTTATTCCTGATAATAGGTTACTTCTTAATCAGTTCCAAGAGAGAAAACTCTTTGTTTGTAATATTGATGGATCCAACCCGAAAGCAATTAATTTGAATTATGACTCACAACGTATTACCTTGTATGATAACGACCATGCTTTAGTATCTGTAGGTTTAGGTGGTATTCAGATCATCGACCTGACAACATTAAAGCCTGGTAGGATAGTTAAAGTTTAGGAATATTGTAGAGGAATCATCAGGGTAAAGGACAAGATCTGGGTAAAAAATGGTTTCAAAACTATTATGGATATTAATGGTATAGTTCTGGATATAATAAATACAACTTTTTCTCCTTTGGATATTTGTGCCAACAAAGCTGGTGATGTCTATTGCACAGCCAGTGATAATGATAAAGTCTTCGTCGTTATATCTGATGGAAAAGAACGTGAGATATACAGCAGTTCTGACCTGAACGATCCTCAAGGTGTGGCTGTAGATGACCATGGCAATGTGTTTAATGCAGGAATGGTATCGAACAATATTCATAGACTATCTCATGATGGACAGACTCATGACATTATCCTGACAAAACACGATGGTATCGTTGGACCGACTGGTTTATCTTACAACTGTGAAACAAGAGAACTGTTACTTATAAACAACAATTACACTTCAGTCAATGTTTATAGAACCTAAGGACTCAAACAAATGTTATCTTTGATTTGTTTATTTTTACGCAATATTTGTGTTCTCACTTGATGAATTATTTTCTGCTTATATCATAATAATAATGTATGTGATTTGTTTCGGTTTCATTTTATGCTTTGTTGTGTTTTTCGACTACAATGACAAAAGTGTGTAATGAATCTATCTGAATCTGAACCTAGGTGTGAGAATTGTTTATCTTTCCAAAATATGACCAAAATCGATATCTCGTGTAGTAAGCTATAAAAGGATCCGACAAGATAAAAAGCGAATAGAATAAAACCAAAAAACAACACTAACGACTTTATCTATGCTTTTGACTAGTAAAAGTCAAGTCAAATAAAAGTAAATATTGTTTAAATACTCTGTCGTGACGTCAAAACAACACATTATTTTTACACGGGCAAAATTGTGCAGAAAGGATTAATTTGAGGGTTCCTGTTGACTGTAAATACAGAAAAGTCCATCATATTGATAAAGAACTATATTCAGTTACTAGCCCATGATCGATATCGCTGCTGGTGGACATTAGTCCACAAGGGTATTATTAGCTCAGTAGTAAATAAGTGCTTCGGTATTGACATGATTTTTCCCAAAAGTTCTTACATTAAGGGGACAATAGTATACTGCTGTCCAAAAGCCACAAATTGTTTGAGAGAAATTAAATTCTGGCAACAATGTTCCGTTGATAAATTTAGAAATAACATGTTATAAGAAACTAAAGTTACCAATCCTTTATGCATAGTTGAGAATAAATGGTTGGCGTTTCTTTTGAATGTTATTTGATAAAATGTCATTATAAAAATACTAAATATCATGTATTTAGAAACTAAGGTTCCAACTGCCCCTACAGTTGACCCTAAATGGATAACCTACTTTTGGGGTTTCTTTCTGTCTTTTCTCCTCACGCATAGTTGTACTCTAACATTATTGGCATAATGTCAGAAGAGGATGACTATTTAAGTTGGAATAACTTGTGTCCACTACTACTATTTGTTTATCTGAAATTAGATAAATTGAATATTACAATACTCAAACATAGAAATAGAAAAATGCAATATCAAATCGATTTTATTGCACAAAAGCTGTGATTGACGCATATCATCGACTAAGAGTTCGAGTTTAAGTTTAAACATTGCATCCATATTTTTTTTTAATAAGGAGATGTGGTATAATCACCACTGGGTCGATGCCACTGCTGGTGAATGTTTCGTCCCCGAGGGTATCACCAGCCCAGTAGTCAACACTTCGATGTTCACATGAATATCAATAATGTGGTCATTTTTATATATTTCCTGTTTACAAAACTTTGAATTTTTCGAAAAACTAAGGATTTTCTTATCTCAGGCATAGATTACCTTAGCCGTATTTGGCACAACTTTTGGGAATTTTGGATCCTCAATGCTCTTCAACTTTGTACTTGTTTGGCTTTATGAATATTTTGATATGAGCGTCACTGATGAGTCTTATGTAGACGAAACGCGCGTCTGGCGTACTAAATTATAATCCTGGTACCTTTGATAACTATTTACACCACTGGGTCAATGCTACTGCTGGTGGATGTTTCGTCCTCGAGGGTATCACCAGCCCAGTAGTCAACACTTCGATGTTGACATGAATATCAATAATGTGGTCATTTTTATATATTTCCTGTTTACGAAACTTTGAATTTTTCGAAAAACTAAGGATTTTCTTATCCCAGGCATAGATTAGCTTAGCCGTATTTGGCACAACGTTTTGGAATTTTGGATCCACAATGCTCTTCAACTTTGTACTTGTTTGGCTTTATGAATATTTTGATATGAGCGTCATTGATGAGTCTTATGTAGACGAAACGCGCGTCTGGCGTACTAAATTATAATCCTGGTACCTTTGATATTTATATAGGAAAACCTGCAATGCCAAACTATATGTATCGACATATTGTAGAACCACGAAAGTATATACTAGTATGTGTAATATTTAGTATGAATTAAATTTACCGTTAATATTGCAAATATTAAAGTATTTATTTGTGTTTCCATTGAACACAATGTAATAAAAAAACTGTCAGGTTATTTAAAATTGAGGCTTTAAAGATCATGAGTCGCTCACGTGGTGCATATTCAACAAAGATTGTAGACGAGAAAAAAAATCATGAGAAAAACTTCTGAATTGTTGATCTTATTTTGCTGATCATTAAGTCTGTTTAGTTTGTTTCTATCTTTTTTAGCAAGTTCACTTTATTCAAAACATAAACAGAAGATAAACAATCATTGGGTAATCACTCCTATAAAGTGTGACAGCCGTCTACCTATATCAGCAAAATGCAACTTTAGCTTGATGATCGTTTTTTTGTGATTTGAAGTGTCTATTTAACTATTAGAACTTTATCACGCAAGACAAACAAAAAATAAAAATGATAAAAATCGTCAATAAAGGGCAATCAGTCTAAGGAAACGTCGGGCGATTTCCTCTTTATTGTCTTAATTGTAGAACTGGTCTTGTTGATAATAAAGATGTCAACGTAGACAGTTTTCACGGGTGTCATTCGGTTTAACGAGAAAAATGATCGTGAAACAATATCTAACGGCGGTCAAGTATTGAGAGACGATCGTGAAAGTTCTAGTAACGGATCGTGAAAGACATTTAATCGAAAAGACAGATGAAAGGTCAATAAATATTCTAATTTAATTAATTATACAGACAAATTAACGACAAAGTAAAACTGTCTGTCAAAATGGTTCAATAGTATGATCAGTGTGTTAGAATATCCAGTTTTAAAAGTACATAGTTATTACAAAACAACAAAAGACAGATTGCTTCTCGACATTTCAATGACATAAAAAATGTAAACAAACATGATTTTTTCACAAATTCGACTAGAAAAACTACTTTTATCCGAATAAGGGCATTCTATTTGAATTAATCAAATGGTTTTCATAGTTATTTTGTATAAACATAATCTGAAACTTGATAAATAAAGAATTATTTACACAATAATTGATTTTTCGGATCGTGAAAGATCACGTACCGCAGTTTTGAAGATCGTGAAAATGATCGTGAAAGATCTGATGCTACGAAGATGTTCAAATTATTCTTCAATTATATCATAATTAATATTTGTTATTGGTATTGAGAAAAGCTAAATAGGTCAACATCCTCAATAGGTTTAAGCATTTCAAAGTATTAATATTTTCAGAAAATGAAATGTAATATAGTTGGATGATTGTAGGATGAAGCTTTTTATTGTCATTTGAAGTACTCACTTATCACGAGTTATAGGATACCCACATTTTGTATGTTGGATCCTATAAACTACATGTCCGTCAGACAGGATTCACCTGACCCCGAATTTGCCTCATTTCATGGATGAAGATTCATTTTGTGGTCAAGTCCATATCGCGGGTTCGTTAAGCTTTAGGATAACTGTCTGTTGTTATGATTGTAAGGTGTACATTTTCGACTTCAGCAAGGTTACAAATAACATCTAACTAATTATCATGCATCATGTTCGTTTTATGTTGTTTAGCCTTTTGGGTATATACCTGTATGCTATAGCGCCAAGGTATTTCGTGTATGGTGTACATGTCTGTCTGCATGTTTCATATATGACCATGATGACTTCAATTGTATTTGATATATTGCATGATAGTAAGATGTCTATGTCTGGCTGTCGGTCAGGCTTCATATACTTTTGACCTTATGTTCCGAATTAATTGGCCAGGCCTAACTTTTACATTTGTCAGTTTCTAAGGCACTGAAAGAATCGGAACACATTTATTTGGTGTACAGGATATTTGTAGAGATCTGTATGACATGGTATTCTGACCTTGAACTCTTTTTATGAACCATTGACAATCTTAAGCGCATTTGACACTTCTAGTAAAATCCTTGATATTATAGACGTTCAACAAATATACTATCATAAGTAAAGCAGACGAGACATTACAGCACTTGCGCTCTGTTATTCTATTATAGTCTGTAGTATATAGTTAAATCAATCCAAATCAGCGTTGTATTCAAAGAACTTAAGAAAGTACTGTTGCACAAAATGTTGGTTATCGTTCAATCTCAAATTACTCATGAAAGATGCTGTTTTGCTGTAATTTTTTGTTTGATGGATATCATTTTGGTTTAAACATTGCATATCAATATTATTGGCTAAATAGTGTCGGTTTCTGCCTGAATTGCACTTGGCCGATTCTCAGAGCTGAATCTTTCACACTTATTTAGACATGTTTTTATTTGTTACTTTTTTTTACTTTCGAGGTAAAGTGTTTAATAGAAAAAAATAATAGTTTTAATGTTCATCCTTATCAAAATAGTTACAGGCTTCAACCAGTTGCAGGTTTATCAAATGGTAAAAGAAATACAGATTTCTGATTACTAGTATTAAATCTGGTCACGCATTATCTATCACGATCAAAATAATGCGTTGCCTGATCTTTCACGATCAAGTTTGATGGAAATTCAACACATTCAAGGTTTTCATATACAAATTAATGATTTTAAGGTAAGAACATACTTTAATTTTACTGTATAATCAGATACACCAAAGATTAAATTTCAAATATATCATAATAAACTGAAATATGACCATTATAGGTACGGGGCGCCGAATGGGACTCTTGTGGTTTTGTACTCAAAATTCAATTTTGTACGGACAAAAGTGACTTTTGTTCAACAAAAATAAGTTCAGTTTAACAAAATTTGTATCATACTACAAATTTAAAATTTTGTCATACAAAATTATCTATCAGCGGACAAAAGTCACTTTTGTCATGACAAAATTCATTTTTGTTACACAGACTTGAATTTTGTTACCTAATTTGAAAATTGGGCGACAAAAGTCAATTTTGTATTCAAATTAGTTTAGTTTGGTTTCTGTGAACTAATTTGCATACAAAATCGACTTTTGTTACACAAAATTGACAAAAATGAATTTTGTCTCAACAAAATTGACAAAATTGACTTTTGTCTCAACAAAATTGACAAAATTGAATTTTGTCTCAACAAAATTGACTTTTGTCTCAACAAAATTGACAAAATTGACTTTTGTGAGACAAAATTGACTTTTGTCTCAACAAAATTGACAAAATTGACTTTTGTGAGACAAAATTGACTTTTGTGAGACAAAATGGACTTTTGTCTCAACAAAATTAACAAAATTGACTTTTGTCTCAACAAAATTGACAAAATTGACTTTTGTCTCAACAAAATTGACAAAATTGAATTTTGTCTCAACAAAATTGATTTTTGTCTCACGAAAGTCAATTTTGTCTCACGAAAGTCAATTTTGTCTCATAAAAGTCAATTTTGTTGTTACAAAATTGAATTTTGTCGTCACAAAAATGAATTTTGTCGTCACAAAATTGACTTTTGTCTCAACAAAATTGACAAAATTGACTTTTGTCTCAACAAAATTAAAATTAACAAAATTGACTTTTGTCTCAACAAAATTAACAAAATTGAGACAAATTAACAAAATTGACTTTTGTCTCAACAAAATTAACAAAATTGACTTTTGTCTCAACAAAATTGATTTTTGTCTCAACAAAATTGACAGAATTGACTTTTGTCTCAACAAAATTAACAAAATTGACATTTGTCTCAATAAAATTGACAAAATTGAATTTTGTCTCACAAAAGTTAATTTTGTCTCACAAAAGTCAATTTTGTCTCACAAAATTGAATCTTACCTCACACAATTGACTTTTGTGATTTAATTTCCATATCAGGTAACAAAAGTCAATTTTGTATGCAAATATGTTTATATTTGCATACCTTTTAGACAAAATTGACTTTTGTCATGACAAATATGAATTTTGTCTACAAAAATGAATTTTGTCTACAAAAATGAATTTTGTCATGACAAAAATGAATTTTGTCTACACAAATGAATTTTGTCATCACAAAATTGAAGTTCTCACAAAACAAGTCTGTAGCACATACTTTTGTAAGACAAAAATGATTTTGTTATGACAGAATTGAATTTTGTACAAAACCACAAGAGTCCCATTCGGCGCCCCGTAATAGGTGCATAAAGCGTGTTACTTGTAATTAATTTCATAGACATGCATTGCGCCTTTTGTGTTTTTTCAAAAAGTGCTGCATATTTCCTTTATCTTATTTTACAGTTATGATGAGGAAGTTAAACCATTTTGACAGACATAATTTTTTTTTTTTGGATTTGTTCCGCGTTTTGAAAATTAAGCGATTTTTTCAAAGATTCTGAAATAGAATTTACATGAAATGTCTTTCACGATCCGTTACCAGGGCTTTCACGATCGTCTCTCAATACTTGACCGCCGTTAGATATTCTTTCACGATCATTTCTCTCGTTAAACCGAATGACACCCGTGGTTTTTGCATTTGATAGTACATATAATATAGTCAAACAAAACACAAAATTGCATATACACACTTTCCCAATGAAGAACAAATTAAAGTATTATATAAATACGAGAGTAAACAAATACTGACGCCTCATCAAGTTTCATGCGACCATAACAATAAAGAATAAACTGCAAATTGACATAAAATAATGCACAACGTAAGCACCTAGAATATATAATCCAATGCCATCCTGTGTTATTTGTGATATAAACACACACGTTATATGAATCTGTTTTATCTTGATGACTTTTCACTTACGAAAAAGCAGATGTTTGGTAATAGTGAACGTTTGTATTGAAACACTGCAGAAGATATACTGATTTAACCTTAAATGACTAATTGGTTCAAGGCACTGCCATCACTACCTGTCTGTATTTAGTAATTTTATACAAATGTTTTTTTCCCCATCTTTATTGCCTTAGAAGTAATTGATAATGAAAAAGTTATGATTGCGCAACACGAAACCAACAAAAGATATCGAACTCATGTGTTTCGGATAGGTGAGCAGTTACTGATTGTCATGTGGCATCCGTCGTGTTCTTTATGCAAGTGAAATTCGGATGTCGAATTCGATTATACCACATTCGAAAAAAAAAGCTGATGGCATTTTCTTTTCGACAAAATGAACATATGTTTTCTTTTGCGAGATAGATATTCCAACAAATTCAAAGTGGCATCGTTAAATGTTTTGAAGGATGACATTTGGAACCATTGGTGCAATAGCTTCTTGTAAACAGTGGCTTTTGTCATAAAATCATTACAGAAAACTCCATTCTTGGAATAACATATCCACTGTGATATATATATACATGTACTCCGTTTACAGACTTTACTCAGCATTTGACATATATGCTGTGAACATAGTAGTCAAACTCTGATTTATTCAATAAATATTCATGGTATGTATTTCACAGTGACACATGGGATACTTCATATAAATATTTAGGACGAAAAGGTGACTTTTCGTTTAATTTTGTCATTATAATTATCCGTCATAATTATAAGATTCCTTTTGACGGCGATCAACCTATGAATTCTTATTACGTACCGATTGTCTCGTTCAGTGTTTCTGTTGTTTTAAATCTCGGTCTATTTCTGAAATTAATTCTAACATAAATTTTGATTTCTTTTAACCCTGTAAACCACCATTCCTAATGTGAAATTATAATTGTTTTGAACAAATGACGTCAGACACGCGAAACAATGAATGGGTTTTTTAAATTTGATAGATGCTCATGTGCTTTTTTTGTAAATGATTGCTTGTTTTGAGATTGTAACACAGTGGTGACTGCTGTACCTATATTTTGACTTTTGTTTATTATGTCTGTTTTGTTCACGCATCATTGTAAATATAACGGAATTTGATGCGACTGTCATATAAGTGAGAGGTTTAGCGCTATAAAACCAGGTCCAATCCACCATTTTCTACATTTGAAAATGTCTGTACCAAGTCAGGAATATGACAGTTGTCCATTCATTTGATGTGTTTTGTCATTTGATTTTGCCATTTGATAAGGGACTTTACGATTGAATTTTCCTAGGAGTTCAGAATTTTTGTGATTTTGTTTTTTGTTCCGTAGTTTTTCTCTTAGAGTTGATGTGTTTCCCTCGATTTTGGTTTGTGACCAGGATTTGTACAGTTATATCGATTAATGACTATTGAACAGCGGTATACTACTGTTGCTTTTATTTTTAGCATATTGTTATTGTAAAATATCGGTTGCAAGTCAAACTATGAAGCCTGTCGAGTGAGTGTAGCGAACGAGTTCAAAAGAGTGTCGAGCAGCTGATATTTTTCAATGTTAATATGATGAAAACCAGGAAATCGATTCAACGGATTGTATGTGTGCATGTTGCATGATAGAAACAAGATTTCCTTTGTTTCACCAGCAAACCGGAAGATAACTTGATAAATCGGTTCAAACTTTTCAACGTCGGTTCATTCATTATGACGTAGGTGATTTTTCTAGGTCAAAGATATGTTAAAAGACCGTGTTAATGTATGTGACGTTATAAGAAATTTTGTAAAGAGCAGAGCACAGTGGAGACAGGGATAAGGTGTGTATATATCCCAAACGTTTAGCTATATATGTGTTTTTTAAGGAATAATATACTCCAATGTACTTAACCTACAAATAGTTGGAAAAATATTACGTCATGGATTTCGTTACAGCAAAGTACATAAAACCTTATCTTGAACGATAACAGAGGGTGGTAATGGGGATACCTTTATGACGAATAACGGCAAAAATTCTTGCCAAATGGCCTTAACTGTATTTTTTTATGCATGACGATAAAATATGCACTTACTTTTAGACGATAAAAAAAAATGATTTTGACGTATCACGCTAATTTTTTTCCAAAAATCACGTTAACGATTATTATTTGAGACCTCTGACGAATCATGATAAGGATATTTTGACGAATCACGGTAAAATTTTAATCAATTTGACGCCAACGGTAACCGAAAATGGTCGTTTGACGCCTGACGGTAAAGGGCATTACTACCCTCATAACTGTATCCAATCGCATATACAAACGATTTTCTTTGGAAGTGTCGCTGTACACGTAGAAACCATTTGACAAACAGGATATCACATCTTAATGTTTACGGAAATGTTCTTCATAGATATATAACAAAGAAGATGTGGTATGATTACCAATGAGACAACTCTCCACAATAGACCAAATGACACAGAAACTAAAAATTATAGGTCACACACACACCTGACGGTCTTCAACAATGAGCAAATTCCATA
Source organism: Mytilus galloprovincialis (assembly GCA_037788925.1). Taxonomy (NCBI): domain Eukaryota; kingdom Metazoa; phylum Mollusca; class Bivalvia; order Mytilida; family Mytilidae; genus Mytilus; species Mytilus galloprovincialis. The sequence continues at coordinate 34,624,530 of CM075331.1, forward strand.
CCGCATAGTCAGCTATAATAGGCCCCAAAATGACAAATGTAAAACAATTCAAACGAGAAAAACTAACAGCCTAAGTTTTGTACAAAAAAATAAACGAAAAACAAATATGTAACACATCAACAAACGACAGCCACTGACTTACTCTTTTTCATTTTTATCCATGGCGTTGTCAGTTTGTTTTAGATTTATGAGTTTGGCTGTCCCTTTGGTATCTTTCGTCCCTCTTTTAAGGCTACTGACTTCGGACAGGCACATACATACAGAATGTGGCGGGGTTAAACATGCTAGCGGGATCCTAACCCTCCCCTTATCTGGGACAGTGGTGTAATAGTACAACATAAGAACGAACTATATGTGTGGTTTGCTGTGTTTTTATTCTAAATAGGTCGTTTTCATATCTGAATTGTTTTACTATATATTTTGCCAATTGATAGTTAGATAATATAAATTCAAATATATTTTTTATTTTTTTTTATACGCATACAATTGTTTCTAAAAAATATAAGTATGAAAAAACTTTAACATTCTAAATTGATATATCGTATTTTCATCGGAAAAAATCATCGATTTTTCTTCTTTTTTTTTTAATAAAATAGGAATTTAATGTAAATTCTAAAAATCAGATATATGTCAGATACATATTAAACATTGACATTGGATCTGTTTTCAATGACGGGAAGTGATAACCTCGCCTTCGATATATACATCAATCTAATTAAAAACCGATCTCTCATCGCTCCTGTTTCTGATATGTCGCGTGGGAGATCTAACGAAACCCGCTTTGAGGTCACATGTGAGTGAACTAAAAGTCATGAATTTATAAAGATATGCAAATGAGTTGATGACCTATTAATAAGCCAATCAAAAAAGTTTATGAATTATTTTGACTGACGATTTCGTCGTAAATAAAATGAGTTACATCCCTTTGCCTTACGTTAAACTTCCAAGATCGTGGAAGACTCAATTTCATTGGTCGAAAAAGACACACCTACGAGGTCACTCACATGTGACCTCAAAGCGGGTTTCGTTAGATCTCCCACGCGACATATCAGAAACAGGAGCGATGAGAGATCGGTTTTTAATTAGATTGTATATACATATATATATATATAATATATATATATATACAGTCGGAAAGCAAGCCCTTAGAAACGACCGTTGTTGCTACTTTCTTAAGACAACAATGGGACTGATATTAAAACCCGCCATTCTGAAATTGCGTTAATTTCGCGGAAAAAATAATTTGGCGCCAATTTGGATTTTTTTTCTTTTGTCTGCTTTTAAATTGCCATTAAGGTCAGAACCAGATTTCCTTTGATTTTTTAAAGCATATGGTTGATCATGGTTCTTCTTATTAAAGAAAATGATACTTTTAAAAACATGTTAAATTGGCCGTCTTTAAACAATTACGTAACGCCGTTGATCGACGTTTATAAGTTATGCGAAATTGTCTGTTAATAGTGTTAATTTTCTTCTTTTTCACAGATAAACAAATATTATATATATTAAATAAAAGATAACTAATACCGTATACGTATCTCAAAGTTAAAAAAAACACAAGTCTAACATTCTATCACCCCTTAGGAATCCCCACTGGAACTAAATTCCAAACGAAACACATTTTTTGACATTGTAGTTTTTTGGTCTTACACATCGATGTCAACTGGCATCTGAACACAATGTACACACATTTAGTGTGTTTGTTTGAAAAAAAAAACAATGGCGAGTTCAGCTGTGAATATTTGACTGGATTAACAATTCTCTTTAAGTCAGTGAAATGTCTTTGCACACAAGATGACTGACACAAAACTCATTCATTGTTTATAATAATAATATATATTTTTTTTGTGATAAAGGAATCCTGCAAAAGTAAATGAAAAAGTATTGTCCTAAATTTGAACTGAGACAGCCAACAACCATTTGATCTTCCGGTGTAAAGGGGGGGGGGGGGGGGGCTATTGATTTTTTGTTTCCAATTTTTGATAAAAAAAAATAATTTGTCTTTGACCCTGAGAAAAAAAAAATATTTGTTTTACCCACAGCTGCCATTAAATGAAATGATAAAATTGTAAGAGAAGAATGGTTTTAGACTTATCGCCAAAAAAAATATTGTTTTTCGCCAAAGGCGAAAAAAAACTTTGTCTGGAAAAAAATCCATAGCCCCCACCCCCTCCCCGAAAATCAAATGGTTGCTGCGTTAAAACAATCTCTTTCAGAGTAGCATTTTAATAAATCTTATTCAAAGCATGATCATACTGACATGAAGTGTGACTTAATTTTGACTTGTGATCTAAAACATAATTGTTGACTTAGCCCCCAGAAACTGCTCTGAAATACTTTTATATAAATATAAAAATGCATAGTTTTTTTAATGTTATTATTATTTTTTTCAAATAGAAGAAGAAAAATATTACGGAGTCTTTTTTGTTCTTATTTATTTTCAAGTTCATGATTAGCACCATTTATTTATTGGTTTATTGTTTTTTTTTATTATTTGAGTCCATTCATTAATAGAACTAACTTGCATGAAATCAAATAGACAACATTTATTGTTATATTTAGTTTGTTCATACAAGGATTGCAAAATAATATCCTTTTAAAGAAATAATGAAGATTTTACATTCAGAATACTTTCATTATGATCTATTTTAAGTTTAGATAAAAAAAAAAGGTAGGACCAGGTATCAGTAATGAAAAGGAACTCCTGTTTTTTTATCATTTTAATCCTGTCTTGTCAGATCCATTATTCATGAATCTTTTGAATACCCCTTGTATTAATTGAGTAGAAATTTATTTCTGTGTTAAAATAGTTTGGTTACTGCAGTAAAAATACTTACCAAAACATAAATATTAAATTAACTCTTGGAATATTAAATTGATATTTAATTATTATGGCACATAGGGCCTATTTCACTGGGACTGAGTTCTGAAAAGTGATAAAATGTGTTTCTCTATTTTTTTTGCACACGTTTACAGTATCAAAATATAGTTAATAAGATTATTTTAATAATATCCACATGTAAATCAGCATATGGTGCTTGATGTAACAACAGTTTGTTCATGATAGTGTCAAACAAAGGGACGTAACTCGTGACTTACCGTCGGCCCCGCTTCGTCAGAAATATTGACACATCTAAGTGGCACATTTGCGTATCTTAGCATATCAACTGGCACAAATTTGACATATCATAGTCCAAGTTATGTTACATAGCATAGCTTCCCGAGAAGTTAAGAAAGAAAATTACGATTATAATTTTCTGTGACCAATTTTTTTCGTCAACACCTTCACTTTGAAGACACATTTTGAGAGAAAAAAATGAGTTTAATTCATAAATGAGTTGAGTAATATATTTCTTATATAATCAAGAATGTTCAATTTAAAGGAAATTAGTTTTAATTCATGCAAAATACTACAAATTCCAAAAAAAAACGGGCTTAACTTTTTTTGGTAAAAATATGCCCATATATGGTAATCACATGACGTCCATTGTTGCTTTAAGAAATGGGGTCAAACCGGGGTCAGCTTTCCGACTGATATATCTGTGTGCTTTGAAATGTCCAATTTTGTTTACTGTAAAAACAGTAAAATCTAAGTCCGGCCTGGAATCTGTGTTCTTTCAAAGAGATGTGTCCCGTGAAAAAAAATGGCACTCAAATGTGTGCACCTTTGTCTAGCTTTAAATACGAGTCTTTTTTTTTAGATGTGTCAAGTGACGCCATGAAAGTAAATGTTTATTAAAAAAATCCCCTCTTTTTCATATTTTTGCTAACTTCCTTTTAAAAAAATATTTGCACCCATTCATTTAGATTATTTAGATAGAAAATTCTTGAGCAGAATTTATTGGGAATATTTTCATTCAGATTATAAATTTCAAAATTATTCATGCAAGCCATAGATTTGTTAGAAGTTTTCGTATAAACTGTATCGTGCAATTTGAATTTTATCCTGAGCAAATGTTACAGTCATGTGAAAATGCTAACATTTTATTTGTAAAAATGTGTTTAACCCATATAATTCTTAACCTTTACAGTTGCTTTTGTTGGCTACTAAATATATCTCCATATCCACAGTTGAACATGTCATAAAACACAAATTTTATCTAAAAGGGTACACACGAGGAAGTTGACTTTCTTATTATAGACTTAATGTTTAAGTCACTCACTAAATCAAGGTTCTCAATGATCAAAATTAGCATTTAATTTCCTGTAAATTGTGTGGTTCAAACTTAATTCGTGAAATTTTTATATGTAAACAGGTCATGTAAAAATTTGTCACAATATCATGAAAATTGAACGTGCCAAATAAATGTTAGTAAATGTTTTGTGTATCACTTAATATCAGAATACAGTGCGCATACATAACGGAATACCTTCAGCTTGATAGCTTTTAGCATTCCCTAATATTGGACCGTTGTAAATTTACAACACCACATAACAACAAATAGTAAAAATCAGTTGGAAAGGACTTGTTTTGTTCATCAGAGGGGTACAAAGCTCGCAAATTCAATAACAGAAAGAAAGAAAAAGACACAAGACAAATCTATTTACCGCTAAATTGGATAAATGACTAATGTTTCTATTTTGAAAGAATTTTTAATATTAAGACTTTTTTTCTATTTGAAAATTTGAAAACAAATAACTGAATTATAAAGCTTACTAAGCACTGGACATTCTTTTTTATTTTTTGTGAAATAAAATGCCATAAGCCGGTCCCCCGCTATCCTTTGTAATTGGTTCTCACCTCCTGAATCTCACTTTTCGACTCTCATTCACAGGTTGATTAATTCCCCTCGAACCTCTCTATATACAAATAAGAGATAGTTGTTGAAAAGGACACAACAAATATCCGTGGAAACTAAGGATGCAGATTTCAGTCCGGACTTTTATTATATACTTACTTATATACGACATAGTTTAAGTTCAAATTTAATCGGATAGTCTTTTTAAAAATACTGTGTTGTCTCCCTTCAATGAAATTGGAAATCCCATTGTAACTTAAGTACGAGCTTTGTTTCATATCAATATTGAAAATGTCGAAGAGCTGGTTCAGGTAAGTAACATCAGTAACTATCTTCAAATGAATGATTAATGTTTAACAGTCAAAAATAACAGAAAAAATAGCTTCTATTTTGTAAGGTTTTGTTGTGGTTGGTCAATTATCAGTTATTTTCTTTGCTAAAGTATCAATTGTTGAATTTATCTTTTATGCAAATGGCGAAACAGACACATTTTGAATATATTTGATTATAAAACATTTATATTTCATATTTTTTTTAAATTTGACCAACTCAGTGTCAGTAAATGTATTTTTGCCATTTGTATAATTTTCATTTATTATTGGAGGATCTATTAAAATACTGCTATGAATGTTGGAAATAGTTCAATGCACCATTCCTTCAAAATAACCCCAACTGATTTACTGTATTACTTCCAACTGAAAAACCCAAGCTTACATTGAAACCTGTCAAGGTAGGAAGCAGTTCACTTTCCACACCTACTTGTAATATAATCGAAGATCTTTTTTACCTTTTTTTTAGTGATAACATTCCGACCGAGGTTTGATCCGGTTTTTTTTTGTTTAAAAAAAAATCCTACATTCGTTTTTCATTTTTTAGATGGGCTAATATCTGTATATGTTACAGTAAATAGACGAAATTAGGAGTTACACGTGATTACATATTATATAAATATTACAACTAGATTATTAAAGAGATTATATCAAGTTTTATTCCATACACATTTGTAAAAACCCATTAAGTTGTTGTTGATATTTATTCAGATGCATTTATCCAACTTTATAAGTTGGTGTATCCGAACTTTTTCTCTAATTTGTCAATAAAATGTTCCATTGGGGTCACACGTTGTACCGTTTATATCCAAATTTTGGTGTAAAATAGATATCATTCAGAAATATCAATAAATATACAGTAAAATTAATACTAAAAAGAAAGTTCATGATATCGAGAAAAAACAACAAATATTTATTATAAATCTAGTTGAAAATTTAGATGCAAAAAATTAAGATGCAAAATTTGCCAATTTTTAAAAATACTTCATTGAAGAGAAGTAGGGTATTTTATATCATTGGCTCGTTCCAAAACAGTTTTTTTAGCTATTCAGTGTGTAATCTAAACTTCTTACAAAAATTCTTGAAATCGCCTCTTTTTAGAGAACAAATGTTATCAAGCCCCCTACCCTCTTATTAAATACTCATTGTTTTTTTAACATTTATTCAAAGGTCACTATAATTTAATTGCTGTATTATCTATGGAGAATTCATTTGTTGCCGACGAGTAATCGTTTTTGAAAACGGTAACAAAATATCAACTTACAACGTACTATATCTTGTGGGTTATTTTTAGTATTGCGTTCTAGTTATATATAAATCTTTGATTAAAACAAGGTTTGAATATACGTTTCTAATTTGAAATCTTTTCATATAGGGTTATCCCAGGTTATAACTTTTCATAATCATTTAAACAGTTATGTGGTAATACCAATCACGATTACTTGGTGGTACATGAAGTGTTACTTAGAAATTGTAAACAATCTGTTGACTAACAATAGTTCATTGTTAGTCCAGTGGTCGTATATAAAGAGTTGTCACGAAAAGAGTGTTGAATTTAAATTTGCCAAGTTTTTAAAGTTCATTTGGGAATGATTGTATTAAAATCAGGGATCAGTTATCAAGTAGGCATTAAGTCCAATAAAGTAGACAACACCTCGTCAAAAAGACAATCAACATAACAAAACATTATAAAGACAACCATTAAGTAGTAATCAAAGGTACCAGGATTATCATTTAATAATTAAAACTGAACAAAACGAACCACATCAAAATATAAATATAAATACACATTTTCATGCATTCATTATACATGAACACATATTCAAACTTTATAATAATAATTTTACACCGGTTTCTTGTTTCTAGCGCAGTCCGGAATGCGGTTCAATAAAATTGCTCCCCTTGTTTATTTCGCTCTCCTGTTAAATCATGTAATTTCGCTACCTCCAATGGTAGACGCTACAACGATGGGTGTCGTCAAGAAAGGTACGATTAAAGGAATCAGCTAGGAATTAGACGATCACCATTGGTATAGGTGAGTTGTTTAATGGTTGTTGCTTTGGGATAAATGCATGTTTTGGATTAATTCATAATCAGGAATAGCTGGAAAGGAAAGAAACGTGTTGCTACGTGAACCCGGAAAGGCCGGGACGAATTTAAAAAAAAAATCTAGAGACGATCGTTCTGAGTGTGCCACCTACACATTCAAACGTGTACACATGCACATTATTCCCTATCTATGTAATATGTTGTCATAATTATGTGATATAGGGCAAAAAAAGGTAGCAGTTTTTTGTGTCTTGTTGTTAGGCATTTCCAGGGGAGATAATGTTATTTTTCACGGTGTGTTTGATAGGTTTGTTACATTGTAACATTATATAATATAGTAAAAAAAAATCCGATAAAACCGTTGAATGTAAATGATATGAACCTCAGATCTTATATATTGTCCTTTAATATAAGACCGGAGGTTCATATCATTTACAATCAACATTTTTTATCGACTTTTTGTTTACTATCAATGTTGAACGGTTCGACGGTTTAACATTGGTAGTTAAAAAAAATCCGATAAAAATTAACGGTTCAACATTGATAGTAAAAAAAAAAAATCGATAAACATGTTGAATGTAAATGATATGAAACTCTGAAGCCTTACATTATAGGATTATCGTTTATTAGTTCTTTATCCTAACTAAATGTTGTTTTTTTGTGGTGTATATAACAAAAAAAAAAAGGAGGGGGCTTTTAAAAACACCAAAATACCTTTACAATCCTACAATATCTGTTTACAGAATGAGAGAGATATTTCGTATTCTAACATTAATTTTTCTCACATGTTTGTTAGATATGTTGAAAATACAGACAAATGTTTAGTACGTATATCCATCCCCTCTTTTTCGATTCATTAGTTCAAGATACAGCTCTGAAGAATATGCAATAACCTAACATTGATAATTTAGCTAACAATAAATTCAGTACATTTTTCTAACAAGTGAAGACCAATGAAAACATTTGATATGATTTGAAAAAATGGCCAATTAAGTAGGATCTTGTGGTTTCGTAGACATAAATGATAATTCAACATTTTCGATTTATATTTTTCTTTATTTCATATTCTAGTATATTGAATAACATGTTTAGATGTGATGCATCTGATGTATAAATCCAGTGGCAGAACTGGGAAAGAGTTCCGATCCATTTGTACGGGGAACATGGGGTTGAAATCCCCTCTTTAATTGCCTGTTCGATTTTTTGTTTGCAGTGTCGAAAAGGGAGATAGACAGCAGTTTTATCAAGAAGTTATGTGAAAGTTCTGCTATACAGCTGACAATCAGGAATTATTCTGAAGTACACATGTCGACCAGAGGCATGGAACAGAGAGGAGAGGTTTTAAAGTACCAGATGCTTATCTGAGATTCCAATTTGAACTAAAGAAAGCAATATATAAAGATATGTAGGAGAAATAATCTATATAAATAAAGTTATGCCACAAAAGGAACTTGTTTTTTTTATATTCAGAATTTGTCAAACGTATCCATAACAGAAGAGATGTGAATTCATCTTTAGTCTTGTTATACTGATGGTAATAATTTATATAATTTCTGAAATGATATAGCAGTGCCATTGGTTTCCCCTTTTTCCTTCTTCAAAGAACTTGATCATCTGAACTCTTTTTTTTTTTTTTTTAAATTGGAGCCCTGTACGAGAACAGTTAAAAGAGCAGATGCTTAATTTTCGTTATCTTTTAGAATCATCATTTTTTTTTTAATAAAACAGGTTGTACATTCTACATAAAATATGCCAGTCAACTGTAAATGTTAACACCAAAAAAATTCTTTAGTATATTCATTTTTCAACTTACAAAATATGTCAAAGGTTTAAGCAACCCAAACATTACCATGTGACTTAAGTTTTTGATTTGTCAATATCAAGCAAACTCGATATTTTCCATAACATCATAATAGTTCCGTTTTATTATTAATACAACAAAGGACTAGCTCTTGTACAAAACTGTAACAGATTATAAAAGACTGTCTATATAGCTAGTAAGTACAATTTTAACCCAAGCCGCTGCTCTTTTAAGCACCGTCTTAGCAACGGCTTGGTTGATTGTAAGTGTTCGGTTCAGAGACTGAAGACTTGAGACTATACTTTGGAGGTAAGTATGTATAAGAACAACGTTTTCAAGAATATAGACGGATTCGGGGGAGGGGGTCCTTCGTCGGAAAAATATGTTTGATTCAACATAGGGAATCACTGAAGCATGACTGGAGCGAGCTCCCCTTAGCTCAGTCAGCGCCCCCCCCCCCCTTAAATGTAAAATTCTGGATCCGCCACTGAATATTGGTTTGAACAGTGCGATGGAAATGTATATATTATAAAAAAAAAGATAATGAAAGTCTTTGTGCTGGTTATTCACATACGGGAACGAAATTTTAACTTCAAACTGTGAAAAAGAGTGAGGGGTAAGATTCATTGAAAAAACTTGTCTGATCCAAAATTCGTTCGAAAAAATATTGTTGTCAGGCAAAATTTAAAACCAAATTTTTTTTTATGAATTCTGATCTTCTAAAACCTTATAGTGTAGTTCTGAAAGAAAAACAATATTTGATTGATGGAGGCGGACAATAAATGTTCGCGATCAGACAAGAAAACCATACCCCCTTTGAAGTTAAATGATTAACTTACTTCCTTGTTGGTGGATTGTTTCTTGGCTTGCTTTGGTAGAGTATTGTTGCATGTTTCACACTCGAGTAATATATATATATACGCATGTGTATTACATGAAATATGAAGACACCGGTGTACTACTATAGTACTTGACTTGTAATAGTGAGCATGTATGAGAAAAAATGAGTGAGCCACCGTATACTATACTTAAGAATTGATATAAGGGAACTTTGATATTCTTGAATCTGTTTCTGAGTTGTGAAGAACTAACATACAACTAACAGTAGGACTGTTATTCAAGTAAAGTACTATAATACAATCGAGTCTTTATGTGATAAACTATAATACAATTGAATCTAATGTAAAATAGTTAAATAAGTAAATACTCTTAATGACTTGCAAATTTTCGACTATAGGTAGTAAACTATTAAGAAAAGAAAAAGATATAAATAGTAAATTCAAATCGTATGAATAATATTGGCGAACAAAAAAGTATCACATTATGTCGTCGGACAATTGTAAGATGCTATAAGATAGACTTAAAATGTATCAAAAATTTAGCACAAAAGAAATCATGAAATAACTCAGTGCAATCCCAATTTAAGATGCAAACACATCAAAAGAAAAACAAAATCACACCACATCTCCACAAGACACAAAACAAACACCAACTGCAATCAACAAATAAGACACAAAGAGTCACAAGAAATAAAAAAAAAATCCATTCGCTGGCAACTACCGACTTAGTATACTGTATGATCGAACACAAACATAGCCAAACTATGACACCAAAGAAATAAGACGCAAACTAAATTACAAGAAATTGCAAGATCAATAAATGATGTATAAAAAATAATTCCGAACGACAATTGGTTAACACAAACAAAAGGAATACAATGGTATAAATCTATGCTACCCAAAAAACTCAACTTCACATTTTGTCAACCCATCCGGGTTACTGTATAACTAAGGTGTAACAAAATGTGTAACAAAACTTTTTAAAATGATACAGAAATTATGACTGTCGGTTTAATAGTAATTGTTTAAGAAAAAACATGTCAAACATGCAAATATTATTTAATTTTTTTTAGTTTTAATCACTTAAAAGTCATGTGATGTTACATATAAAGGACGGGTGTGTTCGATGCGTAAATTAATTAACAAAACCCCGTCATATAACATCCAACTTTGAAATTGCGTCCAAATGTCAAATTTAGGTGTGCCACTTTGGGAATGGTCTTAAACGATTGACAATTCATTTCTCAATTTTTGTAATTTTTCCCAGATTTTTTCTATGTCGGGCAAAAAAAAGTAGCAGTTTATAAGGAGACCCCCTAAATGACGTAACAGCTTGACTTATGGTCGTTTTAAAAACGATTGTTTGCAAGTTGCAATGTTAACAATTGTACAAGATGACAATTAAACAACGTGAATGCAAATATCTATAATGACTTTACGGAAAGTAACTTTTGTGACATCTTGACAACCGAATACAAAGTTCATTTCACTTTTCTACCTTCTAAACACAAGAGGTCGAATTCTTTTGTTCTATTTAAACCGCATATCGGACTGAGCGGTTGCGATTGGACTCCTGTTTTATACTTGTAAACTTTCAGTACTGATAAGATGTTTAGAATCAGTTCTAGGATATGTACCAGGAGAATCATGGGGGCATGTGAATGAAAGAAAAATCGATATGTCCTAGATACTTCCTTTCATATCGTCTTAGGATCGTTCTTTTTACATCTTATGATCATAAATTAATATATATAGTATATCAAATATATGTAGTATGCACAATATTATTGATAAATGTATTGTCTCATGGGCACTCATACCACAGCTTCTTATATCTATAACTAATAATAAGTTAACGTATATTACTTATCACTATCGAATTTTCGTTATTTGATAAGTGAAAATTTTAATTGAACAAAACAAAGTTACCCCAAGTTAAAAATACTGTTTTTTTTCCAAAACTGATACAAAAATATATAGCAAAGGCGTGTTTTAAAAATGAAATACAAGTTGCGAACTCCTGTTCTAATAATCTAAGACTTCTTTATACTTTTGCTTCTAAAAAGGGAGGTACTTGCTTCCTCTAATTTACAGATTTACAGGTGTCACATCGAGTTTCTATGATAGCTTGGAAAACTGGTAAGCATCTTCAATAAAGGACAATGACCAAAAAAGGGGTCGTCTGGCGATTTCGGCTATTTTACTTATTTGTTCATCATGTCCAGATATATGGCTGATAAATTTTGTTGTTAAAAGTATACTTTTTTATCTATATATTATACTTTTTTCAGATATTAGTCAAACAAGGAAAATTCTGTGGCAGGGTATCTATCCATACCTCAAAACATACACTCATTAGAGAGCTGAGAGTACTCGCAGTTACTTTCAGGTAGCCGAAAGACAAAAACAATTAATTAAAAAAATAATTATCTTAGACTAAAATATCAATCAGTACACACCCAACGTCCACTGGATTAAGTGTTAATACGTCATCAGAGAAAGCTGTTACTTGAAGCTATAACTTTTAGTTATTTTGAACTGCTAAGTCAAGGAGAGGAAGAAAAACAGATATCAAAACTGTTTTACATTAACCATTTTTTATTACTAGTATACCGTAGTTAGATCCTATAAATGATTTACATTACCATGAAACATGTTGCTTAATGTATATATCATATGTTATTCATGTTTCACACAAGGTACATAATATGTCATTCCCAGCTTAGAGTTTTATTCTCTGAGACGATGGCGAAGGGGATATTACCTCTTTGCCGAAAATATTACATTATTTACTCTGTCTGAATGTTACAATATGCTACAATTATGTTGATGTGTATATCGCTTGTTGTGAATTAAAAAAATGTATATAAACTGAGACCCATCATTATTTTTAAAACCTTTGTGAGTCTCTAACATTCCTAATGTTCTATATTGTTTTGGCTTCAAAATATATTAACGTTCGTGATGATGACGTTATTTGGATATCAATTTTGGGTAAAAACGTCGTATATACCCCGGCAGTTTCTGGAAAATACACTGACATATGCGTATGTTATCCAATCAAAAATTTGACGCATTTGTATTCCGTGATATATACAGGTAAAAATTTAAATTAAATTACAATTGACTATATATTTTTTTATTTTCATAATAAACATGACTATCAATTATTAATTTTGAAAATATTTCTTAATTCAAATTATAATTTGTTTATATAAAATTGTAAAACAAATTTTAAAGTGATCATTATGTAGAATCCGTAGAATATAGCTTAAGACATACATGTAACTTCATTGCGAATGTTTCAGAATAATAAGTGTTGCAATGAATAGTGATCGTTTTTAAAATTAGTAAATAATTTAAGTTATTTTTTAAAGTTACACCAAGACACAAACATGGAGTTTCGGCACGTAACAACATGTAAAGTAATGAATTTATCAATACCTTTACCTTTTTTAAGATTAGCTATGTTTAAGCATTTTAACATTTTTATCTGTATAGATTTCTAGGATTTGGTGCTTGTGCAAAATAAAACGGACTTATCTTGCTCGAAATCCCACTTCCACCTCATCGTTGGTGAGCAGGGTAAATAATTGAACAAATTATAAATAAATAAGTATTATTACCTGTATTTTACCTGAGTTTACCTGCCGAAAAAATGCGCGAAATTGTAATCAAAAGCTGCGCGCAAATGTAGTGGTAATGCGCGGAAACGTAATGCACCGTAATAACTGCACTAACGAAGTGTAGAATGCCCTGAGGCATTTTCCTTAGAAAAATAGCCTACTGATTAAAGATGAAAGAGAAAAGAATAAAAACAACAAAAAAAAAAACGCATAATTTATTCATTTTGTAATGGTACACATTTATAGAATAAACAAAAAATGAAATGAGGGGAGGAGGGGTGGTAAAGATTTAGGTAAAATAATATTTATTTAATGTATATACCTCACATTTGAGAAAATTAATATTTTTTCTTTCAAGAAAACAATGCCAGACATAAAGCAAAAGGTTTTTTTTTTTTCGAAAAAGACAATACATTTACATTCATTAATAAAAATGTAAGCATCTAATGTTGAATGGTTTGAATTCAAATATTTATACAGTGAGTTTTATAATTATAAAAAAAAATCAAATTTCAAAAAGCGGAATTATATAACATTGTGTGCTTTTTAAAATAAAAAAAAAAAAAAAGATATATATAAGTATTAAATTTTACCTGAAGGAGAAGAAAAACAATTTATTTTGTCCTCACTAACTATGTCATTGCTATTTCATTCCATCCATTGAAATGATGACTACCTATGTTTCACATTCACTTCATTATAAAAAGTGAACTCTTACTTAGGTTCGAATTTATGAGTTTGACTGTCCCTTTGGTATCTTTCGTCCCTCTTTGAATATTACAATGGGAAAGGATAATTTTGTAAGGTCAATCGAAAGTGTGAATATGTTCTAAATTGGTCAGACAATACTTGGTCATGTTTAATGAAGATTTAAGCCCTCGGCTTCGCCTTGGGCTTAAATCTTCATAAAACATGGCCAATTATTGTCTCACCTATAAATCAAGTATTGTCGATGATCTCAAATAGTTATCTGTAAGATCAAAAGGAAAATCGCCGATAAATATATATTATATATATAAGTCTTATATTATTAGTTACATAGTGTGCAATTGTCTTAATACGAGAATTTATCGGGTCAATAAAATTCATATCGGGTGAGGCAAATCCAAACCCGATATGAATTTTATTGACCCGATAAATTCCGTATTAGGACAATTGAACACTGTGTAACGAATATATCCTCATTTTGTTACATTACATATTATTACATTGAAATTCAATATGAGGACACTATCAACCAAATATTGTTTAGATATTTAATCTAAAACTATGAAAAATGTAAGGACTATTAAGCAACTCAATTTTTATATTAGGTCAATTATACAAGGGAGATAATTCCAATTGACGTAATAAATAAGGGAGACAATTCCAATTGACGTAATAAAAAAATGTACTGAAATTTATTAGGACAATATTATCCAATCAAATTGCGAGAAATTGCGATAAATTACTCTAAATCAAGATAATTGTAATCACATGGTGTGTTAGCGACTTAATACGATATATATTGGAATACATATGAAATTTACTGATCCCATATCTATCGTATAAGGTCACTAGCACACCGTGTAACGAATTTATCGTACCGACTATCTTTGAATATGGTGTATAGACTAGCGGCCGATCAAAGTGATTAAGTCTTCAATACTTTTTTATTTCAATTTGTTAATACAAAAAACAAATTTCAACAATACCAACAAGTGAGCTTAAAATTTGTTTTATGGATTTATTTTAATTGTTCATTATCAAGTTCTTCATCTGTGGTGAAAGGGAAGTAACTCCTTACTAACCACATATTGTTACTAACCGTATATAGTAACTAACCCGATAGTTTTTAGGACACCCTATATCAAATATATGTAGTCACCACGTGTAGTCTTTTAACCAATCATATCCCAATACATCTATAGGAGGTAAGATAAATGTTATTGTTTATATATAATGTGCCTTAAAATCAAACTAACAAGGTTAGAGTAGATCTGATTCTTTGTTTCCTCTTCGAGCAGGGCTATAACATGCACCAAATTGTTTATTCATTTAACTGATTAAGTTATGTAATTTTTATATTTCAGTAAGCAGAACGTTGAAGTGTGTTTTAATTGTGAGAAAAAAGACAAGAAAAAAAGCGCAGTATCCTGGTGTTCATATATCGAATGCAGGTATTTTGTATGTAAGACATGTAGAACCAAATTTCACGAAGAGATGGAGCATGCGGTATTACCAATAAAAACTATAAAACAACTTAGTCTTCCGTTTGTTGAATTGTCAAAGTACTGCGAGGAGCATACTGATAAAACAGTAACGCTGGTATGTCGTGATCACGACAAAGTGATATGCGATGAATGTCAATCTAATGAGCATCAGGATTGCAAGCTTATTTCAACAGAAAAAGCTGCCAGTGGCGTTAAGGTTGGAACTGCCATGACTTCCCTTGAGAGACGGATGGAAGACCAAACTCAAGTTACAAAACAGATACTAAGCAAAACTATTGAAGAACTTAAAATCTTAAAGGAAACTACATTTGAATTAAAGCAAAGAGTGTCACAAATCAAACAGAAATCAGTCGATCGTTTAAATAAGTTAGAAGAAGATATGCATACAAAAATTGATTGTATGTATAAAATATGCTATGAGACGTTGACCTCAAATAAAGAAAGTCTTATGTCCAGTGCTTCCTTACTGTTAAAAGGGAAAAACGATCTTGAATTACTGAAGCAAAACACATCCGCATTCCATTTATACCAATCAGTAAAATTTCTAGAGAACAGCACCAATAAAGAAGAATCAGAAATCAGAAAAATTCAAATAGCTACTGTTCCAACCATAAGATATTGTCCTTCAGAATTAGAGTCAAACATGGAGCGTTTACTAGAAAACTTGGGTACAGTAACTCTAGAGAATGTTCTGTTTCAAAATCCTGAACTACAATGCGACCAAGAAGGTCAGTCCCATGTCAGAGACCAGAGAAAGCTCCTGATGACAAATTCATTTCAGAGAACAAAATTAGGTGATGACGTGGGCATTGGTGGAGGTTGCTTTATTTCCGGTGATAGGTTACTCATCGGTCACTACGGTGATACAAAACTTTCTATTTGTAATCTAGACGGATCCAACTGCAAAACCCTTAAATTGGATTATAAACCTGGATGCATTATCCCTTACGACAATGATCACGCTTTAGTTTCAGCAGGACAAGAAGGTATTCAAATCATCGATATAACATCATTTAAACCTGATCGAAAAATTGAAGTTACAGGCGATTGTACCGGAATAGCTATCGCAAAAGAACATATCTGGATAAAAAATGAAAGTAACACTCTTAGCATTATTGATATCAATGGTAAAATTCTGAATACAATAAAAACAACATTTGACCCATGTGATATCTGTGCCACCAAAGAAGGCGATGTGTGTTGTACAGACTGTGATAGTGACAAAGTCTTCGTCGTTACATCGGATGGAAAAGAACGTGAGCTTTACAGCAGTTCTGATCTGAAAGGTATTGGAGGCGTGGCAGTAGACGACAGTGGTGATGTATTTATAGCCGGGTATAGCTCAAATAACATACATAAACTAAATTATTATAAACAGAAGCAGGGACTAATCATGGCAGTAGACGATGTTATAAATCGTCCGACTGGTTTGTCTTTCAACAACGAAACAAAAGAACTTCTAGTTGTAAATGATCAACATCAATCTATCAACATTTATAAACAACAATGAACATTTCTTGTGTAGTTTACAATAGCAATTTGAGCCATCTCTTATGTGATTAAATATCCTACTTTATATATGGAATGTCTCTCTGTGGAACGTGGAATACTTCTTATATATACCTATATCATTCACGAAGTAAGAGAAACATCCCTAGCATTGGTATAAAATCGGAAGATGAATGTCTCTCGTCTTTATTATGGTCTCCTTACTTTGATATAACACCTACCAAAAACGATATATAACAGCCTTAACGTCGTCATCATAATCAATTTTACCTCTTCCGTAAGATCCACCAATCGTTTGACAGAAAAAACATGAGGTATATACAACCAACACTATCAATGAAATGTCGATTCTTCAAAATCTTATAAATTTACTGCAAAATGTTAAATTAAAATCTTAACAATTTTGCAGCAACATTAAAACTTGAAATATTCCGACTCTCTACACTACTATTTCCCCTGCTAAATTGAAAGATTTGATATCGCCTTCAAATTCAACTGTGCTTTTTTATAAAGAAATTGGATTCTTAGATTCAAATTAGGTCACGCTGATTTCAACAGGAAGTACACCAAACATAATATCATCAATGAAGGACTTTTAATTTAAAACAGTACTTTCTAAGTTTGGTCAATTGATGTTTCAACAGATAGTCGGTTTCCAAGTGTTACTAACTGTACACTCGACTTGTTTTTTTTTTACTATAGCATAATACACACATAACATTGTCATATACATCTTGTAAAGTTCTTAAATTTCACGTTCCGATATACTGATGATGTACTGCTGCTCAATTATAAGGATCTAGAATAAAAATAAAAAAGAATTTTCACAAGATTTAGCGGTCTTAGATTTTTAGATACCAGAAAAGTTGTCATATCTTTAGTTTTACAAATGGTGTCCTATTCTCTTAATTGTGACAATGTGTTGGTTCTTATGGCGGGTGATGTATGTATAGTTACTGTAGACGCTTACGCTGTTGCCCCAACCGGTTTCCCACCTTCGGAATTCGTGCGATTTTCTCAGTTTTGTTTTTTAACCTATTTTTTGTATTTTTTTGTATTTTTTTTGTGATATGAATATAGGTAAATTGCAGTTATTTGAATTTTATGAGCTGATTATTGACTGCAACTGAAACCAAAATATATATATTTGATTTATAAATAACAGTATGGTATATAGCAATGGAACAATTTTTTTTTCATAATTTTATGCAAAAAAAGCTTTTCGGTTATAAATTCATCAATGTTATTTTAATTGAAATATTTTCATATACTGTTGAAATGTTTATTTCAAAGACATGATATATCGGTTCAAAATACTTTTGATTAATTGCAAAACTTGTTTTACTCCGTTATATTATCTTTGTTTCAATACGATTGGATATTATTTTGATACTATTTTCTACAGATGCAGTGCTTATTAAATATAATTCCATATGGTTGATATATAAAAAAAAGATTTCAATTTTTTTTTTTCATGTGTTATTTTAATTTTTTTCTTTTATATATTTTATTTTTTTTTTCATGGCTATATTAACTAGATATTACTGGTTAAATCATACGATGAGTGTTTACTTCAATCTTACTAGAACACACCCGCGAAATCGCGGGCATTCAGAATGTGGTTAAAAGTACATGTATGTAAAGTGTTGTAGGAAGAAATTTGTAAAATATTAAATGACTGGAGGATTTTAGGAATAGTATCAAAAGTCATAGGTACTTATAGGGACAGAAAATTCTTCTTTTTTTATCCCTCATCCCTTATTTCCATAATTCCCAATTTTATGTTATTATATTAATTTCAATATGAACATACATTTAGTATATTATGGACATTCAAGTCAGTAGCCGGTAATTCCGTGGTTGTCGTTTTGTTATGTGGTACATATTTGTTTTTCGTTCATTTTTTTGCACACAAATAAGGCCGTTAGTTTTCTCGTTTGAATTGATCTACATTGTCATTTCGGGGTCTTTTACAGCTGACTATGCGGTATGGGCTTTGCTCATTGTTGACGACAATACAGTGACATTTAGTTGTTAAATTCTGTGTCATATTGGTCTCGTTTGGAGAGCTGTCTCACTGGCAATCATACCACATCTTCTTATTTTGTAATTAATGATTTTTTGTAAAAGATTTAATGACTGGAGAATTTCAGAAAAGGTATCAACAGTTATAGGTACTTTGGGACAGGACAATTGTAACGTTTTTCCAGCCCGGCTCCTCGTTTCCCCCCGAAATTCCCATTTCTTTTATTTTTTTCTAATAGTTTTAATAATACATGAATAGTTTTAGCACTCATATTTATGAAATGAACATTCATTACTATAAATAAAGTGTAATTGCTTTTTACTTTCAATTCTCAGTTTACTATAATCGATCCACAGCGGTCGTTGATATGTTATACAGACCCTCTCTATTTAATAAACTCTGTGACTGCCGTGGATAGTGGATATCAGATTGAAAATACACTTTTTCGTAGTATATGTATGTTCAAGGTATACAAAAAAACCGATAGTCTAACCTGACTTAAAATTTTGTCCAATGACGGACACTATATCCGGACACCTTTTTTCTCGTTTTTCTCCCAAAATAACTCAATCTGCAGAATATTCATATGAATCGATGACAAATGCGAGTATGCACTAGCTGTACCTATAGGACAAAGAGGCATGGTGATTAATTAATTATGGAAAGAAGAGAAGCGACACACAAAATGAGGTCTTCTCGTTTAATAGTATAGATGGTTGATGACCATGAACATTATAAATTTAAATCGTTTTATTCTACACACGATATTGTCATGCTCAAGGACTGTTGTTAAAATAATTCACATTTGTCTCCCATTTCTCTTAAATTGGCAGGAAATTACAAATATCAAGGGTTTATTATTTAACATTCTTTTAAATTTCCAATTTCTTCGGTATTGATGATAGTTCATGATCGTGAACTTTTCTTACATGATTTTGACATTTTTTTCAAGTAATCTATTTTGCATACTTTCTTGTCATGTTTAAAGACAGTTGGTAACACATTTTCAATCTTAGAGGTTGTTATTGAACTTATAGTGGCAATTTCAAATTTATTTAGTATTGATGATAGAAAAATAAGATATTCTTTTGGACTATTAGCGACAATTGCAAACAAATCATCGTTTTACAAATTTGTTAAAAATTGATCCTTCGAATGCTTTTTACTGGTATATAGTGTCACGTAATAACAAATTTGTCTTTATCTACCTTAATATACTTTATGCACCTGTTCGTAAGCTATTTTTAAAACCATTAATGCATGATATGTTAACAAATATCTGAATATTCATTTGTTATTTTATTTGTTTATGTCTCAATATATCAATGTGGGACGAAGTTTTTTAAACAATCACGCAGAGTTAAGAAAAATATCAAAATTTTCTAAATATATCAGGTCGGGTAATTCAATGTAAATGATCCCATCTGATAAAATAGACTGATAGTTTATAAAATGAACATCGTTGTTCTATGTTTGGTAATTCAATATGCTTCCTCTATCTTATTAAGTAATCTGTTAGATTAATCTGCCCTCACAATAAAGGTTATACTATATACATTGTTATGCTAAAGGTGATAGGTAGTAATTTTGAATTGCTATAAAAA
This sequence comes from Mytilus galloprovincialis, assembly GCA_037788925.1. NCBI lineage: Eukaryota > Metazoa > Mollusca > Bivalvia > Mytilida > Mytilidae > Mytilus > Mytilus galloprovincialis. The sequence goes on from CM075331.1 coordinate 34,645,265, forward strand.
TTTTCAACTAAGCTGTCATGCAATTTTTCTTTCGAAAAGATTTCTATAATTATAAGATTCAGACATCATTTGAATTAAAACAACTTATATTCAGTAATTTATATATGTGAAATTACTATACATTGTTAACAAGTTTCCATGGGAGAAACATAACCATAACCTAAAACATTATTCTTTTGAAAAAAGAAGTCTTTTCGAATGAAAAATTGGTTATCTCCCATAAAAACTTCCTTAAAATGTAATGTAATTTCACACATATTTCACTGAATATCGAATGTTTTAATTCAAATGATGTCTGATGAAGATAGAAGACACTTCAAAACTACTACCTATCACCTTAAGCATGACACTACCGATAAATTGTCTATACAAACTGTTATGCTGATTTTTCTTAATAAAATTGAGAATGGAAATGGGGAATGTGTCATAAAGACACCAACCCGACCATAGAACAAACAACAGCAGAAGGTCACCAATAGGTTTGCAATGCAGCGAGAAACTAAGATGGTGACAAGGGAACGTCACCATCTAAAAATGAAAAATTAACGATAGGAAATAAAAATCATCTCTTTGATAATAATATTTTGTATTAAGCTTTCCGTTAATAATATAGATATCAAGATCTATATTACTGTTTACAAAACTTTGAACTTTACGAAAAACTAAGGATTTTCTTATTCCAGGCATAGATTACCTTAGCCGTATTTGGCACAACTTTTTGGAATTTTGGATTCTCAATGCTCTTCAACTTTGTACTTGTTTGGCTTTATAAATATTTTAATATAAGCGTCACTGTTGAGTCTTATGGAGACGAAACGTGCGTCTTGCGTACTAAATTATTATCCTGGTACTTTTGATAACTATAACAGGAAAGGTCAGTGGTCATTGTTAGTATTAACTTTATTATAAGTATGTTCCACAGGAAAAATTTCTTTAGTATACATACTGAAGTCGTCATTATTGAGAGCCAATATATCATCCTAATATCTAAAAGTATTTTTTTTTTTGTATCAGATGTTGTTTCGATGGGTCTTTGCTGATTTTAATCATAAATTGGAACTCATAACAATACAAAAACAGGTCCGCAATAACATTGAAGTGAAATTAAAGTCTTATATGTATATATATAGGATTGAAAGTATGCTATATTCTATCACTTTGCACTTTCATAACTTGACTATTGGTTTCTACAGCAGTGTATTCAAATTTCTGACCAGTTGAATAGTTTGGTATTATAAAACAAATTGCAAGAATTTTAAATAAGTTGCAATAGGTGGAGAGCAACACTCACAGTCAAGTGGCAGTTACTCTTTATAAACATAATCAGTTCATTTAAAACAGACAACGACATGACGAAAACACAAAAAAAAAAAAAAAACATAATAGCAAATAATTACAAAGAAAAAACCCTTCTTAAAAAGCAACTTTAAACAACCAACAAGAGTTTACCACACGTGCACAAAAACGGTTATTATTTCCTGCTCCGCAAGTGGCAACTGTTGTTTAACATGCACTCACTTCAAGTTAACATATGGCTATAAATCGCTTCGTTTTGTCACAATTAAGGTAGCACTCCACAGTTATGTGTGTAGTTTAGCATTTTGGATTTTTCAAATATGAGAGCTAGTGCGCAACAAAATTCATTGTTGCCCTAGCTGAGTATTAAAAGAGGGACGAAAGATACTAGAGGGACAGTCAAACTCATAATTCGAAAATAAACTGAAAACGACATGGCTTAAAATGAAAAGGACAAACAGATAAATAATAGTACACCTGACACAACATAGAAAACTGAGGAATAAACAATAAGAACCCCACCAAAAACTAGTGGTGATCTCAGGTGCTCCGGAAGGGTAAGCAGATCCTGCTCCACATGTGGCACCCGTCGTGTTACTTATGAGATATCAAATCCGGTATTAAAATAGCCTTCGTATTGGGTTTATGTGAACATCAAGATTATGTAATGTATGTAATAAAGGCTGATTTTGTTATGACAGTCCGTATTTACATGTCCATACCATACATTGACCCGGCAATTATTGTGATATTTTTTTACAACTTTTTTTCGCAAGAACTTTGTGATTAGATTTTACGAAAAAATGAGGCGAAAGACACCCATTTTTTATTTGATCATTAGGAAGATTATTGTCGACAGCTTCTTAAAAGGTATACTCAAAGGCAAATAAATGCAGAATGTTGCCATGGATACACATAAAAGGAATTATTTTTCACACTTTTAACTTTTGACAATCAAATCTATGGAAGATACTGATTACATACATATGCACATGTACAACACAAACAGTTAGGTTAATGTATTCGAAATCCAGGAATAGGAGATGATAAAACATTTTGTGGCTCATTTTTAATTCTATTTCTAACTGTGGAGTGCTACCTAAGCAAACAATGACAGGATATGGTAACGACAACTAGAATATATCCGGAGCTAACTGTGACAGATTTCAGGTCTGATATATGATAACGGTAAATAAACATTATATTGACAAAGATGTGTGAACAAAACAAACAGACATAATAGGTGAAAATGTCAAAAAAAAAAAGGTAAAGCAGTCGATATTGTGTTAGAATCTTAATCACTGCAAAAACAAACAAATATTTAACAAAGAAACACAAAAAGACATATAGACAAAGCTAATTAGCAAAAATGAAAAACAAGAATACAAAAATTGACCATAGCACAATAGCACAATGACGTGATGCATAAAATCAGAGCCACGTCAAATGTAACAAAGAAACCCAAAAAGCACACAGGCAAAGCACACCAGCAAAAACATATAGACAAGATTTTTTTTTTATCTTAGAACATTAAAACTATGACAGGATGTAAAAGTACAGATCCACGTCAAATGAATATCACCAAAAACAGACTTTACAGTAAAGACAGTAAACATAAAGATGATAAACAACGTCAGTTCCCAGAATCTAAACTTCAAAACCATTGTGTATTATTTGTGAAGTTGATACGAAATGTTCATCAACAAGGTCTTGTTACCTTCCGATGAACTTTTTTTTAGAAAAAGGACTTGACGTTCTTTGATATACACCTAGTTTCTACTCAGACACTGGTGAAGTCTGTATAGCATCTGTATATCAGAATGAGTTGGAAAAGATAGATCCCATATGCAAGTGATGTTGGTATATTGCTACTAAGGTGGGGAGGGGGACTTGTTAATTTTAAAATTTAAATCGTCTCGTTTGTCATAGGTTCTGAAAATGAGATGACTGCGTATGTCAAATTCGAGATATGAGTCTAAAATGTTTTAAAATTCAATTGGAAAAAACGAAGCAATCCGAAACTATATTATGTATTAGAAGTAACTTTATCAAAAGAATCTCTTTTTAGCACTTTGCTTTGTCTTGGTTTTCGTGCGAACTTCTTCTCAGACGACAACCACACTAAAAACAAAATCTATATAACCGCATTCCGTCTTTATGAATAACAAATAAAAATGCTAAAACTTCTACCAAAGTATTCTTAATACTAGTAATCCAACTGTTATAGAAAATGAGAGTTTTAGCTAGCTGTCAAACCAGGATTTAACACAATATTTTCATCATAAATGACTGTACGAATTCATTAATAACGTTAGTTTTACAGTTGTTTTAATTCGTTGTGCTGGTAGAAACATTCGAGCTTTTGATTTTGTCATGTTTTAATGAACGTTCTCCTTTTCTTTTTAATTTGCCCGGAGCTTATATTTTGTTTTTTGGTTGATACTTGTTTTTGCTATAATGAATTCAGAACAAAGATAATAAACAGGTATTAAATAACGATTTGATTTGTGTTCTTGTCAAATAAAGATAATTTCGAACTATTAAATAATCGAGCTCGGTATTAATATTATTATACACTTTATGGCTGGTTGAAAATCACTTATGTATTTGAATATGACTGTTAATTATCATTTAGGTTGCACTTTAATATCAAAATACCATTCATTTGTGCATTCATTCATTCATTCATATAGCACAGGTATGAATGTACTTGTGAAGTATTGTTGCATTGTTTTATAATAATTGTCTTGTTTAATACATTTTTATGCCCCACCTACGACAGTAGAGGGGCATTATGTTTTCTGGTCTGTGGCTCCGTTCGTCCGTCCAGGTTAAAGTTTTTGGTCAAGGTAGTTTTTGATGAAGCTGAAGTCCAATCAACTTGAAACTTAGTACACTTGTTGCTTATGAGATGATCTTTCTAATTTTTAAGCAAAATTAGACTTTTGACCCCAATTTCACGGTCCACTGAACATAGAAAATGAAAGTGGGAGTTTCAGGTTAAAGTTTTTGGTCAAGGTAGTTTTTGATGAAGCTGAAGTCCAATCAACTTGAAACTTAGTACACTTGTTGCTTATGATATGATCTTTCTAATTTTAATGCCAAATTATATAATTACCCAATTTCACGGTCCATGGAAGATGGAAAAGGATAGTGCGAGTGGGGCATCCATGTACTTTGGACACATTCTTGTTTGTATCTAATTTTCCACATATATTTTTTAAACAACCTCCTTGAGGAAACCATAAAATTTCATCTATGAATTTAATCTACACTTTGTTTTTTAAATACTCCCATCATAGCGAACTGGCATATAAGAGAGGCGAAAAATACCAGAGGAACATTTAACCTTAAAAGTCAAAATCAAACTGACAATGAAATGGCCAAAACAAATAAATCGACAAAAACAAACAGTACTCACAACACAACAACCTGAAGACTGATTAACACCAACAAAATCAGGTTGCATTGTTTGGACCCCGAATATATTATTTCATTCTCCTTGTCTCGTTCCGTAAATTAGTTCTTTCTTGCGTTTCAACCTTTCTTTCAATAATATTTGTATATCAGTTTCTATACAACCTCTGAATTTGTAACTGACGGAAATGGCCTTGGGTTTTATTTATGTTTGTTATTTAATTGCACATGATCAAACCCATGATTTGTGCACATGGTCAATAACACCAATAGTTATCAAAGGTATCCGGATTATAATTTGAAACGCCAGACGCGCGTTTCGTCTACATAAGACTCATCAGTGACGCTCAGATCAAAACAGTAATAAACCAAACAGGAGCATTGAGGACCCAAAATTAAAAAAAGCTGTGACAAATACGGCTAAATAATTGTTTATCCTGCCATACATATTTACACCGCTTGGTGTAAAACAATTTAAGAGTGAGCTGAATAGTTGATAAAATATGTTTTCGTGGTATTTTGTTTTTCATTTCACCCAAAAAGAATAATATATCGTAAATACAAAAAGAAAAATAAACTTTGTGTGTCTGTAAACCCTAAGTTAATGAATAATATTGTGTTATTGTCATGTCATAAGTTGGGAGTAGATTGCATTTGCCTTGTCTGTCCGTGCATCCATTTGTTCAACAAACATTACCGTCACACTTTTTGTTTAAATGTCTTAAAATATAATATATTACTCGCTGAATTGGTTGAGTATACACACTATCCTTTTATTAACATGAACATATATATATATATATATATATATATATATATATATATATATATATATATATATATATATATATATATATATATATATGTATCGGTATGACAAGCACATGTTGAAAAAGTACATTCTGAAACTACACTATAATGGATAATTCCAGTCCAAAGTTCATCTTGTTTAAAAAAAAACCCGGAGGATATTATATTCAATCGACATGGTGACATTACTTCTTCGGTCAGTATATAAAGAAAACTTGAGCAGCATAATCCATTTCAGGTTTATTGTTATTCTTTGGGTTTTTTTCGTTGTTGCACTTTTGTGCTCTGTTATTTCGTTGTTTTCCTCTTATAGTTGATGTATTTCCCTCGGTTTTAGTTTATAACTTCGATTTGTTTTCTCTCAATCCATATATGACTTTTGAACAGCGGTATACTACTGTTGCCTTTATCTATAACATCCATCGTAGTAAATATATTCCTGGCTTTATATAAAGTCATCTGTTGTGAATTTTATATTTATTGAATTTGTAAAACTGATATTAAGGCGATAGATACAAAATGAATATCAACGCTCAAGAGTCTAAAATACTCTGTCAACGCCATAGCAAAAAGAAATAGACTAAAAGACAATAAATAGTAGTATACAACACAAAACATATAAAGTTAAAGATTGCTGAACACGAAATAAGTCAACCAAGGGGTGGGTAGGGTATATAGTTTCTGCTCCACGTGTGGCACCCGTCCTATTGCTCGTGTAAGAGCAAACCTTGTGATAAAGTCTAGTTCGGTTGGTCACATCCGTGGAAAGGGAGGACTGGATTGTGTTTACGACGAAATATAAATAGGTATTTCATAACAGTCAACCAACTCGTAATGTTGTTTGAAAGTTTTCAAAGAAATGATTTCAACTTCACAACTTTGGAACTCATGGTTTAATGACTTCCTTCTGAACAGCAAACCTATACCAAGGAAATCCTGATAGGAAACACAAGTCCTGGAATATAATATCAACTGGGTGATTTTTCTCCATATGCAGGCGCTGTTGGTATGTGCTTAATGGAATCAGGTAGTTAACAATTTGGGAGTTGAAATCATCTTAACCGACCCTCATTGTCAATTTCTAGATGTAGGTCAAGATATGAGGCAGACTTAACTGTATCTTTTGTATCCTTTATTTCATCTTAAAAATGAAATATGCGTCCAACATAGTCACAAAACTTTAAATATTAATCGGTGGTAAGACATCATCTAAATAACGAACAGTAAAATTAGATTAGAGGATGATAATAGCTTCTTTTCAATTCTTTCTGCATGAAGTCTGCCTCATATGAATAAAGACGAAGAACACAGTTTGTTATCATTTGAATGCCGATTATTTGTTGAAGGCACGTCTTTCAAACGTAGCAAATGTGTCAATCAAGATATAGAGTATCTTGATAATGTCAGTTTAAGAAATGTGTTTGTTTGAATTCAAGTGATGTCATTAATGAGAACGATTTGTCCTTCCATAAGACATTATACGTGTATCTATGTTGGTTAACTTAGGAGTTAACATTACTGATTGGAATTAATATTATTGATTGGACATACTTTGATTATTAAACTTAAAAATTCATTTGAAAGTGAGTGGAATCATCATATTAAACAAGATATCTGATGTTTAGTGGTTGTCGTCTGTTTATGTGGTTCCTAAGTGTTTTTTTTTTTTATATAGATTAAACCGTTGGTTTTCCCGTTTGAATGGGTTTACACTAGTAATTTTGAGGCCCATTATAGCTAGCTGTTAGGTGTGAGCCAATGCTCCGTGTTGAAGGCCGTACTTTGACCTATAAAGGTTTACTTTAATAAATTGTTACTTGGATTGAGAGTTGTTTCATTGGCGCTCATACCACATCTTCCTACATCTATCATTTTACAAAGGGACACAACTCTCCCCCTAATCTGGGACAATAAAATAACAGTACAACATAAGAACGAATTATAAAAATCATAGGGAGAAGGATTTGTATAAGATCACTGCTCTTGTTTTCTAATCCCAATTATTGAAACATTTGTATATTTCTCAAGTTATGTATGTCTTCATCCTTGTAGATATACACACATATATATACATATATAACGATTTCTTCAACAAAAAATATATGCACACAAAAAAAAAAATAGTCGAAAAAAGCTGAACTCATCAGATGGATAAATACATCCAACAAAAACACAAAGTGGACGTAGCTGGGTACTTTTACATCCCAAAAACGAAAAAACACCAATTACAGATTATGCATCCTATACTTAATTACAGAACATGTTTGTTATCATAGTATGGCTTATATATAAACAAATCATTAAATTATAAATGTCTTAAGATATAACAGACAAGTACCTCTTAACAAAAAGTATAAGAATTTTTTTATTTGGAAACGCAGCATATTGCCTTTTAGGTACTAGTACGCATTTAATTTTAATTTAATTTGATCACAAATGTCATTGCCATTTTGTCATGGCAATACATAATTACATTTTGAAACTGTGTGTGAAAATATCGGGTTAATTGGGTGTATATCTCTTTACTTTTTATAATGCAGAATGATTTGGACTTATACGAAACAAAATTTACAATACAAAAGATGCGATTGGTTTATTTTGACGAGAGTTATCCCTCTTCAAACATTTTTTTTTTCTTATAACCGAGGATGATTATTTTTATGAAATGTAGGATAACAACTGAAATCTGTATGAGCAACATTATCTTTAAAAATGAAATTTTACTATTAACCAAAATAATTTACATAAGGATGCGACCTGGGCTACTTAGGTAGGTATTTATATATCAAGAAATGATTGAATAAAATATTTGTTATTGTAGAAAAAAAAAGAATTTACATCAAAATGTAAGAACTCGCTTCTAAGATGTTTCTGAAGCAATTGTATGTTAATTGCGTACTATGTATATCTATTTGCTTCTACATTACAGGATGTTAAGCCTTTTCCTTATTTATCGGAATTCATTATTTTGGAGTTATGGAATTTAACCAGCGCCTGTTGGCTGTATCTGATTCATTATTATCCGTCTTTTTATATAAATATATGTACCGATTTGAACGTCGCTTTACTTTGTAAAATTTACAAGAGCACATGTCGTTACACGATTCCTGTTGATTGCTTTAAAGTCCCGTAGAATATATAAACTCATCATAGATACCTGGACTAAATTTTGTATATACGCCAGACGCGCGTTTCGTCTACAAAAGACCCATCAGTGACGCTCGAGTCCAAAAAAGTTAAAAAGGCCAAATAAAGTACGAAGTTGAAGAGCATTACGGACCAAAATTCAAAATTTTTTTGCCAAATTCAGCTAAGGTAATCTATGCCTGAGGTAGAAAAGCCTTAGTATTTCAAAAATTCAATATTTTGTAAACAGTTAATTTATAAATGTAACCATATCAATGATAATTCATGTCAGCGCAAAAGTGCTGCCTACTGAGCTGGTGATACCCTCGAAGATAGTTGATATGGTCAGAACGAGAACAAACCAGTAATTATAAACTTGAGAAGATTCTATGATATAGGTGAAGATGATTGGCAGGAAATTTGAACTGCTGCTAGAAAATATGGATATCTTGGTTCGACAATGACTTGCAAAGGGCCACGTACGGACCTACTAGAAAACTATGATAAGGACTGTTTACCATGCAGAGAAGTATGGTACTAATTCTATAGAGGACATCAGATTTATCATCCCCTCCTGACGTTTCCATGAAAAGGATAGTAATAATTTTTAAAACTATTATACAGCACAAAAGACCACACAAACCACCAAAACCTGACTACTCCGGGAACATAGATATACAAAACAAGAAATAAAAATCGAGAAAAACAATTATTCAGATTCTGTTATGTATTCCACAATTCGAAATAAAACTTGACAGTTCAGTACTTAACTGTCTTTTTAAACATTATCATTTATTATAAATCTTGAATATCAAGCCAAAACCAGTGGTCAGTTTTAGTCAAACTTTAGTGTTCCTGACTGTTGGGACTTTGGTGTTGGTATACGCCAACTTTAAACACGTGATCATAAAATGAATTTACACTTCGCCTTTAAAGCAAGACGCCGTGAAAATGTATATGTTTTTGTCGTGGATTGTTAAGGGGGAATACCTTTTTGTGTTAAACTGTTATGACCCTTTTCAAGGTGTTGTTAACTGTTATCTGAGATCAATTTAAGCTGTTAACTGTTCAACCCTGTTCGTTAACTGTTATCAGCATTTTTGCGTTTTTTGTTAACTGTTTTTGCCAAAATGGAAAATGTCTATATAATCAGAAAATACAAGCATTTACAGTTGGAACTTGGTCATTACAGACTGAAAATAATTAAATATAGAATATATAACTGTTTACAAAATTTTGAATTTTTTGAAATACTAAGGCTTCTCTACCTCAGGCATAGATTACCTTAGCTGTATTTGGCAACACTTTTATGAATTTTGGATCTATATGCTCTTCAACTTCGTACTTTATTTGGCTTTTTAAAATGTTTTTGGATTTGAGCGTCACTGATGAGTCTTTTGTAGATGAAACGCGCGTCTGGCGTATGTATAAAATTTAGTCCAGGTATCTATGATGAGTTTATATTATAATTGAAAAGGTATTTTTGAATGTTCTATACATATTTTTTGTATTAAAAAAATACGTTCAAATAACGTTTCATTGTTAATTAACATACATAACGTTTAGGAAATGTTCGTTAGAGGTCTAGGCCAATAAAGTTTTTAACCAATAAAGTCACCGTCTCTCTTTTCATAAAAACGATATAATTGGGTATGCACTATAAAAATGTAAAATAAAAAAGAAATATTTCGACAATGAAAAAAACGTTAAAAGGCTAATGCATTAGTAAAATTATATTGTTTCGCTTCAGCTGTAGTATTGGTTTATGTCCCTTTAACACGAATGTTACTAGTTCGGTAAAGTGAGGAACGAAATTTAAAGCGTTAATACATGCGTTTTGGTACCATTTTATGTCTTGTTGTTGCTGTTTATCGACTTTTTGTGTCGACTTTATGGCTATTGTACTTCACTCATGGCTCTTTTGTATCCATGGAAGAAACGAAAACCTGTCAGTGACTTAACACAGTGGAAATAGAATTTCTAGTATTTTAATTTCATGGTCAACATGTATGTCAAGTAATTATTTTGTGGTTATAAAATAATGAATAATTCTAAACAAACTTTTGAAACCACATGACAACTTGAATGTAAATGTAAATTTTTCAAGGTTATTTTTATATGCTAAAATAAAAAAACAATAGGCTTTACATGTTTGAAGAAAAGTTGGTGACTTGATGCAAAAGCAATCAGTTTCATTGATTACCCCTCAAGCAACACCCGAGTCTAGGTATAATGTTCGGATAATTGAAAAAAAAATATATACAAAGGTTATACGACAGTGAGAAAGCAACTCCCTTAATGTGCAACCATGAAAATACATATCATATATTGTTAAAAATGTTTTCATATAGTAATGATTTCCAGACCTGGTTCGTCAATAAATGTTTTTGCCTTCCAACTTGTGTATAAGACTCGTGTATCATTTAAGAGAAATTATTTGTCGAACTTTGTGTCTGTCTGGCGCTTTTTAATGCCTTGTGAATTAAATTTAAATGCTTTCCAAAGTTTATTTTCTATGCTTATTTTAGGTGAATCCTTTTGAGACTGGACAATATATGCTTCGTTTACGTTGGGATCTGTTAAATTAAATTTTATTTTTTGCAATATTTAAGCTTTTAACTTCAGTTTTAAGAGTATTCATAACCTTAAGTAACTTAACATTTATCAATTTTCCTACCCATTGTAATGATTTTATCAATTTTACGTTTTATTCTATTATTGTAAATATCGTCATTTTTCGAAGTCGATGTGTAATTTATATTCTGTACAAATCGAATCACATAAAACTCAATTGACCATGGCACGTTTTACAGTATAACTGTTTATTTACATTTTGTCAAAAAAAGAAAAATGGACTTGAATGTAAATCATCGACGGTAAACCTTGCGTCAACCTGTCTCTTTCTGAGTCCATTATCCACATTAATGGGTAAAATATTCCACCTATTCTATTGAAACTTTGAATAACAGTTACCGTTTTGTACATAACAATTTTGGATCAAAGTTAAACTAAAGACCTGTAAGATATGCAGGAGGACCGCTCGGGGAATAATCCATTCAAACTCCGCACGGAAACTAGTATCTACTCGGGTGCAATTCGTTCAACTCTATTTTTCATGTTTTTCAACTTGATGACACCGTCAACAAACGATAATGTGACGTCGAATTGATAAGCAAGAGTTATCTTTGTATATAGGATAAAGTATTTTTAAACAGGATGCTATTAGTCTGATCAATTGAATTGTTGAATCAAAATTAAATATTTGCCTCATTATTTACTCATATTTCTTGTAAGACCAATACAATGTGGAGCCATACTCTAGAATTTGATATAGAATAGATGTTTTATTTTATAGGCTTTCGTGATTTCTTCCACTTATAAATGATCATAAATGAATTTAATATTTTATTGTAAGGCATGCATTATAAAGAACAAAACAGACGAGTTTGGCGCTTGAATCAAAAAACAATTCTGTCCATTGCTGATACAGTTTTTTTTTTCTGATATTGTGATATTACATTGATCACTCAGTCTGCCCCGTGTTTATATTCATAGAAGGGTTAAGCACCCACAGACATGTTTAACCCGACTATATTCTTAGATGTTCCTGTTCAAAGCCAGTAACTGTATCCAGTGGTTTTCGTTAATTATTTTTGTATCAAACAGGTCATACGTTTTCTCTTTTGGATTGTTTCGCATTTTGTCATCATGGGTACTGTTGATGCTTACTTCTGTACAGTATGAGGTTTTCTCATTGTCGAAGGCCGCACGGTGACTAATCTATCGTTCCAACTTCCGAAGCAAGTTTGTCGGCTCTCCGGACATTCCCAAAGTCCTGCGTTTATGAGCTTCGGTCCTTGCTTGGAAATTGCTATCGTTCCTAACCTCTACGTCATTTGATCTTTGATGCAGAGTTTGCTTGGAAGTTGCTATCGTTCCTAACCTTTACATCATTTGATCTTTGATGCAGAGTTTGCTTGGAAGTTGCTATCGTTCCTAACCTCTACTTCATTTGATCTTTGATGCAGAGTTTGCTTGGAAGTTGCTATCGTTCCTAACCTCTACGTCATTTGATCTTTGATGCAGAATTTGCTTGGAAGTTGCTATCGTTCCTAACCTCTACGTCATTTGATCTTTGATGCAGAGTTTGCTTGGAAGTTGCTATCGTTCCTAACCTCTACGTCATTTGATCTTTGATGCAGAGTTTTTCTCATTGGCAATTTTACCATATTTTCTTATTTTGATAATGGGATACAATTTAATCAGATATTTATTTGAGTTTTTTTTATAACCCATGGCGCATGGCCAGATTTAAAAGGTCCCGAAATGACAAATGCAAAGCAATTCAAACGAGAAAACTAACGGCATGATATATATGGAGAAAACAATAAACGAAAAACAAACGCACAATGTACAGATGATACACAGCAACAAAAGACAACCACTGAATGACAGGATCTGATTTAGGACAGGTTAAAAGAATTAAAATGTGTTCTGAAATATTGATCACAAACAATCATATTTTCTGTGATTATAACATTTTAGAAAGTTCATGTGAGTCGTTATGTTTTTATTACAGGACGTGAATCTATTTCCTTTTTGCATAAAAATTTAACAATTACGTTTTTCTTTTGTTTTCATATATTATTCCATCAGTGTAATGTGATTGGATATGAGATAAACTGATAATAGTAAGTTATCCAGGACTATTTTGTTGAAGAAAGGGTGAATAAACTATTATAGTATGTATAAAGATACTCTCGAATGACCTCTCTTCTTGACTATGACGTACTTAACGTAGCCATCTAGGACGTATGATACACAGTGTATCATACTTCATAGACGGCTACGTTAACGGTTAGGTACGTCATCACTCAATGAGGTAAAATTAAGTCAGTTAAATATTTTTTATTGTGCCAATTTTACGAAAAACTAAGCGTTGCACTTACTTAACACCGAAATATAATTGGTCTTTCACCAAAATGGTGTACGAGTTTCATAGTTTGTTTCATAAAAAAATTACAATGGTGACAATAATGAATAAAGTCACCGATTTGTCAAAACGTAAAATGAGCTGTTTTTAGTTTTTCTAAAGTAGTCTTTCATTAAAATTTATTTTATGACTAATAATAATACTCGACATGGTATTACTGGTCTCAGATAGTCTTGTTGAAGATCTCGCATTGGTGTAAATCCCGCTTGGAAGTCCGTACTACTTTCGCCGTTTCAGAATCTTATGCATTCTGTGTAATATTTTCAAAAGCGTACACCAAAACGTTGTGATTGGTTTAAAACGTTAGACAATGGAAATTGAGCAAATGACGTTACGTTATTTTCATTTTGGTGTACGAACGAAGATATTACCCATGGTCCTTTAGATTCTGAAAAGGCTGGTTCTCGGCTGACTACTACACTGGAATCCAGTATAGTGTAGCGTAATAAAAGTTATTCCCAGTTTACTGTCATTGTTGGATAGTTACGCAAACAAAAATCAATCATACGGAGTTTCATACGTATTCATTCCCTTCAAGAAAACATCTCTTTAATGATTATGGTATGCATTTAGGGAAAATATAAGAATTAACTTTTGCTCTTTTTTCAAATTAAGATGACTGTTTGTGTAATAAATGTGCATATGTATGTATTACTTATCAGTATGTTCCAGAAATTAATTACAAGTTATAAGCTTTTCATTTAATTTCGTAAAAATGCAAAGAAAAGGTTCGTATGTAAAAAGGCATAACAATCATTTCTGAACTTATTGCCACAAAGCATGGATATGCATACTAGACGAGTATACGGATTGTCTAAAAGAAAGCATACCCAAAAAAATCTTGCTGTTCATATGACTACACTCACTTACATTTTCTGACTACGATTGAAAACTGATTTCTTTTCTAATAAAGCATATCACTTCTACATATTTTGTATTACTTTCAATGTTATTTATAATTTTTGAGATCATTCAAAGACTGTGGTATAATGCTCTCCATCTTCCAGTAAGGAAGTTCGATGCTTTTTCTAATTTTCCTATACCTCTTAAAACCATTAATATTATATTTTACGACTCCCTATTCGGTTGATGGAAAAGCGTCACCCTCAAAATGTGTCTAATTATACAAATTTTCATCGATTCCAAGGATTAAAAGATTTTAGAGTCAATTTGGGATAATGATTACGAATAATCGATCCAACGTTAGTGACGTATAGCCTTTTCTTGGAGATCCCCAGATGTGCTCTCCGTTTAATTCATCTTTTTACGACCGTTTTACGGTTTTATTACCACGTCGTAAAATTTGACAATCGACCAGAGAGCCTACGAAGTGCATAGATATCCATTTACTGCGGAGTACATATTGTCATTCGGAAACAGAAGCTAAAAAATTCTTAAGATGTCCTTTTTGCCTGAAAGGTTTTGTATGAATCACTGATAAATAGAAACAAATCGGGTTTTGTTTCCAAATCTTTTGTCGTTTCTAGTTCTCATCATTATGCTGAAAGGAAGGGTAATAAAATTTTGTGAAATAGTTTATTCTTTTGAAGTAAGCTCTCCATCCATACAACTACAAAAAGATGTCGGACAATTCTGTCAGTCTGACTAAACCAGTAAATCTTATGAACAATTGGTATACTTGTCCTGCGTATGTACACGACTAGCTTCGCTGTTCATATATATCTTCTGTGAGCAGATGGCGTAACATTACGATGATGATCAAAGTAGCTTTGATCCCGGTGGTGTTGGACAGCCAAAATTAACGTTGTGGTCAAAACCATAACCTTATTCATTTTTATTTCAAAATATATCATTATTATTATTAACACACACTGTCTCCGAATAAAAATTAATATATAGGTATACATCAGAATCGTTCTTTGAACTGATACCTTGTCTAGGATAATGATTTGTTTACCATATGTAAAGTAAAAATATGTAGTTTTTTCTTTAGCTTGATAGAGCTGACTTATATGTCATTATGATATATTTCTATTATGAATTACAAAATACGTTGAACCATAAACGTCAAAATCATTCAATCGAGTAGTGGAATTAACTATTTGTGGATTCTTATAAATTCTATATATAACTTTTGGACTATTTTCAATCTCGGTCTATTTCTGAAATTTATTCTTGCATACTTTTGATTTTTTAACCCTATGCTAACATTGCCTATGTAAATTTTAAAATTGTTTGTATGCACATTGAACGACAACTCTATGTGACGTGTAAAATTTTCTGACGTCAGACACACAAATCAATGAATGTGTTTGTAGATAGATGTTTTTGTGTTCTGTTAAATTGTTCCTTTTAAAATTGTTATACGATGATGACTGATGTACCCATGTTTTGACTATTTTACTTATTGTGTCTGTTTAGTTAACGCATCAATGTAAATATAACAGAATTTGATGAGACTGTCATCAAAGTGAGAGGGTTAGCGCTATAAAACCAGGTTTAATCAACCATTTTCTACATTTGAAAATGCCTGTACCAAGCAAAGGCGGATCCAGGGGGGGGGGGGGCGGGCCCCCCCCCTTTCGTGGGAAAAATTTGGTTGATTATATAGGGAATCATTGAAGCATGACTGGAGCGGCCCCCCCCCTTTAGGTCAGTCAGCGGGCCCCCCTTAGGAAAAGTTCTGGATCCGCCACTGCCAAATCAGGAATATGACAGTTCTTGTCCATTCGTTTTTGATGCGTTTTGTTATTTGATTTTGCCATGTTATTATGGACTTTCCGAATTGATTTTCCTCTAAGTTTAGTATTTTTGTGCTTTTACTTTTTATACATAAGTTTGTCAGGACCGGTGAGCATTTAATTTTAACCTGTTGTCTCATTGAACCACTCTCACCGGTAATCTAAAACTACCAAGTATAATTAATAAACCAAGAGTAAATAAATGAAATTATGATAATATGAATAAGTTAATGGTTTGAAAAGAAAATCAAACTATAAAATTGATAAAAATATATGTGGTTTCAAAATTCGGTTGTAGATTACCGTATGGCAATCATTATGATTCCGTTTTATGTTATTTCCCGCCATTATCATTTACGTATGGTTTTATTTTAACAGATCTGTAATGAACGAAGCTCTTTTGGATAGAATGTTGGGGATGATCGTTAGTTTCAGAAACATAATACATATACTGGGGTAAAGCTTTAACGTTGCTTTTTATTGCACATTTAATGACTTCTGTTTCTTTTTAAGACTTTTCGTTGTCACGTGGCATTTAAGGACCTTTTGCAGTGTAAAATAAGATGCTTTAATTTAAGAAGTGATCGTTTTCTATTTAGAAAACCTGCTTATTTAATACTAAACCTTTTGTATGCAAGGAAAAAGCTATTGAACGTGTTTATTTCGCTTGTAGCTTATGTCGTCTTTTTTTTTTTTAGTGTAGTCATCATTTTTGCTTTAATGTCAAGTAAAATCAGGTCCTTTGAATTGTTTCAATTTTGATATAGGTTGGTCTTTTATATACGGTATTCTTATATCTTCAAAGACTTTGAGTACACACCCGTGGCAGTGGCGGATTCAGAAATTTTCATAAGTGGGGGCCCACTGACTGACCTAAGAGGAGGCCCGCTCCAGTCACGCTTCAATGATTCCCTATATAAGCAACTAATTTTTTTCCCAAAAAGGGGGGTCCCGGGCCCCCTGCCCCCCCCCCTAAATCCGCCTCTGCGTGGGAAAATATGAATTAGGAGATAACTGTACTGAATTTTATTGCTTGGCCTTCGAAAAACGTAGATTTTACTCGGCTGTCGCAAATTGAGTTTACCTTGCGACGCGGAGGTAAAATCAGTATCAGTTCAAGCCCCATAATTATATGGGTTTTGTTCTTCAATGTAGGTCGTACGGTATACTGTAGCTGTTTATAACCTCTTTTTTGTTTTTGATAAATAATTCATAAAAAGGATAACAGGAACTCCTAAAATTTTAAACAATACAACAAACAACACTGTGTCACGTGCTCCCTCACTCATCTCTCATCTTTGAATATATTTAGACCATGTTGTCTTTCTTATTGCAGTCCGGTTATTAACTTTTCACAATTGGAAAATAAAATTATCCCACAAACAATTTTGGAAAGCAGGGTTAAAATGATATTGCTAGCTAAGTATTTTTTTTAATAAAGCACACACACACACACACACACACACACACACACACACACACACACACACACACACACACACACACACACACATTTGTGTGTGACAAAGCAGTTAGTTAAATCTTAAGCCACAAATGCAACATTTTTTTAAAAAATGTGTTTTTTTTATTTTATAGCACTGGATCGATGATGATGCAAATGAACATCTAGTCCCCGAGGGTATCATTAGCACAGTAGTAAGTGCGTCGGTACTGATTCTTCGTTGATAGATTTCGAAATTATTAGGGAAATCAGATACCTTATACCCTTTTCCAGTTTAATCAAAACTAATCGCTACTTTTTTTTAAAAGAGAAGAGATGAAATATTTATTAATTTACCCACTTATGTATATTATATGTAATCGTCTCATTATCCCATGGCATACAACCCATATGATATGAGAAGTTTACATCTAATACCAAAACAGTCATTAATCAACACACAAACATATAAACAAAACAAAAAACACACCAAATAAAAAATAAAACAAATAACAACTGTATATACCGTATTCAACCAACAGCAGCTGTATGGAACAACTGTATATACCGTATTCAACCAACAGCAGCTGTATGGAACAACTGTATATACCGTATTCAACATACCGTATTCAACCAACGGCAGCTGTATGGAACAACTGTATATATACCGTATTCAACCAACTGCAGCAGTATGGAACAGCTGTATATACCGTATTCAACCAACAGCAGCTGTCTGGAACAACTGTATATACCGTATTCAACCAACAGCAGCTGTATGGAACAACTGCATATACCGTATCAACCAACAGCAGCTGTATGGAACAACTGTATATACCGTATTCAACCAACAGCAGCTGTATGGAACAACTGTATATACCGTATTCAACCAACAGCAGCTGTATGGAACAACTGTATATACCGTATTCAACATACCGTATTCAACATACCGTATTCAACCAACGGCAGCTGTATGGAACAACTGTATATATACCGTATTCAACCAACTGCAGCAGTATGGAACAACTGTATATACCGTATTCAACCAACAGCAGCTGTCTGGAACAACTGTATATACCGTATTCAACCAACAGCAGCTGTATGGAACAACTGCATATACCGTATTCAACCAACAGCAGCTGTATGGAACAACTGTATATACCGTATTCAACCAACAGCAGCTGTATGGAACAACTGTATATACCGTATTCAACCAACAGCAGCTGTATAGAACAACTGTACATACCGTATTCAACCAACAGCAGCTGTATGGAACAACTGTATATACCGTATTCAACCAACAGCAGCTGTGTTACTTGAACAGGCTTCCTCCACTAGCGAGCACATTGCTTTCAAAAATATTGTGACGTATTGAAGTTAGTTGTCATTCTGGTCTGTGCAATATGAAAATAAGAAGATGTGGTATAAATGTCAATTGAACTATTATTCACCAGAAACCAAAGACATAGAACAACAATAGGTCACATGACCTAAGTAAGCAAAGAGTGGAGAAATTTGTGCGCTCATGAAATTAGACTCAACATCGAATAAGTACTTGCTTGGAACAGGTGAATCAGGTTTGATCATCCTTCCGGAGCACCTGATATCACCACTGGTTTAGGCGGGATTCTTGTCTATACTTTCCAATGTAGTTTATTGATAAATGTCGCTTTCCTTTTTGTCAATGTTGGTTTTTAGCCCTGGTATTGTCTGTTTTACTTTGACCTATGATTTAAATTTTCGTTTTTGTGTATTGTGCCTCTTTCTTTTTTTTTACATCCTTTTCGTTTCAAATCGATGATTACTAAAGTACGGAATGGTTATGGATTATACATATAAGGTGGTACCCAACACTTTGACTAAAATTTATTTTTGCTCGTTTAATTTTCATATAAAAAGTTTTACAAAATGTTGACTTTGACCCTTTGACAAAATATAAAAATTTCAAAAAATCTGAACAAACCACTTTATCAGAAAAATTTCATTGGTTATGTAGCAGTTTGACAAACACAAATTTTGATCATTTATATGAAAAAATATTTCCTTAACAGTACAACGTGATAAAAACGTTTAGTTGATTTTTACAGAGTTATCTCCCTGTAGTGTTAGGTACCATCTTGAATCACACGGAAAAGATATTTTAAATTTTCACACATAACTGCACGATATTTTACATGATAAAACATTTATAAGTGGAGTATATTTTTACAAATACGATAGTTGTATGAGTTTCAGAACGGATTTTGTTGTTTCGTTTTTTCTGTCTTCACCTGATTTGTATCCTGTTTTTCGTTAATTGATTTTCTCATTTCAAAACAAGATGTTGACGTATAAATCGAATGTTAGGTTTTTTATGTATTATTTTTATAATTTTATTATCATCTTGATTAAAAATCCTCTCTATTTCTACACACAATCTGATTTAAGCTGTAAAAAATCGAAATTATTACAAAAAATAGTACGGAGCGTAGTTATTTTAGAATATTGCAATCGGCTTTTTAGCATATCTGTCATTGTGTGAGGTTTTTTAACTACCAGATTACGAGGATGTTTACGACCCAAATCTGTATAAAGTGCAGACTTTAATTGTTATGAAGGTACTAAAACTATCAGTCATATACTTTACGAGATGCACAGATATGCATGCATTAATCATATGTCACATTATCCAGGTGATTGCTTTTTGCAGGTAAATTCTAACGTGTGCTACAGGTGTTCAGGAGTGGGTGTACTCTTATACTAAGATCAGTTACAAAATCAAAATTCCATACGTACTTTCATACAACGTATTAAAAACTAAAAACCATAATTAAGATAGAATATGTTACCAAACCACAAATTAAGAAATGAGATCCTGTTTTAAGTTTTCAGTTTTCGTTTTAAGTCTTTAATTATGTACCTGTATATGAAAGAGGACCAGGTCGTGTCGGTAGATACAAAGGGCACGTCATCAAGTCATAAATATTATTTATTCATTTGAACTTGAAGATAGCTTCTTTCCAGAAACTTTTTCCGCCACGCGACACCATGACGACAAAGAAATGAAGTAAACAACCCTCAGATTTTCCGAATGTCATCACTGTACTTAAGTTTGACGAAAAATAATGATTTCTTTTATCATGTATAATAATCGGTCCAGATATAAAACAACTTATATTGTTCTATCATTATTATCATCGGTCATGCGTAAATGATGTTCCCTGACCTCCGGAGACTGTTGTCAAATTATTCTTTACTGCAAGAGACCGTAAAGTTTTGACAAGTTTTTGTCTTAAGATTTTAGTGAAATGTCTTTGTAGTTGATAGGTGAATTTAAATAATTTGACGTTTTTATTAATGTGAGGGTGTGTGCTTTATTACATTAATTGAAAACTGTCTGACAATAGTGTATAAAGACGTTAATTTTCTTCACCTGAACAATACATACTAGATCTTGAACCAGGTGAACAAACACTTCAATCATTTATTTATCTTTTAATCCCTTCATCACTTGCTCATGCAGTTGAATTTATATATCTGATATACTTTCCCTAAACTCAATTTATTTAATCACTCAAATATGATGTCAACTCCTTAACGGGAAAAGAACAACTCTAATAGAGCTTCGCAGGGTAATAAGTAATTCATATTTCGTTTATAACGGCACAAAGGTACTGCCAAGTGTGTCACTTTCATATAGGCATGTATGGTTTTAACTAATTCTGATAATCATCGTTCCTATAAAGTTGGTATGAAACTTAAAAGTTGATCTGTAATTTAAGGTAAAAGAATCACACGTTGACAAGAGGTTTCCTTGTGATATCGACAATATCAGTCTCATATTATTTATGATATTCGAGGAGAAGGAACTCGAGGTCAGTAACCGACGGAACTTACAAATACGTACTGAATTTAAAACTTTACATTTTCTACGTATTTTTAGGCAAATTATTTGGGAAATACTCTTTATACAGACAATATTTTGAAAGTGATTTACATTTGTCAATTTAGCTTTCATTTTCTTTTTTCAAAGTTCTTAAAACCTGAAAAGTAATTTATTCATTGATCACTATTCAGAATAATGTAATTAAAAATAAATTGATTAAAAGAATACAAAAATAATCAAATGGATCGTATTTTTTGTTTGCTTGTTAAATACGTCTTTTTTTCTTCTTTTAATCTTGTCTATCCTTTGATTTGTGGTTTTTGATTGGTTACGTATAGTATATTAGAGTCCTTTCCGGAACGCCGACGGTAAAAAACGCGTCTCTTTAAAACAAGTAATACGTTATGTACAAGATCATCTATTCGAAATGATTTGATTTAATGGTACCGTTTAAGTCGATGTTTTCATAAAACGAAACGATTTAAAATAACATTACGAAAGATATACCTATAGGACTGACATTATATGACTTGGCCATCACATATCTATTATTGCTTTATGATTGTAATGACCAATTATTTTCACTCACGTAAATAAAAATGAAATAAATTATACAATAAGTGACATAGTAACTTTCTCATACCGCATCAAAGGGATATTCTTACAATGTGGAACAGTAGGATGTTCAGCAACTGTATGATAAAATATGAGTAAATGTCTAGCTTGTCGCAGACAATGTGACTCTCCAAAAAGCTACAATAGCATTCTTATAATAATGAAGGTCAGACTAGGTAGTCAGCATATATATGATGAATGCAAGGAAAGGATGGCGCCTATTTACTGATGGTAAACTCCCGATGCATTCGTCATGGACAATATCCGAAATGTATCAAGCAGAGTTTGGTGTAATATATTTTAAATAATTGAAAAAATAGATTACGTCTACAGAAAATATTCGTTTTTAAAAGTGAGTCATTTTTGTGAAGGTTTTCTTTAGTCTTGTCCTATTGTTTATATGGAAAATGTCTACAATATAAACTATAAAAAGTCTTCTGAGATTTTTTTCAACAGATTAATAAATTAATATATAGGTCATGATATGCAAACGGAAAACGATAAGTGTTGTCCAATGTGACAGTAAATTTAGCCTTAAATTTGAAAAAAAGAACTGTCAAAACTTGAAGTTGAAGTTGAAGAACATATCTATTGAATTGATTGTTGATTTGTTCTTGTTCTGCATTGATGTGCATGTAATACTTGCTACTGGACGTTAATTAAGCAAGCAGTAATTAACTGTTTTAGTTCTAAGCTGGTTTAAAGGTGTAAAGTTCGTGACAGGTTATTCCAAAAATGCATGAAAGAAATAAATGTAACACTAAAAAATTCTTACAACTATCTTGCTCGATTTTCCATGCATGTTTTAACTGCTGAATACAATAATTCAAAATATTTTGTTAAAATCTGTTATATCCAGGGTTTAGGCGTTAGATAATGCCAACTAGGACTAAGTCTGTTTGTCTACAGAATGTTAAAATGTATTATGACAAGATTTTAGAAATGATAAACAGTAAAATCATCCTAGAAAATTAAAAACTTTAAAAAAATTGCTCTACTAATCTGTTTTGTTTTATAAGTAAACAAAACATGATACTAACCACAAAATTTCACACATTTACACCTAATAAAGTTTTTTTCACATTCATTTATCTGCGGTTTGTAATTTATTTTACGGTATTTACATTTATTATGCATATGTAATCATTTATCACTTTCCAAACAATTTGTTTGAATATTAACTAAAGAAAAAACACTCATTATGACAAAGATATATATTGTTAGCTGACTAATTATCTAGACTAAAAACGCTTCAAAGACATGGAATGTGTTATAACTGTCACTGTTCGGAACTTCTTTCGTTTAATGTATCGATGGTGACCGCCAAGAATGATTTATCAATAACACAATGTGTACGTTACCCTTGTCTGAATTATTCTTCTACCGTTTTACATTCTAATTAAAGAAAAAAACAGAGAGAAAATGAAGAAAACGAACAAAAGCTCGGAAAAAATCTAAGTAATCACATGAATTGTCTCAAAATAGTTTTTTTCTTAACAAATAGTTCAATAATTTTAAGTTGCTGTATTCAAAACGTTTTTGACTACAAACAAAATATTTTTGTCATTATGCTTATTAAACTATAACGGGATTTTTTTTTTTAAATTCATTATGCCATCAGACAAATTGTAGCCGCCAAGATGGTCACAAAACATATAAATATTCACGCATTTGATCGTGCATGTAAATTGTATAATGATGGTTACCCAATCACATCACTTCCATTATGTTGTATTGACTTTTTAAACCAATTGAGATGCAAGTTTTTCTTGATGAAATGTATAATGTTTTCATTATTTCAACCAAACACACCGCAACTTTGTAAAAAATAAAATTATAAACAAAACAATGCAATCTGGTTAATTGTTAAATCTGATTCGGTGTTTTTCTTGACCTAACATCTTGGTTAAGCTTACAAATTTTACAGCCGATTTCAATGAGTATTTAGGTAAAGTTAATATATTTGGTTGGCTTGCTAGACTGGCTGAACCGTAAAGTCATTATTAGGTAAGGTTAACTACCCTTCTTTCGTAGTAGTCTAGTCTTAATGACAGATAGATTGATTATCTGTCAGACTAGTCTACTCTTAAAGGAGGGTAGTTTACCTTACCAAATAATGACTTCATGGTTCAGCTAGCAAGCAAGCTAACCAAAGATATTACATTTCTTTACACACGCATTGGAATCGGCTGTAATTGTATGCTTTAGATTTACAACATATGGTCTACATATGTAGGGAGGTTTGTGCGCATATTAAACTGTTTTAGCATCATCAATTTGCGTACTTGTACAATTTAGGCTATCTATATGTTGCCCATTGTTGTTTTCTGTGCAGCCGATCTGAGTGATAAATATGGTATATTGTACTGTTTAGTATTTTTTTTTTTTTGGTGTAAGTCCTATAGTTCATTTTATGTATTGTTGACTTCAAAATTAATCCATCTTAGATATGCTATTTGATTTTTTACATGGGGGAAACAGAGATGATTTTGACTGCCACTGGAAATATATGTCGAGTAGGGTTTAAAGGGTCACTAGCTACGAGATATTTAAAAAATGTAAAGTATGATTTTCTTTTGTTCAGTCATTAATTAAAGTTAAATAATGAAATATTTATTCACTTTTAGCAGCCAGTATGGTTCAATTTTGTCAAATTAAGCTAAGAAACGTTGAGGATGAATTATTCACTTGCAAGTGAATATTTCGACCTCATTGAATCCGTGTTCATGTTAACTTCAATTTAACCCATAGAGATGGATAACGCATGCAGTGTGTGTGTTCTGTTATTTATTAAAAGGAAAAGATTTTCACAATTGAAAGTGAAAGAAAGGTAAATCATTTGATTGACTGATTCACAAAAAAAATCATTCTTATACAGGTATAAACGATGATAAGAATATAATCTTAAACTATAATATGAAATTAAACAGACCTAGAAAGATCCAATCGCACGTGTTCGCTTATATTTGTATTTGTATGTATATGTATATCTATATCTACATTTATGTTTATATAGTTTATATGACCATCAGAGGTCTTCGGAGGTCAACTCGCCCTAGCACTGCTATACGTAAACAAAAAGAGAATAGTGAAACAGAATCATTTCTGAAATGCAGAAATAAAGGAATCTTCATAAATTTGTGGCTTTAACTGAATTTAAACCAGAGCTGTCATCATAGTTACAGTAATGACCCGGAAACGAAGCGGAATATAAGGCCGGTTAGAATGGTCTAGCTGATTCTGATATCCGCCGGGAAATAAACTGTGCATGCTGGAGATATAAAAGTGGACGACAATTAAAAGTCTGTCAGAGGAAAGATTTGAAGTTATCCATTTAATTTTGATGGTGTCTTTGACTGACAATTTTCTGCAAAATCATAACAAAAAACGCAATGCTATCATAAATTTATTACTCGAATTCAATTTTGATATTTATTTGCAATACTAAAATGATTTCAAATGTTTTTTAATTGTGCAATAACAGATTCCAACACAGACTATCATTCAAGCCTCGAGTTCAAATTCTAAATATTGAACTTGTTTCAGATGAGAAATATCGAACCAAGCTCGATACAGTAATAGATTATGTTCATATACATGAACTTAGGTCATAATTTTAAAAATGGGTTAAATTTACATTTTTCTACTACAGTAAACGTTCTAAATGTCTTAGATACGTAATTTCAAAAGGTTGCCACACTTTTTTCTGAAGTTTATTTTATCTGTTATAATGCTATAACTTAACGTTGGAAAAATGCATGACTGTTCATTAACTTTTTCTATAGGTATGAGCTGTAGTTAATGCACAATTATAACAATGCAAAAATAAGATAAAACTGCAATAAAAATAATTAATAAGCAGCAAAATAAAGCTTAGCAGATTCCTTTTTTTACATCAGACCCAATAAAGGTACGGGGTAACATTTTAAAACATTGGTTTACGTTATAACTTTTCAATTACAATATTACATTTTCTCTTCAACCCTACAGGATAAAATGTATTCGCATATCAAACATCATTGAAAATAAACTTTAAGCATACAAACATTTATAATCACCGCTTGTTAATTCATGAAATGTACATCTAATGCATATTACCAGTTGACGTAATCAATAACGTGTTTAGTATAATTATACTAGCCTTATTCAAAAATACCTACTAAAATAAACTAGGAATAGTAATTGTAGAAGACACGTACAAGTGTTGAAATCTCGGAGAAAAATCGTATTTCAAGAATTGTATGACAATGCAATAAGACACTAGACAGAAAATTGACGAACCGGTAACAAAGACCCCAGAGAAATTCCGGTTGAACTCGAGTGATCTGGAAGATTAATCAAATCTTTTTCCACATATCAATTATATGATGTGCATAAATGACATTTAGTTCAAAGACTATATGACATCTATACAGACATAATTTCAAGGTAGCTTTGCATAATGTAAGCACCAACTTTCTTTAACCAATATAAGATTTATTGTACTGAAAAGGATTCAGAGTTGACCAGGTGGCACTTATGAGCTACCCTCATGTTCATTTTTATAAAAGCTTAAAATCAGTCAAGAATTGGTATTATTTTCTCATTGCTGAAAGCCATAAGTTGATGTGACCTTTTGTTGAATACAACAACTACTTTGTTCTCTGGATGATACTTGTCTAACTGGACATCATACCACATTTAGTTAATATCATATTGCTAACAGGTTTTGTTGTCGTCCTGTGTGGATACAGTAGAATATGCCCTCTTTCTTATGGTGTATGTCTATATATATATTGTTCATTGTTGAAGACCGAACGATTATCTATAGTTGGATGAATTCGCCTGACCTATTTTGGTCTTTGGATGATAGCTGCCTCATCATAAGATCTTATGTAAATCCGGTTATGATATGAAAATTTGGATAATGTCTAGCTCTTAGTATTAAATCCTTTTTAAATACAAAAAAAAAGAAGGAATTTCACTGAAACAATTCGCTGACCCTTTTGTACTCTTCCTATTTTGCAGTTTTTCTTTCAAATGAAAGCGAAACAGAAAATACTAAAAAGTTGATTCCATGCAGGACGTTACATAGTTCACGTTTGGTAATTCGGTATAGTTTTTGTCCACAAATTTAAATTTAATTTGAAGTACTCATCTATAGATTTTGCGAGCATATGATTTTTATTACGTATGCTAATAGATGATAGGATTAGAATATC
This sequence comes from Mytilus galloprovincialis, assembly GCA_037788925.1. Lineage (NCBI taxonomy): Eukaryota > Metazoa > Mollusca > Bivalvia > Mytilida > Mytilidae > Mytilus > Mytilus galloprovincialis. Next base: position 34,672,728 of record CM075331.1, read on the forward strand.
ATCATTACACTTGATACTGTGTGATTACCAGTATTGTTCCCTAAGATAAAGCATGTACATATCTAGGAAAATCATATCGTCATTCCATGTTCCTCGTTCCAATTTGGGTTGATCTCGAAATTACCTTGCAGTTTAATACTTACGTATTTCTATAAGGGTCGATCATCTGATTACCAGAGGACCAAGAAGATTTTTTTGCGAATAATATTAATTATAACCTGTAGCATCTGCTATTAAAGTAAGAAGATGTGGTAGGATTGCTAATGAGACAACGGCACCATCCATCAAAGTTCAATTAAAGTGTATGTAAACAATTATAGACACCCGTAGGCCTTCAACCATGAGAAAAATCCATACCGTATAGTAAGCTATAAAAGACCCCGACAGAAAAATATGAAAAAAATCAATTGAGAAACTTAAGGCCTAAATTTTAACAATTTCCAAAAAATAAAATTAAAAATATGACAGACGTGATCCAACGACAACCACTGAACCATATACGGACTCTTGGCATAGGATAGGCACATGAGCTAGTATGGTTTACCTATTTCGAGAGTAAAAAAATATTCAAATGCTTGTACAATTTATTCTATTTGCTGTACTGTCCTGCAATTTTGCTGGACAGAATAATTTTGGGCAAAGTTATTGTTCATTAGTTACCAGGCCAATGTTTGCATCACTATCATACATTGCATTTGTATGAGAATTTTAAGAATTCCCGATTGAAACAAAATAAATGTATAACCTACAATACAATATTTTTCACATATATTAAAAGTCCTATAACATAGCATATAATAAAGATATTAATATCATTAATATATATTATATAGGTATGACAAACCTATCCAATTTTGATCCAAAAAGGTGCATGGTATTAATTCCGATTAGAATAAATTAACGGAGATGTAACGCAATGTAATGTGACACCAGTTTATACATTATTAGTCCAGGAAATCATACAAATGTATGGTATGTATGAACTTTAAGCAGAATGATATAAGATGCGTCAACAGGTAAAAAATAAGATGAGTCGACAGATCAGAGATTGAGATATGTCAACAGACCAGCGTCTCCTTCTCTGCATTAAACACACGAAAGACGATTCCAGCAAATTATGTCATACTAAACAACTGGAAGCATACAAAAAAGTAGTGATATATATTGCAAGGATAAATTGTGGTTATCTTACACGAGAAACTATAATTCCATCTCCCTCGGTCAAAGTTGACCTTTTATGTACTTTTCAATTCTTGTATAATCCTTTTGGGGTAATACATTAAAGTTTGTACATTTCTATACACATCCCTTGCTTTCTACTGTTTATGTTTGAGCGTTCCGGATGAAAGTAAACCTATAAATGGGCTTCGAACGCAAGATAATTATCTAGTGTCATAGAAATAAGAAGATATGGTATGAGTGTCAATGAAACAACAATACATCCAAGACACAATATGTAAAAGTAAACCACTATAGGTCAAAGTGCGGTCTTCAACACTGAGTCTTGGCTTACACCAAACAGCAAGCTATAAAGGACCCTAAAAATGACTAGTGTAAAACCATTCAAATTAAGTGTTATATTCGTTTACAAGGGAAGGAGAAATATGAGATGAACAGAACATAGGTCTTGTTTGTCGGTCAGCAGATGTGTGTGACATTTGTTTTCGACTTGTAAGGAATTTCCTGTGTACTTATTTTAGTCGTATCTATCATGTAGGTCGGTGAGGTACTTCGTCTGATCTTTATTATAGACCACATCCGTCCCTTGTTCATACTGTTATGTTTAACTATTGCAGGAAGATTAATTATCCTCTAGTGCAATTGTACACGAATTATCAGATTAATGGAAACGTACTATTACTCCATTTCTTGGTCTATATGAAGATTAAAAATATCGATTAATCGAACAGACCATTCCATTAGTCTGAACAGCTTTGGTTTGCTGCGTTTTCTAGCAGGTTCAACTCGCTGACATTTGTAATCAAAATGATTGTATTGATCAATATTCAGTTTATTTAAAATATAGAACTCTGATTTCGTTATACTCCATATATTTCGTTGTACTCATATAGAGTATAACGAAACCAGAGTTTTATATTTTAATTAAACTCATCAAGATTTCAATTTTCAAACTTGTAGTTAAAAAAAATGTAAATTTACCATAGAATATGACGAGAAATGATTGTAAAAAGATTCCAAAAGCAAATTCTTGACGTTATTTCAGCATTTAGAACGAGTACACATTTTGTCTTTGATTTTTGTTGATTATTGCTTTAGTATCGAATTCATAACAGTGTGGCTATGGACATTGATTGGCGCACTTTAATATCCCATTGACTGGTACAGATAAGGTGAACGTTCGTCTATAACGCCCATTGCTCACGACGTCCTTAATATAAACATTTAAACCGTGGGGTCACCGAAGGTTCTCAACGCCTATATAAAATAATTCGAAATACTAATCAGGAATTTGTGTTTTGATTTATATTGATTAATTAAACGTCCTTTACTTGTGTTTTTGTTATGTTTCGACAATCAATTTTCATAATAAGATATCGCAAAGCCATGTTCTTTCAGAAAAAAGAATGACTTACTGAATTCATGTATTGATTGATTATCTTTTTCGGATTTAACAATTGCGATTGTCGAGTTATGTAATCTTTTAACTTTTATCTGGTCTAATTTTATTTTAGAACGAATGCATAATCCACTTTCAAAAGTTGTGCAAATACGAAACATAAAGACAAAATATACTTCTGCCCTGTCTTTTTCGTACTTGAAAGTTATTGGATAGTAAGAAAGCTATTTGGATTAAACCTTGTGAAATTTGCATGCATTTACGTTATTGTATTGGCAAAATGTATCATTTGGTGTATATAGGAAACTTAAACCGTTCTGCTATACTGCTACTATACTTGTGAAAAACACTTGGCAACAGAAACGCATTCATCTTATCTATATAAAAAAATCGACCCAATTTACATAGAAATGGACGTCTTCGTGCATTTGTGATCGCAAATAAAATATGTTCCGGACCTTATGAGTATTTGGACCATACGTGTATGGTTGGACCATATTAGTATACCCTTATGGTCATGATATATGCGAATGGTCCAAATACTCATATGGTCCGGAACACATACATGATATTCTGTGCGTTGTCGGTCGTCTATTAATTTTTTTCTTTTGTTGATGGATTTGACGTCTTTCTGTGAGTGATTATTTGTTCATGACTTACTTGTAAATAATTTAAAAACAAGACTTGATTTATAAAAATGTCCAAACAAACCATGATTTTTTTTAAACATACATCACATCCATTGCAAAAGGCTAAAATTCGCCAGGTCTTTAATTTAAACTAAGTGAGTTGACTAAATTAATGTTGCGGACCATTTTCCAATTTCCATGCGGTATCCCTATTTTTTTTCTCGCTCATCTTTTATGTTTGTTTTTTTCATTCTATAAAGTGTGTATTTTGCTAATGGTCGAAGGCCATACGGGGACCTATAGCTTGATAACGCCTGTTGGTCCCTGGAAAGAATGTGTCTGATTGCCTATCACACTTCATATTCTTATTTTAACATGCAGTTATATCTATGATAAGAATGAAAATTGAATTGTCATTGAGACAAAAACCCAACCAAAGAGCAAAAAAAAAAAAGAAAAAAAAGCCCAAGGCAACATGTAGATCTTTCGTATCAAGGGAATTGCTATAAATATATTTATTTCAGGTTAATAGTATTAGGCCATACTCAAGTTATAAAATAGATCTTGTCGTCAACTTTTGCAACCAGCTTCTATGTTTCTATAATGCACTGTTCATCTTTTTTGGGCTTCGACTTTTCCATTGGACAGACAATTTTGTTTTCGACTGTTTTAAAAAGATGCATTTTTTTACAAAATCATACAAGTAAGGAGTCTCTGGCCTTTGGTAGTGTTGTATGTTAATTAATGTTTGTTTATTTATTTGTTTAGGAAATAAGTATGACGTACATTTTCACTGAACTAGGACACTTTTTATAATAGTTTTTCGATATCGCTCGGGCAAAAATAATCACGAATATAATGCCTACCCATGTTAAAACTACAATAAAGTATAGTTTGCATCAATTATTTCTTGAACCTACCATTTTTTTTGTCTGTGTTGGATTTGTGTGGCATTGAAAAAAACGGGTATAAACTACACAGTGCAGCTTCCAACAAGAATACAAGATTTATTGGTTTTCAAAATGCGACCAAAATTAAAAATTTGCTCGCAGCAGAAAAAATTCAACAGTTTGATTTTCATTGAAATAAAATAATTGTTATGATTTACACACCGTTACATTTTCCAATATAAATATTCGAACTATTTTGTTTGTTGTTTCCTTTATAAATTTACATCATTTTTGAAAAAGACCACGCGTCTTCGATATTGAGAAGACTATAAAAGCGATGTTCATTATCTTTCTTCTGCTGTAAGTTTAATTTAGTTATTTTGTGTCATAATTGCCATCTCGTATGTTTTAAATTTGAATAAAGAAGATTCAGGTTGTCTTATACGTCAATGATACACACACAAAAAAAAACGATAACAAATAAAATAAGGTGCAACATTCATTCTCCATGAAAAGAATACATCACATGGATGTAATTTTTGTAAGAAAAATACCAATTTCGTGAGAAGTTGTGTGTTGGACTTGAAGAGCCAAGGCAAACTGACAAATATCTGAATGAACGAATCGATTTATGGTATATATATAAAAAAAAAAAACAAAGCCCACATGGTTAGCATTGAATAAATAGAAGGCCACTCTTAAATGATCACAACGTAGAAGTTTTTGTTCTCTTAATCAATAAGATATTTTCTGAAATAACGCGGGTCCCTATTAACTTAAAAGTTTTTTTGTTTTTTTTTACCATGAATAAACTTTTTTTTTATTATTATTATTTATTGATATCAGCTCTGGACATTAATATTCTTAAAAGTGAAACTGTTGTAAGTGATGGTATAACAATTATTTAAAATAAATTCCTTAAATGATATGTGAAAAGAAAGTTTCATTTTATGTATCAAAATGTGTAACAAATGATTATTTAAATCCCCACTTGAAGGCCTCCGATAGACTGAGTGAGCATAAAATCATCGCCCACGACAAACAAGTTAAAGGTAAACTTTTCAGTACAATTACTAATAAACGTTTTACTGTCGACCACACTGTTATGAATTTCGTTCTATATTGTTGAATGTCTATTTTTTTTTTGCCACGTGCACTACCAAGCATTGTTATTATTTCTGTATGATAGAAAAAATACGCATTTTAGTATATCGATCCAATGTAGCAACCTGTTAATCGCCCTATTTTGAAAAGTGTTTTATTAATTCAAGGGAGCAATTGTAATTTCGATAAATCAGTCTGTTTTCTGTGATTTACGATGATAACTTCCGATGTAGTTCGAAGTTCGTGTAGTATTTGACAATAGATAGTCATTCTCCATTATAATTGAAGTACGTGTTTCACACTGTCCACTGTCGGTATCTTTTGATGTTGGTATTTACCTGAGTGCTATGTACTAGGTGGTCTGAGGTAATAACAGTGAGAGTGTATTGTCTTCCATATGACATATGGGAAAACATACTAGTAAATTATCTCATACGGAATTTGTATTTTAAGGATTTTTATGATTCATGTCCAAAGATATTTTTATTATATTTTATTAAGTCAAAACCGTATTTAGCTGATACTATTAGCTTTAACAGAATGCTTTTGGGTTTGGTGCAAGTCTATTATAAACGAGAAACACTTATGAACCATTTCAATAAACGACAACTACTGAACATCTGATTCCTGACTTAGGACAGATGCAAACAATTGCAGCGGCTTTAAACGCTTTGATGGTACCAAACCTTCGTATCTGAAACAAAAGTGTAACATCACAACATTGAAAGACACACTATAACTTATCAATTGAAATGACTTAACTTAATCAAAAGACATATTTAATGCTTTATTAAATACGAAGTACTTCTATCGGTCGGATATATGAAATGACTCTTTCTCTTTAGCAAAAAAGTCGTTCTTTTACTTGTAATTTTGTGCATAAACCGTTCAAAATAAAAGCAACATTTTATTCGTTTATACTCCCATACCACATCTTACAAGATCGAATGACCACCTTTTTGATCACCTGGTACACAGGTATATTGATATGGATTTTCGGTAAATCATTAAATTGAAGACATATTTTCGTATACATTATGATTCTCTCCGTCTGATCAATGTGATTGTCCTGATAGCGGTCAATGCTTCATTGGTCAATTTAAATATCTCCGAAACTATTATTTCGTATTGTCCTAAATCTTATTAATATTTATAAAAAGAACGTCTGAGTGGCTTTCGTGTAAGAAACAAGTACTACCTGTATCCTTCGGGAAAAAGAATTAAAAACAGACGCATAAAGACAATTAGATCTTTTAATACATTTTAAAATTTCTCATTGTCGATTTACTCCTCATTTAAGTCCCTTCATTAAAGATAATCGATTTATTTGAATACATAATGAAATTCCTAGTAGTTCTTTTTTCCTCATATAAATTATAGACATTGATGGCATAATTTATAGTTTGTTAATTGCTTCAAATTAAATTTCATTGCTATCAGTAAGTTGATGGATTAGTAATTAGCATAATTCTTGTTATCATTTTGATTTGAAACAATATTAATAATGATAATTTACGACGTACGGCGTATCAAAATATTACGTTCGATCCACTGCGTCCATTGTACGATTTTTTTCTTTTTGATGAATTCAAGCTTCGCACACCTGCTAAAATTTAGGATACACGAAAAAACGTACACTTTTTTAGTTTTAAAAACACGAGACAACGTTCACTTAGTGGAGACCACAATCAAAAGATAGGAAAATAGAAAATAAAAATATATAATGCATAGTTTCAACAAATTGGATGTGGTATGATTGCCAATGAAACAACTCCCCAGCAGAGACAAACTGACAGAGAAGTTATCAACGTTAGGTTACAATACGGCTTTCAACAATGCGAAAAACCCATAGCATATGCCCCAAACTGACAATTGTAAAACCATTCAAACGAGAAAAATAACGGCCTGACGTATGTACAAAACAATGTACTAAAACACTGCACTGTGTAACTTCTTTTCTTTTCTATGTAACTTTTTTTCTTTCTGTGAAATTTATAGAATAGAAATAGGATGTAACATATCTTTATAAATGAGTCTTTTCAACACAAAAATGTCACAGTTAAGTTGAACCCTGTCAAGTACCTATGATTGATATTTTAGTTCATGATGTTCAGTTTATAAAATTATGCAGCAAAATTAAAAAAAAAATATGTTCATTAGCAATGCTATTTTATTTTGTTAATCTGTGTATAGAGTAAATTTTACTTTTTGCAATATTCAGTTAAATTGACTTAAATTAAGTGTTTAAAAAGCACACTTATGATTGTTTATAAAGTCCGTAAACTTAGATACGATCCATGTATACTCATTGATCCTTTGAATAAACTTCTTCTTAAATGATGTCAATTCAATATCGTTGAAAGTTTTTCAGAATATTGTTTTCATCAATCCAAACTTTTATTTCGTTCAAATAACATGACACATAACTTCACTATTATATTGATATGGATTTATCAAAATTTATGGTCATGCATGCTGTCGATATTATCTTATATGTTTGGCATTAAACAAGGTCAATCTACTAAGATTGTTTATAACGGACATCAAATCCGCTGGATGTAAACTGATTAATACTTTAGCCTGGGAGAACTCTATTTCTATGATATAAAAAAGAAGATGTGGTATGATTGCCAATGAGACACTGTCCACAAGAGACCAAAATGACACAGACATTAACAACTATAGGTCACCGTATGAACTTGTTTTTAGTTACTGTGACTACTTGCATATACCAATCTAATGATTCAAGCCATTTCCAACTGATTTTTACAGTTTGTGGTTATTTTTTTACACCACTAACCCAGACTTATGGACGATAAAGGTCCAACAACATGTGTAGCTCATCTACAAATGCCTGACGCAAGTCAGCGTTTTCGTCGGTTGCTGTCTATCATATTTTATTTAGTTTGTCATAAGTAAGGCGGTTGTTGTTCTCGTTTGTTGTTGTTCCTACGAACAAAGCTTCAATTAATATTGTCTTTATATGTAAATCGTATTACTACGAGTGTCTTAAATGAGCACTCAGGTAATCTTACATACAAACACATATCATTTGACAAGGATGAGATTTTGGCGAATCACAAGGCCTTCGTGACTTCAATGAACATTGCATTGAACAACAAATCGGAGGACTTACCTTTTTTGTTTAGGATACTTAAGCTTCGCAAAATTCCGTACAAACAACGGTACATTGCCAGCTCATCTGCATTTTCCACTAAAGAATTGTCCATTGGATTGACTAAAATTATGTCTGCAGTTAAATTGGCTCTTAAGAAATACTGTAAAACTGTTTACTCGCGTAGTTGAATTAATTAACAATATGTGGATTCTTCAAAACTCATAACTTCTGAATAATTTTAAATCTCGGCCTTTTTCTGAAATAAGTTCTATCAAAACTTTTGATTTTTTATACCACCATTCCCCATGTGATATTGAAAAATCGTCTAAAAGAAATAATCCACAATGCTTTTCAACATAAAAATGGTAGTACTTTGGGATACCATAAGGCATATTTGGTTAATAGTGAACAAAAGAGTAAAACATGCTACTCACACCACATCTTCCTATATCTATACACAGAGGAACAAGTGATCAGTATATGCTGGAGTTTCTTATTGACAACATATTTGTTGAATTTGGAGGCAGACTTTTTCAACAAATTGTCGGCATTCCAGTATGAGAACGAACTGTGCGCCTCTCATTGCCGACCTCTTCTTATGTTCATATGAATCGAATTTCCTCCAGACACTTTCCAAAAACAAGAAGATCAAAGAAGCCAGGTTATTAAATTTCTGAATCTATGACAAACTCGGATTTGGAAATTATCAATGTTCCTTACCTTAAAAGCAATATACCAACTTCACCTGCATATGGGATATAGATTTTCCAACTTATTCGGTATTCAAGAGCTTGTAACTCCTACTCAGACTTTGTAAAATGTCAACAGTGTCTAAGCAGACAGTTAATGAACCAGGTGTATGTCAAAGAACGCCTCGTCCTTTTTCTAAAAAAAGTTCATCTGAGGGTAACAAGACATTGTTGATAAATATTCCGTATCAACTTCACAAATAATACACGATGGTCTTGAAGTATAGATTCTGCATACATACGTTGTTTATCATCCTGATAACGTGTTATAGTATTCTTTTCTTTGTCTTTATTAATATTACTTTTACTGTTTCGTATTGTTTTTAGTGATATCCTTTTGACGTGACTATGTGCTTATACATCCCATCATTGTGTTATTGTTCTGTACTTTTTGTATTCTTATCTTTCATTTTTGCTAATGTGATATGTCTATATGACTGTTTGTGTTTCTTTGATACATACGACGTGGCTCTGTACTTGTACATCCGGCCATTTTTACCTAATATGTCTACTTGTTTTGTTCACGCATCGTTGTCAATATAATGGAATTTGATGCGACTTTCAAACAAGTGAGTCGTTTAGCTAGCTTTAAAACCAGATTCAATCCATCATTTTCTACATATAAGGAAAATGCCTGTACTTAGTCAGAAATATGACAGTTGTAATCCATTCGTGTGATTGGTTTGAGCTTTTAATTTTGCCATTTTATTACGAACTTTCTGTTTTGATTTTCCTAGGAGATCAGTATTTTTGTGATTTTACTTTTTTAATTGTTTCCAATTTTATCATTCATGTCTTGGCCTTTAATATCTGACTATACGATTATTTACAGTGATGTATCTTAATTACTTAAATTCGATTCATTGTGGACTCTGTTAGATAGTTTTCTCATTGGAAATCACGCCGCATCTTCTTATTTCAAAAACTAGTAACAAAGAACATATACTAGAAATTGAAGAATGGATATGGTTTTTTTATTTGCTAAATTTACATATAAAAATTAACAGTATTGATTTTTTAAATTATCTATGCTATTAGAGTTATTGAAATAGAAAACATCCAAAAAAGTATTGTTCTTCAATTTTGGCGGTACCTATTTCTATTGTAGCCATTCGACTGTGTATTTACACATGAATTGTGCACTTTGTGTGTAATGTGACAAGATACACAATAATGTGTTAAAAAAAACTCAAACTCAAAGCCACTTGCCGGCATTTTAAAGCTAAGGATGTATAAGAATAGAAACAGTAAATATAAAAAAAGAAGATGTGGTATGATAACCAATGAGACAACTGTCCACAAGAAACCAAAATGACACAGACATAGGCCACCGTACGGCCTTCAACAATGAGCAAAGCCCATGCCGCATAGTAAGCCGATATTAATGTTAACTGGATTAATTCAACACCACAATTCATATTGAATTGCCCGATTTTGAGGACTTAGCAACGGGAAGAGAATAGAAAAATAATTTCACTTCAAATGAAAATTCTGCCTTAAGTCATTTAAAATATGTCTTTTATATCATTGGCACTAATAAAGTCACGCACTGAAATATCTATACATCATATGAAAATCAAATTAGAATAGGACAATTTGGCCTTGACATTGTTTGGAAAAAAAATGTAAATAATAGCCAAATTTATATATGTTACACCATATAGATTATTATCTGTCCATTTACCTAGGTTATATAACAAAATAACGGACAATTCATTGTGGTATTACCAATGTTATTTCAACTGATCGGGCAAAGCTTACGTTTTAACTTGCATACGGACAGTCTATTTGAAGATGTGTGTGATAAGGATGATTCCCGTTATAATTATTACTGATTTATTATCACCTATCAGTGTCATCAAAGGAATTTAAAAAAGAATGTCTGGACACTTCATTAATGAGTTTATTCTAAAACACCTATCTATAGATGGACTGGTTTATTATGAGCGAACCGGTTAAACTCCGCCCAGTCAAGTGAAATAAATCGAATAATATTAACTGACAAAACCATGTGCACTTTCACCTTATTAGTTTAATACATTTATTGAGAAAAAACATATTGTATAATTAAAATGATTAAGAATAAAGTTTTGCATTTAAATTAACATAGCAGAAGTCTAAATATAAATAAGTAACTATAAAGTAATTGATGGGTTTCTTACAGAATACAAAGTATGGAAATTTTGTCATTTTTGATCAATATAAACAAATCCGTACTTTGAAGCTATACATACATGTATACATAAATCTTAATTAATCTTACTTTGTGCTCTATTAACCGACAAATTTAACCTTGAATGATACATTATGTATGTAGTAAACTGTTTGTTGTTTCCAGATTAAAAACTTTAAACTTTAAAAAGTTTTCATGATTTTTTTTTGTTATTACAAAAAAGTCATAATTTATTCTGTAATTTGATAAGCTAAATTATGAATTTAAGTAGGGATTCAGAAAATAATTGCGACTTAAAAACCCTGGTTTGATCTACAAATGCCTTTTATGTTATTGATAGTCAAATGCATTTCTTTAACAATCACTTTTGCACGATATTTCATTTTACCTTTAAGCGACAATGTCTAATGTACACTTGGTGGGAGAGGAATAGATTTGTATTGTATATACAATTGGAAATTATTTTCGCAAACGCAGAATCGTATTTTGTAGACGAAGTGTTATACAATTCTAAAAGTAAAGTATAATTGGTGCTATGGATAGTGTTGAATCCTGATAGGACAATCCCATAGTCTTTTAATTCATTCGAATAGTTATTAGTCTAATTTATAAAATGTTTCGCTGAAGCCAGTTTACGTTGTCGCTATGGCCGTCCAAGAAGATTCGACTGAATATCAAACCATAAAATTTAAAATGCTGGTAGCCTTCAGAATAAAAGCTGACGATAACACGTTCATGCTTTCTAAACATTTTATCTATTTCTTAAGAAAATATCATGTATTTTATTGTATTTGTATAATGATCATAATTTATATTTGATCAGTGTTATGTGTTTAGGTTATGCTGATGCCTAATATTAAACTTTAGAGATTTTGGATTCGAAAGTAATCTAAGAGAGGCGAAAGATACCAGAGGGACATCCTAGCTCTGAAGTCGAAAAAAAAACCGACAACGCAATTGTTTAAAAAGGAAAAGACCGACAAACAAAAAAACATTTACACAAAACACACCATAGAAAACTAAAGACTAAGTAACACGAAACGCATCTAATACTAGGGATGATCTCAAATGCTCCAAAAGGGTAAAATGATCCTGCTGTACATTTTACATAAAACATATTCGTACTATTATTTCATCTTTTATAGAAAAAATAAGAAGATGTGGCATGATTGCTAATGAGACAACTCTGCATAAGAGACAAAATGTCAGAGAAATTAGCAATTATAGGTCACCAACGGCTTTCAACAATGAGTAAAACCCATATCGCGTAGTCAACTATAAACAACCCCGAAATGACAAACAAATGCAAAATATTTCAAACGAGATAACTAACGGCCTTATGTATGTACAAAATAATAAACGAAAAACAAATGTGATACACAACAACAAACAACAATCACAGAAATACAAGCTTCTGGCTTAGGACAGGCCAGACAGAATGTAGCGGGGTTAAACATGTTTTGCTGATAGTTCATCACACGAAAATAGTTCTTTCGTATAAAATTTGATTATTAAAAATAATGTTTTTTTAATTCAGTTTATTTTTATACGTATATAAAAGGAAATTGTTCCTGGGGGCTGTTTAACTACTCACATTTGAACTGCATAAATATTAGTAAATGACTGCTTAGTACACATGAACTTAATAAATCTTAAACTGGAACTGATGAAATGTATGAAAATTAGCCTAAATGCACTGGTTTCGGCAAATCATTTCAATCAGTATCAATGCAGTAATCAAACTTGGTCTTCTCATTACACGATGAATAGGTCGCTAAATTTACATTAGATTGCTAAATATCTGAACACATTCATACAAGTGTGAGGTTTAGCTAGCTATAAAACCCGGTTTAATCCACCTTTTTTAAATAAGAAAAAGCTTGTACCAAGTCAAGTTCGTTTGATGTTTTTGGGCTTTTGATTTTTGCAATTTGCTTAGGGTCTCTCTGTTTAACATTATCCTCGGAGTTCAGTATTTTTTAAATATTTTACAAAAGCACTTCATACCGAAACAATAAGAATTTCGATGTGTCCTATCAAAGAAAATAAGTCACTCAATTCATAAAGTAATTAATCCACCATTGTGTTTACTTAGTGGGTTTTACTTTTTTAATATTCCCTCAAGGGATTCTCTAGAATCATATTCAAAACAGTGTGGCTGTGGCCATTGATTGACGACCTAAATTATCCCATTGACTGGGACAGATTATGTGAACGTTTGTCTGTAACGACCACTGCTCACTATGTACTTGTTAAAGACACTTAAACTGTGGGGTCACCAAAGGTTCTCAACACCTAAATGAAGTTATTCGAAAAATTAATCCGGAATAACACGATGTTATGATTTATATCAATAATATAAATCAAAACATAAAGGTTATTCCTGATTAATTTTTCGAATTATTTTATTATTGAAGGCGTTAAGAACCTTTGGTTACCCCACAGTTTAAATTCTATAATAAGTAAGTAGTGAGCAGTGGTCGTTACAGACAAACGTTCACCTAATCTGTCCCAGTCATTGGGATAATTAAGGTCGTCAATCAATGGCCACAGCCACACTGTATTGAATATGATTCTAGTATTTGAAATTGGATCAACTTTCTTTAACTTAGGAGTAGAAAGCACCATCCTGAAAGCATTGATCACGTGTGTGCGTGATATAGAAAGTATGCAAGCCGTGCGTTAGGTCTAGGGCCATTTGATATTCTGGAGGGGCGTTCGGGTAGGAGGATATTGTAAATAATATTCTGGCCTGTATTTATAGAGAACAAATTGCAGAATAGACATATATATTCTGTAAAAAAAAAGCGCAGTTCAGTGCATAAACAAGTTGTATTCAAGAATTAAAATAAATAAAGCCGTCCAAGCAACACGTCACAATGAAATAAATCATGCCATCACTCCCACACCCAGTCATTTTAAGAGCCCTTATGTCAACTTTTTAAGAGGTTGTAATTGGCCTGTTGCAAGGCCAAATATCTGTCTATTTTCAAAATCTGTGCAATTCCCGCCCTCCATCCCGGTTGACCTTATCTAATTTGTTCTCGTCTGGAACTTTCATTACATATTTGTAATCATATGTTCTCCTTCATCTACAACCGGGTTTTAATCTGTCAACTAATGTACAGTAACTGATTTATAAACACATACTGGATTAATTTGGAAACATTCAGAAACACAAAAGTTAAAAACAAATTCTACAATGGGAGTTACAAAACCTCTCTAAGACATGAAAAATATAGCCGAAACTGTAAGATATTGAATTAGTATATGTTAATCGGTGTAACTACTTCTATTAACGGTATATTTAACATCGCCATAAAGCGCAGAGGTTTGGCTAGCCATAAAAATTAGGTTCAACCCACCATTTTTTCTCAAATTGTCGTGTACCAAGTCACAGCCGTTGTTATCTAACAGTTCATTTCTATGTATGTTGTATTGTCGTTTGTTTGTTTCGCTGTTTCTCTTATAGTTAATGTGTTTCCCTCGGTTTTAGTTTGTAGCCGCCCGGATTTGTTTTCTCTCAATTGATTTATGACTTTTGAACAGCAGTATGCTACTGTTGCCTTTAAAAAAATACTGACTAATTTCGAGACCACCAGCAGTATCGACTTAGTGGTATCAAATCAAATAAAATCATTAAGAATTTTCCGAATTTTTAAATCAAAAACTGGAGATAACCTTTCAACTATTTGGTTTCCAAAATAAATAGAGATTCCATCTATAAACAATTGAAAACTCGCAATGGTTTCGCGATTGCTAAAGATAAGGTATCTGAGAGCACAACATTTATGAACCTTATACAAATATATGCCAAAACAAATTATATGTATACCGAACTAAAAGACATAGAAGGGTTTTACGAATCTTTTGGCCACAAAAAATCTCCCGAAACAAGAACAATCACACCAGATGCTAACAAAGGAAACAACCACTACTATAATGAGAAGACGCTTAAGGTGGATTGGTCATGTCTAATGGAAAGAGAAAGACGATTTACTAAGACGGCTATCCACTGAAACGAAAAACGAAACAAAGGAAGACATACAATGGCATTGAGTCAAAATATTAGAGGCAGAAGCTAGTCAACATCAACATACAAAAGACACTCTAAAGAAAACTGCAAACGACCAACAAAAGTGTAAGATTTCTTCGTTGCTGCTCCACATTCCAATGGCGTCCAAATCAGTAAGGAATAAGTAACGTAAATATACTTTGTATTTATTTATGGCAAGGATTTTCAATTGAAACTGATCTCAACACCTTTGGAGGAAATAACCTTTCAATTGATTTGTATCCAAAAACAGATCATTCATTTGTTAAGACAGATCAACTGACAATTAATACATCAAAACATACATAGAAACTGCCTCAGGTCGTAGGTATTTGTCTTTTTGTTTTTATAAAGCAGAAAATTAACATTTTGTGTTAATTAATGTAAATATTATGAAAAATAGGTAGACTTTTGTCCCATTTTTGTTAGATTTTAGAAGAAAAATGTCAGTATTTTTTTAAAAAGGCGTGATGCATTATGCTACGGTTTTTGCTTGATTTATATATTTTTGTCATATTTTATTCGTTTTCTGTTACTTTGAAATATAAAATAATTAAGTAAAACTAAAGCGAAAATTATAAAACAATAAAAGTCGAAAATAAACGTATGGCTGTCAAATGAATTCAACTGCAATCTTCATACGTAATTAATTGAATTTTGATTGTAATTTTGAAAATCAAAAATTAATATCAAAGTGTATTATGACATTAGGGTTACAAGTTTATTTATAAGCCTGGTACCTTTGATAACTATTTACGGAACAACGTAGTTAATTCATTTGAACTTTCAAATTTAATTTATTTTCCTTGTGTCTGCTGTGTTCCACGAGCGGAACAGTGAAACCACATTAAAGCATACTGGAGTTTGCTATGTTTACATTCAGTATACAAATAACATTTCTGTTATTTGTCATGGCTTAGAATATAAGTGATATCAATATACTAAAAGAAAAAAATGCATGAAGAAAGACATATTATAAGTTATTTCTGCCGAAGATTACCGAATATAGCCGAAATCATGTTGTTAACTCTGTAGTTGTATCTTGGTCCTTTTGGTGATTGCATGGTCTATTTTCCTGTTTAATAGTTTGACTTTTAGACGAGTTCAATTATATTTATCAAAATTTCTGAGGTTGATATATGTTCGTAAGAAAAGTGTATATCGTATGGGTAAAAAGACATAACGTAGTTAAATCTCATATTCAATAAAATATAGTCTCCTAAAAAAAGATATGTCCTAAATTTGTTGGTTCTTAAGTAAGAATATATATCAAAAAAGTTGTCTTATGATGGTATTAGGTGAGTCCTAAAATTTACGATGTCCTTAGTCGAAATAAAAACAATTAATATGGCATCAAGTCAAAAACGAAAATACTAATAGAATATTACATTTTATTGTGATTAAAATTTAACTAATTAAATACAATAATTTTCAACATATGTTAAAAGGACAGTAGCTATGAGATACATAACAAATTTAATTGATGATTTTTTTGTTTGTTCAATCATAAATGAAAGTGAAATAGTGAAATAATAATTCGCTTTTCGCATCCAGTATCTTTGTCAAAATAAGCCAAGAAACATTGATGATGAATTATTCACTTCCAAGTGAACAATTCGACCTCATTGAAACCGTATTCATGTGAACTTGAATTTACCCCTTAGAAAGAGACGAATTGTGCATGATTAATGCGTGTTAGGTTATTTAAAGCAAAGAATGTCAACATTGAAAGTAAAACATAGGTAAATCATTGAATTGACTGATTCGATCCACAAAAAAAAAATCATTCTTCTAAGAGTAAAATCGAAAATTAATTTTTTTTTACACTTTAAACTTGAAACCAAACAGACATAGAAAAATCCAATTTAATTGAGATTCAGCTGAGGATATGCCTAAAAGAAATCTAGACTACAGTCTGTTCATACTTTGAACGACAAAATTATCGTATATCTCACCTGTGTGACGTTTATAATCTTCCACTGACGTACGTCAAACGCGCAATTCTACGTCAAATAAACTCATCATAGATACCAGGATTTAAATTTTATATTTACGCCAGACGCGCGTTCCGTCTACAAAAGACTCATCAGTGACGCTCGAATCAAAAAATGTTTAAAAGGCCAAATAGAGTATAAAGTTGAAGAGCATTGAGGACCAAAAATTCCTAAAAGTTTTGCCAAATACAGCTAAGGTAATCTATGAGTAGCCTTAGTTTTTCAAAAATTCAAAGTTTTGTTAGGTAATATTAACTTGATAAATTATCTATTGACGTCTGTTTCATTTGCTCACACAATGTTGTCAATATAATGGATTAATATGCGACTGTCATACACGTGAGAGGTTTGGCTAGCTTTAAAACCAGATTTAATCCACCATTTTCTACATCAGAAGATGTCTGTATCAAGTCAAGAATATATCAATTGTTATCTACTGTAATTCAGAAATTAATGCGAATTATGCGACCAGGTGAGCATCGCAATAATAAAAACTCGCATTTTGATAACTATAACATAATTCTGTATGTAGATGTTTCGGAAATCGTAATAAGTAAACTCGCATTCTTGTCCATTTTTTAAAAATCGCAATAATAAATGCACGTGAACATATCTGAATTTGCAGTATTCGTTTGATGTGTTTGAGCTTTTGATTTTGCCATTTGATAAGGGACTTTCCTTTTTGAATTTCGGAATGTAGTATTTTTGCGATTTAACTTTTCCCCTATTCAAATGACAAAATCAATAGCTCAAATACATCAAACTAATGGATAACAACTGTCACAAAAAAGCAAAGGGGATGTTATAATGATTTTTAACGGTATCGGTGTTTATAGAGTCCGTACATTTTAATGCTATACGTGTTAACTCATCAATCACATTTGAATACACCTAATTGTAAATTCTATGTATTCCAAAAAAATAATATTGTTTTTTCGGTACAAAAATTGATTTTATAATCAATGAACGGAACCGCAAGGTTTGCAATTATGAACATTTACATTCTTACTATCTGTCGATACTTATACTTTTATATTGCACAAAATCATATGTATTTTGTGACTGCCTATGATGTCTTAACAATTGATACTCTTAATTTCGGTTGCTCTATTTTAAAACAGATATCATACAGCAATTACAAGAATAGTACAGGAAGCCATGATCTTGCGCAATGAATAAGCGAAAATAGTAAAATGTATACTACAGTTGTAGATCTGATCCTATAAAAGAATATGTTGTACCTGCTTGATTTTACTGGTCTATTCTGATTGTAAAGTTTCGAGTTGAGATTTTCATCATCCTGGTTTTTGTTTACAAGAAATGATTATTTAACTCTTTTATGATCTGCCGTACAGCGCATTAAAGGTAGCAGTTCGAAAGCTAAGGTATGAAATAATGAAAACTGCTTAAAATCTACGAATTTCACCGGGGAAGTTTAACTGTAATACAGACCAAATTTACTATCATTCACATTATTTATGTTACCGCGAATTTTTTTGAAAATATCAATTCAATAAATAAACAGTTATTTTTGCATTTCTGACAACATATGCATGCAAAAGATTGACAATCAAAACATAAAATAATATCTATATTGATATCGATCAAGTTGATTAATTAGAACTGATTACCTATCAATTGTGTTTGACATTTGTACTAACGAGACATAGGTACAGTGGTCAATCATGCAGTCACCTTCAGTGGTCATCTATTATCCTATTTGACAATCATATACACGATGCTATCAATTTGTTTGTTTCTGCATTTGAACACCTGTACTGTGTAGCTATAGATATAGGAAGGTGTGGTGTGAGTGCCAATGAGACAACTCTCCATCCGAATAACAATTTAAAAAAAGTAAACCGTTATAGGTCAATGTACGGCCTTCAACACGGAACCTTGGCTCACACCGAACAACAAGCTATAAAGGGCCCCAAAATTACCAGTGTAAAACCATTCAAACGGGAAAACCAACGGTCTAATCTATATAAAATAAAAAAAAAAACGAGAAACGAGGAACACGTATAAATTACATAAGCAAACGACAACTATGTATTTTCTAGCTTTAAGACGTTACTACTAAGCATCATGTACATTGCGTTATTTAGCACTATGTAGATACAACTGCTGTCGGAATGTATGTACCCGCATGCATCACCGGCTCAGAAATCAGCGCTTCGATACTGAAATGATTTTAAATGCATTTTTTTTTAAATTCTCCGTTGATAGATACAATATTAAAAATAAGAATCCTACTCTATCAGATTACCTTAGATGAACAGCCTTTATTTTCGTCCCCCTTTTGGTCATATAGGTTCTTACATTTCTACGTTTGAATACATACCTGACCTTCAAGTGTTTAAATCACTGCTGAAATTAAAATCCAGAAAAGTGGTTGTGAGATTTAAAAAGAGTTATTTTATTCTACTTGCTGTGAATGTTAATTTAAAAATTCAGTTCTAATATCTTATGTCTGCTTTAAAGGAGAACTATGATGCAATTGACAAAAGTCGATATGTTACTTGAACTCCAATCATAGTAAGGCATAGTCATATCGACAGTGCACAAAGGTAAAAAGAGAACAAACAGTTTCCGTGCCATGCGCGACTCTTAGGTTCTTCTTCTGTTCCGTTGATACGTTTAAAAAAAATCGATACTTTATGAATTACAACTTCATGTTCAATCCAGTTACGGCAAAGCAAGAATGATAAATCGTTGTCAATATAATGGAATTTTAGGGTACTGTCATCCAAGTGAGAGGTTTGACAAGCTATAAAACCAGGTGTAATACACAATGTCCTACATAAGAAAATACCTGTATTAAATCAGGAACATGACCGTTGCTATCCAATTCTTTGATGCGTTTGAGCTTTTGATTTCGTCATTTGAGTATGGACTTTCAGTTTCGGATTTTCCTCGGATTTCAGTATTTTTGTGATTTTACTTTTTATTTCTCACGTCAAGGTTCGTGTCTTGTGATCGGTACCAAGCCCCAAATGATTTAACTGCTTGTTTCTGATAATCCATTATATTATGATATTAAGATACACGTAGCTAATTCATAAAAATTGTCTTTTCAGTTTACCTTTTTTTCTTTATAAACACATGATGTGTAAAATAATAAAAATAAACTGAAAAGACATATGAAGTCATGTCGGCTTTAAAAATTTCAAATAGACCACTTTTAAATACAAGCAGGTTTATGTGTATGTAAGAATGTATGGCTATATTTTATCTGGAATAATTGCGGTACATAGGTGATGTCTGCATGGTCTCTGTTGTTATCATATGAATGAAATTGTAAAGTTGACTTTGAACGTTAC
Organism: Mytilus galloprovincialis; assembly: GCA_037788925.1. Lineage (NCBI taxonomy): Eukaryota > Metazoa > Mollusca > Bivalvia > Mytilida > Mytilidae > Mytilus > Mytilus galloprovincialis. The sequence continues at coordinate 34,693,340 of CM075331.1, forward strand.
CACTGTTATATTGATAGTGTAATCTATTGTTTATACGTTTTCCCACAACAGATTGAAATCTTAGCAACAAAGGTGTATAAATATTCCATACTGGAATATCACATTAGAGCTTTCGAGAGAAGCCGTTACTGCTAAGATTTCAAACTATCTTTTCGAGAGAAGCTCTACTGTGATAGTCGAGTTTGGCATGATAATAGACCTTTATTGCTAAGATTTCAAACTCTTCAGCCTTTCCTCAAGTAAATTTTAGCCAAATAACTGTTTAAAAGCTTGTTTGAAGTGAATGGATATTCATGTATTTGACGTTCTGAAAACGCACATAACCCTGAAATGACTTACTCATTTTCAAAACAAAATCGAAACTGTGGGAGGGGCTCTTCCCACACACTTTGGCACCCCTCTTTAGAAAACCTTCCGACAGCCCTTATTCCTGAGGTAGAAAAGACTTAGTTTTTTTTTAAATTTAAAGTTTTGTTAACAGTTAATTTATAATTATAATCAATGGTAACTCAAGTCAACACAAACGTTCTGACTACTAGGCTGGTGATACCCTCGGGGAAATAAATCTCCGTCAGCAGTGGCATCGACCAACCGGTGTGAAATATGTCGTCATGTTAAAGCAATAAATCTCCATCAGCAGTGGCATCGACCAACCGGTGCTCCAGAAGGGTGAGCAGATCCTGTTCCACATGTGGCACCCGTCGTGTTGCTTATGTGATAACTAATCTGGTAAATAGTCTAATGCGGTAGGTCACATTCATGAAAGGGAAGGGGATTGTAGTTACGACGTAAGGAACATATCCGATATCATTTGTGAAACGGTTATTCCAACTCGTGGTAAACTCGTGATGGCGTCCGTAAAATTTACGAAGGGATGATTTCAACTTCACTATTTGGAACTCTTGGTTTAATAGCTTCCTTGTGAGCAGTAACCCTCTATCTAGAAAATCATGATAGGAAATGCAAGCACGAGAACATCGTATCAATTGGGAGATATTTACCCCTTATGCAGGTGCTGTTGGAATGTTGCTACTTAGAAATGGAAAGTTCACAATTGGAAAGCTGAAATCATCTCTTTTGTCATGAAGTTTTGTTTTCAACCAAAACCTCATTGTCAATTTCTAGATGTAAGTCAAGATATGAGGCCGACTTAACTGTATCTGTAATATCCTTTATCTCTAGTTCGATGGGATAAATGCGTTCCACATAGTCACCAAATTTTGAATTATTTAGTGAAAGAACATCATCTATATAGCGGAAAGTAGAGTTAAAGGATATCGCTAACTTCTTATCTTTCTTCCTAAGAAGTTCCTGCATGAAGTCAGCCTCATAATAATCAAGAAACAAGTCGGCAAGCACAATTTTTTCCCATTGGAATGCCGACAGTCTGTTGAAAAACACGTTAACGTGTTACCGTTTATATCACTACAGGGAGATAACTCTGTAAAACTCATCTGAACATTTAAAGCGTTCTATTGTTAATGAAATATTTAGCTTCTCAATGATCAAAATTATTACTTCCGATATATGTATGGTTCAAATTTTTTGAAATTTTTATAATTTTGTCAAAGGATGAAAGATGATATTTTTTCCATATTTTATAAAAAATCAATATTAGTAAAACTGTTTGGTATCACCTTAATAAGAATCATATAAACACAATCTTTACAAGTTTATTTAAATAATTGTCAACAGACAGGTTTGAAAAAAAGAGGCGGAGATTTACAAAGGGATATTTATACTCAAAAGTAGACAAAAAATTTACAACGTCATGACAAAAATCGAAAATCTACAAAAAAAAAACATAGACAGTACACAAAACACAACAAAGAAAACTTAGGACTGGTCTATCAAAAGCGGAATGAATATAGGTGCTCCAGAAGGGTAAGCAGATCCTGCATTAAACACAAAATTACTTTCAGGTTATAACAATGTTTATAGAGGATCTTATCTGATCCTTATAAAATAAAAATATTTTGTATCTTGTTTTGTCTTGTTCTAGTTTTTCTAAATTATTAACTAGTGTGCTCAAGTTTAATTAATTAAATTGATTGATCAATACTTAATTGACATATGCAAATGCAAGTGATAATATACTAATGCATTATGAATATATCCTGCTATGCACTGCATGGACCAACAAGATGAAATCAGCATTACATGTGCTAGGTCAGACACATCATTTAACTCCCGATCGACCAGTCAATGTTCCTACGTTTCAATGATGTATGATTGGTGGAAAAATTGTGAATAACTGCATGTTTTAAAGGGGCACTAGCTGTCAAATTCATGGTCACCGATTTGACTCAAATTATCAAATGATTGAACAAAAACAAATCACACTTTAGATTATTTTATATATCTCGTAACTGGTGCCACTTTAAAAAAAGTCTTGATCTTTTTCCTGGATGTCGGAACACAATAGACGACTTCAAACAAGATTCGATGACAAAAGTGATTATTTCAACTTTAAAATTGCCAGAAGTAACACATCATTTGATTTGTATCGATTTACCAGATTTAACCATCGATAAAAATTGTCGCATTAGTTTAAAATCTTTGGTTTGAGACAGCCGAAAGTTGACCCAATTACCTCTTGTTTCTAGAATATAACTTGGAAATGGTGTCTGCGAGCAGGTTATGGTAGGTAACAATCGTAAACAAAATGACAAAAAAACACAAAAGGAATCGATAAAGTGAGAAAATAGGGAAACATACCACAAATTGTAACTAACTTTGACCAATGTACGTATCTAGATTTTCCTTTGCTCAAAGTACTCATTTCAATATCTTATATTGACTTGCCATTTGGGGCAATATGTATAATTAATTTTACATAGGCGGTAATGGTAACGTAACACAGGCCATATCGTAAACTTGGATATGAATGATGGATCATTTCCAAGCTGAGATTTATTCACATGTGTGGTTAAATTTTTCACACAATAAAATAAAATGCTTTGCATACATTTAATAACTGCATATGTTTTTCAACAATTATTCTATGGTCCTCTACTTTTCAAATTAACACAAATGGTTAAGCTCAGTCACTTGTTAAAATAGAAACATGACAAATATCACTACACAGAGATTTTTTGTTTACGCACAACTTTTGTGTTCCTCAAGTTGAGACGCATTATGGATATTGACCCATTTACAAAATATCAGCCCTTCCTACTATGTTTAATTGACATATTGTCTCCTTTGTCGTTCTTTACTCTATGTCATCTCTGTCATTATCAATGATAATTCATGGCAATACATATAAAAAATAAAAACAGAAAATATATACAAAAATAAAACAAATTGAAATGTCTGATAAATAAAGGCAACAGTAGTATACCGCTGTTCGAAATTCATTAATCGATTGAGAAAAAAGTAAATTTGAGTTACAAACTAACACTGAGGGAAACGCATCACTGAGTCACTGACTATACCTACCGTTCAGGATTTCTGAGTTAACACCTACCTCGAAGATACATGAAGACACTATAGAGTATGTTTCTGAAAAACCTCAAACGTATATAAAATTACACCATCTTGTAAGACACTATGAAGTATATCTATGGCACAAAACCTCAAACTTTTATGAAACTAACCATCTTGTAGGACCCTATTAATTATGTCTTTTGCTCAAAACATCAAACTTTTATAAAATTACATCATCTTGTAAGACCATAATGATAATGTCTTATGCACAAAACCTCAAACGTATGTGTCATATTCCTGACTTGGTACAGGCATTTCCAAAAACCAAATAGTAGGTTTACATTGTATGGTAGTTTTCGTTATATTGACAAACTGAATGAGCAACCCAAACAGACGTAATACATAATCGTGACGATAACTAGAATCCTGCAGCCAAAACTTTGTCAAAAATATACTTCGTAAACTCAAACGAACATAGCATATTTATTTATAACCACAACCTCTTACATGGAAGACGCCGCTTGCAGAGACAAGTGCACATTTTATTATAAATATGAGTATAATATTGTGGAAAGTTCATATAAATACACAGGTATTAATCAGTTTGTACATGTACTGGTTTCCTCATACTAGTGGTCTACAAATCTGAAAATAAATAATATAGATAATGATATTATTTATTTGGCAAAATGCTACTGTACACTTTGTATACAATGACTCGAATGACTTTAAACCACCTGAATTCACTCGTGCATGAACTCAATATCCCAATCGAACCGACCTTACTATGATTAACCAAACACTAGTCAACTATAAACAAACAACATTTTTACATGTTCGATTTTTGTACAACTTAAATTGATAAATACATATCACATAAATACGACACAATGCACAATTCAACTAACAAACAAATAAATCTAACTAAAATAACTAATAATAATAAATTTTACTATAAATCCAATGCCACTTGCCACAGAAGAAAATTTCCTGTATAAAAGTTGTTACAAAATGTAAATCTTTGTTTAGATCCAAGACAATACTAGACACAAAAAAATTTGGATAAAGGCAAAACAAATGCATTACAATTAAGGAATATTTATTCTTAGTCAGTAATTATACCTTGAACAGTTACTGCAAGTACAAAACCCAGTCAGACTCCACTCATTATGGGTAATACCACCATTGATTTCCCCTATTATTCTTTGGTAATTTTGCACTTTTCAAAAAATTATACAGAATTTATCTTTGTATGAAATAAAGAAATATTTGGCATGAGTAATGTTTTATCCTGTCCATTACTATATATTTAAGGTTTAACCTACTTTTTTCTAAATGAGAAAATGCCTGTACCAAGTCAGGAATATGAGCTATTATCCATTCGTTTGATGAGTTTGAGCTTTTGATTTTGCCTTTTGATTACGGACTTTCCGTTTTAATTTTCTTCGGAGTTCAGTATTTTTGTGATTTTACTTTTGAACATTAGAACGGGAAGTATTTAGGGACATATGGAAAGTCATTTTACATGGAGAGGTGGCTAGCATTTAAATCAGGTTCAATCCGTCATTTTCTACATAAGGAAATACCAGGTCAAGAATATGACACTTGTTTTCAATTCGTTGGGTGCGTTTGAGCTTTTGGTATGCCATTGGGTAAAGGACTTTCCCTTTTACATTTGCCTTCGAGTTCGGAACTTCTGTTTATTAACTTTTTACCGATTTTAACACACTAACCTTACAATGAATATGATAACCCTTCCAAAATATATATCAAGATACGCAACGATTGTTTCTATTGATCATACTTTATCAGTGTATGTCTTATTATTATATCAGTACTAGAATGTGGTCAGTACATATTCCTTGGTCTATCAATTGTTTTGGTCTTGTACACTGCCTTTTGACTTTTCTACTACTGTATAACTTTTATGGCATAAATACTCTTTCCCAGCTTTAATTTGTCGCTTCAGTAATCTTTTGAACATTTAAGCGAATTGAAAATCACCCTTAGTGTCGTTAAAAGTGTGCCGTGTACTTTTAAATATGAACACATTGTAACGATGTCATTTTAAGGTAATTGTGAAAGCTCTACGCCTTAGCAAACACGAATGGTAAAACACATGCCTTTAACCTAAGCCATTCGGTACAATTTAAAATAAATTGATGTTTCAGTCATCATATTCATATTACATTATACTATATGTGTAAAATATATTATCAAACTGTATATTATACCCATAATGTTTTGAAAATGGCGATTAAGGTCTTTTCGTATAATAGTTTGAAATTTAAAATCATCATTGATAGATTTTTGTATGTCAATCTGTTACAGCACTGAACAAGGTGTTGTTTTTGTGTAATAACTATAAAAAATGAACTAGTGCAGCTTTGTGGACGGTTATTGGAAGAGGCATCAATATCTCAACGTGTGAATGGGTGTGAGTTGTAATGAAAACGCAATATGACAATTCTTTCAAGTTTCATATCATTAGCAATTTGTGATCGTGTATAGACCGCACCATCTGCGTCAGGTTTTATTATACGCAAGTGATAGAAAAATGGACGATATCGTGTTTTGGGATACCTCATTTGCATTGATAGATATAAACTCCGTTTTTTTATGGGGTTCGTTTTGCTTAGTCTTAGTTTTTCTATGTTGTGTCTTGTATACTGTTGTTTGTCTTTTCGCTTTTTCCATTGGCGATTTGTTTTCGAATTTGAATATCACTTTGGTATCTTTCGAGTCTTTTTTAGAAACAGAGTTGAGGAGTTAAAATTTTCTAAAATTTTGATTTTTTAAAATCGATATTAGATGGATTCGTCTAGATCTGAATCCATGTATTTTAAAGTCGTAATAAATTGCCTGTATATCCTTGGCTTTGTTTGTCTTTTGTGAAAGTTAATCGAGAAAAGGTCTACAGTTGCATACATTTATAAAAACCATTTACAATTTGAAAATAAGCAGGTAGATAGGACATTCAAAGGTGGCAAAATCAATGCGAATTCCATCTATTTCTAAGATAAGTATGCCAATGAATTAAATTATGCATAATCATGGTTTTGAAAAGTCGGAATATGAGAAAAAGCAACAATATACTGATTCGCGCTTTTCACTTTCTATGATAATTTGAAAGTGGAATCAAATAAGCAATTAATTATCAGACTTGTCGAAATAAAGAAAACTTTTTAGTAACGAAGAGGCTTGCTAATATGGTTTACGTAGTGAAGTTTCCTGTTTTCTGTGACAGTGGTTTTAGGACAACCCACACAAAAGATAAAAAAAACCCCATTATTTTGAATCTGAGGTCACAACTTAACATACGAAAATTGAGAATGGATTTGTGAGGTTTTACGAAAGCTTCACCGAGATGACAGCAAATAGAAAGATGAAATGATGAAAGCAATTGAATCATCGAAAACAGTGAACAGCGAGATAGAAGCGGTGCACTAGTCATGACCTAACAAAACGTAGATTCATCTTTTGCTCACAAGTATATACTCCTCCTCTTGCGTTTGAAACAAATGATATACAAATACCAATGCAGTAGCAGACACCAGATAGATGTGTAAAAAAGTGCGGCTAACCGTATTAAAGTTAGTCATAATATCAATAGTCCAAAATATACAATTGTAATTGAAATTTATAAAATGTAAATTAAGGCAATAGTGGTATACCGCTATTCAATAAACTTCAATTACGGTATGGATTTTGAAATAATATTTTTATGCTAATCTAAACAAATTCGCATTTGTCAACGACATAAGCACTAATGTGTTTGTTGTTTGTATTTTGATTTCCCAATAGTTTCTAAGTAAATGTTTTCATTAAATAAAAAATAAAAAAACTATTGATGGTAATGTGCAATTTGTTTTCATTTTTTTTTTTTTTTTTCAACGAGTTTTAGGCGTAGTTTTTTTATATCTTGATTTTAAGTGTTGCATTTTCCCTGACATTTCAACCTTTTCCTAAAGATTATGCATGTATATTACTAAGTGTGCATAAACAGAAAGGATGAACATAGGCTTTTTATTCAATATTAACAGAATCGGAAATACATCAGTAGTATACTTTCTATGTACAAAAATGGAATATATGAACATCTCGACATTGTACAAATCTTTTGCATGTGCAAAATCAGAATTATTGAACATCAGTATTGTTCATTCTATGTACAGAATTCGAATTATTGAACACACCGGTATTGTACTTCTATGTACAGAATCAAAATTATTGTACATCAGTGTTGTAATTTGTATGTACAGAATCCGACTTATTTAATATCGGTTGATGTATTTGATTGTATACAATCAGAATGATTGCATGAATATCAGTATTGTACTTTGCATCTACAGAATCTGACATGTTTAACATCCGCTTGTACAGAATCAGAGTATAGGTCGTTGCCAATGCTGGTGGACGTTTTGTCCCCTAGTGTAACACCAGCCAGGTCTGAGCGCCACTGGTGGGTCTTATGTAGACGAAACGCCCGTCTGGCGTATTAAATTATAAGCCTGGTACCTTTGATAACTATTTACACCACTGGGCCGATGCCACGGGTGGAAATTTCGTATCCGAGGATATCACCAGTCCAGAAGTCAGCACTTCGGTATTAACACGAATGTCAATTATAGGGTCAGTTTTAAAAATTTTCTGTTTGCAAAAATATGAATTATTCAGAATACTAAGTATTTTCTTATCCAAGGCAAAAATAACCTTAGCCGTTTTTTGCATAACTTTTTGGAATTTTAGGTCATCAATGCTCTTCACCTTTGTTCTTGTTTGGCTTTCTAACTATTTTGATCTGAGCGTCACTTATGAGTCTTATGTAGACAAAACGCGCGTCTGGCGTCTTAAATTATAAGCCTCGTACCTTTGATAACTAATATTGAACATCGGTATAGTATTTCTGGTCTACAGGGTCCGAATTATTCAGCATCGCAATCGTAACTTGAGAATCAGCAGCATTGAACTTCGGTATTGTACAGTGTACTTGTATGTACAGAATTCGAATTATTGATTTTCGTTATATCAATTTGCAAGTAGAGAATCCGATTTATTGAACATCGGTGTTTTGATTTGTATGTACATAATCTGAATTTATAAACATCGGTACTGTAGCAGTATTGACCAACAATATTGAACTTGAATGTACATTATCCGAATTATTGATTATCGGTATATTAATTTGTTTGTCCAGAATCGACGCATAATTGATTTTATCATTTGTTTTCAACGACTTAATGCTTTGTTTTCTAAATCTTCGTTTTAGGGGTAATACATTTATTGGCGTTTTCATTTCGGTATATGCAAATTACTTAATGTACAGAAACAGAAAGATGAACATTGTTATTAATTTTCATATTTTCAGAATCAGAATTTGAACATCGGTAGTCTACTTTCTATGTACAGAAATAAGGGGTCTGAACATCTGAACATTGTACTTTATATGTGCAAAATCAGAATGATTGAACATCAGTATTGTACTTTGCATATACAGACTCTATTGAATACATTGGTATTGTACTTGTATTTACAGAATCTGAATAATTGAACATCAGTACTGTAATTTGTATGTACAGAATCCGGGTTAATGAACATCGGTATAATACGTGTATGCTTTGAATCCGAAAAATTGAACATCAGTATTGTAATTTTACTTTCATAATCTGAATAATTGAACATTAGTGTTTTACTTGTATGTACTAAATCCGAATAATTGAATTGGAATTTGAACAACGGTTGTCTTCTTATCATATACAAAATCAGAATATTTAGACATCGATATCACAATACATTTGTTTAGTATCAGAATACTTGTACTTTAAAATCGATACCGCTCTACATATGTTCAGTATCAGAAAAATGAACTTCGGTATTGCACATTACGGATCCATTATATGTGCAAAAGCAGAAAAAGGAACACGGGCATTGTACTAACTTTATATGCACAGAAAAAAAATAGTTGAATATTAGTTTTCTTTTGAAATTTTACCATTGATGTCTGTTTCATTTGTTCACACAATGTTGTCAGTATAATGGAATTATATGCTACTGTCATATAAGTGAGAGGTTTTCTAGCTATAAAACCAGGTTTAGTAAACCATTTTCTATGTAAGGAAAATGTATGTACCAAGTCAGAAATATGATTGTTTGTTTGATGTGTTTGAGCTTTTGTTTTAACCATTTCCGTTTTCAATTTTCCTTAGTTTGTTTGATGTGTTTGAGCCTTTGTTTTTACCATTTCCGTTTTCAATTTTCCTTAGAGTTCGTAAGTTTTGTTATTTTACTTTTTAATACTTTATATGTGCAAACTCAAATAAAGAACATTGTACTTTATATGTGTAGTATAAAACATTAAAAAAACTCCAGTATTCGTATTTCTATGTGTAGATTTATTGAACATCGGTATCCTACTTTGTATGTGCAGGATCAAAAATAATTGAACGTCTGTACTCCACTTCATGTACAGAAACAGAAAAGCTAAAACAGAATAAAAACTATAGAACGTCGGAAGGCAATTGTATAGGTATAAAATCATTTATGTCAAAGATATAACCTGAATATGTTTAAATTATGATTCCCATTTGTTTTTCAATTAAAAAAACTTATCCCCACAGTTTTATATGTCGGTAGAAACACTATGATAATAATTTGTCTGTTCTTAACTTGGGGAGATCTGATAGCCCTTCCGTATTAATTTATCCCAAAATTTGTTTTGGTTCATGTTGTTGCATCTTTAGTTTGTAAGCATTGTTTTGTAGATTGTTGTAACTGTTGGTCTTTTTCTTTCTAGACTTAGTGTTGTCAGTCTTTCTGTGAAATATAATCTACGTTTCTTCTTTTTATTTAATCTCTGGTTCCGATCAAGTGACAATAATTTATCTCACAAATATAAAACTACTTTTTTGACGAAAGATGTAAAATATTGTAAATAAAAGAAATCTCACAAAAAATGTTGATCTTTAATACTATCTAATGTGTTTCATTCTCAATCGAAATAACAACACATGAGTATCTGAACTTACTGCCATTGTTTGTAGATTTCTTGTTATTAAATCCAAGTATTCTGTGTTGTCTTTTATCGACAGTAGTTTGTCTGTCTGTTGTATGCCCCCACATTTAGCAGCCAATTTCTGTTTGGAATGGGTTGTTCATCTTGCTTTCTTCTATATTCTAAGAAATAATATCAAGCATGTGTTTTTATTAAGTCATGATGTCAGTTACCAATGAAGTTTAAATAGTTTCCCTTTTTGTATAAATTTATATATTTTCTTTGTTCTAGATGGTCAATATTTCAGTCCTCTTTTAGGACAACCCACACAAAAGATAAAAAAAAAAACAGAACATTATTTTGAATCTGAGGTCACAACTCAACATACGAAAATTGAGAATGGAATTGTGAGCTTTTACGAAAGCTTTACTAAGATGACAGCAAATAAAAAGATGAAATGATGAAAAAAAATGAATCATCGAAAACAGTGAACAGCGAGATAGAAGAGGTACACTGGTCATGACCTTACAAAACGTAGATTCATCTATTGCTCACAAGTATATACTCCTCCTCTTGCGTTTGATACAAATGATATACAAATACCAATGCAGTAGCAGACACCAGATAGATGTGTAAAAAAGTACGGCTAACCGTATTAAAGTTAGTCATAAGGCAGCAACCATTTGATTTTCTGGGGGGGGGGGGGACTATGGATTTTTTTGGACAAAATCCATAGTCCCCCCCCCCCCCCCCAAAGTTTGTTTCCAGTTTTGGGAGAAAAAAATAATTTGTTTTTGATTCTGAGAAAACAAAATTGTTTGTTTCCCCCTCAGCTGCCACTATATGTAATGCTAAAATTGAAATAAAAAAAATGTTTTCGACTTGTCGCAAAAAAAATAGATTGTTTTTCGCCGCAGGCGAAAAAAAAGTTTGTCCAGAAAAAAAATCCATAGCCCCCACCCCCCCGAAAATCAAATGGTTGCTGCCTAATATCAATAGTCCAAAATATACAATTGTAATTGAAATTTATAAAATGTAAATTAAGGCAATAGTGGTATACCGCTATTTAATAAACGTCAATTACGGTATGGATTTTGAAATAATATTTTTATGCTAATCTAAACAAATTCGCATTTGTCAACGACATAAGCACTAATGTGTTTGTTGTTTGTATTTTGATTTCCCGATAGTTCCTAAGTAAATGTTTTCATTAAATAAAAAAGAAACTGTTGATGGGAATGCGCAATTTGTTTTCATTTTTTTTTTTTTTGGTTTTCAACGATTTTTAGATGTAGTATTTTTATATCTTGATTTTAAGTGTCTCATTTTTCCTGACATTTCAACCTTTTCTTATAGATTATACATGTATATTACTAAGTGTGCAGAAAGGATGAACCTAGGCATTTTATTCAATATTAACAGAATCAGAATCAGAATTACATCAGTAGAATACTTGCTATGTACAGAAATAGAATATATGAACATCTCGACATTGTACATTGCATGTGCAAAATCAGAATTATTGATCATTCTATGTACAGAATTCGAATTATTGAACCCACCGGTATTGTACTTCTATGTACAGAATATTAGCGGCCAATTTCTGCTTGCTTTCTTCTATATTCTAAGAAATAATATCAAGCATGTGTTTTTATTAAGTCATGATGTCAGTTGCCAATGAAGTTTGAATGGTTTCCCTTTTTGTATAAATTTGTATATTTTCTTTGTTCTAGATGGTCAATATTTCAGCCTCTTGAAAAATGCCACGGCTGCAAATTACAGGTAGCCGTCTTTCTTGTAACTTAAATTTATTCATTATCGCAAAAAGATAAATTGAAATTATTTTGAATTTAATTCGTTCTTTCTAACATCGAGCTGGTAATCGTACTATCACGCATTACACCAATTGCAAGTGATCACAACTGAATCGTACCTTCTCGTGGTCAATATCAATCGATGAATTAAGATTATAACCGATTTCGATTCTTTGGTGTGCTCTTACCACAGCTATAAACATGCACTGAACGCATAAGTAGTCTGAACTGATCACTATCGTTCACACTCCTATAATTCCCGTCGAGGTTCGTCTTCATAAGACGATCACTTTCCTCGGAACTAATGCGTTTCTGGTTAGGACTAGAAATCACAGTTGCAATCGATAGTCGTTGGTCTTTGTTTGGTTATCAAAATTCAGTGTTCCATGCGTTCAAGCTTAAGGTTAAGGACAAGGACAAGAAATCCCAAATTGCAATCAATTTTCAATGGTCTTTAGTATGGTATCAAGAATCAAATTCCAGATGCGTTCAAGGTTAAGGACAAGAAATCCCAATTGCAATCGATTTTCGTAGTTCTTTGTTAGGTTATCAAGAATCTAAATTTCCTAAAATGTATGCTTGTTTGTGAGATGTCAAATAAAACATAGAATGCCATCAACACTATTTAGTTTTTAAAATTCATAATACCGGTATACGAAAGATAACAATTGATTTTGGTTTTCTGGCTCGCGTTGTAGACATCAGTTAAATGTAGCTTCGGGATGTACGCTCTGTCACTGATAGTTCTAATAGGAGTCTGGGCTAGTTTTTGTTTCCAGTTGATTGATTTGTGAAGAGTTTTTTTTTTTTTTTTTATCGTTTTTACAATTCAGCTATGATCATTTACTGCATTAAGCTACCTAAATATATAAAAGTGTATGATTTTGTTATTATTTTGTTTTACAACTTTTACATATCGATTGCTCTGTTAATTATGTTGAATTGTGATTTGAAATACGATTTTTCAATGAAGTAACAAAGCATCTAGTCGGTTAAACAGTGGACCACCAACAATCCTGAAGGACAATGTTGTCATCGGTACAACTGTTACTATGGATGCCCAAGCGATGTAAGCTAAATATTTTGGGAGCATCTTTTATCAAGCGTGCAATTTATATGTTCCTTCTTTTCTGCAACTAGTTCGATCTCGATAGTCATACCATTTCAAACGCGTTTTTGATTTTTTGAGGGTATCAGCAGATCAGTAGAAAGTACGGTACTGACATGATACATAACAAACCTTTATTGAATTGACCGTTTGAAAAATCACTTAGAAAATATGGTTTCGACTCCCCTAGGCAAAGTTGACCTTAGATTGGTTTAAATATTATCTTGTGTTCTTTTTTTTATATATAGCTCTTTAAATGTTTTGAACCTGATACTGGATTAATTTATTTTCGTGGGTACCAATTTTAGTGGATGTAGAAAAACTTGCATATTCGTGGACATTTAATTTCGTTGTTTTGCCGAAGTCTTCATTCAAGGCTATAGAAAATTTGTCATTCGTTGAACACTTAATTTCGTAGTTCAACTTTCCCCACGAAATCCACGATAATTGGTATCCAACGAATAATAGAATGAAATTCAAAACAGTGTGGCTGTGGCCATTGATTGACACATTAAAATCATCCATTGACTGGAACAATTTACATGAACGTTTGTCTGTAACGACCACCGTTCACGACGTACCTACGATAGACATTCAAACTGTGGGGTCACCAAAGGTTTCTTTACGCCTTTAATTATAAAAAAATTCAAAAAAATAATCAGGAATAACCTTTATGTTTTGATTTATATAATTGATATAAATCAAAACATCGTGTTATTTCTGATTAGTTTTTCGAATTACTTTATTAAGGTGTTGAGAACCTTTGGTGACCCCATAGTTTAAGTGTCTTTAAAAAGTACATAGTGAGCAGTGGTCGTTACATACAAACGTTCACCTAAATTGTCCTAGTCAATGGATGATTTTAATGTGTCAATCAATGGCCACAGCCACACTGTTTTGAATTTCATTCTAATGAATCCACAGTACATCTTTTGATTTTTAATATTCGGCTTTTAGCATTCTTAATTCCTGGTGAAGATAAAATGCGATTCGGAATCGTAAACATAAAGAGTTGTTTTATATTTTTTTCGTCAATATTTGTGTACAGGTACTTGATATTCAGACTTGTGTACAGGTACTTGATATTCAGACCTACGAAGTGGATCTTGGTATTAAGAAGAAATAATTGCATGTATACGTATATAACCTTTCGAAGCTTATCAAATAAGGCACTTGCTCCTAGCTTTAAAGCTCAGGGCCGTAACTACCTATGAGGCAGGGGAGGCAACTGCCTCCCCTGAATTTTCTTCAGGCAAAACTTTTTTTGGAAGTAATAAAATAAAATATTGACAATATGTACACGGAGAACTTTAGTTTATATTATAAACAACACAAGTTTACAGTTTAAACAGTGTTATCATGATACATGATATGTCTGTCATTTTTCTGATTTTTTATCGAAAGTGAACTGTTTTAGTATTTGGGTTTTTTTTGGGTTTTTTTTCGAGTGGCCGTCCGTCTGTTATTCAGTATTGAGGGGTCAGTATTCGTACGAGGACACATATGAAACGTTGCTTTCGATAATTTTGAATAAAAACTGTTCACATTTATTTGGGGGCTCAATTAAGCAGAGGGAGTTCCTTTTGTATTGTGAATCTTTTAAGATATCGGAAATTCGTTACAGGCTGAAATAGCTGTTGGATCGTTTTTTTAAGTCTCCCGATCGTACGAGAACATTATGGTCAATGCCTTAGTAGGTAAACACTCCCATTCGTTGTAGCAGGGACTTTCTATACTAAGTATATACTAGACTAATACAGAAAGTCCCTGGTTGTAGTTATATATGTCTGTTCAGCTTTCAACAATATTGAAATTCAAGATCCTCGATAAAAAAAAAATATCTTGCGTTCTATAATCTTGCTTTATATGTTTTTTGAACTTACCAGGTTCTAAAAAAATATCTTTAAATACAGATAATAATAGTTTGAATGAAAATTGCTCCAAGGATCCAGCAAAACTGATCTTTCTTAAAGTAAAGAAATCGAAGGAAAACGGGTAATTTTTAGCCATATCATTTGAGAAAAAAATCCGCGGTCACAATGTATTTAATGTTAACAATTATAGGTCAAAGTACGGCCTTCAAGACGGAGCCTTGGTTCACCCAGAACAGCAATCTCAGTTGTTTTTGAATAAAAGTTGCTTCCAGGTTCAAGCAATACTGATGTTTCTTAAAGTAAGGAAATCGAAGGGAAACGGGTCATTTGTAGCCAATGACTGAGAGAAAAAAATCGGCGGGGGGCTATCCTCAATCGGTGGCACCAAACCCATGCCTCCCCTGAATTCGAACCCTAGTTACGGCCCTGAAGCTCGTGGTGATCTGAAGATAGTTATATTTACTGTTCTTGGTTTTTAACTAATTGTTTCCATAGAAAGCATCTTACTTAAGTTTTCTTCAATTGTTAAAGGTTTATATGCACAAATTACAGAACAAATTGAACACGTTTTTGTTTAATAAAATACTAATTTTGGTATATCAATGTGAAAAATCTTAGATCAGGATACACTTAGTTTATAAGGGACATCAAAAGATCGATGTAGGATAAAAAACTTAAATCGAATAGTTTGGGGGTGTTGAGGGGGGGGGGGGGTCAACATTGCTGCAAATTTTATTAATCTAAAATCGATTTTACATATATCCATAAGGGTAAATCAATTTTTCCCAAATTAAGTTAAGAAGGGGGTAGGGGGGTCAGTGAAAAAACTATGTGAATTAAGTTTTTTAACCTACATTGAACTTTTGATGTCGTCCCTAAGGCAGTAACAAAATCACACAAAAAACAACCAGCAAATTAAATACTTCTGACCTGTGACGGGCAACTGAAAATTGTGTGGTGTTAAAACCTCGCCTTTATAATCTCGAATTGCGGAATGGGAAGACGTACAACAAAAAGCGTGCCATAAAAATCGGTATATGAAACTCTCAATGATACCGGTAAAATAGAACAAACAGTGAGAGGAACCTAACAGCTTCACAACATATCACATGAAAGAATGCTCGCAGTTTTTGAATCAAACTTAAATACTTAAACTTGCTGTTATTAGCCCCTGTTGATATAAACTCTTATATTGATGGTTGTTAAAGTTTGTTTTTTTCATGGTTTTTTTCACTGTTTGTGCTGTTTTACTGGAAATTGTATATTCTTTTTTCATGGTAACTGTTTATGTTTTCAAATAAAAGTTTATATTCGACTATTTATTATAGTTTAATGATATATATGTACCGATAGTACTATATAAATGGTAATCATACAATAACTTATAAGTCTCCTATGCTTAACTATCCGTTGTAATGTATCGTTGAGTTAATGAAACGACAGGGTCACTAGGTGAAGTATCAACTGCTTTATTGTTTGTAACACTAGTTTTGGTGCAGTATGTTCTTAGCTCAATCTTAAGTTCTCTCTCTGTATTTTTTGTCTTCACTTTTTGTTTTGTTTGTTATATTCTTTTGTTATTGTCGTTTGTCAATCTTTAATCTACGATTTTAGTTTAAACATATTTATTTAAAGTGGATTGGGAAACACGTTTTGCAACTTATATTAATCCCTTTCCACTTTGCGGGTGCGAGTGCTGCCTTTTAGCGGCATTAGCCTACTCTTTTTCGAAATCTACAAGGGTGTCTTTAACGTGCAAGAGATATGGCTCTCTCTTTACACGGGTCAGCCATTTATCGTCCCCTTCCGACGGACTATCATCGTTTCCTCAAGACCATACTCGCAGATGGTGTCAAGGGAGAGCCGAAAATTTAGTTCCTGAAATTTTCATCCCAAACGGGAATCGAACCAGGAACCTTTGTGTTAGTAGTCCGATGCACTAACCACTACACCACGGCTCTCTCTACGATTTTGATTGAACTCGTTATCTCCTTAGTTTCTTCCACGTGTTTCCATTTTTCAATATTTCCCATTTTGTCAAGCTTAGGGTTAGAAGATCAACATGGCCGACTTTGAATTTGGGCATATCTAAGGATTAGATGAGAGCCAAAAACGCAATAAGCTTTTTGTGTGATACCTGATCACATAATATAATTCACAATGTATTGTAAAGGAGTAACATTACTGGTGTAACGTGTGGAGCAAGATCTGCAGAGGTACCTGAGATCAACCCCGGTTTAATTTAAAGTTTATGTTGCTCAGTCTTTTGTTTTTATGCGGTGTTCCGTGAACACATATTTTGTCGTTTTTCCATGACATTGCCATTATCTCATCTAATTTGGAATACCCCTTTTGATATCGTCTGCCTCTTTTCGCCGAGTGAGTTGTCGGGTCAAAGAAACATTAATCTAGAGTCACCATCTCTAAGTATGTAAATAAATCACACAACAATAAATATTTTACCTAATATTTTATTTCCATCGAACATGAAATAAATCTCTGTAAAGGAAGCTTCAGCATCCTTTCAAAAGAATACACAGTTCAATACCTGGGACATTTTAACATAATTTTATATAATATTTTGATATTGCAGAGGAAGATCTGTTCCCCTTATGGTTAACATGTAAATCTTGCAGGAGAAATTTCTTCCCATGATAAAAGTGAAAATATTGCGAGAGAAAGTTCTCCCTGTGATTTGTGTAAATAATGTTTAAAAATGTTATAATGAACTGCTAGAAATGACAATGTACTATAAAGGCCAAAATAAAAAGTTTATGTGTTTCAGGTTTTCCCTATTGACTATGAGTTTTCATTAAAAAAAATATGCAGTAAGGTTTTGCAAAACTCCAAATTAAAAAATAATGATGTAGGATAATTGCAAATGAGACAATGTTCACAACTATAGGTATATATTGAGTTTAAAAGCCAAATTATATTATTTTCGAATTTCTTGAGAAAAATGGGAGAAGGGGAAAGTGTTAACTGGAGAGAAAGAAAAAAACCAAAGACATAGCAAAATAAAATGTCAAGACCACTTAATATCATTCAAATATTGGGACGTATGACAAGATGTGCCCTATTTTTATACAAGAATACCTGAAACACAAATACTTTTTTGTCCTACTTTTATGATATGTAGAAGAAAAAACAGACTCGAGAAAAAAGCTGCTGCCTTAATATTTAGTATTCCGAAGTAGTACAGCAACATTTTAAGAATTACTGGAGTACCCAATTGTTTTCAAGAGAATTATTTTTTTTTCTTTTTGACTTGATATTTCTAATTAAGAACAAAGATTAAATAATTCATACTTTGGTTGTATGAATACACGTTTTTATCAGAATTTTCAGCTTAATTAATTGCCGTTTGTTTCAAGCCAGCTTATCTGTTTTATTCTATCAAAACCCCACTGACATATTTTTGTCAATATATTTTTTTAAAAAGATAGTTTTTGAAATTTTACCGTGAACGAATTAGATTCAGATATTGAAAATTGCTCTGCATTCTTTTAGGAGCTGCTGTACTGAATATTTTGAATTTATTTCCCAACATGTGCTAGTGCTAAACGCCATAAATATTGCTCTGTAATACATAACTTAAAACCAAAGTAGAAATATTCAACATCATAAGAAATTTGAAATATGAATTTATGATTTTTAATCAATTTAAAGAGATCTATATTATTTATCCAAATAGTCAATACTATATTTTTATTGTTCCGAAATTCACGATAAAGTTTTACTGTATTTTAAAAGAAAAGTGACGAGATCGTATAATGTGGATTTGAGCAAATAATAAATGGTGATAATTGTTTCAGAGTAAATTAGACAGTGAAAAATAATCATAACAACATCTCAAAACATTCATTCAAATTAAATACCGTCATATAATATATACATATACATTTGGACTCTATATGGCAAGTAACAAAACAAAAAAATCCCTGTCATTCTATCAAATATCTTAAATAAAAATACACAACTTCTTATTTCAAAACATACATACAAACATATAATTGACATTAATGTCTAGCACTTGTCATATATCAGCGTCCTCTTAATTGTGGCGCATTAGATTAGCGTTCTTTTCTTGTGCGTGTTCTGTTTGCGATCGGTTGTCGTTCTTTTGTGTCTTTCTATTAAAAAGGCTGCAAGACACAGTGCCTCCTGATCACATCTACAAGGAACTTTCCTTAGTAACTTTCGCTTCTTTCGCTGGATGAGACATTGCAAAATTTATGTGGTTTATGAATAAAAACGTTCATGAGATTCAATCAAGTCATCATTACGCTTGAATATGTGGTCCTTGCGGTAAAACGTCTTTTATATCGTCATCCCGTATTCTAGCTTTTGCACGTTCATTTAGTTTCTTTCTCTTCATCCGTCTATTTTGAAACCATACTTTAACTTGTCGTTCAGATAGCTGTAGTTTACATGAAATTTCCCACCGTTTTTGTCGGGTTATATAAGAACTGTTCAAAAATTCATTTTCCAATACCATACTTTGATATCGGGTATATGGTTTTCTTTTCTTTCTTCCTTTTGATTCTGAAAGCAAAAAGAATAAAAAATGAAATAAGTTTATATTAAATGTCACTATAATTAAATTGTATGGTATATATTTATACTTTTTATGTATGTCCACGTAGCCACGTGTAAATATGATTAATTTACTGATGATACATACTTTACAATAATTTTCTTGTCTTATTTTCAAACAACTTCTATGTGAACGGAAAGAGTTTAGTTAATGTATTTGTAAAACAATTTTGACCAGTGATGTCAAAATCAGATGGATCTTTTCCTTGACAAGAATCTGCATTTATCATGTGACAATACATTTAGGCTACACCGGAACGATGATCAAAGCGTCTAAATAACCTTGAATACGTTTTCACGCCATGTGCAAATCTCGGTATGTAACAAACTTGTAACACGTATGCGGACTTCCTTTCAGCAAAGGATTTCAAAAAGTTAACACTATGTTGTACAATAAATAATAGTTTTGCACTTGAAACAAAGAACACTTGTTTGATACGAAATAATGCTGATTTGTACATGTAAAAGAAGAAAATATTCTTCAATATCTAGTGATGACGATTATAGAAAAAGTACATTAATCATTTATGCATATTGAACTATTTGGAATCGATCTTATTTAAATCTGTCTTAAATTTGTCTCAATTGTCAGGTTAATATTCTTGAAATAGATTTAACCTGTCAAATGACAATTAAAATCTAAAATTAATTGGTCGTGTAAATCAATTGCAACCTTCTTACATAAATACTTAAAATTCTTATTTAAATGTAATGCAGCTTTGACTGTATAAAGAGAATAAAAATATACATTAATGGCTTACTAGTTTCTTGATTTTTTCAAATTAGTTCCTATATATATAAGAAGTCTTTCAAAAAATATTTATTTTACCAATGCCATGAACGACGCATCAATCGGCACACCACTTGTGTGAAACGGTTTTCAGAGGTTTCATTGATGCAGCTATTTTTTTCTCGTCATAATCAAATATATGTTCGTTTTAACTCTTGCTCTTAAACCAAGAATTACAAGCCACAGCTAGACCGTTTATTATAGATCTTCAATAGCATAAAGACTTATCAAATTCCAAATGGCGTATTATATTCCACCTGTTAAGGATTAAAAGCAACTTTTTCATGTAACCAGTGGTTAAATTTTTTCACATCACTGCTCGATCTTTTCTATAATATCTGTATCAGTTTATTTAGCAGATGTTAATTTCAAAATTTCTTTAAGCTCGATTTCATAAAACGATGTAGAAAAGCGATTTATGTTTACTCAATTACTCTTCCAGAAGGTTGGATCAATGGGTTTAGTTTGTGTTTATGTTGTATACAAGGATACAATTACTTTGTAAGGGGGAGTATTGTAATGTATGATCATTTTGCTGAACGATGCGTAAGGATTCGTAAGAATACATTTTCCGTGTTCCGTCTTTTCTTTTTACATGCTAAAGTATTGTAGACTTACACTTAACTACCTCTTCAGATACAATTTAAAAAGTCCATTTTCATTTACAACAAGGATATGAAAACACATTTTAATCGAGACAAGATTATGACCGCTTTAATGCTTGACGTTCGTTTTAAAGTTATGGAGATGAGCTTTTCTTTTGACTTAAATTTAGGAAAATGAATGAGTGCAATTTTAACTGCTTTTTGCATGTCGACAAGTACAGTTTCATTTACTGGATAAAAATACGAGAAAAACTTTTTGATTTTCAAATAAATCGTACATAACGTGAAATGAATAGCCAAGACTGTTAAAAGTATCATTTGAAGGCTGTTAATTAAATATTAGAATCCACATTGATCACAGCTGGCCATTGGTGATTACGCTTTGATCTTTTAACAGGTATTTTTCGTGTGAAACATTTATATTTTAAGTTATGAAAGTAACATACACTAGATACCGCTAATTCAAAAGCGACAATTACATGTAATATTTCCTAAATGTTTATCCAACATTCATTATTTATGCGTTCTTGATTTTCATTCCTTTTGAATTTGTCCCTAATGTGCGTCAAATAACAAAAGACAAACAAAATCATTTATTTGAGATGTAAGAATCGATGATTAACAAGTAAATATGGAAGCCTTAATGAAATTGACAAGTCACGTGCACTGTTGCAAACTCCGGAAACTCAGCTTTTCGCCATGTTAATCGAATGGTTACTTTTTGCTAGTTTTGTAATTTTTCTAAAGGTTTATTAAACAGGAAAACTAATTCCAGCATTAATGTTTTCTTGAATCGTTGTGCATGTTGGTTCATTTTGATCAAGAATGTATAATTCTATCAAAATTCAAATATTTAAGTTGATTTTTTTATTACATTTTCACCAAAATGTACCATTTTTGAAGCAGAAACAAAATTATATATATGTTATCAACACACGTGCATTATTCCATTGCATGCATAAGCGATTCAATATGGTTTATCTAATAAAGTTGAAATTAATATTCAGCAATACACAGAGATCAATAGCTCAACATAATGTTTACTAAAGTAAAGCATTCTAACTACTCTTCAGGGTCGTAAGCCCACCTCGACGTCTGACTGATAAACAAACAGAAGCGGCCATATTTCATCATTACCTATCGCGTAAGAAGCATTTTGCTAAATTGAAACATGAGTTAATACTCGTAAATAACTCGACAGCGGCTTTTACAAAGCGCTGAAACTGTCTTGAAAGCGGTATCTCCCTCAATTCTGGCAAAGTGGGTGGCGAACGCGGTTTACATTTTACAAGTAGGCTTAGTGCTTATTAATTGAAACAAAGTTCTTTGTTGTTTCTTTCTACATTAAACAAACAGTCTCTGTATATTACTGATGTAAGTGAAGTTTGATATATAGATTTACAAGTTTATTAGAAATAGGAGATATTTATTGAGTTGAAAAACTGTACCCCTTATATCAAGTCGAATACAAAAAAGCTAAAGTTAGACATCCATTGTCAACGGTATGATATTGTCACAAATTTCTGACAAATTTCATAGGAGACATATTAGTTTATCGGCCTCCTTGCAATTGATATGTTCAAATAATTTCATTTCTTAATTCACCAATGATAATATTTTCATAGAATTTTTATTGCATATACAATGTATCAAACGGCATTAAAAATATATGTCGGGGACACGGGTATATGTCGATCAGACAGCAACCCAGCGATACAAAACACATCTGGATATTTACAGTCGAACATATAGTGGCAAAAGAATGAAAGGCAGCAGCCCAGTTTAATATGCTCGTGATCGTATTTTTTACATTAAGTTCAGAAGTGGTCAGTATTATTTACCCATGGAAATGACAGTATCCGTGTTAAGTACAAGAAGTGTACACTTTTGAAAGCTTCTTAAAATTAGAATTTCTTGTAGTGTTTTAATTGATATTTATGACCTATTTCCCCTTTCAATTCGTTATTTTGTTTACAACTTTATCCCAAAAGCTTTATAAACATCTGCACGAACAGTTGCATATAAAATCTGTGCAAGACGTTTTTATTTTTAAGTGCTTTTTCGTGAAAATTTATTGTCGTTATATATTTGCCAAAATGCATAGTGAAAGCTACCATAAGTGACATTCTTACGGTTTAAAATTTGAATTTTATGACTTGTTTTCTATCAGTGTACGATAGCATGTCACTTTCATTGTTTTAATTCAAGAAGTGTGCATTCATTTACTTAGCACTTCATATATGTCATAAATAATTTATCATATTTCTATAAAAATAGTGACAAACAATACAATTTCCATACATCAAAATGCGCATATTTAACAGAAGGTCGCCTGAATGAATTTTATAAGGTGTAAGATGTCACTTTATTTTAACTATGTGTATCATTTAAAAGAGTCAATAAGAACGAGAATAGTTGTATTTACTATATGAAATTTACACATCTAAATATGATGGAATACCAACAGCTGTAATGGCGCTTACGGCTAAACTGGAATATTTCTTGTTTGTTCTTAAGCACGTAATTTTGGTTACCAAGAGTCCGGTTCAATTTTAAGAAATTGAGTTAACAATCTGAAATAAGTTTTTTAAATAAAAATTATCTTTAACGACTGTTCGACAATTCTTCTAATGAAGCAATGATCATAGCTCAGCTTTCCGTGACGTGCACTAGTAGTGCAAACTCGTGTCAAAAACTTATTCAAATGCAGTTTTCACAATTAAACGGAATTAAATAGAAAACAATACTAAGGAATAACGATAATTTAGGTCGATAAAGATGATTTTATCAATTATATGCTGTGTTGTGAAAGCTTATTCGTGTCCGTTGTTGATGTACGAGGTCGTTGTGGTAATTGGTGATGGTCGTAAGTGAGACGGTTCACATCCCAGCATTGATCTCATTTCGTACTTTATCGAATTATACCTCTGAGAATTACACGTAATAAAAGATAAATAGTTTATCGATCTCAGACACTTTCTTAGACTTTCATTTTCTTTCCTTGATGGACAAAAAAAAATCCCGAAATTACTGAATGTTATGAATCGGAATTGATTTCAGAATGAAACCGCTCACATTGAAAGTTTGCTAGTCAGAGCTGAAAAGGGGTAGATGGTAGCATTGTGTATTTCCCAGTCTGGAAGTTCCAGTTTACTAACTGACGAACTAGAACAAATTCGATATCAAATGTGTTTCAAACAATATGTTTTTAAACAAAATTCTAGCGTCATTATGTTTTATCAAGAACAAAGTCGTCAACTGTCATTGAGCCATGGAAAAGACTGATCTGTCATAGAAGGACTTACATAATATCAGAGGGATACAACAAAAGAATGATTGATAGTCCTGGTCACGGACGACATAGTTACAAGCTTTGTAAATCTGTCATTGTATACTTATTAATATTGTCCAGTACAGAATTAACAAATTATCTAATTTGCCTGACGGCGACAGTTGTCACCGTACGTGTTAGGATGATACCTGATTTCTACATAACAATTATGAGGACATATTTCCCCGGTGTTATGAATGAGTTCAATACTTCATCGTGGAAGACAAGATGAAATATCGGAAAGGATGAACGTCTCTTGTCCTGTCAGTACTCTGACATTTACTTTTGATCTATTCTTAGTCATCGTGGCGATTTTCCCACAGCTTTTCTTTATTTTTTTTTTGTAGCGGAAACTAACTACTGGACACGCTTAAATTTGAAATTTTTAGATTTACAAAATGATCTAGTGATCCTCATCTTTCGTCGAATTATAAATCACTTAAAATCTGAAGCTTTTTACCACATTTTCTATACAACCTGGGAGATTTTCCTATGAATTATACGTCTGGCGTGAATTTTGGTGGAGACCCGTTTCCATTGTTATGCGGAAATGCACAGCAAGAGACGTGTGCATGCTGCACGTACACTGTCTATGTTCCTAAATCTTATGAATCATGCACTTTTTTTTCAGTTTTAAGACTTTTATATGCCACATAAACTTCAAATTTAATACCCAAATCAGTTTTCTTTACACAACGCCTTACGACACTGTCCTCGTTAATAGTTTTTTACACTTCAAATTTATAATGTTGATTTTTTTTTGATGCATCTATAGATATGAGATGTTTTTTTCCTCTAACATACGAAATTGAATATATTAAAGCTGACAGTTAAAAATAAGATGATTATTTTATTTGTTTTTCGATAATTAATGTAATTCCGTCAATTTCAAATTAAATTCTCATTAGATATTTTCATCCGTGCCTTACAGTCATTCTAAAATGTCTTCAATGAAGACAAATGGATGTTTGGGAGGCCAAGACAGGTTAACAAATTAGAATTTGATAAAGTGATTCTAACTTTCAAGTCAATCACAAGTCCATTATAACATCCTTAGCAATACAGTGTCAAAACATTTTATATCAATTTATCAAATGGAAACGATTGCCATGTTTTCAAGCCAATATATTTTCTGTTGAAAACAAATAATTGTTACAAATTGGTTGAACGGTCTGATGACATGGATGATAAATGAAGACTATTGTGAGAAAAATTTGTCAAAATAGCAGATATACAAATAAATGCGCTGTAAATAGGATAGATAGCTATCAAAAGAATTAATAAATAATAACTTATAGAATATAAGTAAAATACTGTTTAGTAAATTTGGAATTATATATTTATAAATGATTAATTAAAGTATCAATTTTTAAATAGAAATATCGCACGTTTTGTAAATAACAATGGAATGGAAAAGCTACATTATGATTTAACCATTTGATTAAAAATATACTAAACTAGAAAATTCACTTTCTGTAATTTCTAAACAAAATATATTTCAATGTCGCCGTACCAAGTAAAGAAATTTGATATTTGATTTTTTTTCACACTTTTGTTGCTGTCGCTCATCTCGAATCTTTATCAGACAACTGATAAGAGAGACGTACATGTATATAATAATCACTCTAAAAGGTGAAAAGTAATCACTCTTTGAAATATATATTTTAATTTTTTTGGTGTAAAAGATAAAACCACCATTCCGTCCTTTTTGTGTCTTCATTAACTTATAATGGATAGTATAGAAAAATTAATACCTTGGTTAGGGGAATCCGACACCGAACTCCGACAATCTAAATCTCTACCCGGCAATGGAGGGATTCCATGTGACATGTCGGGATAAAATCCACCATTTGTATACCCGGGTGGGTGAGCTGCCTGGTACATATCTCCATATAATGAATAGTTTCTCATGGCAGGCATAGCATTCAAATGGTTCATTGGATTCAAAGGATTCATTTGCCTACAGTTCAAATAGTCAGCACTAGCCGATGAAAATGAATTATATGGAGATTTGCCATTCATTGGAAATGAAGCTCCTAGCTGAAGATTTCCGTAGGAAGCCATCGAACAAGAATTGCCAGTTTCACCTGTATAGTTTGATGGCCACCCGTTTTGGGTGGATAAAGCCGTACGACTTAATGTATCTTGAGTACTCGGACTGGAGGATAATAAACTTGATACTGTAGTACTAGAAAGTCCGTTTTGATAGAAAGGTAAACTCGAGTGAGCTAATAAGTTACTCCCTGATTCCATAATGTATCATTCCACCTGGAAAGAAAGAAACAAAACCAAAATTAAAATTAATTCCATTCAGCATAGTTTCAATCTAAATTAAGAATACAAAATACTACTGTTTACGTTCATAACCAGTTTGCCTAAAATGAAGAATAAGACCAAATGTTACATATATTCCTAGTGTATTAGTATACAATTGGAATATTAATGAAAACGGTTTTAATTATTTTCTTCTTTGCGTTGTAAATGTTGTTCTTCTTGTCAATATAAGTTTAGTTCAGATTGTAAATTAATATATAAGAGAGTGGTTGGCTTATAAAATGGACAATGATGCTTCAAAAATATCTTGCAAAAGTTGAAAAGGGGAATGCCATTTTCAAAGTGTGCAATTGAAAAATTAAAACAATTTTGAACAATTATAAGTGTTTGAAAGAAGTATTCACATGCTTTGTTTTCTTCGTTATTCCTTAAAACAAGTTTTTTAATGATTTTAACAGATTCTCATTAATTTTATCCGATTGTTAATTTGTATCCCAATCCAAATGATTTAACCGATTCTAATAAAATGAAAGCGATTGTAAATGATCGAAAAGGATTTTTACAAGATTGGATTCGTTAATATCCAAGCTTTTACTAACTTATTTTAAAATTTGCTCAAGGTCTTACTTTTTGAAAACATAAAACAAATCTGTTTTTTTTTTTTACTTCATTGAATCTGCACACCCACAGCATATTTAATCAAATAAGAATATCGTCAAATTAAAAACACCTTGTCAGCCCAGAAAAGGACACAACCCCTGGATGAAATATTTTCTTGACTAGATGGGTCAGCAACTTACAAGATGTAACTGTGTGTAAACAAAGTTTTACTATGTAATAATTACATGTAATGTCTTTTTAACTCCTCTATAATGTCTAACCCCAGCTTTCAATCACTACAAAAATTTTAATTTTCACGTTCTAATTTTCCTGTCAACTTGTAATGTTTTGAAATTAACATACTATTACATGTAAATATTGTTTTTGAACTTAAACGTTTCAATGTTGTATCAGTGCTTTGTACTTTTATGAATTTCCCTTTTCTTTGCTGTGTGAACGAAAAAATTTTTTTTTTTCAATGAAAAGAAATGCACCCGCGAAACATTTTATATATACGTGAGAAACATGCATTATTTTCCCGAACATATTTTTTCAATTTAAAATGTGGAATTGTTATAGTAGATCTAGTAGAACCGTACGAGTTAGTTAATCACATAATTCCACCTTTCAATTTAATAAGTTTTCGAATGTTGTTTATATGGCCCCGTTGATTTTATCCCTATCCATCTGACGATCATGGTATTTTCTAACTACTAGTATACTATTGACTGCATTTTTTTTTGTAAATTTGAGTAAAGCATAAAACATGCAAATAAAAATTTCAGTATGTCCATAAGTTCAGCTTGAATAACTATTTAAGTGAGACTGAGTCTAATTAAATAATGTTATTCTAAATGTCTCGGAAGAAATAAATAAAATGGGATTTTTACATGCAAAGTACGTCGTTTATAGTTCTTTTATGTTGCTGAAATAATTGTAATGAAATAATCTGATAAAAGCGAAAAACACACTTTTGTGCAGATTTGTTCAGCACATTCACAATTCAGCTACATGTACTTTAAAAAAAAAATACAATTTGAATATCTAAAAAATTTCACAAACTAAATTTGTTTCATTATCAAAGTATTAAATGATGCTATTCTATTATGTGTAGATTTTTTTTTTGAAATGATTACAATATAAGTAATTAAATAATAAATATTTACTATCAAAGTATAAACAATGAAATCAAAACAAACAATTACATTGTAATAACATATAACATGTAATGAAACGTAGAAAATAAAAAGAATATAAAGTTTATCTAATATAGCACATTAAAATCATTTATTACACAAAAATATATAAAATTGAAATGTTCCAATGGGTTTTAATTATTAACTGTAGTTAAACTGTTTAATCATCTCATAGGAGTATTAAAATTAATTAATTGCCGTGTTAAAACAACGATCTCATAAAATTGTCATAAATACAAAGCCATAACTATATGCAGTTACTTCCAATATTATGCACTTTTTATGCGCCATGAAAGAGAAATAAAAAGAGTTTAAACGTTCAATTTCAGAAATAATAACCATTTTAAAGTCCGGTTAGGGTTACATTTAATTGAGATGATATTTTTATGCAGTTTCCGATACGGCAGTAAAACGGTGCCATATTTAGGTCATAAACTGCCTTAAAGAAAAGCAAAAAGAGATATAAGATAAATTTATTATACGATTCCTACCTTTGATATTTATAAAAAGTTCCTTCCATGAGAAAAATATATTCCTTATCGAAGATAATACCCAGAAAACACAAAATATGTGTGTATGTTATCCATCGATAATAAAATGAAGTTATAAAAGCGGTACCTCTCTTACCAATGTAACCCCTGACCTCAGTAACGTTCTCATAAAATTCTATCTGTCACTAGTAATCACGTGATCTTCATCTTCCAATAGTAAGTGAATGATTGATAAACTCAAGTCCAATGGTGGAATATCTCCGAACAGAGAATTACTTTAAATTCACAAAAATAGCTTTTATATCGTAAAGTTTCGTAGATTGCTAATGCATCTGAATATTTCTTTCTTCAATTAATCGAAATCTGGTTATTATGTATGATGTGGGATTATAGAATTGCATTTTATAGCTACTTGCATTCATGGGAACTATTTTTATGAATATTCATTAGTTAATAAATTAGCCAATCGCACATCAGTATTCAGTAGAGCATTGTAATCTTTCATTTTATAGTAATTTCATAGTAAAAGTTGTAATTACAAGATTTCAGTCAAATTGTTTACAACTTTATTACTCTATTCTTTATTCCAACGGTACATGTTTTAAACAATAATAGAAACCGGACTGTTATCTTTTTCATCAAACCGACATAATAATTATTAGCCTGCGTGATAATCCACGGCCGTGCAATATACATATCGCTATCCAATAAATTATATAAAACTGAAGAAAAATAACATGTAAAAGCCTAAAGGTGTATTATAAAGAAATTCACTATTCAGTGAGAAAATTTTTTTATTATGCGGAGACAATCACTTACATAAAATTTCCCTCCAATTCCTCGATATACCGCTTCAATTAAACTATTAAAAGTTTTAAAGTGTGTAATAAAAGTATTGGATCAAAGCTCTCATGAGTAATACAAATTTAATCTTATTAATGTTTAATTTATCTCACTACAGGGTTGAAATTGATATAAATGTAACATTTAAATTAGTTTTAGTGTATTGGAATGTATAAATCAATTACTACAGGACGTTTGTTCACTGATTGATATATACTTTTAATTTGTTCTTTTTACATTGAAGTAATTTTTGTATATATAGTTTTGCTTAAATGAAAAATTCATATAACCAATGCTTATCACTTAAATGTCTTACATGGGAACAGTATTAAGGAAGACAGATTTATATAAGTTCTTTTTGTTGCCGAATCCCAGTATTTCTATTGTATACTTGTATTTTGTGCACTTTTGAACAATAAAATATTGTTTAAACTAATATTGAAATTATAAAACAAATATATTTGCATATTCCGCTATTCAAAATAATATTTTGTCATTACTAACTTAAAGAGAAAGTTGTTCGTAAACAATATAATTCCCAATATTTTAACAATGATATATCAATTATTCTAGCATAGTAAAATGATAATAATACTCATATGATCAGTCATAATGTATAGCAACTTTTCTTTGATTTTCAAAATGTTGTTATTTTTTTTGCACCGCAGATCAATCAAAACTTACATATTGACAATAAAAAATATCAATTTCAAAAGATGAAAACGTCACAATTTATTTACGAACATTGACGTATTATAAACTAATTTTATTTACCTCACACAAAATTGTAATAATAAATTATATATTTAAGTAAATCTTGTCAAATAATTATATTCAATTTTGATGTATAGTCAACAACTTCAAAGAAAATCACTAGATGCATTCGGTAGCTGTTCAGTTATCTATTCAAATGGTACTGTTTGCCAAAATAAACAAAATATGTAACAATAATTAAAATCAATTTCTAAACAGCATCATATAGCATGGACAGGAGAGACAAGGAATAAAACAAAACAATATCGTTGATAATCATTTTTAACAAGGAGTTGTATAGTACTAAACAAATCCTTGCTTATAATTTTCCTAGTTTTAAAAATTGTCACTGGACATAGACAAAACTCTGGGAGATGGAAACAGTCCCATTAGTACAAATTTTATAATAATTTGTATTTTGATGGCCATTTTTTTTTGTTTTTGTTTAGATTTGATGTATAAGTTGCTGATGCTGACATTTTAATACTGGTAATCAAACCTTCTAATTTAAATAAAAAGGGGGAATCACTTAGTTATAAGTGGCATTTGAAAAAAAATATCATAAATACCCATCCACATTTTACAAGATGTTTGAATAAAAAAAAATATAGACTGGAGTGGTCATCTGACATTGACACTATGTGTGTACATGTATACATGTGACACATACCTAGCTGTCGTTTAAAAAATTAGTATTGCATATGTGTGTTACTGTTATTCAATCTTGACAATAAAATATATACACTATAAGGCATTTTGACAAACTTCAATTTGTATAGAAATGTCTGTCATCCTGCCATGAGAATATTTAACGAACTCTCTCACACTATAGTTTTTGTGGTTGCACTCCTGAATCAAGAGGAGGCAACCATTGGAAATCGACACGTTTTCGTCAGCAATGTGTCACATTTTTATCTTCCCACAAGAAAATGCTCAAAATAAAAATACATATAATTCTTCTCTACATTTGGCAGTTTTCTTATATATAAATCTACTACATAAGTGTTGGAAAGTAAAAATCATTTATAAGAGCCAGTTTGCGCCAAAAGAACCAAAGAAAATCTAATAGAATTTCGATAGAGTGCGACAACCACTACTAAACAACTTTAAAAACCAGCATGTAAATTATGTAGAACTGTATATATTTGATTTTGTTAAAATAATTTCAGGTATCCATATAGAGCTCTTGGTTCCAAATCGTTTAGTTTTGTGTGTTACTTGTTATATTGTTTGTCTATACTTGTTTGTAATATTAATTTTACATGATGATTCACAAGTAAAGTTGAAATGTTCACACAATTTATCAGTCTTCATATAAATTCACTGTCAGTAATACTAACAAGTTTTCCCTAGTATGACTTAGTTACTATATAAATGTTATAATCAGTCAAAAATCTAAAAAGAAAAAAAAACTTAATCGAAAAACAATTTAACAACAATGTGTATATCCTCTTATGCTGTTATTCAGTTCTGATGATTTAACGAGACTTTAGACCTTAATCTCAGACCGTACATATTTATAGTGCGGTATTTCTGACTTCTGTAAGTCTAGAGACACTTAAGACTAATGAAGTCAAATCTGATGCGCTGCAAGTAAATTGATTTTGATATGTCCAGTGAACAATTTCGTGATTAGGGAATAACATTTACAAATTAAAAGACAGTAGAAATTAGACTGGTATAACATAGTAGCGTGCTGAGGTCGTAATTTATTCTATTCCGAGACCGATATGGGAACAACAATACGCGAGAGACAGTCTGGAACTTAAGTTCAATTTTCTTCGCCAGTTTCTTAATTTTTATTTCTATTGGAATATAACAGTTGTGTTATAAACTTGGTATGCCTGACAATTTCATCTGGTCCGAGCAATACATCATGCTTTTCACACTCCAAGAAGCATTCCTCAGAGCTTCTGAATGAAGATAAGCATTTCATTTACTTTATTTGAATTCTCGTCGTAAATATCGTGGCGTGCGTTATTCACGCTCGATATTTTTTTGTAAGATTATTATTTTTCCACATTATTAGAGTTAATATTTTTAATACAGTACTCAATGAGAATAATGAATTAAGTAGAGAAGTTAAACGTTGGAATAAAACAACTTCCGGAGCTACACGGATATGGATATCCGTAACTCGATGTTAGTACAGAAATTAGTGTTGGATCGTGTTAAAAATACATTACAGAGATTTTTCAAATGAAAACATAAACAAAGAAGTTGTGTACAATATCGGAAATAAGTTACCTAATTAATTTTAGACATTAAAGAATATAATAATCGCCGCTGCTAAAAAATACGATGTCATAAAATCGGTGGCGCAGACTTGTTTTTTCATTGAAAATATTCATTACATTATTAAAATCAATTCAAGAAAACAACCTAAACACACTATTGACGAATGTAATACGTCTTTTTTAAAATTCAAAATACTTTCAAATGTTTATGTTCTTGTAAATATATTTATGCTATTCCTAGTATAGTTGAATGCAAGCAACCGATAACTCACCAATATCAAGACCTTTACATTTGTGCGCCTTATCGTAACATTTGCGCGTTAAAGTACTTTATCTCTAAATGCTTGCAAATGTAATGAGCCCATACAGAACACGGAAAATATCGAGATACAAAACTGTCCAGTTTTTAAACAGTTGCATTTTGTACATTTTTTTTAATGAAATTTGGTTAATTCTAATCATTCCAATATATCAGTATAAAGTCTACCAGAAAATGATTTTTTAAAATTGAAATCATGAAATAAAAGAAGTTAGTATAGTTACCTCGCACTGATTAAAATAAATGCGCCAATTTTAAATCGTGAGCAATACACACCATTAGTCCACAACTATGTATGGCGAATATTTTGGTGTATTAGAATGTCATACAAAAATTATCTGTTTTCGAATGACAAAGATATATCTGTCATTTTTTATATTCGACCTGTATTATAACTGTCAGATGCTAACGGACTAGAACTTTGATGTGGTGTAAAGGCGTTTGTATTGTCCTTTTTCCCATGTCTCTCATCAGAAATTTAGCGAACATTTATAACTTTTTTCTGTATAAATTTCCGTGTATTGTGATAGTCTTTCATTTATAATTAATTATGTTTCAATTTCTTCATATTTTTTCTCAAGATGACTAACTATTTTTATTTAGTACTGTATTACAATTTAAAGCTGTGAACTGTAAGAAAAGAGATACACATGTGCATATTTATAGAATTTATAAAAATATTAGTGTGATTAAGATAACAAAAACTTATATAAACCCCCATTGAAGTGCTTATTCATATTATATACATTGTCCATGTTTTACTTGATATAGTTCCTTACCTGACTTTTGGGAGAAAGTATAAGTCCGTTTTATTGCTAGATTCTATTTTTGAAAGTGGTCAGAGAAATTGTCAAAATCTTCTTTAAATTGAAATTTTTGCTTTTGAAGTGAATTAGTTTTTCGATTACAGGTGATAGGTACGTAAATATGTAGCGGTTTTTCTTTTATTCTAAGTTAATTTATGAATTCAGTGTCCATTAAAAGAGCGCGCACGCAATTACAAATTTCACGCGTAATTTTGAAATCCGGTCTTCCCTTTTAAGTCCCAACATGGCGATCAACTGACCAGAGGTTCGCAACCTATTATAATAATTTCGTATCACTATAATTGAAACATTAACGAAGATTCCGTTAGTACAAATAACTATATTAGCGTTTCTCAAAAGAAGTACAAGATTTTGACCAAAGGGCGACATTTAGGTCTAAAAATGAATAATTATATGTTCGAACAAGTAGATTATCAAACGAACCTATTAGTATGTTTATAACGAGACTTTAGACACATAATGTGTCTAGTATATGTGTTTTACTCTTACGTGCGAAAACAATTATGTCTAGCAGACGTCCGACTGTTTCGTTGTTACGGATATTTTTAACAATTCTATAAGGAAAATTAAATTGACTTCGCTGTAATTTCCATTTGAAAGAAATGCTATGTAAAGTATTTTTCGATAAAGCAACTACAAAACAACCGGACGAAAAATCGAGGCATATCAATTTTTTTAAATTTGTTTATTATTATAGTATTGTCTTTCCCATCACTTTTGTCTTTTGGTTCCATACCGAATATGTGCACCCTACACGGTTCTATTCTTATTTTTTCATTACTTTTGCAAGTGGTGAAATAAAAGTCTTGTGATATTTTTGTAGTCCCTGGAGCCAAAAACCGAGACTACCGTTTCCAATATAGCAGCACACCGTGACCTCACACACACACATATATATATATAGATATATATATATGAAATGTTTATTTCCCCGGAAGAAACTACATTCTACATTATACTCCCGTCTTTCTAGTGTTATAGAAACTAATTCTACATTATACTGCCTCCTTTCTTGTCTTTATATGCCTTCGTTTTATTGAATACTAACTACTCTCATTATCTGACCATAAGTTACTAGTAGTTTGCAAGTTTTGGTTATAAAATCCAGCCTTTAAGACCGATTTATGCTTATTAAATAGTCTAAAAGCGATAAAGAAATACGTTAGCTAAATATGCCCGTTACTTTGTCTTATACATCTAACGAGCCTTCTCCACAAAATTGGAAATAAATGCCAAGAATATGGCTAAAATCTAGTGTTCCCTTATAAAACAACACATAAAAAAGACAATTTATTGTTCTTATATGACAAAATTTCTTCATAAAATGTAATATCTCTATAATCATGTGACTGAAGATTGAATCACGTGACCTTTGAGTTTATTATGTGTATCATATAATGGGTGTTTTGTTTAGATAAAGATTGATTGTCTTCATATATTGTTGAATCATTATTTAGTAAATATAGAACGCCGAATCGAGTAAATCAGGAGACAAAAAATGTGTAATGATGGTCTCGACTTCCTCTATCTTATACAATGGACCATGTATGATTGGGCTCAAATTGAGAAGAGGAGGTGGATAGGTTATAGCAAGAATTTGTGTAGTCTTACTAAACAAATCCTTGGTTATAGGGTTATAGTGATAAGGTTACAGGATCAAACTGAAATAAAATACAACCAAATACCAAAAAGGCAGTTTTTATTTGAAACAGGGGAACGCATAAAATATTGGGTTTCATGAAAGAAAAGTTTTACCCTAAAACAAGGATTTGGAAAGTATATACAAATCTTTACCTAAAACTAGTAAAAAAAGAGCGAATCAAATAAAAATATTGCACTGTCGCCACACAGCAATCCCACCATGGTCAGTTCAAATTTCTACAAAACTGTACTCCTGGGGATTAATGCAAAATATTTTTTTTATTTATTTAAATATTTTAATTTTTGAAGCTTTTTACATATTTCTATTCAATGTATCCGATTGTTTGCAACTTTGCATTCGTGTACCTCTAACTTAAAATTGCATCTAAACTGGAACCTTGTAAATAAATTTCACTTCAAAATGGAAAAGGGAGAATAAAATTAATCAAAATTACAAGTATTACGTAACGGTATTGATTGACGTCCAGTGGCAAATATATGACGTGAGTATCAAAATTATACTGATAGCCGTAACAAAAATTTAATAGTGTTGAGGTATTCCAGAGATGTATTTTTTTAGATGCGTGTACATATACTTATGTGTCCTCCCATGTAAAAATCTAAAACTTTGACGATTTAAGAAAAAACGAAAACTTTTTGATTTTTTTCCAACTAAGGCCGATACAAATGGGAACGTTTAAAAGCATTAAGATTCTTTATATCGCAATGAAACTTGTATAAGCTCGTATATATGCAAACCCTACGAACCGGTATTGTAGGAAATCTAATTCCATATCTAACCTTTGACCACCCAAACAATGTTTTTTGGATTTATGTCTAAAACTCTTGAAAACTGTCGAATTCTTTGCATCTCATTAGAATTTCATTAAAATGAAATGTGTTCAGAGAAGAAATGGAACTCAGTCGGCTATTTACTGTTTTTCTTTGATGAAAATAAAATCATTTTCTCAATAATAAAACCAACTATCGTAAAGGTTGTAAAAATGTAGAAATTTTAAACTTCAAAGTATAACAATTGGTTATAAAAAGTATTCAAACAGAAGTAAACTGTACTATGCGTTTGATATACGGCCTACAAAATGGCAGGCGTATTATTGTCTCGCGTGCCTCGTAGGAAACCCCTGTTGTCGTCTGCTGATGTATGATGTCATTACAACAATGGCGGCATAGGTTGATTGCAGGTATTGGGATTATCGGACAAGATTAAAATCATTCAGGTAACCCAGAAGCTATATTAGCGAAATCTAATGTACGGTCATAAAAATTTGTTCGGTCGTCAGTAAAAGAACCGCCCAATAATATGTTCGCGAGCATGTCTTTCAAAATAGCTTCCGGGCTGAAATCGATAGAGATGTATCGTATTTTCATGTTTTATGTAAAGTTTATTACATACAAAAGAAAGATTACTATCAAAATATTTAGGAACAAATAATTTGTCCATGTTACTAATTTGTGTGATATATGGATTGTTTGAAATATTTTGACAAGAGTAAATCAATCTGAAAACATGCTTTGAGTAAAAAGCAGTATTTCAAATTAATAAGTTTTGGAAGTATATACCAATGCCTCCCCCATCCCGAACACAGATCAAATAATGAATAAATAAAAAAATAATACGGAATTTAATGTAACGAGCTATATTTTTTACAAATAAATAGTCAGTAAAAAGATGATATTTTCTTACTGAGAGAAATTTCTAATAACCGCAAAGTTGTATTACGAGACTTGCGACAACGTTTTGAATATCTATAATCAGTCAAGAAAATACATCGAAACGCTCAGAACAAAGCAGTTTGAGACTGGGAGTATATATACCAAAATTATATGACTAAGCCTACTTTATCTAAACCCTGGCAGACACACACAAACAAATAATGACATGTGGATGAGAATATACCAAATATTATAATGTTTAATTTAATCTGAATATATTCTGATCACGGGCTTCAGACTGGTCGTAAATCCGCCACATATTTTCATCTTAATCCCTAGTTATGTACGTTCCCCGATACTTTTTATGGAAATTCATTATTGTGGAATTAAAACGGACTGCTAAACGCTGATTTTTATTACCGAATTTCGAGTTTCCTTGTTATCACAAATAGAAACTTTCCCACTACTCATCTGTCTAATATGTACAGTATCCATTTTATGACCGCGGTCGGAGAAAAATCCGTTTTATGGCCGTTGCAGAAGTTAGATTACTTTAATCAGCTGGAGCAATATACGGGAACTTTTGTGTATCGCCGAATGTCTAGATCCTTGTCCTTAATTTGGATGATGAAAAAAATTGATTGGATTCTAGTTAAAGCTTATTTATTACGGAAATTTTATTCATCATTCATAATAGCTTGCTTTCCTAGATCAGAAGCTTTTTGTTCAGAATCTCAAAGCCATAAAATCATTCGCTATTCATTAAAGCAAAAAGGAGTATATGACTGAATTTAATCAAACGAAAATCTTCTTTTGAAATTCTTCAAAACAGCGTTCAGGTGTCGAAACCAAATACCATTGTCTTTTATGGACATAAAACTTATTATATTCTCTGAGAGGATATTAAATTTATTTAGATTCGGGGTATACCCTGCATGTGTAATTGTTCTACGACTTGTAACATATTGTCGATATTTATAATCTTTTAATTTTTGAAATCAAATCACAGTAATTATGAGTAACCTCCTTATTAATTCCTACTTTTGCAATTAATTTGAAAACGACACCAACATGAAATTAATTGGATATTGCATAATAAGGGAGATAACTCAAATTCTCATTGTTTAAAACAAATCAAGTTAATATGTAATATTATACCAATTCCAATGATATTAAGTATCAAGATAAAAGAAACGTCAAATATTTTACAATGCATATCTCAGATATTCCATGTAAAAATAACTTTAGCTTAGAGGCAGTCCATCGATCGATTCGTACTTTGGAATCAAAAACAGTAAGATCGCATACCGAATAGTCAAAGAGTTGAAGTCTTTACATTGACATAAAGATGGATATTAAAAAGCCATCTACTACCATATCTATCTCTGTAATTAATAATCAATTTCAGATAAAGACAAAGTATAGAAACAAGTAGGACACAAGCCACTGTCAACATGGTACGATGTCTTTTGGTACTAATATGTGTTCTTAGTATACTAGTATTTTCTTATACATATAAAAAGGAGGACACATGCCTTGTCAACAACGCCCGATGTCTGTTGGTACTGATATGTTTTCTTAATATATTTACTAATAAATATAAAGAAAATATGTGTTTATAAAAATCACAAAAAATAAAAAGTATATTTTATTGTCTATGGTTTGTTTTGATCTTTCACCTGTAAAGGTGTGAGGTAGAGATTGTGATATGGTATCGTTGACTTTTATAACATAGAAAATTACACACAAGGTAATAGGATCACACCTGTAGGTACTAAAACCCAACTAAAACTAAAATAAACGAAATATAAAATCAAAATCAATGCCGGTGCGGCCTTGTCGTTCACTTCATAATACTTGTGTTGTTACAAGTAATATATGCCTAAATAATTGGTGATACGTTCATGTACAATAAGCATTATTCGCCAAACCCATAGCCATTTGTTTATTGACAAAAGAGAATCTTTGATAGCACTTAGGTAGTCATTCAACTGAAAAGAAAACAAATCAAACTAGAATATATTTTTGACAATGCAATAGACATCCTATGTATGTACATTCATATTTGCATTACATATTATCCTTTAATACGAGTGAACCAGATGCTCCGCAGGGCACATCTTTATACGACCGGAGAGGTCGAACCCTGATCAGTTGAGCAAGTATGGACACAACATTCAAGATTGATACTGTCTGATTTTGGATTGTGGTCAAATTTTTGACATGATAAAGGTTTCTGACACAAAATAAATGTGGTAAAAAACTTTGCAAATCTATTGCTCGTTTATGCCATTGTGAAATTGAAGATTTCATCTTTAAAACTTTTCAAAAATTTGAAATTGAAGAGAAAAAAATATATGCATCCCCGTAAAAAATTGTAAACACCTCCCAAACTTATTGAAACCCCCCTTTGGAGCAATAACCCCAAAACGCAGTGCCAGCCTTTCCTTTGTAGTATGGAACCTTGTAGTACAATTTCAGCGAGATCCATACACTTAAACACAAGTTATTGTCTGAAACTAGAAAACTGCTTCTTTTTGGCCCTATTTTGGCCCCTTATTCCTACATGTCTGGGGCAACTAACCCCAAACCCAATCCCATTCTTCCCTTATTTATATGGAACATTGTGGTACAATTTCACAGAGATCCATACGGCCCTTACACACTGGTTATTGTCTGGAAACTAGAAAAATACTGGTTTTGGGCCCTTTTTGGCCTTTAATTCATAATTGTGTTACCCCATAATCCATAAAAAGAATCCCAACCCTCTACCCCTGGTATTTAACATTGTGGTACAATTTCAGAGCAATAGAAATATCTGTACACAAATTATTATCCTGAAACTAGAAAAATGCTTGTTTTGGGCACCCTTTGGGCCCTTTATTCCTAATCGGTTGGGGCAATCATCCCCAAAATAAATCCCAGGCTTCCTTTAGTGGCATTAAACCTTCTGATCTTTTAACTTAAACTAAAGTTATTGTCCGAAGACCAATGTGTCTTCGGACGACGACGACACAGTCGACAACACCATACCATTATACGATCCAAAACAATTTCTTTGCGGTCGTATAAAAATCGACTTAGAATAGACTGAATTAGAACTTTATGAATGGGTTTTTAAAAAATGTCCGTCTGTATATGCCTGTCTTTTTCTTTTTTAGCCATGGCGTTGTCAGTTTATTTTCGATCTATGAGTGTGAATGTCTTTCTGGTATCTTAAACAAACGTATACACTGATGTACGTTTAAGAATGAATTGGTTTTATAATCGTGATCATCATTTTATATAAATTCTAAATTTCGGGAGCTTGCTGTTTCATTACAACATAAATCTTTCACTATACTGTTCGCATTAAAATGAAATCCACTTAATGGTGAATTTGGATCATATATTAACGGAACATGTAAATTATAAATTGCTGCAATACCGCTACACCTGTAAAGCAATCATGATTCGGAATGCGCTCCGTAATTTGATACCAATATCAACACCTACCCGTATTTCAGTAACAGGCAGGAAATTGAACCAGTTTTGTATCTGGGTGGTCATAAGATATTTAATTCAGAAAAGTGTGAAAATGATGATCTTGTTGAAAATTGCCGCTCTGTAGTTTTTGATATTTCATATCGAAGCCCAGATGAGAAATTCTCTAAACTGGTCTACTGCTTTTGATTTTTTGCTCATGAGTTGCAACAAATCCATACAGTACAGAACATATTCCAAATTCACTGTCCAGTTTATATAGCTATCTAAACTAATGAAGTCAGCTTGTGTGTACAGCTTGCTCAAGTGAGTTAACGATTTAAGACAAATTAATAAGACCTTAAATGTATGCTATTCTAATGAGTATCATAAAAATGTTTCCATATTTCCTTACGGGAATGCAAAGATACTATAATTTGTTAGTATTTTTCACAAATCCATGGAAAATGATCACTTTTGCAAAGAGGGACGAAAGATACCAGAGGGACAGTCAAACTCATATACGCCAATTAGATCCATGCCACAAATAAAGATGAACAACAGGAGATGAACAATCAGACATGAACAAGCAGCGATGAACAACCAGAGATTGACAATCAGAGATGAACAACCAGAGATGGACAACCAGAGATGAACAACAAGGGATGGACAACCAGAGATGAACAACCAGAGATGGACAATCAGAGATGAACAACCAGGGATGGACAACCAGAGATGAACAACCAGAGATGAACAACCAGAGATGGACAACCAGTCATCAACAAAACAACAGCTATCTTAACAATAGTTCAGTCTCTAGATCGTCAGAGTATATATTAGTTATAAATAGATTAAACAGGATTTTTAAATTCAAAGATCTTCCATCACCACCTTATTTCCAATAAATCAATAAAATACACTTAGATATGACACAATACAACCCAAACACTTAGATATGGCACAATACAATCCAAACACATACAGACACACCACAATCCAAATACATAAAGACATAAAACAACACAACCACTTACAGACACGAGAACATTACTGAAATAGGACAGGCACATACTAAATGCAAGTGTATGATTACACAACCCTTTTAAGATACAAGTCCTCCCTGTTCAAATCCCAACTTACCATTTAAATATTTTAAATATGGAAGGAATATATCAATATATTTACACACAAAAGTTCATAGATAAATGTGTTTGTATGTGTTTATTTAAAGCTATAATGTTTACTGTCAAATTTGGTAGAAATCTTGTAATTTTGATTTTTTTACCAATACACTATCTTTATCTTCATCTTTTACCAAACAAAAATAAAGAGTCAAATATAAAACAGGATGTTACAGATCTTCACAAACGGACGACACGTGTTAATGCAGATGACAACATATCGCCAGGGAGGGTATCGTATCAAATAATCAGCATTTAATTAAAATACTGTAGCAACAGATTCATTGAATGACATATGTATGATATAATTCTCTCTTTAATGAAAAATCAGACGGTATCTACAACGAAAACTGGTAAATTGACATTTACTGGGATACACGTCGCCATAAAACAGCAAACAGAAATCCTACTAGGCTCCCAGTATATACCTTAGACGTGCATGCCAAGTTGAGAAAAGAAAGAAGGAAAATCAAGAAAAGAAAAGTTATATAATAATATTTATATAATTTACTTTATTCAGATTTTATATTAGTAATATAATACTGGAGAGATATATCCCGGTAAATCTTGCAATGTAATTGATCAACTTACCAGGGTATAAGCGCTCATATACCGGTACCTTTTGAACAACACAGAAGATCACAATAGAAATCAGGGTAGTCCAGTCCAATTTAATTGTTATTTTATTTTCACAGAAGAAGTAGGCTAATTTTATGTCAATGTTTATATCCCCTTAGTTCATGTCACCTGTGAAGATCCCGAATAACATATATAATATATAAAATTGAGAATGGGAATAGGGAATATGTCAAAACGACAACAACCCGACCAAAGAGCAGATAAAATGTATGTTAATATATGAACTGAATGCAATTTCATTAGGTGTAATAGAAAAGGAAACAATTTAGGTGACTTGGCAATTTTTTTTAATGCATAAGCGTTTCCGCATACATCGCTATAGCATTCATTCGATTTGCATAAAACTTACATATTTTGCATTCATTCTTTAAATCAAAACATATGGTTATTATGTCTTGCTATTATTTAAAACATTGTATTTCTCCGAAAGAAAAAAATATCGGTGTTATGTTTCAAATTGCTGATCCTTGGGCGTGAACGGTACAGAAGCAAGAAGGTCTGCTTCGCAATACTGAGTCCAGCACTCTACAATTATGCAGTAACACCTATCGTCCTTTTAAACCGTATCCAATTACTCGAAATAAAATAGTTCGGACACCCTCCTGTACTGATATAATCTAACCCTTGAACTCTCCTCTGTCGGTCTTTCACTATGTCGTGATATACGGGTATATTATATCGTATTTGAATTTTTACAGATTATAAAATCGACAAAACGGTATTGAAAGAAAAGGAGATCAAATGACAGAAAATGTAATCATTCGGAAAAAATATTTTGCTCGAATTGCTAGATATGTTTCGCTCGATTATGATTCACCTTAATTAAATAGTTTACTCATCAATTAGTATTACACGAGTCAACCATATGGTAAACTTATATTTTAACGTAAATATCTGACATTTTTCACGTTACGTAGTGTTTTCTTTTTAAAGGGTTTGAAAACACGATAGCAAGCAAAATAGATAATGGTATACAATGTATATGTTTAATCTGTAACATCAAAGCTGCACATGCATTTTAAATACCAAAACTCTGCAATTTAATACATACTGTTAAATATCTTGTACTACTTAATGTTCTTGAAGAGTACTTTTTATGTGTAATGTAGTAAAAAGCTTTCAGCCTCAATATGGACTTAATATAAGCATTGAGAAAACAGCGGTTTAAAAAATAATACTATAAATGTATGATCAGCGTTTCAGTGTGTTCGACTAGCGATTGTGAAATTATCTATAGACACATACAAGTACGTTTGATAGTCAAAATTTTGTAAGCCCGACAAATGAAAATTCAAGAAGCATTTATTCACTCCCTATTTGTTCCTCAATAGAAGAGCATATTGTCAATAAGAATAGATACAAGGATTAAAATTTT
This sequence comes from Mytilus galloprovincialis, assembly GCA_037788925.1. Taxonomy (NCBI): domain Eukaryota; kingdom Metazoa; phylum Mollusca; class Bivalvia; order Mytilida; family Mytilidae; genus Mytilus; species Mytilus galloprovincialis. The sequence goes on from CM075331.1 coordinate 34,737,390, forward strand.
GTACCCCAGATGCAGGTTTCGTTTTCCAAAGACTCGTCAATGACGCTCGAATGAAAAAGTTTAAAAGACCAAATGAAGTACGAAGTTGATGTCAACTCTGCCTGGCCGAATCGTTACCTAATTTTCCTTTACACAATTCACAATCTAAATGCATTATTTTGACCATACCAATGATAAAGCCATGATCACCTGGTTGGTGGTACCTAAACGGGGACGTGTAGTTCAACGACAGAAATATCAACTTAGTATAGTATAATGCCGATTTAAGTTATTAGTACCATGAAAGTTTGTTCTTGAATAGCAATCGTCAAATTCGCACGGTTCCGATGGTGAATTGTATTCAAAGGTTAAGAGTTTCTAGTTTCTTGTAAGTAAAGATTTCGCAAAAAAATAAAAATGTTTGGGAGCGTTTGATTTGTATGCAGTGGGTTAAATCAAACTTGTCTACCATGGCAGCCAACAAAAAATAATTATCGGACAAATATTCTTCCTGATAGTGCTACCTACACGCTTAGAACACACAGAATATATAGCGTTTGACACCAATCTCTACCAAAAACATAAAACTTTTATAACAAACATAAAAATAATCTTAAATCTCGCATTACTCCCCAGCATATCAAAATCAACTCTTTTACAGTGACATAATACGAAGCATTAAATAATATATCGTATGATTTAAAAGCCTATCAGATTACGCATTTTATTGGTTGTTCAACTGCATACCTCATCAAACCAACATGCATTTTATGTAACTGGTAAAGATTTGGTGAACTTAAACCTGTACTTGGTTAACAGATATGCACATACAAAACAGTTATTGTTATTTTGTAGTTCGGGACACTAATGTGTTCATTTACTCATTATTTCTTCCTTAATTACCATTATCATTTCTCGTTTCATTTTCTCTCTGTGCAAGTTAATTATACCATCGAGGGTCTATGTAATGTTTTTTTAAGGGAGATAACTTTTATCGATTACCAAGTAACGGAAGCATTTCCGGTTTTAGAAGGGAGTTCACCCTCCAATTGCAAATTCAATTACAGAAGAAAAGAGATTCTTTAGCATCTGTAAAAAATCTATATGTTGACTTACAGAAACGAAATTTAAAATCTAAATTAAGGAAAATCATCTATTACAATAGATGACTGTCAATCCGATGGTGCATATATTGCTTCATTTATTATGAATGATAGTTCAAAGGGAGCTCACTTTCAGAATGTGTTTTGCTCTTTCACTGAAGGTCGCAGATGGAGACATCAATTTAGTCTATGAGCTGGCCTGATGGCAATCAAATGAATTATTGATGTGTATCCGGAATGACCAAGATGGACACTGTCCACATATAGAACAATCAATAGTTTCACCATTATACTTAATAGGATACCGGTATAGCTGCTCTTTAAGTATCCAACATTTTTTTCAATAAAGAAAGATTGAAAATATCATGAAGATTTTAATAAAAAAAATTAACAAAGAATAAAAAGAAAAATTATTTATTTTCTGGTTTTGGTTTTGTTAGCTGCATGGAAACGAAATATCTAAATATTTCGGCTTAATCAGAGGCAATGATGTCTGTAAACACACACTTTATAATTCTTTAAAACGTTTTTGTTTTGTTTTGATTATTTTGTAATCTTCTCATCTTTTGTTTTGCAAAAAAATATAAAAATAACAACACTATATACTCAAGCAAAAATGGCCAACAACAAATGTGAGCAGATACTTATTTACCAGGAAGGCAGATCTAACGTATCTTTAATTAATATTCCTTCAAAATGGAAACTATGTCAGGAACGCGATGGGAAAAGACGTCACAGAACTTTGAAATAAGCTACACCGGTTCTCGTCGAGGTATAAAAGACTACATTAATAACAAATGCATGTGCTAAATTAGATTTTTAATAATTTACACATTATTAAGTAGATTGTATCATTGATATTATCTCTTAGTTATAAGGTGTATGTCCTTGGTAAGAACATTATTATATATCCTGTAGTCGTTACATATACGTGTGCTGAGAAACTATATATAATTGGTGCATGTTGGTTCATGTGTATATCACGAAACTTCGTAAATTTTGAATCCCACCTGCATCTTTTGAGGAGTTCATTTCAGAATCTATAAATACTATGCTCAGAACGTCTTCATAGTTGTTTTTTTTTTCTTTAAAGAAAATAACACCATTTTGCCATGGTGATTAAAATGATTTGCTCTGAATAGCAATGTTCACACTATAAAATTGTATAAAGTTTTTTTTTTATTCTTATACAATCTAAGATGATTTATGGAAAATGTGCATTTAAACATAATAGTAAATAACCATTTAGGAAGACTAAATAAAATTATCTGCTTTAAATAGTAGTGCAAAGTTTTTAAAACTTTCTTACAATACGCTTTGAACTACACACATTTTCCCCGTCACATCAATGCTTTGCACAGATTAATGTTATTTTGCTTTTTGGGCTAATTTAAAAATATTTTAATTCGAGTGATAATGCTCTACTTATACATTTAAATGTAAAAATGTGAAGACAGTGTAGAACGTCGACGGTGGTTTTTTACGCCACACAGACTCGCGGTCGTAAATCTTATTCCATCTCCCTCCAGACTTCAAATTTAAAAGATACGTTTGCCATTAATATACCCCTTCAGGCAGCCCAACATTGAAGAAATTACGACCTACAAGAAAATATCAAAAACACTGCATGTAAATTGCCCTAATTATACTTTTGAGTTTATGATTCATATAAATAATATTTCTAAATTTTCTTGGTTATGTTAACTTTTTAAATAAGCAATATATGTTTGTTGTTTCATTTCGGTGTTTGAAGATAATTTTATCCTCGGCGAAAGGGAAGGACTAAAGGATCTGCTTTTTAATATATATATATATATATAATCGTGATAATCTAAAATTACATTTCACAATTCTTATCAAAATACATGGAGTGAAGATTCAATTCAAACCAATATATTTATTCTAATATATATTACATGTATTTATTTTTCTTCTTTTATTTCAAAAGTAAACAATATTTTCCTTATAACGACAAGTTACATAATATTTAGTTTAAAAATTACAAGTTTTTTTTTCTCCAAATACTCGTCCTTGTTTAACAGTTGGTAATGTAAACTTTTATCTCATATGTTTGGTTCAATTTCCAAATATTTGATGTCCAAGACTTGTGTTGTAGTAGAAAAAACACTAGAGAAAATGAGAAATATTGTAAAATCAATATACTATTACGTCAAAGTAGTTTTCTCTTCCAAGAATATTGTTTAAAACGTTATTTGATATTAAATTTCCATGTGTTGTATTTAAAAAAAATGTAAATGTGATTCTAAAAAAATATTATATGAAAAAGTTCCTGTTTAAATGTATAATTAATTCTTTCTGTCACATTTCATGCAACAGGATATGAAGGTCACAACGTCTGTTTCAAAGGACAATCTTAAACCATGTGATTTCAAAAATAAAAACAAAAAGAACAATAATAATAATAATAATAATACTAACTTTGTGGCAAAGAATTATAAATTAAAACCACCTAAAACACAGAAAGTATGTTAAAAACATCATCACATTACCGAAGTCTCGTCACAACATCCATTTAAGTCATAAATCAATTTAATACACTTCCATGGTGAGAAGAAATTATCTTTTCGGTAGACCTAGCTTAAGAAAAATTAACGGGCCCACCAATGAGGTCTCATAAATAATGAAAACACATTTGTAGAAACATTAGTATAAAACGTCCATTAAATAGGATGCAGCTTCCATATTTTCTGATTGAGATATATATTTTTAATATTAAATGGGGTTTGAAACATTATAAATACACGTCTCATTCAAATTGTATATTCAAATAAATATTTTTTTTTTTCACTTTGTATTTTTTTTATATTTATGTTTTATTTTACTTAACATTTGTATTCCAATTTTATTTTTTAATCTACATCTCAAAAGAGATATAAGTTGGCAGGATGTAAACAGAATAATTAGAAAATTGCTAAATTCAAAACAGAATTTGACCAAAAAACCACGAGTGCCCTTACAGAAAACAAATGAGAGAATAGGGAATGTCTCGGTTGTTTTTATTTGTAAACATCCCTGTTACTCAACGTCGGACTATAAAGTGGCTATTGCACCAAACCATAAACTGAATCCAGCTTCGTATACGCCAAATTGTCTTAAAATCAACTCAAATTACAGTGTAACTACTACATTAAAACATTTTATAACTGCACTTTACTGAAAGCAATAAACTAAATCCCGCCTCCGTTATTACAACCCTTTAGCAATGTTCTGTAAAGAAAAATACATAAAATATCCGTCGTTATAAAATACTGTTTCTTATCGCTGGGTATTCCGTGTAAATACAAAACTTGTTCTGGTTTTGGAGAAAAAATTCAAAACTGCAGGAAAACATTTGTGAAATGAAGTAAATATTCGTACACCGAATAGTCTTTCAAAAGCAAAAACATGGAGTGTTATGGATAAATGGAAAAGATTGTTACCTGGCAGTGTTCGTGCAGTGTCCAGCTTCTCAGGTCTGCCAGATTGCATGTCCAGCAAGATGTACTACTCCAACATATCGAGGATTGATTTATGTTTTACTGTTGCTCGGGATACAAAATCAGTAAAAGTATTTCCGATTATCAACAAAAATCACAGTGCGACATTTAAAAAATGGGCAGAACGTATATTATTTCAATATGCATTATTATGTTGACGTGTTACATTTGAATATATCACCACTGATCTATACGTGCATACAGAAATCAAATACACATTTTTTCAATGTAACTAAACTTCCGCTGCAAGAAGTAGGTCCTGATACAAGTGGATCATTACGAGCACCGTACGGCCTTTCTCCTATGGCATGTGTTTATTAAACTCAGCATTCACGCACCTGCTTTTTGATCGTATGATAACTTGTACCTTTTAATTCTTATTTGCCACCATTATGATACAGAAATCGGTATATAATTTTTGAATTTAAATATCAGTTGTGAAGATGGATTCGTTTACAAGGTTGAACTACCGAATTGTCGGCTTATACTCAAAGTAAGGGTCTTGACAAACGGATAAATCGGAACATGTTATTATCAGACTTAATGAAAAAATAAAAGTAAATGTTTCCAATGATAAAACGTGTTATTTTGTATGATTTTACAAAGTAAGTACACTGTTTTTATTCTCTAACTCTGGGAATTGTACAAATTAACGTTTGATCTCTCAACTTAAACATTCTTGAAATTTTTTCCTGATTTTCGTGAATGGCTTTTTTCTTGTGAAATATCTGCTTATGAATGGAATAAGTTTATTCAATATTATTGTTAATTATCAAATATTTAGATAACTTCTCAAATAAAAATTAAAATAGTCATTTAAAAATAGTCATTTATTTATTATTATTATTATTATTATTATTATTATTATTATTATTATTATTATTATTATTATTATTTAATTATTATTATTATTACTATTATTGTTTTAAATATGGAATAATTATTCTAGCAATATATTTCAAAGTTTTTCTTTTATTGAAGATTTTTTTCTTCTTCATTGAATGGACATGTTTAAATTATTATATCAATATAACAAGCTTTTCTACCATTGTTATAATTTTTGAGACAACCTTCCTTCACTTGTTTTTCGAAGTGCCAAGTTGTTATACGTTGCTGCAAAGAACTACATAGTAGTAGAAACAATTCAAATGTATATATATTTTTTAAGCCACAGGGCAGTTGCTTAATTTTCAAAAATAAATTTGATAAAATTTATATTGGAATTTTTAATTTTAAAACAAGTTCCCTCCCTCTTTCAAGAAGGTTTTTCTACCTAACCTCATCGCATTTTTAAAGAAATTGTATCTTTAATGTCTGCCTTCGAATTCTTAGATGCATGTTATGTATTTACATCAACTATGTCGGATTACCTTGTCCATTTCCATGTATATTTCATTCAGAAATTGAAATTGCTCCCCTGCTTCTCAGCTTTTCCCCCCTTCTAGCAATTAATAGAGCATAAAGATTCGACTCAATACTATTTTCTATGAAAAAAATTGGTTAATCCACTTGTTTTCACGATCGATTCAAGTCCAAAATAAAAACAACAAAAACATGAATAAAAAAATACGATGTTTGGGGAATGATAAAAAGTTTAAAATTTGTTTTTACATTATTTATATTTAAAAAAAAATGAATAAGATTTGTACTCTCTTACAAAAAAACCGACAAAGCATATATGTACATTTATCTTTTTTACAATACCTTCAAATATGACATAGCCATCTAAATAACTACTTGCCATGAATAAAGTACACACAAAAGAGAATGCGTCGGTAATAAACATCATATATATACAAATACATTTGAATCTTGGGACTAAGCAAAAAAAAAATCATCCATATTCACAATGCAATTAAGTTTAATTTAAATGAAATATAAGGATTCTCAAAATCAATAACGTTGTCAGTTTTCCTTGGGATTTCCCTTAAATAATCCGAATTAAGCTTATTTTTATGATTTTTAAATTCTCAAAACGCTCACAATTTGAAATTAAATAAGGAAAATGCACTCTTTTTTTTAGTTCATGGGAAGTAAATCCTCTTTTTGCAGTAATGGAGTGTCATAATTATTCTTGTCATAATATTAAAAATAAACAATGGAAAAAAGGAAATAAAGAATGAGTGTAAAGAAAGAACAGAAACGCTAAATCTTCAGGAACATTTCTATAGTCCTGTTCAAGGTTGGGTACCATTCGGTTCTTAAGGAACATTTCTATAGTCCTGTTCAAGGTTGGGTACCATTCGGTTCTTAAGGAACATTTCTATAGTCCTGTTCAAGGTTGGGTACCATTCGGTTCTTAAGGAACATTTCTATAGTCCTGTTCAAGGTTGGGTACCATTCGGTTAATCAGTTTGTTGACATTGTCGTTCTATTCTTGATTTTTTGCCTGTTTTAAATAGGATTCAAAAGAAATTATAAAACATTTTCTGTATATATATATATATAGAGAATAGAAAAGAATATCTGTATCACCAAATTAGGGCTCCAGAAGGGCATATAGCTGAATATATATATATATGTACACGACTCGTAAAATTTACATGGTGCATTTGTTCAAACACGCGAATAGAGTAGTCACTAGTTGAAACATCTCCATGACTTTGGTTTCGAAAACTAGTTACAACTATGTGATATACATTTTTGTTTTTACAGCTACAAATTTACAGCTTCTGGGATATATTTGAGTACAAGAGAATTTCAAAATTAGAAACATATTTAGACATTTCAATAAGGTATTTTTAATGATGACTCCTACAACCAAAGTTCATTTTTTTGAAGTTTAATTTTTGTCTGTCCCACAGTTTTAAATGAAAACATGGAACACAAATCACGAATTGCAACGTTTTGTGCATACATATGAAGAGACATGGTGATGGGTGATGTCAGTTGACACATCATAACAACCAAACCCACAAATGTGTCCGAATAAACATTCGGAAAAGCACGACCTCCAAACGGTATAACGCACAAGAAAGACAGGGTAAGTAAGCATCTGAAAATCTGCATCACTCTACATGATATTATGAATCCATAGTCATTTCCTGTAGAATGTTAAACGGCAGAGGCATGGCAAAACAAACTAACGTCAAATGGACATACTAGTTTAATGTGAAATGACAAAGTAAGATTGTCCGTAGAAAGAGGCAGAATATAACAAGGGGACATTTGAAATGCACAAGTCAAGAGAAACTGGAATGAAGGTTGAGATATTGACGAAGCTTAAATATTTGTGTTGATCTGTGTACCATATATATAAGAAGATGTGGTATAAGTGCCAATGAGACAAATCTCCATCTAAGTCACATTTGTAAAAGTAAACAATTTTAGGTCAAAGTACGGTCTTCAACACGGAGCCTTGGCTCACACCGAACAGCAAGCTATAAAGGGTCACCAAAATGACTAGTGTAAAACCTTTCAAACGGGAAAACCAACAAATCTATAGGAAAAAAAACGAGAAAGAGAAACACGTATGAACCACATACCTTTAACCTACTAAAGCTAGTATATGATAAAACATATACTATTGAATCTCTATATAGAAGAGACAGGAGCTTGTTACCAAGTCTTATGACGTTGAGTGACCCCGTACGAACAAATATTTCCCAATATAGTATGTCCAGAAAAGTGTTAAGGCGAAACATAATAAATGTTTAAAATTCAAATGTGCCTAACTGGAACTATGGCTCTACTAAAGTTTTATATTCAATGTCTCGAAATCAATATTTTATAAATTTTTATATTCAAATTATCGAAATCAATATTTCTTAGAGTAAGTCATGACAGACAAAGAAGTATTGGCCAACGTAAACATGCTTGTCCCAGAACATTCATAGAAAAACCATTTCACAAAACAAAAGTTAAAGGAGATTTGATATGCTATAAAATCTCTATGTCACTGCGCCAGATTGTACGTCAATATAATTCAATTGTTGATATTTTTGTGCAAAATTTGAAATTCTATACCATCATTTGAAGTTTTTATTAATTCTTAGATAGTAAAAATATCGTAAAAATACCATAAAGAAAGCGATTTCCAGTTCAAATAAGAGCCTTCACTTCTACAGTGGACATAAAGTTAATATGCATGAAGATACATAAAAATAGGAAACAATGGCGTTCGATCTACAAATCGATGCATTCTGGCTAAAATTGGCATCCAAATGTGTTCATTTATATTCGCCGACAAGGACATAAAACGAAATTAGAGGTCATTTGTACTGACCGTAAGGCATATCTAAAAGAACAAATATCACCTGGTAATATGATAGATATTTGAATGGAACTCACTTGCCATTGCTTAGACTTGAAGCAATGAGTAGTTTGAGAACACGCAAAACGATATATTAATCTATTTTTCAACGTCATATCAGTCTGTAATTTCCTTTCCGAGGTATATGGTCAAATCAAAAGCATTTTAACCTGACATACATATCTTAGTTTCAAACAACATCAAACTCAACTGTGAAAATATTTTGGACAGAATCCTCTAAAACACAACAACAACAATACATGATTTTATTTCTGCATTTGAATTATGTTATTGTCTTATCAAAACCTCTCGTATTGAGACATCTTAATGTCTTAATTAACAACTCATAATTATTTATTACACAATTTCCAGTGGCGGATCCAGGGGAGTTGGAACCCCCCTTTTTTGGACGATCAATGCATTTGAATGGGGACATGTGGTTGGAACCTCCCCCTTTATCCTGTGTTAGGACCCCCTTTTTAAAATGGCTGGATCCGCCCCTGATCTCAGTATATTAAAGCCAGGTATCAAAAACTTCATGCTTTAAATAAATAAATTTAATACATTGGATTGATTATACAATTATTTTTGCCTTTCGCACTTTATTGTCTCTTTATGTAAAAACGAATTACTTAAGATCGAATGTAGAGATATAATATTTCACCTTAAACTTTTATGTGTACCATTACTGACATATTAAAACATAGTTTTACTGCAAAAATTTGATATATAAACCAGATAATTATGTCAATACTACCTGTACTAGTTTATTCTCTGAAAGACGATTGCTCTATAGTATCTAGGCATGCTGGGTACCAGTACAGCCGTTTTCATCCATTTCAGTGGCAGATCAAGAAATTTTCATAAGTGAAAGAAATTTTCATAAGTGGGGGCCAACTGACTGCCTAAGAGGGGACCCGCTCTGTTTCCCTATATACTCAACCAAAATTTTTTCAGAAAGAGGGCCCTTCATAATCCGTCTTTGCATTGAGGAGAGCACATGCAAATGGTTATAAATGTAAGCAATATGAGATAAAACGTTAGGATCGAACGGACTGGTTTCATTTCAATTCAATTTTAATCTGTTCATCTTTTCATCTTAAATTCCGAAAAAATTTTGTTACATAAATGGCATCAAAATCTAAAAATAGTTCAAGAATTACCAAATGCATCAAGTTAGATTCTACTGCAATCAGTCCCATATACGACCGAAATTCCAGTTGATATTCACATTTGTAAAAAAAATCCTGAATAGCAATATAATAATTACAGCATCAACATCTTCTATTTTAACCAAGATGAAGGTGTCTTCACTGTATTTGCAATTCAAGGTTATCAACTGAGGGGGTCGTTCTATTCTAAACATTTGAATTTATTATATAATATGTTACGTATTTTTAGTTTTTGAGAAGTACAATTAAACAATTACAAAAATGCACAATGGACGCATTGAACTAAAAGTCGTTTGGAAGTGACAAGTTGCATTGTAAATGAAAATGCCCTTTTACCATGATATAAGAGGTTATAAACTATGGTTATGTGACATCATCGAAACATTTCGAATTAGTCCAATCAAAATTCACCTTATCTGTTTCCTCATCGTTGTTGGGGTAACAATTTACGGCATCGATCAACATGTAAAACGAGGAGAAAATTGAAAATAAACACAATTGTATGTATTTACACTGATCATTCAGAATATTTACATCAGACTGCAATTAGGAAAACTAGATTTTGATTATTATTGTTGACACAAATTTTAATTTATTAAGCATTACAGATTTTAGCAACCATGTGACGACATTAAATTTTCAAAGGCTTTTCTTGGTCCTTTTTAAATGGATCTATTGCTTTCCGATCACTTTGATCTCAAAAACTGAAAATTCGTTTTCATTTAGTTTCCAAAGACCCCGATAATTTGTATGTTTTATTTGCCGTCTAATTAGAATGATATATTCAGAAATTAACACACCTTTTTATTTAAGCATTGCATTTGGCTTTTAAATACCACCTAGTGCGCAAGCCTTTGACTAAAGCCCGTATCAATAAAAACGTGCATAAACTATTTCTTTTCCACTGTGTGTAAATGGTGTTTGTTTAGCCCACGGATTGTTTCCCGCCGCTAGCTTTTTATACGAAAATTACCAGGCCACCCCGAATGGTCGTAAGTCATCTTAAGTTGTCAAAAATTCACTCGAATGAGACTAGAAACAGTCATTTATGATTTGATAACACAAGTTATACATAATATTTGATATGAAAGTATGATGGGGTATAATGGAAAACGTAGATCACACAGAAAGACAAGCCTCTTTGAAAATACATATGTAACAATTTATCCTGATTAACAAGTGGGAATGAAAACTGAAGGGCTCGTTTGGGGGGTTTTCATTTCAAAGAAGTGTTTTTAAAGAAATTTTCCATTTTTAAAAAAGCGTGATCGAATTCCCGCAATTTCATAAGAGTTAAAACCGCTCATTCATTGCCTGATTCAGTTGGGTCCAATTGCATATATTGCATGCATATATTGCATGCATATGCAGATGGAATATATAAATAGCTCACCGACTATAAGTAGTCAGGTTGAAAGTGAATATACTTGGGTATAGACGGCAAATATCGCCTACCATTGAGCATGGCAAGTAGGATAAGGACTGTTATCTAGCAAAGAACGACGCACAGAACTCCAGGTTTTTCTTTCGCGTCTTTGGATCGTGTCACTTTAACGTTCACATAATGGCATGTGATAGTTGTGTATACTATTGATACGGTTTAGGGCCAATATACCAAACTGGACGCTCATACAGCAAAGCTATTACCACCGGACATGAGAAGTCTATGTTGCTGTGAACTTAGAAAAAGCTTATTTTTTTACGTTTGATACTCTATAGAGATGCTAGTGTATAGAAAACTAGTAAGCAGTATTATTAACAAATGGGACAGTGAAGAAGAAAAAAACAGTATACACATATACACTTGAAAATGTGTATTTTGAATTTCTGTGTCGTTTTGTTGCTGTCACACAAATATTCCACATCTCATTTTTCATATTTAGAAATAAATACCAAGTTTGTTAAGTAATGTTTCTGCAATTCTTGGGACGTTCAAATCAGAATGAGAATTCCGAAAGAACTTATATCCAAGGAAACAATGAAACTCTTAAAATCACCTAAATTCCTTTATCTCTTTTGTCGTGCTTATTTAACTACAACTCCCTTTACTATCTGTCTATTAAATAGATATTTTGAAAGCAAAGATACATTCTGTCCTTCAAGAGCCTACGTCTGGTAATAAACAAGATCTTGAGAGAGATGTACAGCTGTTCTAGATGAGGACTTTTTAGATTTAACATTACTTTGATATGCTTTATGACTTCATAAATTATTAAAGACCACCAGTCTATATCTTTAATTCCAAATAGCCATCTATAATATATAATTTTCATCATAACAATTTTAAAATGAAACGAAAGACTTGTATGAATTAAACAAGCATTTTGAATATACTACTATTGTTCTTATACACCAAAGACAACAATACTCTATTAATAAACCGTTCTTGCTGAAATTCTTTAACATTCTTAAATATTTTTGCTTTCATTAGCGAATACCAAAATTCTTGTTCATATTGGTATCATTGGGTAGGGCGCCAACGATTATGTTTATTTCAGACAAACATCGTAAACAATGCTAAAGGTTTTTTTTCATATATACTGACGCCTAATTTTCTTTCAAGTTTTCCATGGTTATTGGAAAACAGCAACTGATACACAAGTTACCAATTGGTCAACATGTGCAACGAAAGTTTTGAGTCAAGAAAGCTCGCAATACAAAAATTAATAAAAAATAATTTCTTCTTTTGATCTAAGCTCACATAAATACGTTTAGTATAATAGATATCCCAATAACTCACACCATGAAACGAAAACTGACAAAAGTAATTTCTCTCGTCGTTTTTTGAAGTCACGTTGTTAAAAGGGAGGAAAAGTTGAAATGGAATAAAGGACACTCTTGTTAATAGTTAAAAGGAAACTTTATATACAACTCCTAAATGCACATTGCAATCTAATAATCAGAGCTGACAAATCAGGCGTATTTTTATTTTTTTCTCATTAAAATTGAGTTTTTGTCTTCAAGAGCAATAGGCACTTTCAATCCTTCCACCTAAATATCCTTCCTAACACTTAGCAAGTTCTCCTACATTTGTGAAATAGACCATGAACTCTAAAAATCAATCAATCATAACATAAAACCAGGTGCTCCGCAGGGCGCAGCTTTATACGACCGCAGAGGTCGATCCCTGAACAGTTGGGGCAGGTATGGACAAAACATTTAAGCGTGATACAGCTCTGAATTTGGATTGTGATCAAATTTTTGACATTATATGGTTTTTTTTACACAAAACAAATGTCAAGATTTTACAAATCAATTAAAGATTTCTTCTTCAAACTTATTTAAATCTAAAATTAAATAGTTGACACAGCATAGGTTTCTGACACAGAATGAATGTGGTCTAATGAACTTAAAATATTTTTTTTGCCTTTGAGCAATTCACTATGCTGTTGAATATTAATCCTCTCAAAAAAATGTTTGAAGAAATTTTCTTTTTATTTATGAAATCTGAAATGAGAAAAATTTAACCCCCCACCCCGATTTGTTTTCACATCCCCCTTTCCCTTTTTCCAAAACTGATCTCAATTCAAATTTCTAATGGAGTTTGCAACAATAACTACTCATTTAAATACATCATAAAATATTAAAATGTAAAATAAAGTGCTTGTTATCACTGAATGGTAAAGATTGTTTTAATTTATCAGTTGGTAGAAAAAGTGAATATACATTGTATATTGTATAAAACAATGATTTAAGTTGATTCAACTACTATTCTGGACAAAGAAAGATAACTCCAATTGAAATATTAATTATATATCTGTATTGTATAAAACAAAGATTAAAGTTGATTCAACTACTATTCTGGACAAAGAAAGATAACTCCAATTGAAATTGCAATTAGATATTTCTTGCTATTGCGCAATACTGAGTAATTGAAAATATTTGCTATTGCACAATACTGTGCAATTGAAGATTTCTTGCTATTGCGCAATACTGTGCAATTGAAAATTTCTTGCTATTGCACAATACTGTGCAATTGAAGATTTCTTGCTATTGGTGAATACTGTGCAATTGAAAATTTCTTGCTATTGCACAAAACTTAATATAATAATTTTGGATCCTGATTTGGACCAACTTGAAAACTGGGCCAATAATAAAAAATCTGAGTACATTTTTAGATTCAGCATATCAAAGAACCCCAAGGATTCAATTTTTGTTAAAATCAAACTAAGTTTAATTTTGGACCCTTTGGACCTTAATGTAGACCAATTTGAAAACGGGACCAAAAATTAAGAATCTACATACACAGTTAGATTCGGCATATCAAAGAACCCCAATATTCAATTTTTGATGAAATCAAACAAAGTTCAATTTTTGACCCTTTGGGCCCCTTATTCCTAAACTGTTGGGACCAAAACTCCCAAAATCAAACCCAACTGTCCCTTTATGGTCATAAACCTTGTGTTTAAATTTCATAGATTTCTATTTACTTATACTAAAGTTATTGTGCGAAAACCAAGAATAATGCTTATTTGGGCCCTTTTTTGGCCCCTAATTCCTAAACTGTAGGAACCAAAACTCCCAAAATCAATCCCAACCTTTTTTTGTGGTCATAAACCTTGTGTCAAAATTTCATAGATTTCTATTCACTTAAACTAAAGTTATAGTGCGAAAACCAAGAAAATGCTTATTTGGGCCCTTTTTGGCCCCTAATTCCTAAAATGTTGGGACCAAAACTCCCAAAATCAATCCCAACCTTCCTTTTGTGGTCATAAACCTTGTGTTAAAATTTTATTGATTTCTATTCACTTTTACTAAAGTTAGAGTGCGAAAACTAAAAGTATTCGGACGACGACGACGCAAGACGCAAGACGACGCAGGACGACGACGACGTCAACGTGATAGCAATATACGACGAAAAATTAAAATTTTTGCGGTCGTATAAAAATATAATTAAAAAGAATAAGGAATGACGAGAAAAGAAACCGGAAATTCTGAGAGTGTATCATACTAGCGTTCCATAATTTGTCTAGAAGTGACAGAGTCGGTCCGTGTTTTCATTCTTAAAACAACGAAAAACAGGCGAAAGATATCAAAGGAACATTTTAACTCACAAGTCGAAAATAAAGTGACAACTCTTTGTCTAAAAATGAAACAGTACACAAAACACAACATAGAAAAAATAAAGACTGAGCAACACGAACGCTTACAAAAACTTGATGTGTTCTCATGTGCTACGAAAGGGCAAACCGTTCCTACTTCACACGTGTTACCCGTAGTGTTGCTTAATTATTTATGTCGAAAGATATAACAGAAGACGAATTATAGTATTAAATAAGATAGACCCTAAATTTCATTGAAATAATGTATTGTTTGAAATATTGAGGATACAAACACAGTTCATGTTTTTTTTTAATCCAGACTATAGATAAGGAGGCATTCGTCACAACTCTGCCAATTCCGTACCTTCATCTAACGAGAGTAGCGGATTTGCCCGAGGAAAGCCGATTGAATAAGGAGCATGAGTATGCAAGAGCAGACGAATGAACGTAAGAACGATCTGACAGACGAACGGACACAACGATCATTACATACTACAGCTCCAGTAAGCGAAAGTATATCCAAATTATATTAACCTCAGATAAATCTTCAATAAAATCGCAATGGTGAGGAAATCATTTAGTAAAGGCTATCAGATTTACGAAGGTGCATATTTCTTGGATAGTAAGGACGAATCTGAAATCTGAAATTCACAGTTTAGAGATATTTGACGCTGTCACGATGAAAGATTTGAAAAACAAACAATTTCAATCGCCCAAACAAGTCACAAAAAGATACATAAAAAGTGAAATAAGAAAAATACCGAACTCCGAGAAAAATTCTAAACGGAAAGTCCCTAGGCAATTGACAAGGTCAAAAGCGCAAACACAACAAACGAATGGATAACAACTGTGATACAGGCATTTTCTTATGTAGAAAATGGTGGATTTAACCTGTTTCTAAAGCTAGCTAAACCTCTCGCTCTACAAAGGTTGAGCGTTTCAAACTGAACTAATTGTATAACTCATTCGTATCTAAGGTACCAACGCAGTACTAACGAGGAAATCCAATATCAAGACACGTTGAATCAAGAAAGAATATGGCACATATCCGACAATAATCTTAGCAGCATATTTATTTAAAGACTTGCTTTTTTTGGTTTTTAATATTCTAAGAGCGTGTTGTTTAAAAAAAATTCATTCAATATAATGTCCACTAACCATATTGATAGAGACAAACATTAGCGAAAACCAAAAAAAAGCCTCACAGGTTCGGACAAGTGCATGAAGAATAAATTTGAGAATGGAAATGAGGAATATGTCAAAGAGACAACAACCCGACCATAGAGCAGATAACAGCCGATGCTCACCAATGAGTCTTCAACGCAGCGAGAAAATCCCGCACCCGGAGGTTATCCTCAGCAGGCCCCTAAATAATATTGTGTACCAGTAGAGTGGGAATTCATATTCACTATATGTACCAAATCTAACTCTGAGGTGAACCATCATGGTATACATAGGTAACTTAAGTAAACAACCTGGCTTCTAGACTAAAATACAACAGAGCTACTTTGAGGATTAGACGGATAATATTAGATTACATAGCTTATATATAATACACGTGAACATTTTTGACGCTAGATCGAAAACAACCGAATCTAAGTCGCTTATAAAGTGGTATCCCACTGGGGAAAACTGTTTAAAGACGTATGAGGTTTTGTTCGTTTTAAAGATATGCAATAAATATTGTTGATATTTATCAATATGCTCTCGGTCAGAAAGATCGTTTTGCCAAATCTTAGACTCAAAATCAAATACATCTGATCTTTAACTGTAAAAGCAGCTGTTTTCCATAGAAATTATACTCAACTGATATGCCTTTCAACGTAACAAACTGCAGAAAATTCGTGTTATCTCTTAAAATACACAGTTGTATAACGATACCCGATTCCACGGAAACCCAATCCCTATGCTCCCTGGGGTGGAGCAGTATTTCACCCTATTCAGTTATAGAAAAGGTCAGGAGTAATAGAATGGATTTAAAACAATATACTAAATTCTACAGTCAGGAGACGAATATAAAGAATAACAAAACACAGACAAACATTGAAACTTTCAAAAGGCATTCAAATTAGTACTACTAATTATAGAAAGAGAAATGCAAATGTTTGTTAAAACCGTTACACATTATAGAAAACCCAACTTATTTTTTTCACTATCTAAAATACAGTTTTCCTTTCTTGTCTACTTGAATATTCATCGTATTACTTTATGTAACCCGACCAGGTGGTCAGTGGTTTGCACTCGCACGAGATACTGGTCTTGCACAAGCAAACACTTCCGAGTAGTTCTATTTCAAGAGTTGCGCATGTTCTATGCGATGACTTAACCTTGAATAAAAGATTATTTTCAAAGAAAATGCACCTAAATTCGTAACCCGTATTGACCTCGAATCATGCATGTAATTTCAAGAGCTAATTTCCTTGCTCGAAGTCGGTCAAGCTGACTTTCTGCAGCAAATGGATAAAAGCAGTTTGCGCATGATCAAACGGAAGCTCAGTAAATGAGAAATGTAGGATGACGTTTGTAATTGTGCTTATCATTTTGTAATTAATCAATGATACGGCATTGTTTTATAGTTGAAGAAAGTAACGGATTATTGTAACCTCCTGTCAACAAATCGCTTATGAAACGTAATTGTATACATGTGTGTTGCAAAAAATGGCTTTAACGACAATACAATTGTATTTTAATAACTGTTATGGCCATATGCATCGACGAAATAATGCGTTGGTCTTATTAATGAAGATTTTAAAATTGATATTTTGAAATTTGAAAAAATATTTTGTATGCAGAAGAACCGATCAATGCATTCAACATATTTTTATGTAGAAAAAAAAACACAAAAAAAAAACAAAAAAAAAAACGGTCTTCTAAAAAATACATTCTCAATTTTTACATAATATTGGTACTTATATATTTACTTAAACGTGAACAAACGTCAAAGATAGCAGGTTATTTAACGAACAGAAGTACAATACTAAAATCGTCAGCTAGAAATCTTAACATGGAGAGTAACGAGAAAATTTACGAATTCTCATCTCCAGAAAGGTGAATCAAGAAAAGAGCATAAGCAGAACAAGAAGCCGACAATATGAGTAATGGTCGCAGACAAATGCTTCACAGAAAACCACGGAGTAAACATACACAAACCAAATAAAAAAAAATCGGTTTTAACCTCAGATGCTGTTGAAGGAATTGACGATACTGGCATGTTTGTTAGAGTGATATGGATATACATTAAAAATATCACAGGAAATACTCGTCCTGAACATGCATGAAATATTTGCCACTGCGACTTTAAGCAAACAATAATCAATCAATCACATCCAATACTTAAAAAATATCCAACAGTATGGTAGTCACAACACTTACCACAACGCAACAACCTACTCCTAGTAAATATACACATTCAAAGACAAACAACAACAGACTACACATAGTCCAGATAGTCTGATACTGAGTAAAGGCACACAACGTTGTGGAGTAAAACCAGCTTTGTTACCTCACAAAACCTCCACATTTTCTTGTCAATATCGTATGCCGTGAAAGTAAAACACACAATAAAACGCGTACAGATTCACTGCATGTGAGTGTTCTGCCTAAGGAATTTTGAAAACGCCATAGGGTACGGCACGCTCCAACTGAACAGGAACATCCATGCTGTTATAACTGACATGCAAGAGTATCTTCACAATACAGGTCGTAATTGGACATATATCTACCCCATCTCCTCTTTTAGCTTTTTGTAACTTTTTGCGACGCCACTTATCATTCTCAAAAGTTTACTGAAGTGGCTAATCTTTGTTACATTTGAAAAAAAAACTTTGTTACATTAGAAATGCGAGTTCTATTTTATGTATATATATGTATGGGTTTCTGGAAATGAAAGTATATGGAATTTCAGTTGGCTTTTTTCTTTGAAATAAAGTATATTGTATCTATTTCCTTCTTTGATATTTTAGCTTGTGCTTAAAGATATATCATTTTAAGCTTTTGGCGAAAACGAGGCACTTTAAGTAATCTTTTTTAAAAGAGATTACCTGCGAAATTCTATGACAAAGAGTCATATTTACAGACACAAAAATTTCGATGACTTCTAAAAGTTGTCTTCCTCAACAAGATTGCATCTTAACTACTAGGATATCAATTTTTAAAGTTTCTCAACACTCTTAACATACACGAAAAGGTCTGTCTTATTAACTTAAATATTGTGTACAAAGTTTAAAATATATATCTATAACTACGAACATTTTTTACACCTATGTCGTTTTAAGAAAAAATCCGTCTTTAGAAATAAAAGAAATTAACACAAAATTCATGTTTTTTTCTGATATCTAGCGAACATGTGAAGGGTGGAACATATGAAAAACCAACTGACCACAAATTGGCTTGCAATAACAACTTTGAGAGAAAGCAACATTGCAATATTCTATGAGGCTATTTCAATCTACATATTATTTATACAAATCGTTGTATAATTGTTAAAAGTTTTCACACAATTGTCGCCTTTGGTTTTTCTAATGTTTAGCAATTCCCACCTTTCGTTATTATTTTATCATATTTTTGATAAAGATTATAAACCATGGAGGTCCATTTCTTTGTTTTTATCTGTAACTCTGATACGAAGGTGGAGGTAAGGCCCTAAACTGAAATGAATTCGGACAGTTTTGACGCTTTTATTTCGCTCTAGGCTAATTACATTTCCCATATTTAATCATATCTTCTATGCATCTTGTATATTAATGCCTTGATATCGAAACTTATCGCATTCGATTGAAAACATGCATACCAGGTACCGATTTTATTACTTTTGGGCTTTTCTACTGAGTATATAGTGGCGGTCAAACTGGCATTAAAAAGTCAGCACAACATAACAAAACGAATAAAGAGAAGAACCTTTGATGAAGTATACAAAGAGATGCCAGCACATGTATCCAACATAAAACTAATTACCAGCAATCGTTCTGAGAATTTTTACGACATCAAATGAGCAATAAACGTTATGCAAGACAATGTCATGTCGTAAAATGGGACAAATCAAATCAACTGGCCAGAAGACAACTTTGACAAGCAGTTTTCCCAAAGCAAGATGGTGTTCAGATAAATGCTAATCAAAATTAGAGTTTGTTATTATGCACGAATATCAAACTATTGATTTCCCTTTCTGTACATATATGTAAGTAAGGTAAACTTTCTTGGTCCTTATACCAATTAAAAATTTTGTCATTACCTGCCAATAAAAAAACGCCAAGTAGTTCGCGTTTTACTATGGTAAATTACAATACAATTCTTCGCCTTATTAATATTTTCTTGCACTTCGGCTCTACTTGCTTTTTTCAAGGGATTAAAAGAAGTATTAGGATACGCCTTAATTTTTATTAATATATGAAAATGAATTGTTTCGATGAAATGAAAAGGTTAACTTATTTTAGAAAGGAATTTTCAAGTTTTTATTTTATTGTAATTTGAAAAGTCAAAAATGTGGCTCGACTCTGGTTAGATACCAAGGAAGTCGGTGGTCAGTGGGAAAATTTCTGATGACCCGTTATGTTTGCGTCACACAATTTCATTTATTTACATTGGAATAACATAATGAGTTTATTGTCCATCTTAACAGGCACTTTGTTGTGTATATTTGTAAACATCAAACGAAATTAACAGAAGTCAATATTCTTATTATTCTACAAGTCTTTGTCATTTTCATACGGTACAGGGTGATAAAATGAAGAGTTTAATGTGCAGGTCAACAATCAGATTTGAAGATAACATAGCAATTATCACCCGTTTTGTTTGGAGAAGAGTAAAATCTGTAAAATATTCATTTCAATATTAAAGCCATTTGTTGGCTGATGGGGGTAATAAAAAGGGTTTGAAGAAACCGAAAGTCTGTGTATGGCACTCCACTTTATATCAACTGATAAAAGTTGTGGGAAAATTTCTCAATTTACACAAGTATTTCAATATTTGTGTTATTGTAAAATATGTAAGAGTTATTATTATTAATATTAAACTATAAGAGTGTTGTAGTTGTCTCCCGTGTTTGATCGGACGATCAATATTGGTTTAGAAACGATGATAATATCAAATAAAATACTTAAAATCTTTGACAAATGAATAATTAACTGATAAATAAGAATAACAAGATAATTGCGTATTTTTTTTAAATATAGATTTGAAAATTTATTTTAGGATTGTTGTTTAAAAATGAAATTTTAGTTTATTTTCTATACCTGATAATTATACTAAAACATATAAAAATATATTGAAACATTTTTAGAATTCATAGATCTTATTCAGTTAAACTTTTTTTTTTATAAATATAAACTATTAAAATTATTTATGAATGTTCAATTTGTAAATTAACCGAACAAATAAAATAGAAAAAAAAGATTTAAAAAAAAAAACAATATAAAATGAAGATAAAAGTAGCTTTGTATTGTTTTTTTTTTTATTTTTAATAAATGACTAGCTATCAAATTCTAGCAGTTGTATTACTTTTTCATAATAAAATATTCATTTTGTCACAAGGCTAATAATTGAAGAATTTAACATTATAAAACTGCCCTTACCTGCCGTATATCTGTGACATAGTTAGACGTCATAAATTGTCATACCAGACTTAATAAATACGGATTAGCTGCTTAATATTATAAAAAAAAATCATACAACGGACTCCTGAAATATCCCGTAACCAACTTTACAAAAATGTGTTATAGTTCAATTGTTAAAGCATCACAAAGATGAGATCATATATCTCCACTTTAGTGTCTTATGTTCTATAGTAACCTAAAAAGATACTAAAATATTTAATGGCTCATTCCGAAATCATCTTAATGTAGAAAATTGAAAATGGTAGCCTCTGATTGGTAAAGTGTTCATTTTCTGCGAACTGAGAGCAACATTATGCGAGTTTCATCAAATGTTATGTTTGTAATAAAATTGTAGTAACCTGTGGCTGGTATAGAATGATTTTATTACAATTTTATAATCTTTTGCCTGTTTTTATCTCTTAATTCTATACTTCATTACATTTTACAGAATTAGGACCTGTAATTGGGAGGTATACAATTTTATTTCTCTCACATGTTTATTGCAAAATTACTATTTGTTTACTACATTTTTTGTGTGTAAAATGAAAGGAAAATGAAAAGTTAAAATTGCTCCCTCGACACATTTTATTCGATACCCTTAGCATATTTACTGCTTATATATAATTAATCAGTTTTCTGTTGTGTTTAATTTATGAAATGAAATTAGAAAAAAAGGATATACATGTATATATATACTATGCGGTATTGGCTTTGTTCATTGTTAAAGGCCGTAAGGGGACCTATAGTTGTTAATTTCTGTGTCATTTTGGTCTCTTGTGGAGAGTTGTCTCATTGGCAATCATACCACATCTTCTTTTATATAGTATATATTTGCTATAATTTGTTTGAGTATAATTCTTTTCATTGACTACCACATTCTTTAAAGTTTAACAGCTCCCTTCAAAATAAAATATAATATATTCTGGCGTGCTGAAGTTCGTCTAAATGCTTATGAAAAAAAATGTATATATATTTGCTACAATTTGTTTTAGTATAATTCTCTTCATTGACTGCCGCATCCTTTAAAAATGTTTTCCCCTTCAAAAATAAAATGAATATATTCTGGCTTTGTGGAGTTCGTCTGAATGATTAAACTTTTTGTATGTATTATGAGTAACCATTGTCGCCATATAACACGACTATTACCATAAATTAGGATTAGTCTCTATAAGGTGAAGATTTAAGGAGGTTCGAACCCATTTTATGGTAAATAATATTGAGGATTAAAGAAATATCGTGAATTTTCTCACTAAATTTTGGCGATTTCCAGCCGTTTGATGTGAGAACTATCTATCTTTTGATGTGTTACCGCCTTATAAGGTAACATTAATATGCATGTAAAAAAATGTTATTTGTGCATCAATTTTAAGGAATTTCATTGTTCTTTTTAGAAGAAATAAGTAGTTATTTCAACTTTTAACAGTTTGAGGGAAAATGTTCCGAGATCAGTGAGTCAACTATATGAATTATTCGCTCTACTTTATTTTCAGACCAGTTTTGAAATTTTTAGAATTTCACAACTAATGAACAAGGAATTCGACAAGAAATGTAAATCAATTAATTATTTATAAATTATTAAATACGTTAAATTAATTCACAAGTTCTTGTATAAATCGAAGTTTTGAGTTTCACAAACATTGAAATTTGACCATTGAAGATCGATCGCACGATCAATTTAAACTTTAGTCAGCTTTTAACGCAAAATATGTTAACAGTGTGGTTTTCACTTATTAATAATAAATTTTAATAAATAACGGATGATGCGCGTATCGATGATAATTGGCAAGCGGATTACTTTACGCGGAATGTAATATAAAAAAAAACAACGAAAAAACGTCAACGTATTGCATGTATGACAGCTCAACAGTCATTCATTATTTACACCTACTCTCCTAGTGAACCCAGAATGGGACGTTCTACTTATAACCAAAAAAAAAATAAACGTTTGTCAACTGAATAAAATTGTGAATGGAAACAGGGAATTTGTCATAGAGACAGCACCCTAAACAAACAGCTGAAACCAGTTCAAGGCAACCAATGGGACTTAAAGAGACAACAACCCGACCAAAGAGCAGAAAACAGCACAAGGCCATCAATGGGTCTCAAAGAGACAACAACCCGACCAAAGAGCAGAAAACAGCACAAGGCCATCAATGGGACTTAAAGAGACAACAACCAGACCAAAGAGCAGACAACAGCACAAGGCCATCACTGGGTCTCAAAGAGACAACAACCCTACCAAAGAACAGAAAACAGCACAAGGCCATCAATGGGTCTCAAAGAGACAACAACCTTACCATAGAACAGAAAACAGCACAAGGCCATCAATGGGCCTCAAAGAGACAACAACCTTACCATAGAACAGAAAACAGCACAAGGCCATCAATGGGCCTCAAAGAGACAACAACCCGATCAAATAGCAGAAAACAGCCAAAGGCTCCCAATTGGTCTCAAAGAGACAACAACCCGACCAAAAAGCAGAAAAACAGCACAATGCCATCCATGGGGCTTAAAGAGACAACAACCCGACCAAAGAGCAGAAAACAGCACAAGGCCATCACTGGGTCTCAAAGAGACTACAACCCTACCAAAGAAAAGAAAACAGCACAGGCCATCAATGGGTCTCAAAGAGACAACAACCCGATCAAATAGCAGAAAACAGCCAAAGGCTGCCAATGGGTCTCAAAGAGACAACAACCCGACCAAAAAGCAGAAAACAGCACAAGGCCATCAATGGGACTTAAAGAGACAACAACCCGGCCAAATAGCAGAAAACAGTCAAAGGCTGCCAATGGGTTTCAAAGAGACAACATCCAGACCAATAGCAGAAAACAACTCAAGGCCACCAATGGGTCTGAAAACGACAGCAATCAAACTAAATAGCAGACAATAGCTCAAGGTCACAAAATGGTTTCAAAGGGACAACAACCCGATCAAAGAGCAAAAACCAGCCCAAGGCAACCAATGATAAGTTTTAGTTTTTGTCTTTCAAAGAGACTGGTGATGAACGTTAATTAATTGTTAAATCGCTTACATCTATACAAAAAAGTGGTTGAAGATAACAAATGGACAACCAAGTAACAAATACCAACAATAAGATAAGTGATACTGTGGAAGCTTTGGTGTTTATAGCAAATTCACATTTGTTGTTTAATAGAATAATCTGCTGACTGTACTGTAAATTAATGAATCGAGTTTTCGTTTTTATTGTTTATATCGCTATGATTTAATCTATTCAGAAAAGTCTAAAATACGTCTACTGCTCTTGTGAAAACCATTTAAGTTAGCACTGTGACATGCATGCTTATTATAAGCTTATTCATTTATTTTCTTTCAATTTGTTTTCTTCATGATGGATTTTTGTTTACTCTTACTCTTGCTATTTCCTTTTCTGTTTTCAAAGTGTGCTTTAATAATATAAATGTGTGTTTTATATCACCAATATCTAGCTTTCAGATTAATACTTTAGCAGAATGAAATACAATCGGAGGAAATGCAAAAAAATCTTTGAAGATTTTGCTTTTTTAGTTTTCTGTTATTCAAGGTTAACCGTGTTACAGATTTTGATTTTTATCAGTGCTGAAAACTCTTTAACAAAAGTCACGATGACTACATTCACAAAACCTTGATGGCGGCTAATTATTCTGTCGATGTAACAACATATGAAGATACATTCTTGTCATATATAAGCTATAATTGTCATAGGATAAGACGAGGTCCGACAGTAATCGTCACAAAACCGAACTTTTATACGAAAACTCAATTCACTAAATTATTTTCCAAGCCTCGACACACATAAAATGCTCCAATTACATTTGCAATTACATTTTCTCTTAAATGCAATCAGGAGCATAGATTACTTTTCTAGATAACAAAGCAAAAAGGTTGGACATGGTCAAAATAATTTTGTTGGTCAGCCATTTTATTCTAAGGTCTAAAACACCTTTCAGACATAAACACCTCGTTGGTGCCAATTAAAATGTTATAAACAGAAAATGAACATCGGTTTTATCTTGGAATGCAAAACTGACCGGCTCATAAAATAAATTGAAAAGGAATCAAATTTGTCACAGGGTCATGAAAACGTCCATATACTATAACTATCCAGGTGGCGTGAACAGTCCGATAATAAAAAAATAATAAAAATGTTATTATCTCCCTTGACCCACACGTGCATTTTCATTTGGCATATTAATGCCGAAAATGCAGTATGTGCCAAGCGAAAAAGCAATCAACATTTATCTGAAAAAAATTATGATTTTCATAGTTGATACGTTCTCCATTTTTTTCATTTTCTTTAATATGTATGCATTACCGACTTTTCAGAAATAATCAAAATTCAGATCTTTTTAAGAGATATCCGCTATCGCATCTTTAAACGCTTTCAATTTGCTCTACATTTTGTATAATGACAAGCGTTTTTTTCAACAATAAATCAACTATTGTTATAATTTGAAACGTTCTATCATGGGGTAAAAACGTTTTGTTTGAGGATACCAAAAGTGTCAAATTGTTATATAGCAAAATATTGTAACAATGATACGGCATATTACACTAGCGGTCTGAATTGAAGGACGTAAATCTGCACAGGGAGAAGGTCATGTGATACAATAATTTATGATTCAGTTAAAGACCAAAAACAGTCATTACGATTTATAGGAAAGTATAAGGTGGAAACAATAGACAGTTAGTGGACGGGTATCGCAGACAAGTGACTACATGATACAAATATGTCAAAAAGTCGTTCAGACTAACAACCGTTATATAAGAATGCATCAAGATGAATATTTATTATTGCCTTAGATACGAAAATTAAGATAGAAATAGTAGATACACTACTTCATGCAAATTCATTACCAAATTACCCAAGAAAAACACATCATGAGCTATAATAACAGCTATTAATACAAAGACTTAAAGGGAGATGACATCTAAAAGAAAATATGAAAACTAGTTATAACACCACCACATAGCCATGTGTCAGTTTCCCCCTTGTCCTAAGAGATCATCTACCCACAACTTAACATAGGCGCTCGAGTTACAACATGTGGAAGGTTAAATTAATAACGAAGTTGAAACCCATTGAAAACCGAACATTTCAGAAAGCGTGTCAAACTTTTCTAAGACCATAGATGCCTGGATAGAAAATATTTGTGAATATTTTTACAGAAATGATCCAATCGATGGTATTTTCCTGATAGCATTGGTATACTGAAACTAGGTTGGTGATGTCTACCAATAGAGGTTTCCACTAGTGATTGTAAAAACACAAAGATACCAGGTTCATAATTTAGTACATCAGAAACGCGTTTCGTCTATACTAGTTTCAGTAGTGGTGCTCGCAACAGAATAGCTAAAAGACTCATTAAATTACCAAGTTGCAGAGCAATGAAACCAGACAGCGAAACTTAAAAAACAGTTTGCATAGTAAGTAAATTTTCTAAAATTCATAAAACTGTTTCAAGCAGCCATCACAAATAGTCAAACATTCAGTTTTATACGATTCAAAACCTCAGGAAAATGATTCACAACTTCAGTAAAATTAAACAAATATTCAGTAAAATGATTCACAACTTCAGTAAAATGGTACAAAACCTCAGTAAAATAAAATGATTCAAAACCTCATTAAAATGATTCAAAACCTCAGTCAAATGATACTAATAGTCAGTAAAGTGAATCAAACATTCCTTACAACTATTGAAACTAAGTGTTCCAAAATAATACCAAAAGCGACGTATAAAGCATATGTTAGAAACTATGAAACTGTTTATAATATGAGGCTGTAAGAATTGTAAACAAAATTATGCACAAAATTCAGGTAAATCCTTACCATTGCAACAACACATTTTTATTATACAATACAAATATAGAGCAAAGTTCATTAACAGAAGGTGAATGAAACACATTGCGTTAAAAAATCGGTAACATAAGTGTGCTTAAAGATTTTCTTATTTTTTTTCTTCGTATTTCTTTCATCATTACAGTAACAGATTGCAAAAAATATGAAAATAGATATTTTGATTTCTGATAATCACCTTCATTTTATATATGTAGGGAAATATTAACATATCAGATGATAAGGTGAATACAATGTTTTCTCGTTAAGGGTTGTGGAGCAAGCTTAATTCCCTATATTTGATAGAATTGTATACTGTTAATTTGATACAAAATTGTAGAAATAATTTAAGGTCTTTTCATTTAAATCAAATGTTATTTCGATTAAATGTAATATGATGAAATTGATTACAGCAGCAAATCAATCACATGTGAATTATACAAAAATGAATATGGTCTCCGGGAGACAATACGTACTCTATTATGTCACCTAAATATCTCGAGGTGACTTTTAGGGATCAATCCTCGGAGGAAATTCAATAAGAATTTGGCATTTTTCAGATTTTACGAGTTATAAATGTTCTTTGGAGGAATTTGTAAAATCAAAGTAGTTTACCATTGTTTTTAAATTCTTTTTAGTCTTTCGCTTCTGGTAAATTAAAGTAAACATTTAACCCCGAGAGCAACAATCCTTTTGGTACCCGTTTCTAATGCACACACCAATTTTTAATGGGCATATCAGCATACAAAATTAGCATGAAATCCCAATAAATCCCTTATATGACATGCTCCATGCGTTTTTATACGTAAATTTAATATGATAACGGAGACTTGGTCTTTTAAAATGATGAAATATAAGTTGAAAGACATCTGACATGGTACAATGCAAGATATTGATGTATTTATGGTTTAACAAAGGAATGGTTTGTATTGTTTTTATCTTTGTCCATTGTTTGGTCGAAATATACACCTTTAACAAAATACGTAAACAATTGATGCTTCTCAAAATCCAATTCACATTAGGTACGAATTATTCTGGACAAAGATGATACTCGAAAAGTAAAACGATATTTGAAATCATAACTACATATTTGTTGGGATAACTGAGGCAAAACTAAAAATAGTTGTGTCAAATACCTTCCCTATTTTATTCATTCAGTGTAACGCCTATCGTTTGCATTATATTGGAACATTAGGTTGTGACTCAAGACAAAGTTGTAGGCCTTTAACACGTAGCAAACACTCAAAACTCAATGCATGTGTTCATGTTTATATTCATGTTGTTCTCATACGTAGAAAACTTAGAATACCAAGGGGGCAGTCAAATTTCAAAGTTGAAGAACATACAAAAAACAATATCAAAAGAAACACGATAAAAACTAAAGTCTAAAGAAAAACGGACAAACAGACAAAAACAAGGTCAACAGGAAAACGAAACAAAATACAATATCAAAAGAAAAACGACAATATACAAGTCTATAAACGGTACAAAAGAAACTTGAACAAGATAGAACAACACGATCCCTAGATACATTCAGGCATCAATGAAGTCATGTACTCCGGAAGGGTAGATATATGTTCCTATCCAACCGTCGTGCTACACATGGCAAATACATATTCGATGACTTCGTCAATGCCACAATCGATAATCCATTGATGCCAAGAAGAGGCCTCGGTGGCCTAGTGGTCTAAGTAGTTACTGTTGGAATCACTACGGAATCACTATGCGTGTGCACTAGACTCTTAATTGACTAGGATTGTCAGTTTCCCTATTGAAGGTCGGTGGTTTTCTCTGGACAATCTTACTTCGTAAACCAATAAAAACTTGCCGCCACGAAATAGCCTAAAAGCGGTGCTTTAAAGTGGCGTTAACACCAAAAATCAAATCAATCAAAGTCATGTCAAGAAACCAAGTCATTATACAACGGTAAATACAAATAGCTCTATACGACTAAAGCTTTCTTGTCTTTAAGGTCAAAAAGTGCATACAAAAATGGTTCAAATGCATCAATTGTTTTAATTTTTAAACATATAAATGTTAAATGAAGCAGTTTTTCAAAGCATTCTTAAGTTAATGATCCGTTTTAAATTAAAACATGTAATAATTGTTTTGTTCACTGCGCAAAAAATTATGTTTCTATTACTTGATTAGATATTTATTGTTTTAAAATTGTTTTTAAAACCGATAATAACATAAAAACAGCAAATTTATTTATTATTTATTGGATAGAAATAATTACTCGTAAGTATTTAAGCATCCAAGTGTTATATGTAAAACGATGAAAAAAAAACCAATACACTATAAACAGACATTTCGTTATTTGAAAAATTGGGTGTTACGTGCGGATTTTTCATTGTATTTTTATAAATTTATACACAACTCTCACGGATTCTGCTCTCTAGATGTCTTTAGATATCATCATAAGTACAATATACATTTACATATCTATAGTTGGTTATTTTGGTCCTTGCATGGGTTGCTGTCGCATTGAGGTAGACTCCATATTTTAATTTGTTTGAATTGGTCCATTACTACTACGCTAATAAAAATGAGAATGGATATGGGGAATTTGTCAAAGAGACAGCAACCAGACCAAAGAGAAGGCGAATGCCAATAACGGGTCTTCAACACAGCGATAAAATCCAGCACCAGAGGCAGGCTTCATCTGGGTCTTAAACAAAAATGTTTTCTAGTTATTGGTAAGTATGTCAGAAAATGATACACTGTATCCCTTCTTCGACTTTAAAACTATGGTATTCTAAAGTAAAACAAATAGCACAACACATGCTAGCGAGAAGGACATTCAGTTATCTTTTGCATGTGTAATTTTGAATACTAATATCTCCATTATATAGGTCAGTGACATACTTTTCTGACAAATGTTTCTACCCAATTACTACACTATACTTTTACAGTAAACAACTTAAGTTTTATACAAGTCTAAATATATGCAGCGTGTATACTTAAAACCAATTGTATTATTTAATCTGCATTTTACAATCAATCGTTGGTCCACTTTATAAAATGTTTATTAAGATAATAAAACCTGAGACCCCAAAATTCGAGTGTGGTGTACTTCTTACACGTGGGTCAAGTATAGCTAGATTTCTTTTGTGGTTGTCGTAATGTTACGTTAAGTATAATCCATTGTTTAATAAAAATAATTTTACATTTCTGCATTTAGTTGCTTCCTGGTACTCCACGAGTGCTTTTTAAATACCTTGACTCTATACCAATTAGAGCTAATAATACATAAGTACATATTTAATCAAAATAGTTCCTACGCATAGCTGTTAATTTTTTTTTTTAAGTAACATGCACTATATTTGAGTAATTTTTGTATCAACTGACTGCCTAAAGAATTGAGATCACAGTAAAAGCCTTGTTGAAAGTATCTTTTCAATGACCAGAAAAAAAATAAATGGAATAAAAAAAAGGAGAGCAGGCTTACACTGTTGCTCAGATCAGAATTACCTGTTTTTGTACTACCAAACGTCTTGGAAACAATCCTGTATAATATACAAAGTAGGGTATGTTGAAGTGTACCACAAGTCAGAATAATGTGTGATTTTGACATTGAAATTTAAACTAAGACAAAACAGCTTTGAGTACTTGAGAATTGGACAATTTAGCATAGATAGCAATATGGCTATGAACCTGATGCATTGAGTTAGTTAACTGCTCGCGATATGAAATGAGTAAGTTTTGAAATCTAAATACAGATTTAACCCAACCACATATTCAAGAGCAGTCCCAAATCTAAAATAAACCTCTTCAGTGGATATCTTTTGTCATATATTTTTTTTTAGGTTTGAGAAATTGTTATGCATGGGGTTATTGGCAGATCTTTCAAAATCTCTGTTAAATTCAATTACTGCTATTTGATAACGTTGAATATGTAAATGAGGAATGTGTAAAAGAGACAGCAACACGACCAAATGGTAGAAAACAGCCGAAGACCACCAATGGGTCTTCAACCCAGCGAGAAAATCCAGCACCCGGAGGCAACTAGTTTGATGTCGACATCTGTCTGTGAAGACTGTCTTACTGTATATTTCTTTTATTTTTATTGTACTATGAATTTTTTTTTTAATCGGCTTAGATCGATTGAAAAACATGTCAATTATTGGATTTTTGTACGCACTATTTGTCAACTTTATGATTAATTAATGTAATATAGTATACTTAAAATCTAATTTTCCTTTGGTAAAAAACCAAGAGTACTACTGTTTCTGGACGAACGCTTTAATAGACTCTTTACAACATATAGGTCATTTAAGAACACATTCTTTAGTTACCAGTACATAGTACCTATAGTCTAGAACCTATACATGAGTATCATTGGTTACTGTCTGTCATATTTGTTTTTCCACTAATTGTTTTTTTCCCCTCACAAACCAGAGCTTTGGTTTTCTCTTTAGAATGTATTCACATATTTCTTGTTGGAACCGTTTTGTAGCTGACGATACGGTATGGGTTTTGCTCATTGTTGAAGACCGTTTGTTGTCATAAATAGCTGCACAAGTACGGTTACTTATAACAGGCATGCAGGGATGACACATGGTAAAAAGAATGATAATCATATCATAACGACCAATTGAACCAGAGATGAGACCATATATACTCACTGCATTATTGTTTTATCATGCATGCGTCACCATTTGTATGGTTCCTTACTTTTGCTTTTAAGAAATATATACTTATTCGTCCACGCCATTTGCTCTGGTGGATAGTTTTCTCATTGGCAATACTATTACATATTCGTTATTCTTATTCTAAAGAGTCATATAACCTAATTACACCAAGATATAACGACTTTATTTCATATTTCCATGAAATCAAGCGTGTTAAGGATTGCTTACATGATTTCAAGCATTTATCGTTCTTTGTGTACTGTATGACTTAGAAATATAGGCTTACCTTGACAAAACATTCGATAAAACAAAACTAGCCACATATATGATTTGAATTTAAGAAATGAATGTATTAGAGTAAAATAATTAGAATAAAATTTCCTAAAACTGCCATGTAGGGTATAGACGTGACATATATACAATTTCTCTGGTAGGTATAGCGCTTTACTCTGCCAATCATAGATAGGTAAGTTTATTTTTAAATTTTAAAAGCAGGAGAAAGATACACAATACCGTAAGCGGGCGATGAAGAAACAACATTATGACCCCAAAAAATGTAACCTGTTCTAACATAGCTGCTTGCAGTTGAAAATAAATTTGAACATAGCAAAATCGGCATGTTTCCGCTTTTATTTTTGATAAAATTTTATATAAAAAGATTAAATGATTTAAATTAAAAGAATTTAAAACCGCTTGTGTAGGTGTAGACTTTTGACCCTATTTGTCAACAACATTTTGGTCAGAGACCACACAATACGTTTCCATTATATGACCACCTTAAAAACTTTTATTCTTCCGATTTGTAATCTCTTGTTATGATATTTTGTTTCAGGTAATTTGCCTTATCGCCCTAAAAGAGTCTTGGTAAACAAATATCTTGAATTTACTGCTTGCTATTGCCACTCAACGATCTGCTATAAAATATGTAAATAAACAAATTATGACCACTTGTGACGTCATCGTCGTACACAAAACTTTGCACTTTAACAATCCTGCTTGTTGTAACTATGATGTTAAATATTCCGTTATATTTTAAATTCCATATCCAAATAGGGAAGGTGGTTAAACGAAATAACTTTTAAACAGACAGTCTAATTTTCCCAAGTTCGTAGTCTCATAACTACTGTTTTGTTAGTATATTTAGGTGTGTTTTTATTCACTGACTTGTATACCTTTAAATGGTTCATCACTTGCTAAAAAATTGTTTTCTATGGATTCTGTATTTGCTCAAAGGTCTTAATTTTTAAAACTATACCCAGAGGAAAAATTAAGCCTGACAAAACGAATATTGAATTTTAGGGAAGAATATTTTCAATATTGACAAAGCAAAGAATTTTAAAGATACATCTATCTACAAGATTACTAACAATCTCAATGGGTTTATATTATAATCTTAAAGACTTTAATATGTTACTGTTTCAATACAATCATTCAAAATGATTGTTTAATTGTATTCGTTTTTTACTGATATATGTCTAATGGAAAGATAAGTTTTTCTGCTTCATTTTTCAATCCAATGGCTTCTTTAAACTGTTTGCGCTGCTTAAAAAATCCATAAGAAAATAATGGGTTATCTCGCTTTAGCTCTGCATTTTGTGCAGCTGCAACACGCTAGCTTAAATCATTTTCTTTTTTTAAATATTTTATATTTCCCTTTTCTATAACAAATTAAGTGATAAAAAGATAAATCGATAAGCTTCAGGTAACACTATTTAACGTAGTTTTTCATATATACCAATAGTCACGCGAACAATATTATGTGCAATAGTACATAAAATATTAAAAACTTTCCCGGATAGGGTGTCAGTACAAAAAATGGTTAATTATGACCTAAAATGTGTTATGGTTTTCTTCGATTTTAGTAATTACGTTGCTAAGCAACACTAATGAAATGAAAAGGAGAATGCTATTTTTATTGCAAAAGTCGTCATAAAATTTTGTCTTTATCCTGTAGTGTTTCTGAGAATGTTAGAATATAGCTTTGTTTCCCTTTTTTCTATGGACCACTGGAAGCGTTATAATCACATGACCAATTCTCAAAACGATAAAGTTATTAAAAGCAAAAAAACCACACATCACACACAACGTTTTGAATGCGTTTACAATTAGCGTGATAGATGTGTGTTAAAATAAAATAATCAATTGAAACAATACTCGAACATCATTAAAATGTAATAACAAATGATGATAACTGAAATTTGTCAGGGGAACTGCCACAGTTCAACTTAGATGTTGCTCACACAACTTTAAATAACCACTATAGTGTTGAAAATAAAAGCTTGCATAATACATGAACGTCGCTTAGAAAGTGTCTTTGAAAACTAAAGTTAATTGTAGCACGATTTAGAATTACAATTCCCTAGAATATTTGTATGTAAATAAATCGTGATCGAGGATTAAAATGCTTAAACTGGGTGAAGCTGTTACGAGAGATAACCGTTGTATATGTTTTATTGTTATGATCTAGAGTAGAAGTCATGAAATGCATAAGTTAAAATTAGAATTCAACACGACTTCTGAAATCCATACCTTCAATTGTATTTCTAGAAGTCAAAAATATACTTCATTGACGTTCGCTAATTATTATAAATATTTAGGTGACATATTTAGAAAAAAATGAATAAAATGCATTTTAGGGTAATTAACAAACTTATTTGTATCAAATACTTGGACGACCGAATGCATACGTATTAATCGAAGAATACATAAAGTGCACATACAAAATAGAGCTACATGTATCCAATTTCAAGAAAATGCATATATGACATGAATTATTTGTATTCAAGATTTGTGCCCTTTGACTTTACTTTTGAGTATTTTGTTACAATTGAGTCATGATAGTTATTATTTTGAATTTGTATACTTTTGCTATTAACACGGTAAAAAACAGTAATGCACCAATATTCTGACGAACAAAATTAATTTTATTTAAATCTATTGAAGGTTATTTCTGAAAGTGTGAAGACTTGTGTCATATTTGATTTCTCTAATTTTTAAATAATAAGACTCCTTAATAGGGTGACCAAGGAACGATCGGACAAATAATCTGTTTCCCGTATTTATAAATAAAGTTAAAAATTCATACTCTTATTCAAAGAGATGGAACATAAATTTGTCTCCTCATTTTAAGGTTACAGTGGTTAATGAATGCGTGTTACAGTTACTAAAGCTTTCTTCAATGCGGGCGGTCTAACAAGTTGTAAATTACAAGCTTAAAACGGTGTGTCTTTTTCCTGTCGTCTGACTTTATCTTATTTTCAACAGTTATTACCAATTGTAAATTAACAAGTACTTTTTTATCTGATTTATGAGAGCGGTAGCGTTGTGTGTTCCAAATTTCCAAAACTTTGTTCCTTCCCCAAGGTCTTATTAATATTTAAGAAGCTGTAGTTGTTTTAAAATGAAATATGCTTTCATACAAGATGTAATTGTATATGTAATATTAAAATTTAGTCTTTGGCAATTCATAATTTTAGTTGTTATAAACTTATAAATTGCCAAAGACAAAATTTGATTAGAACATATACACCAACAGAATCTAAATTTTTATGTTGAAAGTCAACAAATGGAAGCATGAAATATAAAAAGTAAAATAACAAAATAATAACGAACTCCAATGAAAATCAAAATCTGAAAGTAATGTATCACTAAGCACACAAATGAAGACGTGGAAAATTTAACATTGATAGTTTTGAAAAGATAAGACAAGATATGCAAAATGCAATCGAGTAACACATGAACATGAATCGAACATATTTGTATGTTGTTTAGCTAGCGAGTATTTTGCTTTAGATATATAAAGGGTATTTTTTATTAAATAAAAATTTGTTTTTGCAGCATCTGTTCTAAAAAGGTTAAGAATGAAAGAGTTCGAACTCGGAGGCATTTACAACTAAGTTTGGCCATTCAGTTGACATTTGAATACGTTTTCGTCATGAGAAAACTCCTGGACATTCGTTATACTAATGTAATAGAACTGTTCAAGAGGATGGGGTCGCTATTTCAAATATACTCAACCTTCTGAATTCATATAGCGATTGAAGAAAATATCCAGTTCAAATAATTCTCATTTCTATTGTTAGGAACATTTGAAGTACGTTTTCATGCAAACCGAACTTTGAAGTTAAATTTTCAATTTTTTAATGATACAAAATTACAACTCGTAGTGACCATCCAGTCCACTGAATATTATTATAGAAATGTATGAATTTAAACCCGTATGATATATCTAAAAACGACGGGTGATACCGACAAACAGTTAAATTCAAAATATAAAATGTCACTTGCTTAATGTCTATTACAATGAATTTAATACTTAAATATATAAACTTTAAAGTCAACTTTAATTGTATTTTAACAGAATAATGCACGGGTGATTTTGAATTTATATATTCTGGTCTCCCAGTTTTAATTTCGTGTCGAATTACACCAGAAATAAATTATTTAACATTGAGTAACACTTAAATAAATAGCTACATTGCAGCAACTTAATACATCGTAAAATTTTAATATGTAATGATTTTTGTGTATCTATTTCAATATGATTTAATGCTAAAAATGCATATATATATAGATATTTATATGTATAAAATAGAAATCTATAAAATCTTCATATTGTTACATAATATGATGGTATCATCCGACAAAATCTATGCTCGTAGTACTACGAAGAGGGTAACAATCATAATAAAACAACTCAAACAGCCTTCAACCAAAATTACTTATTTAATGTCATTTTTATTTTTACATAACTACAATTAATGTTAATTTTCTACAACCATAAAGCAGGTCTTAATAATGCAGTCGTTTACAACGGGTGAGCTAATGCTCACATAGAGACCAATCTTAACCATCAAATTTTGATTGCCATAAAGTTAGTTGGAAATGGCAAGGAAAGGGTGTAAAATAAAAACTACGGGGAAATAAAATCGCCATTAAAGCCTGTATGGCTGTCAAGCGTTTATTGCGCATAAGGTTACTATAAGAAATCATTTAAACGAAGTTGATGTTTAATGCAGAAAATAAAAAAAGCAATCTTACCTTTCGGGTGCGCTCAGTATTTTTCTGCTGTTCCTCTGCTTACGATGTGATTATTAACAGCTACTGGTACTGAAAGTTCAGAAGGGAAATGAAAATGATTATTTTTTAAATGTGTCCTTGCAATTTATTGCTGAAGTTTGTCATTCCATTCAACAATGAATTTCGGTACAAAAAAAAAACTGGAACCTCAAATTTTATAAGTACTAAATTTGAAAACCGCAAACCAATTTGAATTATTATAAATGGTGTTGAATTTCAACGCCTGTTATTAAAGTTTATGACTAAAACCTTATGAGAAAAACATATAAAATTCTTAGATATTAATTACAGTTCGCGGAGGTAGAATTTTAAAGATGGAAGAGATAGGCTATTTTTGAACTGTGTGAATTACTGCGCACAAGTAGACCCACCCAATACGCTAGATTTTTAACTCTTCCATTGGCTTGCCATTACACCGTAATTCCGTTCTGCATAGGACAAAAATAAAAAAATAAATTAACTAACTTGTTGATTTTTAATCGATAAAAGTTAAGTTTTTCTTGAAATTTACTAAATTTATCATTATCCTCTATGAATTAGTTTCTACTTTTTCAAAACACAAAACATCTTTGTAATATCTGCAACTTCAAACGTGCGCTAATGTTAAAAAGAGAGTAGTCTACAGCTCATAGTTATCTTTATTTCACCCTCAGACAAACCAAAATAAGTTTTATCTTCTTTTTTTCAATTATATTAACTGTTTCAAGTAATTAAATTTTTATGTCCGACTTCTTCAAAAATACACACTTCAACTTTATGCATAATTGTAATGGTAGAGAACATTTATGTTCACATAAACGATTTAATAGCAGTGATTTTAATACAGGCGTGAGAATATAGTATTTCTATTGCTATTTTTTTTATTTTGTGGCTTCAGCAAAGATCGCTTACTATTGTTTTATTATTCTTTTCTTTTCTTAATTTCCATAATAAACGGCTAAAGAAACTTTTATAGTTGTAGAAGATGTAAACTGAACATTACCAGAATGTAAAATAATATCATTACTGTTTGCTGAAGAGCCCACGAGCAATTCCGCGTGCCTTTTTATTTCCACATAGATAATTTAAAAATATTGGGAATTCAATAAAACTTTTCGAATGAAAACTTGCAAACCATTTTGAAAGCAATATTAATTGGAGTAAAGGGTTATCAAATAAAAGTCGGGATTAGAGAATAAAACAAGGCTGGAACCATTAAACGCATTGAAATCTAGAAGCAAATAGGCAGAAATACGGAGTTATGACTAGAACATAAAAGTATTTATGTTTCTTCTGCTTCTATAAAAGACGAGCTTACTCAAACATTGAGGTCAGAGATTTCAGGAAGTAGCAACTCAAAAGATGTATAGAAATATGTGGTCATTTAATGTTTTGTTTGTAATTTTTTTTTTATCATGACTTCAGATTTAGGAAGTAAGATACCATATGTGTAAGGAAAAGTTGGTATATGTAAACAGTAAGGAGGAAGTATGCTAAAACAGCAGTTCTAAAGATACTTTGTTGTTATTCTTGGTGTCTGTAAACAAAATGAGAGAAGTGTTCTTGAAATTACCATGCTAAAGATACTTTGTTGTTATTCTTGGTGTCTGTGAACAAAATGAGAGGTGTGTTGAAGCTAAAGTGCTAAAGATACTTTGTTGTTATTCTCGGTATCTGTGAAAATATATGAAAGGAGTGTAATTGAAACTACCTTTAGTGCTAAAGATACTTTGTTGTTATTCTTGGTATCTGTGAACAAAATGAGAATTGTGTTCTTGAAACTGCAGTGCTAAAGATACTTTGTTGTTATTCTTGGTATCTTCAAACAAAATGATAGCAGTGTTCTTGAAACTGCAGTGCTACAGATACTGTGTTGTTGTTCTTGGTATCTGTGAACACAATGAGTGGAGTTTTATTAAAACTGCAGTGTAAAAGATACCTTGTCGTTATTCTTGGTATCTGTGAACAAAATGAGAATAGTTTTATTGAAACAACAGTGCTAAATATACCTTGTTGTTAATTTTAGTATCTGTGAACAAAATGAGAAGTGTTTTATTGAAACTGCCTACAGTGCTAAAGATACTTTGTTGTTATTCTTAGAATCTGTAAACAAAATGACTGAAGTGTCATTGAAACTGCAGTGCTAAAGATACTGTGTCGTTATTTTTGGTATCTGTGAACAACACGAGAAGAGTTATATTGAAACAACAGTGCTCAATATACCCTGTTGTTAATTTCGGTATCTGTGAACAAAATGAGAGAAGTTTTATTGAAACTACAGTGCTAAAGATACTTTGTTGATATTCTTGGAACGTAATCTGTGAACAAAATGAGAGGAGTATTATAGAAACTGCAGTGCTAAAAATATTTTGGTGTTATTCTGTGAACAAGATAAAAGGACTATTCTTAAAAATGTAATTTTAAAGTTACGTTGATGGTATTCTCCGTATCTGTGATCAGTATGAGAGGGATTTGCCTAGAAACTGCAGCGCTAAAGATAGTTTGTTTTTATTTTTGCTATCTGTGAACAGGATAAGAACAGAGTGCTTTGGAGGAATAATAAAGATGTTGTCATTCTTAATGAACGAAAAGTATGAAAATGAAATGAGGTTTCTATGCTAAAAGGCATAATAATTTATAATTAAGGTCATAATAAATTTACAGTGTATTCATTGGATGATGAGCATCCCAAACTAGCTGACGAATTCTATCTGGTCGACAGTGTCATAACAGTGAAGGTATAAGAAACATACTTACATACATAGACAAGTTGCCAATTGCTTTTGTCATCAGGTTAGCAAGGGTATGGTTAAATGAAAACCTATACACGATAAAAAGTAATGAATTTGATCTCTATTGAAATGACGTACTAATAGAGTGCATCGTTTTTGGCGTCTATTTTTAGAGTCAGAAAATCCTTATACCAAAAAATCGCATACACGATTTTTTCTCTCTCTAAAATTCCAGAGGGTTTTTAGGGATAAGTCTCTTTTTTGGTCTTCTAGTCACTCTAACTTTTTGACTATCTGAAAGGGGACTGCTTATTATGAATACTCAACTTTTTGTTGCGTTTTGAATCACCAATTTACAATAGATTTATTTTCTCATTGCTTTGAAAACTAAAGACAAAAGCACTTTTCAAAGCTTCAAAAAAAAAAAATAATTCCGTCCTTTCAGAATTGAAAGATGAATGTATCAT
The DNA here is from genome assembly GCA_037788925.1 of Mytilus galloprovincialis. NCBI lineage: Eukaryota > Metazoa > Mollusca > Bivalvia > Mytilida > Mytilidae > Mytilus > Mytilus galloprovincialis. Next base: position 34,777,752 of record CM075331.1, read on the forward strand.
TTGTCAATTCCCATATCAGTGAGAGTAAAATATACCTTAGTCATATGTTACAACCTTTAGGTGAACAGAAAAGGGACTTTTTATCATGAAGTTAAAGCTCCGTGTTGATAATCACAAATACTATGACGTCACGAAGCAATGTATTTCATAGTTGATTTTTTTTTAACTATTGTTGTCCCTTTTGAGAGTTCTCGGATTCATTAAACAGTGTATGTTGACGTACATAGTAATCTGTTTTTTTTTCTCTATTTTTAGAGAGACGAAAGATTTGAATGATATAAATCTCTTAGGAATTGCCGTGTTTTTTTTTATTCCCTAGAACATTCTGATCTGAGTAAATCATTTACCAAACTAAGGGTTATTTAATATCAATTCACAAAGAACTATAATGTAATTAATAGAACAGGCATATAAGAACATTTGAGAAGTTCCTTACCAAAGCACGCAATATGTATCAATCAACTGGCACACAACAATACATAATATGATAGATAGATGCAGAAAATTTACATTTCTTTTTTCTCTCTTTAAGTTTATAGTCTCTATGTTTTTTAACATTATACTTCAAATATTCTATTGATTATCGATTTTAAAGTCGTTGGAGCAGAGGTTGCACATCTAAACTTGTTATTTAAGGTAGCAAATATTTAACTTCAAGGGGTGGAGGTATGTTTTTTTTTCTTGGTCAGAAATCAATCAAATTATTTTTTCAAAATTTAATACTATAAGATATTGGAGGAATTCGCATTCAAAATAAAAAAAAAAATGTCACCTCCTTGACCAGATTATTTTTCTATCAATTGGGAATCAGAACATTTTTGTTTTTGTTTTGTTAAATTGTTGTTTCCTATGATTTTTTCCCCCCTCAATTTTCCAAACGAAATAGTATTGGCTTATTTTGATGATAATATAAATTAAATATTCTGTCTTTCTCCGAAAAAAAAATGATAGTTATGATATGTGAATAATAAATAGATAAACTTTATACGGAAAAAAATGTCGCCCCCTTTAATTTAAATCGATTAAAAAAAAAAAAGGAATATTTATAAAAAATAAAAGAAGATGAGGTATGATTGCCAAAATAAGACAACTATCCACGAGAGACCAAAATGACACAGAAATGAACAACAATGAGTTCTTTTTATTCACCTTATTCATATTAATTTTATCTATTTAAAATAAATTAGGATAACATTTCAATTTCTTTGTCTAAATCATAGAAAAAAAAGAAAGAAAAAAATGAAAATTACTTTTTTCTCGAGTTTATATAATATTTAAAAAAATAAGTGCTGTCATTACAAATATCAGCTGTTATGCAGCTTTCTGATAACAAAACCATATATTTTATAACTCTGCAAGATTAAGCTAAATTCTTTTAAAGTTTTGACATTTATGCTGCATTAGAAATGCAAATAAAAGATATTGAAAAGTATTGGTATCATTCTTTCTCTTAAGAATCCACCTAAAATATTTTGTGGTGACTTTAAAGACATAATATTACAAAAAATTGATGAAACTAAATCCGATTACAACCCCATTTTACTAAAGCCATATTCTGTTTTTAAAGCTGAATGTTACTGCATGTGTTGTCTCAATTTAAAATTTTCTAAATATTTGTGACTTTCATAGCCGCATGAATATAATATTAAATTGTACATCTGTAAATTTGAATCCACAAATATTTATCTCTCTAGATTTTCGTTTTACTTTTCCTTTTAAAATACGTTAAATTTTCTACAAAGTTTTAATGGTTGTTTACTTTTCATTTACATTTCATCTGTTGGTATAGTTTCATGATATTTATATATATTTCCCTATTTTTCATTTTCATCTTTTTTTATTTCAATCTCTGTGGTGTATCTGAAAATTATTGCAAAACAAAGATAGCCTCACCAAAAATGAATTTGATAAAATTAAGGAAAAAGATATGAAAAAAATATTTCAACTTTGGAAATTTTTGGTTATAAAATTAATGATCGGAAAATACGAATTTTCTATATTTGAAAACAGTTTTCTATTTGCACATATATAAATAAAGGGGTTAGTATGCATTTTGTAAGGATTCGTTACTTAAAAATAAACCCCAAATAAGACATTATTTTGAGACTCTCGTTCTTAAACTCTTCAACATTGTTTTTATTAAATACGCATTTTTAAATGTATTTCGTAAAAAAGATAGAAAGAAAGAACTGTAGATAAATAAGAAAATATTTCGGACACAAATAAACAGGTGGACGCCATGATGGTCATTTAATCAATGTCCACTAATCAAGGTTTTGTTTCCAATTTCGCCCGGAAGACTCCTTGGACATAAAATGCCGCTTTGTACTCCCGTACAGACATAAAATAGTACTAAAATTAAAATAAATTCCCCATACATTGCGCAATTAGACATTTTGATGTAGGACAATTTGTTGAAATATGCGGCTACTAATCAAAGATCTATAGATTAGTTTCTGGTACGTAAAGATATGTTAGAAACAGATGGCACATCAGAATCACTTTTAATAAAACAAAGGTGACAACCGAAGACTTATAGCCATGCTTGAATTAATTTTACGAGATTATTGCTTTGGATATTTTCCATTATTTCCATATATATTTCATAATATGCAGTAATTCAGGAATAATTTCATTTGATATTTGTCGTTTATAGAAATTACAATAAATAATTCAAGAGTAATAGTCACAAAAAGGAATACGGTTTTTTTTAAGAAACTAATTTTTACAAATGAAATGATATAATTAAAATACATATTCAAAGCATAATTTTTGATGCTTTAACGTTTGTTTTTTTTTTCTGTCGAATATTTCAAATTGTCTTAACCATTAACAGTTTCGGTAAGGTTGTTTTTATTATCATTCTTGCGCTTTTTTAATACAAGCACTGTTTCCTTTTATTCGAATAGATAAAAAAAAATCTCAAAATTTAACGGTCCTTCGAACTGTTCTTGAACTTAGTACTGCAGCTACAAATCGACGATTTGATTGAGTTTTTTCTTCGTCTGGGAAGAGAAGTGATGGTTTAAAACTATTTCTTTTCATATAAAAAAAAATCAACACTGATTAAAATGACCCTACATATAGTTGTATTATGCTTGTTGGATTTCTTTACTTTCAGGCAGATTAGTTTTTATATATTTGATGGTACTCTATACAATTTCTTATTCTCTTTACTTGAGATTTAAACGGAAAGATCCATTTGGAAAAAAAACCAGAGCAACGCAGCAGTTTACAGCTAAAAGTCAATTTTATTTTTTAAGGAGATAGAACAATTTTTCATAAAACATGTCGCGTAAATTTACAAGCATTATTACAGCTTCATAAAAGTGTGTTTGGAAGTTCTAAAACAGAATTTTTCATTGAACTTTTTACAAATAATAATTCCAAAAACGCTCTTCATAACTAAAATTTTGACTGCAGTTTTGATAAATATTGGCCATTTCAATAATTATTCACATTGTTTATAAAATATAATTTTGTATATGATGCAAAACTTATGATTAAAGCTTGTCCATTATGGTGAAAGTTTATAAATGACACATTATTAGCAATAATGATTAAGAATTGTTTTAAACAGTAATGTAAAGCGCTGACATTTTTTCTCCCATTTTATGGATATTTACTAAATTGGATAAAAGATTTTTGGATATCCAAACAATATCGACTACGACTGTACCGACTATTATTATTCATATGTTTAGGCAATCTAATTAAAAACCGATCTCTCATCGCTCCTGTTTCTGATATGTCGCGTGGGAGATCTAACGAAACCCGCTTTGAGGTCACATGTGAGTGACCTCGTAGGTGTGTCTTTTTCGACCAATGAAATTGAGTCTTCCACGATCTTGGAAGTTTAACGTAAGGCAAAGGGATGTAACTCATTTTATTTACGACGAAATCGTCAGTCAAAATAATTCATAAACTTTTTTGATTGGCTTATTAATAGGTCGTCAACTCATTTGCATATCTTTATAAATTCATAACTTTTAGTTCACTCACATGTGACCTCAAAGCCGGTTTCGTTAGATCTCCCACGCGACATATCAGAAACAGGAGCGATGAGAGATCGGTTTTTAATTAGATTGATGTTTAGGCAATTTCAAATTAAATGCGTAAATTTTATGGTATACACTAAACATAGAAAAAGATAACCCTACATTTCAGTATTGAAAATAAAAGGTTCAAAAGCCAAAAGAGTATTTTAATTCATGAAAAAAGCCATTTGTTTAAAATCTAAAACTGAAATAACTTTTTCATTGTTAAATGTGTACGTTTCAAATACTGAATAGCTACTGCTATTTTACTATTATAAAAAGATTGTTCATACAAAAATCGGAAAACCAAAATATTGGCGCAAACGCATTGTATTTTCAAACTAATATATATTATAAAATGAGAAGAGCGAAATTTAAAATAAGAATTTCTTATATTTTTATTCTTGATTTGTCTGGTTTTTTTTTGGACTAGAAGTATCTTTGATCTATGAATTTCGAACAGCGGTATACTACTGTTGCCTTTATGTGATAAAATACTACATTGTTATCATTCCTTAAACAATTTCATATCATGAAAATAAATAATTGCCAATTTCCACCTACATGGACTTTTGCATTACATTGATTATCAAATGGCATTCACTAGAACAGAACCAATGCGACTCTTTTTATACAAGAAAACTGAAACAAAATATAATCACGAATAATTGGACAATGCAAGTCAAACAGACTAACATAGACTTAACAACCAGGGGCCTGGTTTTCGAAAGTATCACAAGATATGTCATAAGATATATCTTAGGACATATTTTATGATCATCTTATGACTATCGTATGATATGTCATAGGATGTAAATCAAAGCTGTCTTAAGAGAGTCGTAGCTTTGGTGCTCTTATGACTGTCATAAGTGAACATTATTTTCTAATATTTTAAGTAATGATTAAAAAGTGATAAATATAAAAATTAAAATGAAAAGTATGAACATATTAATATTTACGAATATTTTATTTCTTTCATATAATGGACATGAAATTTTATATAAAAAGGAATTGATATTTGACTTGAAAATTTGTTAAAAATTAGTTTGTGATAAATAATAAACTTGAACTTCGTTTTCGTGTATAATCATACTTTTTTTAAATGTGAATACTTTTTAGATTCGGTACATCGAGTACCCGTTTATCGAAATGCCCGTGCACATACGTTGATATAGTTCTATCAGAGACATAAATATGTCTCTGTTCTATTAACTATACTAGGAACTAAGTAATATGTATATGTATTATACAAAACCATGACTATTAGAAAAGAATTCAAAATTATATGTCGCAGGAGATTCAAATTTTAGTTCACGTAGTTGAGAAAAATAAAATCCTTACTATTAAGCTAACTGAGATACACAACAAATATTTGTATTGCAATTAACATGAAATTAAACATGAAAAGTAATTAAAATTTTAGTTTACAATCATAAGACCATCATAAGTCATGTCGCGAGGGGTCTTAAGTTTACCACAAAAGTTATGACAATTCGTAACTTAGGACACTTTCGAAAACATATCTTACGACTATGACATGTCATAAGACCATCATAAGACATGTCTTAGTCATAAGATACTTTCGAAAACCAGGCCCCTGAGTAAGACACCAACCTCCAACAACTAGATCCTTCGGAAAAATATGTATCATAACAGTTATCTGATATTCGTAGTGCATCAAAATGGAGCAAAATGGTCTACAATTTGCACCGAAAGAAACCTTCCATAAAAACGGAAAATGTCCTGTGTTTTTTATATTTTCAAAGAAGAAAACTAGCAGATGTATAAATATATGATTTAAGTATTATGTTTAAAGCGCTAAATTGGTAAAAAAGATTTGAAAAATTTAACAAATCGGTTAATATATTAAGAAAAGGGGAAATACATTTTTTATGCTTCTTAAAGTAGTTGAATTGTCACTCTTTTGTTGGTAACAGATCATCTGGAAATACCAGAATCAAAGAATTGCAACTAAGGGATTAACTTATACAACCCCAGTTCCCCGTTTAAAAATGATTAAAATCAATTCTTGTCGTTAGAAATACAGAATTTTTTAAAACCGTAATAAAGAAGTGTAATCCTTTAAAAATATGTTTTTTTAATACTGTTTCAGAAATTGTTAAAGATAATTCCTTTAATTCCCATTTTTTAATTATCACAGTTCGTTCTTGTTTTTCCTCTATTATAAGTTCAATTATAGGAAAAAAGTTTAGTCCAATATTTGTTTTGGCAAACTCATTGCTACTAGTTGTCTAAGGTACCAGGATTATAATTTAATACGTCAGACGCGCGTTTCGTTTACATAAGACTCATCAGTGACGCTCAAATATAGTAATAATAGTTATTTTAGCCATAGCAAGTCCAAAGTTGAAGAGCATTGAGGATCTAAAATTCCAAACGTTATGCCAAGTACGGCTAAGGTTATGTATGCCTGGCATAAGAAAATCCTTAGTTATTCGAAAAATTAAAGTTTTATAAAAATGACCATGAAATTGATATTCATGTCAACACTGAAGTGTGAAGTACTATCGTGTTCTTCATACATTATACAGTCGGACAACCGGAAGCCTCTGAGTAGGAATATCTTAATCATAAGTGTCCGTCAGACACGTTGCAATGGCCGCCAATTTTGGTGTTATTTTTGAAAGACCGTTTTCATTAAATTTCAATGATAATTTTCAAATTTATTGAAGTTTTCAGATGGTATTCAAAACAAGTTATTGCTGTTCTTTAATTTATTTGATAAAAAGGGCAGATCGATGGAATAATACGACAATAATCAAGTTTTTAAGTGTAAATTTTCAAGCTAAAAAAATGTCATTTTTTCCTTTTATCTGTGAAAAATCGAAGCGAGCAAGTTCCGAGAGACACTTTCAGATTGCTATATTCTCAAAACTGAAGACACATCATGAAGAACGAAACAATCCCACAGTATAGTTGGAGTCAACGTATTTGTGAGGATGGTCTCTTCATATGCACATGTATTCATACTAATATGATGACCAAAGGAATATTTATCATACAACCAAGGCGTCGTGGTACGGTTGCCAATGAGACAACTATCCACCAGTGTTCAAATGACGCAAAGAAATTTTCTTAGTACATCTGTACTTAATAGAAGTTTCTCCTTTAAAATTAAGATAATAAATGTTTAAAGACAAAATCTCAATAAAGATGTATTTAATTTAATTGTTAATAAATCATTTTCCCAAAGGTTTGTTTTTCAAAATAGAAATACCCATTGTACTACAAATTTTAATTTGATTTGCGAAAAAGCACACTGACATTAACAAATATAAGGAAAGAAGTTATTCTAACGACGTCAAGAGGAGTATAAAAAGATGAGAATAGAAGAACAAAAGATTGACTAGTTGCAAGCAAACCAAAGCATCAAAATGTTACCTTTAACAGACTCACACACACGCACTCACACTTATAAAAGAAAATTTATATCCGGATAAAAGACATTTAAACTTATTGAATGTATGATGGAAGAAAATAACAAACTAGCTCACTACCTAAAGTCAAAATTTCCAAAACTGCATGACTAAGAAGGTATAAACTGTAGGAATAGTCAAAATGAGTCGTAGCCTGATGGCTATCGTTTAAATTCTACTTTCCAAGGGAGCGGTTTATGTAAGTGTAGGAAATGAGCGATCCATATATTGTAAAGTCTAGATAGTAGTTTTCTGACGCCAAGAACAAATAAGAGCTAAAACCAACGGTATATAACTTAAATGGTAGAAAAAAAAAAAAAAAACATTTGATATTTTAACAAATAAGTCAATATTTGTTTGCACAATGACTAATATTCATATCATATTTGAGAAATTCGAGAAATACCTGTGGTATGCTCGATATAACGGTTAAATTGTCACCAATTGCCTGTAACATATATGGAAATACCAGAACCAAAGAACAATAACTAATTGATTAAGTTATACAACCCCTATTTCCCGTTTCAGAATTAATAAACACAGTTTTTGTAGTTAAGAAGTAAAAAATAGTGTTAACAATTTAAGAATAGAAGTATGATTCTTTGAACATGATTTGTTTAAACTGTTTTTAGAATTTGTTTAAATAATTTCTTTAATTCCCATTTTTCATTATGACAGTTCGTTCCAGTTTTCTGCATTATGCATACATTTACGGAAAAAAAGTTTAGTTTAAGGATGTACATAGGTGAAATTTAAAAATCAAGAATTTTAAATTGATACTTTAAGACAAAAACAGCATTAGTTAAGGAGCAAAATAAGCTAAAATATTGATAGGTTATGGAGCTACCTTTCGATATATTTTAGTTTTAAAAAATGGCGAGAAAAGGCCGACTTAGACTTTGACCTTTTATTAGCATTAGTATTATCTGGCTCTCAAATCGAAAGAAAAGTTATCAAGAATCTGCCTAAAATTTGGTAAATTACCTTTTGTGAGCTATTGAGGCAAATATTTTACACTGTATCTTAATAAAAAAAAAAAAAAAAAAAAAAAAAAAACAATCAGTCCGAATATTTTGCACAAATTCCAGCGCCTCACCTAAGTACATCCTTAAGATTTGTTACTTGCAAAATCATTGAAACTCTCGTGTTTTTCATAAAACATATGTACACATGATAAGGGATGGAAAAATCCCGATGCATAGTAGGAATCGAACGTATTTTTGAGGATGGTCTATTCATATGCACATGTATTCATACTAATATGATGACCAAAGGAATTTTCATATATGAACATAAGGAGATGTGGTATGATTACAACTGTGAAAATAAGGCAAAGATATTTTTCACGTACATTTGTACTAAATAGAAGTTTCTCCTTTCAGATTAAACCATAGATATGAAATGTTTAAAGACAATATCTCAATAAAGATGAATTTTCTTAAGCAGTTTAATTGGTAATAAATCATTTTCCCGAAAGGTTTATTTTTCAAAATAGTAAAATTTAATTTGCAAAAAAGCTTGCAATAATCTTGTTCTTGGCCTTTCATTTTTTTTTTATATAAAATATAAAAAAGAAGATGTGGTATGATTGCCAATGAGACAACTGTCAACATGCGACCAAAAGATCACAGACATTAACAACAATAGGTCACCGTACGGCCTTCAACAATGAGCAAAGCCCATACCGCATAGTCAGATATAAAAGGCTCCGATAGGTCAATTCAAACGAGAAAACTAACGGACTTATTTATATATATAAAAAAAATGAACGAAAAACAAATATGTAACACATAAACAAACGACAACCACTGACTTGGGACAGGCACATACATAAATAATGTGGCGGGGTTAAACATGTTAGCGGGATCCCAACCCTCCCCCTAACCTGGGACAGTGGTATAACAGTACAACATAAGAAGTTCATTAAGAAATATAAGGAAAGAAGTTAATCTAACGATATCAAGAGTAGTATAAAAAGGGGAAAAAGAAGAACAAAAGATTGAATCGTAGCAAGCAAACCAAGCACCAAAATGTTACATTAGACATCTCACGAGCTCGCACACTCATTAAGAAGAATTTAAATCAAGGGAAATAACATTGAGAATGGAAATGGGGAATGTGTCAAAGAGACAACAACCCGACCAAATAAAAAACAACAGCAGAGGGTCACCAACAGGTCTTCAATGTAGCGAGAAATTCCCGCACCCGGAGGCGTCCTTCAGCTGGCCCCTAAACAAATATATACTAGTCCAGTGATAATGAACGCCATACTAATTTCTAAATTGTACACAAGAAACTAAAATTAAAATAATACAAGACTAACAAAGGCCAGAGGCTCCTGACTTGGGACAGGCGCAAAAATGCGGCGGGGTTAAACATGTTTGTGAGATCTCAACCCTCCCCCTATACCTCTAACCAATGTAGTAAAGTAAACGCATAACAATACGCACATTAAAATTCAGTTCAAGAGAAATCCAAGTCTGATGTCAGAAGATGTAACCAAAGAAAATAAACAAAATGACAATAATACATAAATAACAACAGACTACTAGCAGTTAACTGACATGCCAGCTCCAGACTTCAATTAAACTGACTGAAAGATTATGATTTCATCATATGAACATCAGGCACAATCCTTCCCGTTAGGGGTTTAGTATCATACCATCATAACATATATGAGAAGAACATAACCCGTGTCATGCCAACAACTGTTTTTAGAATAAATGTGTTTAGTTCCGATGCAAAGACCTTATCAGTGACTCAATATTAACGCCAAAATATGCAATCTTTAATGACTTGACAACAGTATCGTAATTATATCCCTTCTTAATAAGTCTATTCAAAGGTTTTGTAAGTTTCTGAGGTGAATACTGACACCTTTGTGCTTTATAAAGAATATTACCATAAAAAATTGGATGTGAAATACCTGAACGTATTAGAAGTCTGCATGTTGAGCTATATTTACGAATGATGTCTTTATACCGATGATAAAATTTAGTAAATGTTTTGACTAGTTTGTGATATCGAAAACCCTGGTGTAATAATTTTTCAGTAATACATAAATTTCTCTCGTTAAAATCGAAAACATTGTTACATACACGAGCGAATCGTACAAGTTGAGATATATAAACACCGTAAGATGGTGACAAGGGAACGTCACCATCTAAAAACGGATAATTAACGATAGGAAATGAAAAATCATCCCTTTTATCATAAATTTTAGTATTCAGCTTTCCATTAGTGATATAGATATCAAGATCGAGAAAAGGGCAGTGGTCATTGTTAGTATTAGCTTTATTTAAAGTAAGTTCAACAGGATAAATTTCATTAATATACATACTGAAGTCGTCATTATTGAGAGCCAAAATATCATCCAAATATCTAAAAGTATTATTAAATTTGTTTATCAGATGTTGTTTCGATGGGTCTTTGCTTATTTTTGTCATAAATTGTAACTCATAACAATACAAAAACAGGTCCGCAATAAGTGGTGCACAGTTAGTCCCCATTGGAATTCCGATAATCTGACGATATACGGAATCTCCAAAGCGAACAAAAATGTTATCTAGTAAAAATTCAAGGGCATATATAGTATCAAAGCATGTCCAATTAACATAGTTTTTTTGTTTATTGCTACTAAAAAATGACCTAAAAGAGTTTGAACATATATATTCACATTCTGATTTTTTGAATGCCCATTTAATTAGGTGTGTGAATTTTTTCTTAATGAGAATGTGAGGCAATGTGGTATACAGGGTAGAAAAATCAAAACTTTGAACAGATTCAAAATCACCAATATAAGCATGCAATTTATCAAGTACTTCCAACGAGTTCTTGACACTCCAAAAGTAATTTATTCCACTATTTTCGAAGGCCTTATTTGAACAATTTATTATCAGGTTTTTAATTGTACCAAGTGTGCTGGTAAGAAGAATAGACAATTTAGTAGTTGAACAATGGCTTGAAGACGAAATAAATCTATATTTGTAAGGGGTTTTGTGTAGCTTCGGAAGCCAATACATAGTTGGGACTTTCATTGTATTTGGCTCTGCTTGTAAAGCGGTGGCTAAAAGTTTATGTTTGTTACAGATTTCGTTTTCTGAAAATGGAGTCAGTTGGAATGTTGGCGAATTGGTGATTTCCTTTTTCAAAACCTCAATGTAAAATTTACGTCAAACAATAATAATATTATTAGCAGCTTTATCTGCCGGGACAAAAACAAATTCCTTGGCTAGTTCTTTTAGTTTATGTTTGATACGAGAAATAGGTTTATTGTGGTTATTGTTTATAGTGAAATGTTCTTTAAAATGTTGAATACGTACATCAACTATCTTCATTACTGAATTAAAAAAAGAGTCCAAAGATTTTTTGTCAGCTTTTTCCCGTTTTATCCATTTCATACAGTAAGTAACATATATAAACTAACTGAATATATAGTGAGAAAACAAAATAACTTACTATTTTTGAAAAACTGCTTGACAAAGAAATACAAACTGTTGGAATCTATATGAACCTTAAGCTGAGAAAAAGACTTGTGTTCCTGTCCACACAAATTATCAGGAGTTTATAAGCTTCCGACGAGGTCTATCTAGGAATTCAACTAAAAGAAATAGATCGGTTAGTTATACCAACTTAGTTGTAATTTTATAATGCAGTTATGATTTTGTGGTTTACCACTGACTAAATTACCACGAAGACAAAGATGCAAAGCCATGGCCTAAGTAACCATGATGGTTATCGTTTAATTACTAATTTCGATTCAATCACAGATAAAAGGAGCAGTTGACTTAACTTTACAAAATGAAAGTTAAAACCATCGAGTTGCACGAACTCCAACATGAAGTGTTAGCGATCTACCGACATGAACCTACAGCATCAAGGGTTCCTAGTGGTCAAATAGATGTTATTACATCGAACGTAAAGGAGTGGCGAAAGATACCAGAGGGACAGTCAAACTCATAGATCGAGAATAATCTGACAACGCCATGGCTAAAAAAGAAAAAAAAACCCAGACAAACAAGAGAACACAATACACAACATAGAAAACTAAAGACCAAACAAAACGAACCCTACCAAAACTTTGGGTGATCTCAGATGCTCCGGAGGGGTAAGCACATCCTGCTCCACGTGTGGCACCCGTCGTGTTGCTCTTGTTATTACAAACCTGGTAAATTGTCTAATTATCGTTTTTGATTGACCGTTTAGAATTTCTGTGTTACAGATGACCATAGACATTTTCTAATTGTAGTAGCCATAATCTGGTTCTCTATTCTTCGATTGTTTCATCACCGAATTAGACTTATCACATAGTTTGTACCTAATGTATTCAGCATGACGGTAGTCACAGGTTAAAAAGGATCTACTTGCCTCTGAAGACCATATGAAATCACCAAAATGTTTACATAGGTTCGTGTTGATCAATACTTTTGTTTGTAGACTTTGTTTTATCGTCATCTCTTTTGTCGACATAGTTTTGCCTGTTCTCTTGATTGGTGGTTTTTAATTTTCCGTCAGTACCCCGCCTCTTGTTTGTGCATGCAGACTTGAGGTACATGTCAGGGTCATATAGAGCGGAGACATATTAACCCATGTAGGTAATTTGTCATTTATTGAAATATATATATGCGTGATCGTATCATCGTAGCATCTTTTTTCGTCTATGATTTAACATGTTATATATGCATAAAAGGGAGAAGGTTTGGTACCATTATCACGTTTAATCCCGCTGCAAATGTTTGCACCTGTCCTAAATCAGGAATCTGAAGTACAGTTGTTGTCGTTTATGTAATTTATACGTGTTTCTCTCTCGTTTCTCGTTTTTTTTATATAGATTAGACCATTGGTTTTCCCGTTTGAATGGTTTTACACTAGTAATTTTGGGACCCTTTATAGCTTGTTGTTCGGTGTGAGTCAAGGCTCCGTGTTGAAGGTCGTACATTGACCTATAATGGTTTGCTTTTATAAATTGTTATTTGGATGGAGAGTTGTCTCATTGGCACTCACACAACATCTTACTATATATATATATATATGGTATGATACGAGTAACCTGTCTCACTCAATATTTCTGATGTTGGCGTTCCTGTTTGGCTTCACCTTTACCTGTGATATAAGAATCATATTTGGTAAAAATATATATATATATCAACACTAAATATCATCAAGAGACTAACAAATAGAATACATTTTTATGGTTCTATTTCATATTAATTGATAAATAATTGTTATCAAACTTAGAACGCATGGGAAAATCTTCTTAAAAATGCAAAGAGATCAATTTCAATCTTGAAATTAAGTTGCAGAATCAGACAATACGCTTTGTAATAACAAAATATTTTCTCTAATAGAACTATTCCCTCTAAAATCCCCTAAGACGAGATAAATTTTCTATTGCACTGTCAGAATATAAGAACAATCAGAAACATAAGTCATAAAGCATAGGAAATGTAGGAACAACTTACCCATCCAAAACTTCCCCTCCTGTCGACATAGAGGTGCCCATGACCAAATGTACATTATAGGGAGAGGATTGACAGCACTGTTAGAATACATGCACATGTAATGTAATGAAATAAATTAAGTAATAAACTTTACAGCAGTTTCAATGTTCAAAATTCATTTGCTGTGTAAATGAAGTTCAACAAAATAATATATTATTTAACAATTAAATTTCGAATTATTGATACATTTAATGTAAGTTATAAGATAAAAGACAAGGGAACGTATTTGACATTAAAAAAGTTCTTAGAAATAGCCTCGCCTAGGCGAACACATTTATCCAATAACTGAAGGTTATATAATATTTTATTTTTGTCTTATGTATACTTAATAAAATATTGAAATTGTGTGTGAATTTCCTTTGATGGCCAATCATAAACATTTCCTGCATCCGTCTTGAGAATTAAAACATAATTTTCATTATTAGGTAAACACATAATTGAGAAGAATGGAATAAGGGTGTGTATCATATCACTGCACCCTGAAAAGTCTTGCTGAAATGCAGGTTGTACTTCGTGTTGCAGAAGTATCATAAACATTTAGATACCTTGAAATAGACACACAACTAAATTTTCCGGACCAATTAACGACTATTACTGCATGTTGACCTTTCGTGGGCATTCAAGTTCACAGCAACTAACAAATTAGGATAAACGAGTTTTCAATAACATATACTTAATACTACCATTCACTACTGTCACTATGTATTCTACAAACTAAGAGCACTCTGTCTCTTTGAACCAAACTATTGCTGCAAGCTAGGTCTGCCATACCAGTGATGTTCCATTTACGTTAATACAAAGGTTGTACCTTTATCTGAATAAACGATTTTAACACTTAATAATTATGAGAATTTAAAACTGGTAAGATACATTAACTCATATTGAATGAAAATAATAAACAACAATAAACATCCAAATAACGTTTAAATATATATATATATATATATATATATATATATATATATATATATATATATATATATATATATATATATATATATATATATATATATATATATATATATATATATATATATATATATATATATATATATATATATATATATGTCAACCCATTCATAATCTCCTTTTTATAATAACAACAATGCTGTTTTGAACACAGATAACAACAAAAAAAACCAACATTAAATATTTCATCTTTGACTCGATGAAATGGTCAACCGATTCATGTTCATTTTTTGTAAATTTACTGTTTATTAGTTATTGGATTATTTCGAAATGTGTTTTTCTACACAAAACATTAGATTTCCTTAGTTATTTTTGGAACAATTGTTTCGGATATTTTAATTTTCAACTTGTACTTAATCTGTCCTTCCAAGGTCACATTCAGGGGAACGAGGACGTGGTTTTGCTTACTTTCGTCGTCATCGGCGAAACAGCGTTTCCCTCCGTTTAGTTTGTAACCCGGATTTGGTTTTTTTTTTCTCAATCGATTTAGAAATTTCGAACAGCGGTATGCTTCTGTTGCCTTTATTCCATAAAGGTCAACCAACTTTTGATGCAGTGCGTAAAGTTTACGACCGGATGTGTAGCGGAAGCTGATTTTAACACATAAGATTCCTTTACTTCAATAAATTACCGAACGACTTTCGTCAATGAACAAGACCACCAAAGAAAATTCAGATATAAATGGCATCAAAGTAATGAAATGGGAAACAACTCAGAAGATAAAACGGTCGCATCCGGGTGCGGGGATTTCTCGCTGCATCGAAGACCTATTGGTGACCTTCTGTTGATGTCTGTTCTGTGGTCGGGTTGTTGTCTCTTTGACACATTCCCCATTTCCATTCTCGATTTTATTTTTTATGCTGTTGTGACGAATGGATTTCAATGAACGTAACATATATACTACTGGTAAATGAAAGTCAAGGATTACATTACCACAAATTACTTTAGACATATACTAAATTCTTCCATAGATATAAAGATTATAACAAAATAGATGTATCCTTAAAAAAAAACAATAGAAAATACCATAGGATGAAGAAATCACAATAAAAAAATGGATAGACAATTCTACATCTTAATTGATTCAAATGTTTCTCGAAGAGGAAAGAGTTTAGAAGAGTATTTATGGAATACTATGTATATTGGCAAGAGGCCGTATTCAGACGAATAAAACCACGTTTTTGTGCCAAGTGTAGCTATATTTGGACGTATTGTTCATTTTTGTTATTTGTCTTTCTGTTTTATGAGAGGAATAGGTTGTTGGCGGTTGGTGTGTTGTGTTAAACTGTCAAGTGTCTTTTGTTAATTTTTGTATCATTTTAATGTATCATTACACTATACCGTTTGTAATTTTGAACTGCATATGGTGTACAAGACGTTGGTGTTGTCATGGTCATTGGTGTATGACCAAAACTCCAGCCTTTGTTCTTTGATGTGCTTTGTCACACCGATTATTGATGTTCAGTTCTATCACTCATATTGGTGACGTCCATTTAAGATAGATCGCACCATTTCATAAATCTGAAAATTAAATTTCATTTTGTTTCATTACAAGTATAGGAGTACATTAAGAATATGCCGACCACGTCGTACTGTTACACCAAAGAAAGAAAAAGAAAAAAGTATAAACTTTAAAAGTTCGACAATATGAAAAAAGGCCGGGAATGGTCTGTCATCTAAAAATCACAAGCGACTGGTAATACGTTTCTGTACAGAAATTTACGCCAAACATTTTCTTCGGAAATGATAATGGTTTATATAAAAATGTATATATTTATCAAATATGCAAAAATATTTAAAAAAGCTCTATTATCATGAAAAGTTTCGAAAAACAAAAATAGGAATCATGCAGATGTACAAATGTTTTCTGCATTTCTATATTCATCCATTGATCAAGACAAGAAAGGGGTTAGGGGACTCATAAAACACGCTTAACCTCACCATATGTTTATTTGAATATTCCAAGCAAAGAATGTCGACAGCAGTGGTTACTTCAACTGTTTTATTTCTGCCTATTTAAGATTTCATGTTTGATACGTAGGTTTGTGGTCGTTTCTTTTGAATTTATACACTTTTCCTTTCTCTGTAGGATAAATATCTTGGCATTCGGTGTTAGAATTTTTTATATTTGAAAGTTTCTTGATGACCTCTAGCGGTTCACTTATCAGCATCGCATATCCATTACTTCACTGGGAATATCTATTGTCAGCATTAAACGCATGTGTAGTAAAAGATTAAACCGCTTATCTTATGATACTATCTCGACTTAATGCATTTTATTTTATCAGTGGAGTTCCAAAATAATAAAAATTAATTATGCATCATATAACATTGAAATTTGATTTTTTAATTGCTCTTGATCATCAACGAAAATACGTTTTATTCATAAGCTAGAAAACAACTATCAATGGCTTTATTAAGTTGGTTTCCACTTGATGCTAATATTCATTAGAGATGTTTACTCCGACCTTTAAATTCATTTAATAACAAAACAACTTGAATATATATGAAATATTAACGAATAGTTAGGAGAGGAAATGTCCTTTTATTCTTAAATATATAAGAATTTATTTCAATCTTGAATTAATCTACTCGGTAGAGTATTGAAATGTAATGTAGAAAATGTTGTAAATTTCGAACACGACTAGAGCTTATAAAACACTTCTTGTGCGCAAGTTTTCCTGTGAAAACTGGTCTTATTTGTATTTCCATTTAGCTTTTGGTTGAAGTTGATAGTTAATTTAACCTCACAAAAACTGCAGCTATAATTTCTGTACATTTCATGCATTAGATGACAATCATTACACATTATGAGCATGTCATATACACATTTTTTATACACGGGTGCCACATGTGGATCTGGATCTGCTTACTCTTCCGTAGCACTTGAAGTCAACCTCAGGTTTTGGTGGAGTTCGTGTTGCTAAGTCTTAAGTTTTCTATGTTGTGTCTTGTGTACTATTATTTGTCTGTTTGTCTTTTTTAGCCATGGTTTTGTCAGTTTATTTTCGATCTATGAGTTTGAATGTCCCTCTTGTATCTTTTAACCCTCTTTTATTTGATTGTCTATTTATATATTATACTTGTATCATTTCCAACTTAGCAAGATATATAAAGTTATTTTTAGACTACACGAACAATGGTCTTTTAGGTTTATAAAGTCATCATATTATAGAAAAGGGGTGGACTAGATACATATACTTCTAAAGGAAGAGACCGATTTCATTCAGCCGCAACTCCTCTGAAACCATACAAAGTTAGAAATATAAGTGATATGACGCATAAATGAAGTGTTCGTACCTACTAAATTTCTCTTTGAAACATATTTTTTCCTTAGAAAATGTCATTTAAAAAAAATCCAAATTCGGAAACTGTTATCGATCCGTGTACAATACGCTTTCATGAATGCTCAGTCGACGTACGTGACATCCAAGTAAAAGTAAGAAGAACGCATAGAAAAATTAAAGGACAGAGACTCTTTTTACTCAGGTGCAGAACTGTTTAAAATAAAAGGGAGTTGAACGTGTCGAAGTGATCATCCCCACCTTTTTATTTGAAAACAAAGGCATTCGACGGTCGCACTCTTTGTTTCAACACTTGGTTTATTTTTCTCGAGCATCTTCTAGTGTTAACTAGGTTAACCGCTAGTAAAACATATTGAACATTCTTTTTTGGAATTTGAAAATATGGCCAAAAAACGATTCAAGTTCATATTTTAATTCATCCAAATACATAGATCACTTATTCATCCTGGCGACTACCGACATAGAATCAGAACCATGAAACCCTGAGCACTGCGCCAATCAAGTTAGCTCACCAGGCATCTATTGAAACAATTATTGTTTACACAATGTATCTAGCAGTAATGTTATTGAATCCCTTCAAATCTTGAGGTCAGATAATAGTTTGTCAACAAATTCTTGAAACTAGAGTTTATGGTTTTATTCCGCCTAATAGTATTCTGATATGGAAGCACTTACAAAATCCTAATGTATGTTTTGTTTAACAGATATTGAAATTAAAAAATTAAAAAAAAGATACGTGCAACATCATATGTAATCCATATTTCATATTTATTAGAGAAGAAATAATTCAAACTTTACTCAAAATAAAAGATTATATGTTTTGCTAATCTTACATAAAGTGGATTATTGTAATGGATTTTCATTTTTTCATATTTGCATAGTAATATAAACAAGAATGTGTCGATAGTTCACGCGTACTTGTATTTTCTATTTTTCAGTGGATCGTGATTAGTTATCAAAGGTACCAGGATTATAATTTAATACGCCAGACGCGCGTTTCGTCTACATAAGACTCATCAGTGACGCTCAAATCAAAATATTTATAAAGCCAAACAAGTACAAAGTTGAATGGCATTGAGGATCCAAAATTCCAAAAAGTTGTGCCAAAAGTGGGATAAAAACACTAATGAGCAATTAACATTAGGAAGATCATATCATAGAAAACATGTGTACTAAAAAGTAAAATTACAAAAAAACTGAACTCCGAGGAAAATTCAAAAAATAAAGTCCCTAATCAAGTGGCATATTCATATGATAAAACACATCAAACGAATGGACAACAACTGTCATATTCATGACTTGGTACAGGCATATTCAAACGTAGAAAATGGTGGATTGGTGGTTTTATAGCGCTAAACCTCCAACAGTATGTCAGTCGCATCAAATTCCGTTATATTTACAACGATGCGTGTCAATTTGGTTGGACTTCAACTTTTTATAAGACTACCTACACCAAAAACGTAAACCTGTCACTCGCACCATCATTTTCTATGTTAAGTGGACCGTGAAATTAGAGTCAAATAGTTATCAAAGGTACCAGGATTATAATTTAATACGCCAGAACCGCGTTTCGTCTACATAAGACTCATCAGTGACGCTCAGATCAAAATAGTTATAAAGCCAAGCAAGTACAAAGTTGAAAAGCATTGCGGACCTAAAACTCTAAAATTCAAAACTCGACATTAAAATTACAAAGATCATATAATAGGCAACATCAAACTTAATAAAAAGAAAAACCTTAACCAAACACTTTAACTTGATGCGGAACAGCTGGACGAACGAACGAACGAACGGGAGGATGAACGAACGAACGAACGCACAGACGGAAAACACAAAGTACCTAAGTGGGACCAAGAAGTCCACTTTTTGCGAAATAACAATTTAACGCATCTGTATTTTGAATTTTGGGTCCTCAATGCTCTTCAACTTTATACTTGTTTGGCTTTGTTACTTTTTTTTTACCTGAGCAACACTTATGAGTCTACTGTAGATAAAACGTGCGTCTGGCGTATTAAATTATAAGCCCGAAACCTTTGATAACTGTTAAATCTCAGCTTTATATATCCATAAACTAGTTGGCACAGTTTCCTATAGCACCCATAATAGATATGCTCAAGCTAGTTTTGTGATATACCCTTAAAACCATATAAATCATTACTTAATATACCATTATGCAATATATTTCATCAGAAATTTCGATTAACAGTCTTAAAATAATACATATACTAGTTTTTAAACTGATCATTAAAAGCAAGTTTCCAATTCAAATATATTCACATACAAATGCATTAAAATGGCCTTACAGTAGTAAATCAACGTAAAACTTCAAGCAAAACGTAAAATAAACAAACGCAATTTTGGCGACTGTAATTCTAATCTAGAAAAGGGTGAGGGAACGAGAGTTTCGAAAAAAAGGTCAAGTGCTATAACTTACAAAATAATCTTTCCTATGACAGCTTCGAATTAAATAAGTTGAAAAAAGTTTGTGTTTGAAAATGAAAACAATTATGCAGCATTAAAAAAAAATTGTTCCTCGCAATCATTGAAAATATATTATCGTGTAAATAAACAAATTTGCTCTCTCAGACTATCAATTGGTCGTTCCCTTTCAGAAACATACTAATTTATTTTACAGATAAATGATTAAATGATTGCCATTTTCACCTTTTTCTTCGATTGTGGTTTAACATCTATGTCACCTGTCTTCTAGGTACTGAACGTGAACTGTTCCCGAATATGACTGCTTTACAGAATGTGACTTTGAATTGCTATACGACGTGTCTCGGTATTTTGTGCATCCAACATTCATATATATAAGAAGATGTGGTATGAGTGCCATTTAGACAATTCTCCATCCAAGTCACAATTTTTAAATGTACACCTTTATAGGTCAAGTACGGCCATCAACACGGAGCTTTTGCTCACATTGAACATCAAGTTATAAAAGGTCTAACAATGACGAGTGTAAGACTATTCAAACAGGCAAACAAACGTTCTAATCTATCTACAAAACAAGAAACAAGAAACACTTATGAACCACATCAACAAAAGACAATCCCTAAACATCCTCACTTAGGACAGGTGCAAACAAATGCAGCGGGTTTAAACGTTTTGATAGGTACCAACCTTCAATTCTACCTGAAACAATAGTGTATCATCAAAACAAAGAAAGACACACTAAAAGTTTCAAAAGACATAGTTAACACAAGCAAGTGAATATACAATGAACAAATACATTTGATCTATGGCACAATGTAAATACAAAATCAATAGAATAAGGGGTGAGATGTTAAACAATTTCAGAAAGACAACCATAACTTGAACAAAATGTCGCAAAATAGAATAATGTACACAGGTAAATGAAAATAATTTTGTTGTAGGTAGACAGTAATGAAAAACGTAAATATTTGTTAAATAATTTTGCTGTTGATAGTATGAGAACAGAAGTAAACATGTATAGTCATACCAAACACTTGTATATATAAATAATTGTATAAAGTTTGAGATTGCATGTTAATTAAGTAAGCGCGTCGCTGTTTTTGATATCTTGTGGGTATTGGCGTTGATATAATATGTTCGTTGTTGTTCTGTAGTTTGCATATTGTGTCGACTATTATTTTAATTATGTGTGTTTCTTTGTGATGAATGTTCTTTCTTGAGTTTGTGCTGCATATCTGTCACAAAGTGTTGTCGTTTTAACGATATTTTTTTTAACATTGTAATAAATAGAGAGGTTTGGCTAGCAATGAAAACAGGTTCAACCCACAATTTGTTCTTAGAATATCCTGTACCAAGTTAGGAATATGGCAGTTGTTGTCAAATAGTTAGAATGAAATTCAAAACAGTGTGGCTGTGGCCATTGATTGACACATTAAAATCATCCATTGACTGGGACAATTTACATGAACGTTTGTCTGGAAGGACCATCGTTCACGACGTACCTACGATTGACATTTAAACTGTGGGGTCACCAAAGGTTTCTTTACGCCTTTAATTATAAAATAATTCAAAAAATTAATCAGGAATAACCTTTATGTTTTGATTTATATGATTGATATAAATCAAAACATCGTGTTATTTCTGATTAGTTTTTCGAATTACTTTATTAAGGTGTTGAGAACCTTTGGTGACCCCATAGTTTAAGTGTCTTTAAAAAGTACATAGTGAGCAGTGGTCGTTACATACAAACGTTCACCTAAATTGTCCCAGTCAATGGATGAATTTAATGTGTCAATCAATGGCCACAGCCACACTGTTTTGAATTTCATTCTAATTTCTAAGTATGTTAGCGTTTGTTTTTGCTGTACTTCAGTGTTCCTGTTGTTCCTGTTGTTTTTCTTTTATTGTTGATGTGTTTCCCTCTGTTTATAAAGTTTGTAACCTGGGTTTGTTTTCTCAATCGATTTATGACTGTTGAACACCATTATACTACTGTTGCCTATATTTATAAGACTGACTGATGAATGAATACGGCGTTTTCAGTCTTTCAGTCAATTTTCAAACTGGTCAATTGTGGGTAATCCAATACTGTACTGACGATCCAGGTGCAGATAATTAAGATATGTTCAGTCTATTTTCAGAAAAACTACAACCTACTGTATTAATGAAAAGCTTCTAACCAGCAGGAAACATCAAGTTGACATGCACAGTTTCTTAGTTGATGACAAGATCATAATAGACATTTTAGACTAAAATTAATTTACTAAAGATGTCGATGATTAACAAAACCGATTCTTACATAGTTTCGATTGACCTCGTTTGATCGAAGTATGGTCCGTGTACATGTCTTTCGTGAAGTGATGACACATTTATTTTTGAATTTATTCTTACAAAGAGAATAGAAAGAACGCATACTCATACGTAACAAATCTCGTTAGAAAATTATCATTTGATATGACATTATGGAACAATGATTTTAACCAAGAAAACATACAATTCAGAACCACGAAAGACTGAGGTTACTTTCTTAGCCCCTCGAATGTCCAAATGTAGCAAAAATGTAGAATTATTCAGGTTCATCTGACATTGATCTGTCAGCTGCGTTTTTTTGAGTTTTTTTTTAACATTTTAAAATCGTGTCTTAATTGCATATTTATATGAGAGCTTTAAAATTATTGATTTTTGTGCAAAACTACAAACATTTCATTTAAACATTGATTTCAAGTTATGAGCAACACCATTCGCTAAAGGTTATACACGAATTATATCAAAAGAAACATTCCGATTATGTTTGGTGTCAATTGGTTAAAATATATTCTACAATATTTGCGAAACGAAATCGATTGTGGCAATGACGTCATTTTGATTATATTATCTAAACAATTAAGGTATGAAAACGCCTAGGCCAGTCATTACGAGAAGCTATTTTTTAATGATATATCATTTTAATTTGTGTATGTTTTCATTTTTTTTCTTAAATAATTTGATTCTTTTCTTATGTGAAGAAATTCACGATTATATGTTGATAACATTAAACTTTTTTGTTGTGATTCCTACATCCAATTTTATAAAAATAAAATAATATCACAAAAATACTGAACTCCGAGGAAAATTCAAAAAGACCCTCATCAAATGACAAAATCAAAAGCTCAAACACATCAAACGAATGGACAACTATCATGTTCCTTACTTGGTAAATATCGATACAAAGGAAATTCCCTTTAAGATTTTACACAATGAAAAAGACACTGCATATGACACAATTTCCAAATCTTAAACCTCCAATCTCAAGGAACTAAATCAATCATGAAATAAAGATACGGGACATCTTCGAACACTGTCAAAAGGAGGACAGCATCCAAATTGTAGAATAAGGCGTTCCAAATCTTAAACCTCCAAACTCGAAATCAATCATGAAATAAAGATACGGGACATTTTGGAACACCATCAAAAAGGAGAACAGCATCCAAATTGTGGAATAAGGCGTTCCAAATCTTAAACCTCCAAACTCAAGGAACTAAATCAATCATGAAATAAAGATACGGGACATTTTGGAACACCACCAAAAAGGAGGACAGCATCCAAATTGTAGAATAAAGCTTTCAAAATCTTAAACCTCCAAACTCAAAGAACTAAATCAATCATGAAATAAAGATACGGGACATTTTGGAACACTACCAAAAGGAGGACAGCATCCAAATTGTGGAATAAGGTGTTCCAAATCTTAAACTTCCAAACTCAAAATCAATCATGAAATAAAGATACGAGACATTTTGGAACACCACCAAAAAGGAGGACGGCATCCAAATTGTGGAATAAGGCGTTCCAAATCTTAAACCTCCAAACTCAAGGAACTAAATCAATAATGAAATAAAGATACGGGACATTTTGGAACACCACCAAAAAGGAGGGCAACATCCAAATTGTAGAATAAAGCTTTCAAAATATAAAATCTCCAAACTCAAGGAACTAAATCAATCATGAAATAAAGATACGGGACATTTTGGAACACCACCAAAAAGGACAACAGAATTCAAATCGTAGAATAAGGCGTTTGAATTATAATTGTTTGTTTAACAAATACATTTCCCTCGTGTTATATCATTTACTTGGCATTCCACCTGTTGTATTTCATAATTAAGTAGACATAACTGCTGAAATTTATACATATGAGTTTGTAAAATTTGCTCATAAATTTCTCTATGATTTTCAATACCAGATGAAACAGCCTTTTAATGTTAGAAATATACCTTAGTCTGCTATTTGAGCTTAAACGTCTTGTCAAAACAAGCTATTCAAGACATTTTGCATGCACAAATTTTAATTAAACTGGCAATATTTTGAGTCAGGTAATAGTTATAATTAATTGATGTGCGACTACAGGATAATATAAATTCATCTTTAAACACCATCAATTGAAATAATTGATATATCAGCTATGAAATATGAAATAAAGCTTTTAAATACTTGAACAATTTGATTCTATTTCTCTTTTATTTTCTAATTGGGATTCAACAACTGACAAATGAATTGAAACTATGTTCAAGTCATCACAAGAAAGTCTTCAAAGACCCCATGATTTTTATAATAAACAGGTTCAGAAGAGCCTCGTTGGTCAAGTGGTCTAAGTAAATCTACAGCGACCAGAAGACTGTCAATATTGAGGTATTAAGTTCAAACACCGCTGGTGGCAGGTAAGTTCAACTCTTGATTAGCACAATTTCCTGTCGAAGGTTTGTGGTTCTCTCCATGGAGTCTGGCCAAATACACAAATAAAAACGGCCTCCACGGTTTAGCCGTGACGATTTTTTTTTTTTAACGCCATCAATTATTTAATCTATCATCCGAGCCTGAATTGCTCTTCTGATATACTTATACATCGTGTTGTTGTGTTATTGTGCCATGGTCAATTTGTGTATTTTTGTCTTTAACTTTTGCTTATAATTTGGTCTATGTTTTACCTATTATGTCTATTTGTTTTGTTCACACATCGTTGTCAATATAAGGTAACTTGATCGTTATGGAATAACCGTTTCAAAGATGATATCGTATATGTTCCTTACGTCGTAACTACAATCCCCTTCCCTTTTAATGAATGTGACCTACCGAATTAGACTATTTACCGGGTCTGTAATAACATGAGCAACACGACGGATGTTACATTTGGAGCAGAATCTGCTTACCATTCAGGAGCACCTGAGATTATCCCCGGTTTTTGGTGGGGTTTGCGTTGCTTAGTCTTTGGTTTTATATGTTGTGTCATGTGTACTATTATTTGTCAGTTTTAGCCATGTCGTTGTCAGTTTGTTTTCTATCTATGAGTTTGGCTGTCCCTCTGGTATCTTTCGCTCCTCTTTTATACAAGTGAGAGGTTAGGCTAGCTTCAACACCAGGTTTAATCCACCGTTTTCTACATAAGAACTTGTCTGTAACAAGTCAGGAATATGACAGTTGTTATCCATTCTTTTGATGTGTTTGAGCTTTTGATTTTGCCTTTGATAAGGGACCTTCCTTTTTAGATTACCTCTGAGTCATGTATTTTTGTGAATTTACATTTTTCTGATATCACTGTCAAATGACAAGAACCATTATCCGATTAGATAAAGCTTTTATTATATTTAAGTAATGTTGTGTTCTAGATTCATTGTCAAGTTATTTCGTTGGAGTAGATGACATGAAAAACACCTTTCAACGGAAAATTGAACTTATTTGACTTTGTAGCTTTACATAAGGTTGCAAATTGAAATTTAATATTGACCAATTGAATTTGGTATATTTCCATCCAATATCGGCTTCTGAAATTTGCGCAAGGTTTTATTCGTCTTCATTAAGGTAATTTTGGAATCTTTTCAGTTTATCTCTATGTTTTTCATTTATCAAGTATCCATGCGAATTTATAGGTCTTGATAGCATTGATGGTACTGTTTACTGCATCACCTGTGCATTTCGAAAACTATTGCATCTTCATTCTCTAAATGTTTTAATCCAAAATCATAAGAAAATAAAAAACGAATACTTTGCGTATTAACTTATTCGTATGCCATGGAAAATACCACAAGGATAATTCTACAAACAATTTTTTTTTATTCGAGCTTCACTGATGAGTCCTACTTTCCGTTTTAAATTTTCCTCGGAGTTCAGTATTTTTGTGATTTTACTTTTTTTTCAGAACAAAACGCGTGTTTGACGTGCAAAATTATAAGCCTCTTATCTTTGATCAGGTTTTATTTATAATGTCAACTTAATGAAATTATTGGCCAATAAAAAAATGATATAAAAAGGGATGAAATTTAAAAGTTACATTTCATATCATTGTGTTTATAATAAATACACTGTATCCTCCTCTATTATTAAGTAACTTTGCTACATCACTATGACTCTGTAATTCCTTATTTTTCTACTTATAGGATCGTGACTTGACTAACACCTTTGACTTCGGTAAAGGGACCTACCACAGGACAAATATATCAACAGGCTGAATCTTAAGTCACACACCAGAGAGACATGGGTAATAAAACGTTCATTAAAATATAATGTATTCAATTTAAAATGTTGTTCCATTAAATAATTTAAGGGTATGATTTCATTTATAATGAAAGAGGGTTATAATATATGTAAAAAGTTTGCTATCATCGTTGTATTGAGATGTTGCCGCTTGTTGTAGCTACTAGAGTTTTAGGTTTCAGATTACTTTGATCTATTATTAATTACAGAATATAGTGCAAGTTTAAAGACAACGTTATTGTATATTGATTTTTCGATTGTTCTTGAATACATCTGTGGTAATATATATTTTCATTGATATGTTAATTTTTATACATTTAACTGATTTTAATTTTTTTTAATTTTTCGAAATACTTTTCTATCCTAAGAAAGAATTACCTTAGTGGTATTGGAAAATTGTTGCGGAATTTGAACTTCCGTTATATTCACCATCTTCGTACTTAATTTGATGTTTTAACTTTTTTTAATCTAGCTTCATTGATGAGACTTGTGTAGACGAATCGCTTGTCTAGCGTACCGGTATCGTTTTTGAATCTACGTAACGAAAACAATATACAAGACAGATGTTTTTTTTATCTAACTCTAAGGGAAATTTCAAACGGAAAGTCCTTTATAAATGGCAAAATCATAAGATTAAACTCATCTAAGGAACGGAATACAACTGTTTTATTCCTGACTTGAAAACAAAAGAACAAAAGAGGACAGCATTGTTTTCTTATAACCTAATAAAAAGAACAACATTAATTAGCTTACATATCTAAGTATTTTTTTATGTAAAAAGTAAGTATCTATTCAATATTTTGGTTGTGGAAAATAAGATATATTTTGTCCAAATTTATGACACACATCCCGAACAGCGCGCAATACACAAAACCCCATTGCAAAGGAGCATCGCTTTTCTTACTTTCCTCTATCTAAAAGAAGAAGACCGAAGACTTAAACGACAGTGATATATTTGAATGGAATTGTTTGATAGATGAATAAATAACTTTTCTGAATTTACAATCTTTGGTAACACCCAAAACATTAGTTCTAAAAGCCAAACATTTAAGAAAAATTTGGTCATTTAGCTCTCCAATTGTTTCGATTGTTATACATCCTTGGCTTTCGAATATTCAGCTTTAAGCGTTTATGATGAAAATGAATCAAGAAAAACGCTTGAGACACCTGACATTAATAATGTGTTGTTATCATTTTTACAGCACTAAGTCGATACTTCTGCTGCTTGACTATTAGTCCTTGATGGTATCACCAGCTAAGAAGTCAATTGGTGTTGGTTTCGGTTTTTGGGAAGCGATATGCCCAAAAGGTATAGGGCCATCTGTTATCACCCCAAGTTTTGGTGGGGTTGGTGTTGCTTAGTTTTCAGTTTTGCTATGTTGTGCCTTATGTACCATTGTTTGTCTGTTTGTCATTTTCTTTTTTAACCATGGTGTTGTCAGTTTACTTTCGATCTAGGAGTTTGAATGTCCCTGTGGTACCTTTCGCCTTTTTTAAATAAAAGCGAAAACTGTCGAAGAATATATTTGTCTGGAATTGGAACATATACGTTTCATAGTAGTTTTTAAATTTAACAAAATTAATCTATTAACAAATCATATTCTAAGCTAAACTAATGATACTCGATGATATCTCTAAGTATGCAAAAAGTACAAAAAATTGGCCGCAAATCTTTATAAAAACACGATGCAAATGAATGTAAGATTGACAGGTATTATTTTTTTCTTTGGAATACGATGGTATTAATAAAAGTATATAACGGTATCTAAATATACAGTACTTATATATTTACATGATGGTAACCATACACGCAGCATCGATGTAAACATGTTGATAGCAACAAGTATTGAAGTGTACATGTTGCTAGCCACAACTCAATATCGATATATTCAAGATGTTAGCTTCACCTCCAGTGTTTTGGTGGTGTTCGTCTTATGCAGTCTTGTTTTACATTCTAGAACTTAGGTTGCTCGTTTGTTTACCCTACTTAAATCAATGTATCTAAACAGTGTGATGAGACAAAAAATACAGTATCAACTGAACATGCTTTCCCAAAACTGAGGGATGAATCAGATGTAGAAAAAATGTAATAATTTCACATATACTAACTAGTAGGTGAAAATGTATTTTATCTTATTTTTAAAAAGACTGTATTCACTGAATGATAAAAGCCAAAAAAATACCTTAGGTTTATTAAGTTAGCAAAAAAGTATACCGTGACCATGGTCATCATACATAATCAAATTAATTTTTGATTTTTTTTTTTTTTTTTTTTTTTTTTTGAAAATTAGAATGAAAGTATTTCAGTTAACTTTGTGCGTAGAATATTTGGCAGTGCTACAAAACAGTGAAATTTCTATTAATGCTTTCAATATTCCTATGGGCCAGGAAATACTACCGTGCTATATGGAAGCGTTTACATAAAACATAATGCGATACTCAAAAAAAGTTCCTCGTTTTAAACTTATTTCTGTTCGCCTAATTTAAATATATTTTAAATCTATAGATATTTTTAGTTTTTGTCCTAAGCGTAATTGATAACGGGGTTTCCAGGACATGTATCATGCGCATTGAAGTGGAAGTTGGATTCCTAAATTAATACAAAAAGTAACAAAAGTAACAAAAATAAAAGCACAAAAATAACGAGTTCCGATGAACATTTCAAAAGGAAAGTCCCTGGTCAAATGGCAAATTCAAAAGCTCAAACACATTAAACGAATGGATAACAACTGTCATATTCATGTAGAAAATTGAAGATTAAACCTGGTTTTAAAGTAACTAAACCTCTCACTTGTGTGACAGTCGCATCAAATTCCATTATATTGACAACGTTGTGTGAACAAAACAAACGCAAAAGGTAAAAATGTCACAATTAGGGGTACAACAGTTTTCTGCAACAAGAACAAATGTTCACTTAGATTAACTGTCACATTAAAACAGAAACTCCAGGACCTAACGAGTTAAGCATCTTTAAATACATTTATTCTAAAGCTACTTATATGGACAACCCTTGTTGAAAAGGTTTCAGATTCATTATTAACTTTTACTTATGGAAAATGGGAAAAGAGGCAATAATCATTATTCACAGTCAATTACGACATCAAACATTGATGATTAAATTAAGATAAATTACTCGATAAAACAATTTCACAATTCTCAAATACATTAAAGGGAAACGTTGTGAATAAGTAATAGCATGCATAAACGTCTTTCCATTTCGATTAGCTAATTACATGATACTTGAAGTATAATAAATCGGAAGAAATAATCACAAAGAGGTTTCGTTTACAAATATTTCTTATTAACTTTTTGACCTATCCTTATCTTAATACCTGCTCATAAAAATGATAAAAATTGTGAATATGTTGCCCATTTGATAAATGATGCTTAACATATCGATCAGTAAAATGTTTGAATAAGAGAACATTATATTATAATGTCCAAGACCTTCGGAAAACCCAAAGAATATGAAAAGAAGAGCCGGAAATTACAATCGTCATCGTTTGTTTTTTAAGTACTTGTATGTTACAATGTATAAACAACATATGCACAAAAGAACCATTGGGAATGCACAAAATATCGTGGGAATATTACGAGAAAAAAATAATGTGGTATTTATTTAAAAATTATTAACATAAGGCATTTGATAATTGCATTAAAATCTACAATATGTAAAGATCTACCTGCAAATGGAGCAGATGCCTGCCAAACACATATATTTGATCTAATTGTGTACATGTGTGATTGAGGTATGTTTTTGCTTGTCCAAATTCATTGTTTTCTCAAAGGTTATCAAGATTTTGTTTCCAATACAACAATATAAAGCATTAGATTTTAAACATCCTGATATAAATGAAAGAAAAGCAGGAGTATACTTCAATGAGACAGTGTATACAAAACAAGATAGAATCTAGAGCCTTAACCAATAGAGGGGGCATTTATAGAATGTTCTTCTCGTTTTAAATAACCCGTCCGAAAAAATAGTTGGAATAATAACAATAAAGAGCCCATCAATACCATCTGTCATCAACACCTTAAACTGAAAACACATTTTCACCTTTGTGCACTATACTCCCTTTTCGGAATCAATTATTTTGTCAAGGACATAAGCGATTGCGATGTTACAATTAGTTATATTGTATAACACATAAGCCGTTACAACAAATAACAGCAAGATGTATATGATGTGTAACATTTAGGTTAAGGAAGGCCCTCTTTTAGGTAGAGGAATCTACCTGTAGTTACAATGTTAGTACCTTTTCTTTGTATCCAAAGTTTGAACTATTGGAGTGACAACATGATGAAAACTAAAGATGCCCTCTATGTATATTGGACTGACAAAATGACGGAGAATTGAACAGTCGGAGAGAATAAAGCATTTATTAGAATTCTGGTGATACAGGTAATAAGTTACCTAGTTGAAGAAACCGTGTTAATGCATAGAAATATGCAATAATCTCAATTAAAGATCAGACAATTATCTCGAACGCGAATATCTTTTCGCTTTAATTTTAGATCTTAGATTAAATCCCCATTTCAAAATGTGTCATTCCATCATATCTCTTCAGTTTCCGATATTTGGAAACTAAATGCGTTCCACAAATGTGCATCTTTTTGTGTTCTAAATGATAATAGACTTTCATCATAATTTTATGTATCCATTTAGCACTTAAAACATTTCCTTAAAAAGCAAAAAATGTGGGGATTTTTTAGATAATGTTTACGAAGTTACCGTTTTTAAAAAACATAATTGAGTAAATATTCATCAAATGCGTGTCAAGTGATATTTTTGCCTTACTTGAATCATACTTAAGATATTAATATAAACATTATCAGATTAACATGCTTCCCTTACAAATATAACAGAAATTATATCATACTAATATTTCAATCTGCAAGTTTTCCATAATCACCTTTTCACATGCTTATATCGACGTCATGTAAACTTCTTGTTTTAGTTTTTTCTCGACTTTTTTGTTTTGTTTTTTGCCTTAACGTGTAAATAAACTCATCATAGATACCAGGACTAAATTTTTTATATACGCCAGACGTGTGTTTCGTCTACAAAAGATTCATCAGTGACGCTCGAATCCAAACAAAGTTAAAAATGCCAAATAAAGTACGAAGTTGAAGAGCATTGAGAACCAAAATTCCTAAAAGTTTTGTCAAATCCAGCTAAGGTTATCTATGCCTGAGGTAGAAAACCCTTAGTATTTCAAAAATTCTAAATTTTGTAAACAGTTAATTTATAAATATAACCATATCAATGATAATTCATGTCAGCAAAACAAGTAACATGCCTCGAATTAAAAAGACTGACTACTTTTATTGAAAATGTTCTTTTTCATTATGAATCATTTTAACAAAGGTTATCATGTGTTTTGCCATTAAATTTATAAATATCATTTGTATAAATTCGGTTAATTCCAAAGTAAATTAAAGTCTCGCAAAAAAAAAAAACAACTTCACAGCTAACATTTAAGTTCTTAAAAAAAGAAAATAGACATCTAGAGACCTTGTTATGACCTCTACCTAAGTTTAAACAAAATTACCGAACTCGAAGGTATATTCAAAAAGGGAGAACACCATATAAACAGACAAAATCAAACGTGAGACTATATCAACCAACTATATTAATATCTATTGGTTCTTTAGTGTTGTTAGTTTGTTGTTGTCTCCTTTGGACATTCATCTTTGTTTCACGCCCTATTCTGGGTAGCTTCAAATATTTTTTGTTTTATATCGGGTTTTTTAAACAAGCATTTACTGAAAATGGTGAGAAAATTAATGGGAGCCTCAGAAAACCATTACATTTTCTACATAAGAAAATGCCTGTACCAAGTCAGGAATATGATAGTTGTTGTCCATTCGTTTGATGTGTTTGAGCTTTTGATTTTGCCATTTGATTAGAGACTTTCCGTTTGAATTTTCCTCGGAGTTCAGTATTTTTGTGGTTTTACTATTGACCATACTTATCTTTGTTTCACGACCTAATTTCGTTTGATGTATTTGAGTTCTTGATTTTGCCATTTGATTAGAAACTTTCCGTTTGAATTTTCCTCGGAATTCAGTATTTTGGTGATTTTACTATTGACAATACTTATCTTTGTTTCACGACTTAGATATAAGTAGCTTCAAATGAATTTTGTTTAATATCAACTTAAAATTTTTTACTGAAAAATGGTAAGAATATAAAAGGAAGCTTCGGAAAGCATAGAATTACATATAAGTACTTTTGATTTTATTTACATACCTCACAAGAGGAAACGTAAATAAATACAGCACTTACTTTTAATCATAATTTCTAAAAGCTGATAAGTTCATATGACGAAATCTACCATCTGGTGTAATGAAAGAACTTATAAACTTATTGCAAATCGATAAAACGAAACATAACTTATCCACCAATTCATAAAGAGTAAATCTAAATGCAGTTAAATATGTGATCTCGGCAATACCAGTTTTCCGGCGTATTAGAACGCCATTGATGAAAATGAAAGATAAAAGAAAGAACATTTGGAACACTCATACCATCAGTCATCAGCACTCCATAAAACAATAGTAAAACTTTTATGTTCATCATCGGGAACAACTGCTACTCATTTTATCCCTAAACCATGGATTTTACTGAAGTTAGCTTAACACGTGCTTTGGGTTATGTTGAAGCACACGCCTTGTTTATTTCATTTGTTAAACTAATTTGTTGAATTAACATACAAAGAGCTATATTGGTAACAAGCAACAACAACAAACAACCCAAAATACTAGTAAATTTCTTGGTCATTATTTTACTGCTTTATTGCTTTTTAGTATATTTCTACATACTATAAAGTTTTAAAAAAATCATTGTAGCTACAAAGCATTTTCATTCAACTGCAGTCGTTTTGCCTCTTTTTCTGGATTCGTTATATAACTATAATTCTGAATTATTCATTGTATTTATCTGGGTATTTTTTGTGGTCGGACTAGTGTTTGGGAATTTCTACAGTACATTTTGCTGTATTTATCTGGGTATTTTTTGTGGTCGGACTAGTGTTTGGGAATTTCTACAGTACATTTTGCTGTATTTATCTGGGTATTTTTTGTGGTCGGACTAGTGTTTGGGAATTTCTACAGTATATTTTGCAAGTAAAACATTACAGTTTATCTTGATATTGCTTGCCACGTTGAAACATTAGTAACAACATGCTCTTTCACTTCAGAAAACATTTCCTACTTTTGTTTATGGTAATAAAATAACGAAGTTTAATAGTTCTTGGCCATTTGGTTGAAGATATCGTATATCAAAGTATTTAAAATCAATAATTGGAAACTGTAGAAATCCTTTAATAGAGAAATTAGATCAGAAAATATCAACCAGAGTGTTTTGAACCCTTGTCAAATAGATTTTTTGAATAAAAACAAGCCTCTATGGAAAACTCTTGGTAGATAGTAATTTGAAGATATCCATGATAATCACAAACCAAGACTTGTTTCAGAATTCAGAATGACATCATTACATTACTTACATCTTTGTTTACCTGCAATAGGATACAGACACTTTCCCGTACTTGTAGTAGTCATAACCAAGCACCAATTACCTCAGGGTAAAAGCAATACAATATAAGGGAAAAAAGGTTATGTTTAAAGTTTTCTATTATAATTTGGGGTTAATTTTAAACTGGATAAATCAGTTTTGAATTCGTTTATTAAAGGACATAACATAGAAGATATATTGTCTTTCTTTTCTTTTTGCAAATGGGTGGTATGAGGAGAAAATTCCCAGTAAGTAACCTTAAGATAATGCTGAGTCATTAAACTAAGAAAGTTTGTCCCTGAATATCTTTGTATCTGTTTAAAAAGAAAGAAAATGTGATTTTTTAAAGTTCAGAATTTGAATTATCATTATAACGAAAACCCCATCGCCATTATCTTGATCAGAAATTCGATTACAGAAAACCATAAAACTGTTTCGACATGTCAGAATACTTTGGTGTAGTCATCTGATTTCGGCATCTGAGTGGTCTTAAATTACAATATCATTGGCAGCAGTGTGGTGTAAGCTGTTCTTTGACATCCAATTTAGCTATGAAGAAAAGGTTGCACGCTATCGAAAAAAGCTGTAGGAAACGAAAATACAATCCGAAGTATTATTTAAATTTAAACATAGCAGCCTTATCAAGCAACGAACATTTTGAACATAAAAACGTAAAGTAAATGAGATTTATGTAAAATAATACTTATTTTTACAATAAATCATACAAAAAGCTAAGGAAATCAGTTAATTTTTATAGTTTGATTATTGGTTTTCACATTCAAGAGCGACATTTATGTTTTTGTAGCGCGCGCATTGTCTATTATCCGTGAAAGCCAATCATTTTGGCCGTCACAAATTAAGCGGATTCCATTACAGCTTGTACCTTTTGTTGGAGACCCTCGTCTAAAATTCTTTGAGTAGGGCCTATTTGATGTATTTCTGTTCCATTAACGATCATAATAACGTCATTGAAAACAAGATTTATTGCAGAATACACACTCTGCTTTATGTAATTACAAGTAAAGTCAAAGAAATTCGTGTCTTTGTAGTTGATCTTGTTTTATTTTTCCTTTTTTCTGACGTGCAGCCTTCGTGTGTTCAAACCGGTTCGTTCTTTTAACTCTTTTAGTGTTATCCGTTAATTAAAACAGTATTGGTTGTTTTGTTTTGTTTGGTAAAAAATGACTAACAATAATGTCATTTAATAATTTTGAAAGATATTTAATTTTTCAAAAAATTCAAATTTAAATTTAAGGTTTTGGAAGTTTTTAAAAATATTGTAAGCTATACATCAGAATGAAATCAATATCTCTTTTAGTCTTTTAGTTCTTGCATGATACTGACTACACGAATTATCTAAAAATAAATAATTGTTTTGCAAGTTAAGTTGTAATAACGGAAAGGCAATATTTTGTATGCAACACACAGTTTTTGTTTAACAAATGACGTCGCAACTGACAGGTTACTTACAAAAAGTTTTTTTAAAATCATTTTCTAGAAGCCATTGCATTTTTATTTGTGGTGTGATTACTGTAACAACTCGGTCTTGAAATTAAATATCAATGCACTTTTTTAGCCTGATAACTAAATTTCATAAAACTTATATTTTAAGAACCTATAAACTTTGATATCTTTCCAATTTTCCAAATCTGATCATTGTTGAAGACCTTTTATTCATGCCTTGAAATAGCGTCGTTCGTTGCATCAACGCATATTCAGTAATGTTGTTATTCTTTATATATGACGCCTATCATCCAAGCGAATTGTCGCAGATTTTACGAAAGAGCAAAAAAGTATAGTCTGT
The DNA here is from genome assembly GCA_037788925.1 of Mytilus galloprovincialis. Lineage (NCBI taxonomy): Eukaryota > Metazoa > Mollusca > Bivalvia > Mytilida > Mytilidae > Mytilus > Mytilus galloprovincialis. The sequence goes on from CM075331.1 coordinate 34,814,263, forward strand.
AACGTCTGCCAATCATATTATTGACGTGTTGCCAATAATTTTTTAATTGTTTTAGACTATACATTTGTAATAGTAAAATTTTATAAAAGTATTTGTTGGTTTTTTTTTTTTTAAGCAGAAATATCTACTTAGCTTAACTGTTTTAATTTTATAGAAAAGCTGTTTATCAATGTAGACTGGTTGATGTTGTTGAATTATTTCACAAATTGTTTGGACCTGGGCGGTATAAATTTTAAAATACGGTATGGACTATTATATTCCCTCGGTTGTATGCTTCTTGTTATGTCCGTCAATCGGTATCTCTTGTCCTTCTACACTGATTATTTAAGAGCGACTGGATTGTATTCAGAATTTCAGTTCCGAATGACATTCTGCATTATATTCTACTAATATTTCATTTTTAATCCGAAATATTTCTGGGTGATATTTTAAAAAATGAGATATTTTTGTCTATCTGTTCACAATTTATTCTACTTTATCATGTGCGACTGAAATTCAATGTTGAACGCTTGATGGTTCTTTTGTTTAAGGGGTTGTTTGGTTGCTGTCTCATATATATCCACAAGGAAAAAATAAATAAATAAAAAAACAATAACTTAACAGTTTAATAGAATCTATATTTAAGTTTTATATTTGAAAAAAATCGTTCGTTTTAGTAACATTATTGAACTTATACGGCGTAAACATGTAAAATAATAACATTAGTTTTTTTTTTTTTAATTTTATAAATAGTTATTATTATATATAATATATAGTTTTATATTTAAAATTTAATTGTAAACAGCTGTATGCCGTGACATTTTTAATCTTGTTATTTTTAATCCTTTTACCTAATACCTACATCTTTGGAATATTTCTAAAAATAAGTCCTTTTTATTTATAATATTTCTTGAGTCGGCTTAAATGTCTTATTTCCATAGCGATTTTAGATAATTGACAATTTTGGATAGATTTGCATGTAATGTCATATAATTGGCCAATTAGTTACATTGTACCATACTTCTGTTTTAAAATAGATTTCTAAAAATCAATGGACTTTTTTGTTTCTCTCATAGTTCAGTGCTTTTGTTTCCTAGTTAAAACCTTCATCTGGAGGTTGGTCATAAAAGTCAAAAAGGTAGATCATCTTAACGTCAGCGCATTTGCATGATGCGATTTTGACAGGAAGCTTCAACTATAAGAAAATAGAAGGAAATTTGATAATAATTTTAGGGTCATTAAATTCTTTTGAAATTTACGTGATAGACATATGAATATTATGCTAGTATGTTTTATGTAAATATTTTTGACGTTAGTAGCCAATCAAAACTGTCACGTGATGGTTTATGTGAAACTTTGTTTATAGGTATCCTATTTCATGTGTTTCTTTTATCGTCTGTTTTTACTCTTTTATTTATTTTTTAGAGTTATTTAATGCCGGATATTTTTCAAGTATGACTATTTCGAGAGAATTAAAGCATACCATACGCTTTTATATATCAATGTTATAACACTTTCTTTTATAGCCACACACCGTTTCAAAACGAGGTTTTAATGGCGGCGTCGTATTGTGGACAATCATGCTGTTGCATCTTAAAAATATTCAATTTATCTAAAAAGTGGAAGTCCAATACCTGTTTATGACGTTTTAATGCTAATTGCTATCATTAAATCTTGACATTCAATTGTTGCTGTAATCATACTAACGGTGACTAACAATTTTCTCTGTTATTTTTAAGTTGTTTTTTTTTTCTCTAAACCTTGATTAGCTTTCATCACTTTTTCTAAATATTGAGACTTATAATTAACGTATCGAATTACTAATTGATATATAACTAAATTAAACCAAATTGATACAGATTGTTTTCAGAACGAAAAAAATAGAAAATTGAAATTTTGTTTCCCTACTAAGTGAGCAGTTCCTGTGCAACCATAATCATAACCCAGTAAAGTTGTTAATATAAATGCTTTACATCATGCGTACACGAATGACTTTGTCATATCGAATTCGATTCTGATCATTATTGACAAGAAAAACTAAATTAAAACATGTATTTCAACAAAAATTTAAAAAAAAAACCTGGAAATGTTATATTTTTTTAATGATAAAAAAGTATGCGAACTATCTTTGGTATTTAACTTATACTACCATAAAAGTTTAAAATGCACATGAATAGGAAGTTTCTCATTTACATGTATATGTAGATCAAAGAAATAATAATAAAACGTATCCTTGAGTTCTAGTTAAAAAAATGTTATAGCTTTTCATTGACAAATATTCTATCTGTTGTTAGAAACACATGGTTGGCTAAGCTCGACACAACATTTATGAAATAATGATGACTTTCTGTTTGAATCTGGCGTTTCAAACTTTTGTTATACTGAATGAAATACTCTTCTTTAGGCTAAACATTAAAGTTTATGCGCACAAACACCTAAAATTTCGCAACTTTTAACATTGCACCCAAAATTCTATAAAATAAATATGGATTGTTTATGTTATTTATAATTTATGTTTCATAAAGTTAAACAAATATTGAATTCAATTTTTTGTTTAAAAAATCAATCGAGGACCATCATTTCCCCACCAATAAATTGTTTCTTCAAAAGCATATTTTAAAAAGAGCATACGGTCCTTTCCTTCATAAATTGAATGTTTTTATCCATCGAAAATGACTTCGAAAGTTGCTAGGTGGTTCTGCGGTATCGAGCGCGCCATTATGGTTCCATAGGTAACCATAGTAAGACTGTTATAAAAAAACATTTTAGATATAAGCATTATCTCACTTTTATCCGTGGTTAAACAGTGACAAGATACTAGGAAGGCAATTTAAAACATAAGTCGATGAAAAACTGACAAAAAGACAAACAAGAAAAAGAGAAACAACATTCCACAAAACACTACATATCCAGCTTTAGATTGAGCAACGAGAACCCCACCAAAACATCTGATGCTCCGGGAGGGTGAGCTGTTCCGGTTCCATAAGTGGTGCACGCGTCGTGTTGCTTATGATAAGGTAAAAATCGATAATAAGTCGAATCGTTGATGTTACTGTACCAAGTCAGGAATATGGCCATTGTTATATTATAGTTCGTTTCCTATGTTTCTCTGTGTGTTACATTTTAACGTTGTGTTTCCGTTGTGTCGTTTGTTTTTTTCTTATTTTTGAGTGTGAATTCACATTACTATAAGATGTGTCACGGTACTTATCTATCCCAAATTCATGTCTCTGGTTTTGATGTTATATTTGTTATTCTCAAAGGATTTTGTCTAATGCTTAGTCCGGTTCTGTGTTTGTGTGTGTGTGTGTTACATTTTAATGTTATGTCGTTGTTCTCTTATATTTAATGCGTTTCTCTCAGTTTTAGTTTGTTACCCCGATTTTGTTTTTTGTCCATGTATTCATGAGTTTTGAACAGCGGTATACTACGGTTGCCTTTATTTACAGCCGAGGAAATGAGGATAGAATTGGGTACATACAGGATCTGTGATCAAAACTTATATAAAACACAGAATAGAAAAACAACTAACTTCTATTAATAAAAAAAAACCCTGACAGAAACCGATAAATTATATAAATAATTAGAAACGTATTCAAATTCAAATAGATTTGGCAATTGGCGTTTATATCACCAAACTTAGCTGAAGTTATTTTAAAAGTATCAATATTTATTGATTGAAAAAAGAGCGACACCTAATAATACTGTGAGAAATCGTGTTGTCAGTCCTGCAATGCATTTATAGACAGAAACATTTTATTTTTGTAATGCAGGAAAAAACTGAACCATTTAATCTTAATCGAAAAAAATTAATTGAGGACAAAATAATTATGATTTGGGGAATAATGCATAAAAGAAATATATTTTCTAACCATCAACTGAAAAACAGGTCGAAAGTATGATTAGGTTCCTTTAAAAACAATCGTTAGGACTGAAGTTAGGGGACTGGTAGTTGACTTTTAAACTTTGTAAATTATTATAATATAAAAAAGAAGATGAGGTATGATTGCCAATGAGACAACTCTCCACAAGAGACGAAATGACACAGAAATTAACAACTATAGGTCACCATACGGCCTTCAACAATGAGCAAATCCCATACCGCACAGTCAGCTATAAAAGGCCCCGAAATGACAATGTAAAACAATTCAAACAAGAAAACAAATAAAAAGATTTTTTTAAATATACATCGTATGCTTTCTTCTTGTCATTTATAAATGTTTGTTTTGTAATGTTTTGTTTTATTTTGTCACAAATCAGATCAGATGATTTTTAATTGAATTGAACTATTGTAATGTTTTGTGTTACCCTGATTCCTTGTCCATGGTCGGTTTGGATTTACTATTGATCCATTTTAGTTTTGTAAGCTCTCAACGTTTGTAAAACGACGGGTGCCACACGTGAAGCAGGATCTGCTTACCCTTCCGGAGCACCTGAGATCACCCCCAGTTTTTGGTGGGGTTCGTGTTGCTTATTCTTTAGTTTTCTATGTTGTGTCATGTGTACTTTTTGTTTGTCTGTTTGTCTTTTTCATTATTAGCAATGGCGTTGTCAGTTTATTTTCGATTATAAACTGTCCCTCTAGTATCTTTTGCCCCTCTTTTGTATAAGATTTTGGGTCTGTCGAGCAACACTGGAGAGACATTAATTGTTGAAATGGACATCTGGTCAATAAAATTAGTATCGTTTTTTTCCCATGAAAATTAAGGAAAAAGTCCGTTAATTTCCACAGAGATTTTTTAACCGATCTTTTTGAAAATATTGAGGTACAATGCCCGATTACATGAATTAATTTACATAATCGACTTTTTTTCTACGATTATCTTACAAAAAAAATCCTAATTAACTTTCTTCTCGACATTGTTTTTTTAAGCCTAAAACTCATAAAATTAGAGCAGCACCATGCCTTGTTGTCTCTTTATTTCTGAAGAAGACAAAAACTAGAATCAAATAACCATAAGTATGATTGATACGTACACACTATGGAATTAAAGGAGAAGGCTTAAATATTCTGCTCCATGTTTAATTTGTCAAAATGTACGCTTTAAACTGAAGACTATGGACAAAATGATTGTATTTGGAGTATTGACAAAAAGATTTTAAAACGATAAAAAATGTTGTGGAGCTATGCGAGTGTTTTTAATGATAGCAATAAAACTCTCTCCGGTGTCCACGTATCGGAGAACACGTTTGGGGGATAGCGAAAAGGGATCAAATACGAGAAGAAAAAACCTATGAGATTCAAATAAAAATAAAAATCAAATTAAAATTGTGAAATAAGTTAAAACTGATGAACCGAATGACGGAATTATATCTAACAATTAGGCTAAAAAAGTATGTACAATCATTTGATTTCAGAGGACTCGATTAAATATTTTATTTGTATTTAGTTGGGTCTTTTCCATAGAAATAAGCTAATTTCCTGATAGCTTGAGTCTTGTACTGAGTAACTTTAAGTTAACTGACTCTGTTGACCGCAACAACCCTATTGAACCTGAAACAAATGATACATCGGATACAGTTTTACCCAGGCTGCTTAGCTGCTTACATTGACTAACACCTGAAAATCGAAATAGTGGGTTACCTGTGGAGTAGACTTTACTTGCGGACTTTCTTTTTTATACAGCAATATAAAAGCAGCACCTGTTTATGGATTTCGTTGTTGAAGGCCGTACGGTTACATTTTGTACCTATAGATGTTAATATCTTTGCCGTTGCGTCTCTTGTGGGGATCGGAGTTGCATGTCTCATTGGCAATCATACCTTTTCTCCTTTCAGTATTTTCAGGATCGAGGGTTGTTGCTTACAAATAGTCTTTTAAACCAAGGGTTATCATGAGAAAAGCTGGAAATATTGTCTTCGAAACTTTATTAGACTTTCCTGATAATAAAAGTTTGTCTGTGTTAGAGATAATTATTTATCGTTGTCATAATCTCATACTCGTATCATCGTTTAAATAAATAAAATGATGTGGTATGAGTGCCATTGGGATAACTTCCGACCAAAGGCACACTGTATAAAAAGCAAATAATTACACGTCCAAGTAAGCCAATGGTCTTATCTATATTAAAAACGAGAAACGAGCAAACTTATGAACCACACCAACAAACGACAACCACTACGGCTCCTGGCTATGCATAATTTTCAAATGTTTACCCTAGATACATGATTTATGACACTGGTGAAACATGGACTGTTTGTAATACTAGAACACACGAGCTGATTACTGTTTTTTTTTTTGTTATTATTAAAATTCGTGGTGCATAATTTGTGCAGCGTATTGTAAAATGACTCGATCTGCCATTTGTGTTTGTTAATTGACGACGAAATCTTTCGTTGTTCTGTTTTTGTTTTGACTTAATATTGATTGTTTTCATCATTTTGGTATCTTATTATATTTTTGTTATGATGTGTCTTAACTTGGTTTGATAGAACGAGAGATAGAGAGAATAACAATATTGTGTTCCTTTTCTTTAGACTGTTTTGTCTTTCTTTTATTTAACTGATGAATCTTCCTCTTGGTATCTTACTTTCTTTGATAAATTAGACGTGTTGTAACTCGGTCAGGAGAGAGAAAGAATACTGCAGTTAAACGAAAGTCAAAAACACCTGTCTAAATTATTGGTTAAAAACTGTGAGAAAGTGTAAAAATACATCATAATAATTGATACAGGAAGTAAAATGGTAATTATTTCTTTTTAATCTCTTGTAGCATCCACTTACGTAACACAAGAAAACATGCATAAGGGCTATTTTCCAAACTTCTTCTATTCTTAACAATTACATTTTAATTGAACTAATCAAGTGTTATGGTGAGAATTTTTTAGTTTGAACCATCCTTAAAGATGTGCGGAATTAAATGTTAATGTTTATTGCAATTTTACACTTAACAACAAATTTTAAAGGTGTAAATTCACATAGAACGGCACTAAGAAGGGTTAGTTTATAGGTTTGAAGTTCCAAATACCACTTGGGAAACTAAATAATTCAAAATTAACTTTGTGTAATTCTTTTTAAGAACTAAAATTTAATTCTCATTTTATTATCTTCCGACAAACCGCTCTGTTTGTAGTTGTTTTATGACCAGTTTTGCCTTGTCAATTAACTTTCTAACACATCTTCCAAACCAAACGATCTATTAGAAAATTATATAATCATTCACTTATACACGTGTTTACCGTAAAGATAATAAAACAGCAATTATCTTTTGTGGTCATTGGTCACTTTGGTCATTTTCATGTCCGACACCTGGTCGTCCAATGAACTTCTACATTTTTGCCGTTTGTCTTTCACTAAATTTTTTGAATATGCTTATTGTTTTTGTATAAAAATGTCAATACTTCAAGAATAATCCTTTGATCGATAATGATTTTATTAGTATTTAATATTAATTAATCTACTAAATAAATGTATTTTATGAATTGGGATGTCAAGTTGTCAAACCATAACTGATTACAATGTATCAGTATATATATTTACAAATAAGTTGTCTCCCCTGTCACACGATGCATTACAATTAGACTGGTCTGCGAAATTGTAAAAAAAGATCTCAATAACAGTATGTAATTATGTGTTCCTAGTTTAAGGTATATTTAAATACCAAAATGAAATATTTACAATAAGATAAAAACTACTTTCAAAATGAAATGACGTTTATTTAGGATATGTTTATCAGAGACGGTCAGTCTGTTGACCTAAGGCTGGACATCTAAAAATCATGTAAATAATTACTGGTTTGGTCAATCGGTCAGTTATTTGTAAGTTATGTAGGATACGAAATATATATTGATTAAACCTTTTTTTGAAAAGAAACCAGATTGCTTCGAATTCGTATCTCAATTAATTCAAGCTTCATCCACACATCACTTATATCAGAAGTCCTAATACAGTTCCCTGGACGTCTGCTTATATTCAAAAAAGTTTGCCACTGAAAAGTCTGATGTAGAAAAAACGCGCATTTGGTCTTCCAGATCATAAGCCTGGTATAGTTCAATAGTTTTTTTTTCAACCGGTATAGAGTAGGACTAATAAACAAGAAAATAGTGACTTGGAGGTAAGGCCCAAGAGGAGCATTCGTTTGGCTATGCTGGATGTGAAAAGACGCATTCACGTCTCATCGACGTGAAAATTATGTGTGAACCTTTAAAACCATAACGTTCAAAGCATTGATATTCCTATAAGGCAATACCATTTATAAACCGGCCTATTATCTAATATCTAAATAAATTACTTGAATAATATAAATTTTCTTTTTTTCTATTTTTTTTTTCATGTTTTTTCAGCATAGTATTATGATCTGCTTACCCTTCCGGAGCACCTGTGATCACCCCCAGATTTTGGTGGGGTTCGTGTTGCTAAGTTTAAGTTTTTAGTTTTCTATGTTGTGTCTTGTGTACTATTATTTGTCTGTTTGTCTTTTTCTTTCTTAGCCTTGGCGTTTTCAGTTTAATTTCGATATATGAGTTTGACTGTCACTCTGGTATCTTTCGCCCCTCTTTCTTTTTATAAATTGATCTTTCCTTATTTACTCCCATGGCATGATATTAACGTCCTGTTCTAACATTGTTGCAATATGAAATTCATACAATTTTAAAAAATTTTGACCGATCAGTAACTTCTACTCTAAACACATTAAACATGATCGATTATAACATGTTCAAACATCTCAATTTGTTTGTACATATAAAATTTGAAAGCCTCAGAGAAAAATGTTTAATACGAGGTCTAATAAAAATAGTATTAGTTGATATGTTATGTTAATTGTAGCAAGTACCGAGTGGTTAATGAAACTACCGTATTTTCTATCGTTCCAAGGCATTCGCATCCTCTTTATAATTTGTTTACTATCATATGTACCAACATTCAGCAAATATCCATATAGATATAGGAAGATGTGGTATGAGTGCAAATGAGACAACTCTCCATCAAAGTCACAACTTATAAAAGTAAACTATTATAGGTCAAGGTACGGTCTTCAACACGGAGCCTTGGCTCACACCGAACAGCAAGATATGAAGGGCCACTAAAAAATTACTAGTGTAAAACCATTCAAACGATAAAACCAACGGTCTACTCTATATAAAAAAACGAGAAACACTTATGCACCACATCAACAAAAGACAACGACTGAACATTAGATTCCTGACTTAGGATAGGTGCAAACAATTGCTGATAATTATACCTTTTGGAAACTTAATGAATTAAAGTACTAATTATGATTAAGCAAGGCGTTCGTTTTGTGCCAGGTATGTCGTATCAGTCTGTCTTACTGAGGTTTTTGTGATTGACAGTCTCTTGTGAGGTCCTTGTCATCCCATCACTCAAACTTGTACTATGTGCGACGACATCCACGAAGAATTCACATTTAATGAATTAATAAAATTTAACTGATCAGTATAATTTTACGACAAGGAAGTTAAAGAGGCCACCAGTTTTTGTGATTTAGATATCAAGTTTTGTTGGTAAACTTTAAACTTAAGTCAAGAAGATAAGAACACTTGTTCAATTTTCAGGAAAACAAATTGTTTATAAATGACAACAACTTAATTATTGTTTACATTTGGTGACCCTACGCTGTATAAAATATGATTAATGGTATGCATAAAAAAATTGTAATGGCAACTGTTTACATTTGTAAAAAATATATTCTTCCTTGCAACCACTTTCTAAGAATATACGTGTATCTTTTTTGTCGATTACAGTATCTTTTGGAGATAGCATCGTTCCACTATGATCAATTTATAAAAACTACATAAAACACCAACGATTGCAAAACACGGTTCCCGCCATAAGCAGTATAGTTTTAAGCATGTGCTCCGGAAGGGTAAAGTGATCCTGCCTCGCTAGTGACATCCATTTATATTTCATTACAGAAAAATTGTAGGATTGTAAAACGACTCAACACTCAGTATGCACGACAAAAAAATAGCAATTGCGTTCTCATGTAGCATTGCTTATCGAATATCTGTTTGTTATTATAAATGGATATTGTTGATAAATGCTGTTGAGACAAAACACAAATGTCGACTTCTAAAATAGAACTACCAGAATTCACTTGTCAGTTTTAGTAACGACGTTTAGCAGGTAATATCAGCGTTTCACAAGCAACAAATCATCACGAGGTTTCACAGTTTAAAAGCAATTCAATCTTGGGAACTTCTAATTATGCGTCGACTCGTCATTCAACAAATACTAGTTGGTAAATTAGCCGTTTCAGAATCTAAAGAATCATGGGTAATTTCATTGTTCGTACCCCAAAATGAAGATAACGCCACGTCATTGGTTAAAGTTCCATTGTTTATGACATTTTTAACCAATCAGGACGTTGTGGTGTACACTTTTGAAAATATTACCCAGGATGCATTAGATTTTGAAACGGCGAATTAAAGAAAAACTCAACCTAAATCATGTACACATTTCAAATAGAATGAAATTCAAAACAGTGTGGCTGTGGCCATTGATTGACACATTAAATTCATCCATTGACTGGGACAATTTAGGTGAACGTTTGTATGTAACAACCACTGCTCACTATGTACTTTTTAAAGACACTTAAACTATGGGGTCACCAAAGGTTCTCAACACCTTAATAAAGTAATTCGAAAAATTAATCAGAAATAACACGATCAATTATATAAATCAAAACATAAAGGTTATTCCTGATTAATGTTTCGAATTATTTTATAGTTAAAGGCGTTAAGAAACCTTTGGTGACCCCACAGTTTAAATGTCTATCGTAGGTACGTCGTGAACAGTGGTCGTTACAGACAAACGTTCACGTAAATTGTCCCAGTCAATGGATGAATTTAATGTGTCAATCAATGGCCACAGCCACACTGTTTTGAATTTCATTCTATATACCATTCGTTATTCGGAGTTTCAGAGACTATGACGAACAGCAAGATTACTATATGAAACAATTTGATTGTGTCTTATTAGTTGTTCCTATTACGTCATCAATAAGAAGAAAAACATAACAGATAACATCACTTCAACATTCCGATTTGAATGTTACAAATGTTGCAACTTGACGTTTTTCGTCTGACTGTGAGATCTTCAGAATGCACATCCATGTTCAAAAATCCAGCTTAAATTGGTTATTCCTTTCTTGTGTTGTATGATAGAATCTTAATTGTTTTGAATGTGTGAGTGATCTAGAGGACAGAACATTAGAATGAAATTCAAAACAGTGTGGCTGTGGCCATTGATTGACACATTAAATTCATCCATTGACTGGGACAATTTACGCGAACGTTTGTCTGTAACGACCACTGTTCACGACGTACCTACGATAGACATTTAAACTGTGGGGTCACCAAAGGTTTCTTAACGCCTTTAATTATAAAATAATTCGAAAGATTAATCAGGAATAACCTTTATGTTTTGATTTATATAATTGGTATAAATCAAAACATCGTGTTATTTCTGATTAATTTTTCGAATTACTTTATTAAGGTGTTGAGAACCTTTGGTGACCCAATAGTTTAAGTGTCTTTAAAAAGTACATAGTGAGCAGTGGTCGTTACATACAAACGTTCACCTAAATTGTCCCAGCCAATGGATGAATTTAATGTGTCAATCAATAGCCACAGCCACACTGTTTTGAATTTCATTCTATAATCCAGAACAGGATGACAATGTCTACCTTGGTTCGTTGATATTTTGTTAATTTTGAAACTGAGTTTTTTTACAAAAGTACCAAACTCCAGGGAAAATAAAAAAGTGAGAAATGTTTGCCATTCGCAAAAAATGAAGAAAAAAAAAGAATAATTTAACTTGTAGTTATTTATATTCTTGTACTATAGTCTATGATGGATAGTTGTCTCATTGGTAATCATATCACATCTCCTTCTCCGAAATAAATCAGTTCCGATTAAGGTGCATTAAATATATGTAAGATATATCATGAAAGTCGTATGATATCTACTAGAAACAAAATGTTGAAACAAAATTTACAATATCGCCAGGCAAAGTGCTGCTCTGTTTTGACACTTTGTGCTCTCACACTGAACTTAAGGGTGTTTGCTCCTCTATTTTTAGAATTTTTGCCAGATTTTCGGAATCCTCTGGTTTTATCCATGTATTAACATTAAAAAAATTTGCCCACTAACCCCTACTTTTCTTTTCATATTTTTATTACATATTGTTTAAAAAGCCATATTTCAAAATCTTATGAAATCCTTGTTATTTTTTCATAGTTTTTTAAACAAAAAAGTGCCAATGTTAAGTGAAAGAAAAATCTAGAGAGAATTCTTTCCCGCCAAATTTTCAATGACTTATATCTCGAAAACAAGCACACGGACCCTCCATTTTTTTCTGCTTATTTAGTTTCTCTTTTTATATACTATCAATTTATAACAGTCTTTAAAAAAGCTTGTTATTTTAAAACTAAGTAGCGAACATCCTTAAAACTACTTTTGGCTTTCCAAAGTTTTAGTTTAGTTTCATGCCAAATATTTATCACACAAGTTTAGATGAGTGTATATTGGCTGTTCTTTTTTTCTGGCTTATCCGATATTTTTTCTCAATTTTCAATGATTTCCAATCGTTTGTTCTGTGTGTTCTCACTTATGGTTTCGATCGCAACACACATTCTATAATAGTATAAATTCACATTTGCCATTGCTTGTTTTGTTCAGCTGTGTTGGCTGTGATCTGATTATCTTAAAGCATCTTTTTTTTTAAGATATAAAGACCATTTCTATCTGCATGAAATACCACCCATTGTTCTCAGTGTGGTTGGTACTTCTCCGTTTTTAGTTTCTTTGTTGTGGGGTGAACTTTTGTTTGTCTTTCCATCTTTTCCTTTAAACAAGGTGTTATCTTTCCTTCTTTTAATCTATGATCTCTTGTCACCTGCTTGGTATTTTTTACTTTATGCTGTGTTCCTTTTTAAATAATTCCTTGTTCATGAAATTCATGCTCGCAATATGTCGTTTTGGTTATTGTTGAAGGCCGAACGATGACATATAATTGCTAACTTGTACGTAATTCGGACTCTGGTAGAGAGTTGTCTAAATTGCATTCATACCACATCTTCTTTTTTTTACAATATGCATGTGCGAATATATGTCTAATCTATTTGAGCTTCAAAAACGTAGAGAACATGCATACTTTCCAAAGACTATATATAAATGTTACTAATTTCTTGGCAGTGAATTTTAAACAGATAAGTCCGTGTCAACTTTAATATATTTATTCATTTATACATGATGCAGATTAAAAGCAAATTTTACTTTAATGATGCAATGTCTCTCAACACTGTGGTAAATCAGAGAAAAGTTAAGCCTTTCTCCTATAAATTTCAGAATATCACTCGCTTTCGAAAATATTACAGACTTAGATGACAAGTCTGATAACAATGCACAATTCGAAATAAATATGTATGTCATTAGAACAACCTTGAACAACACTGATTAATGTGTACTATATTCTATATGGTTTTGAAAATGTGTACTTTACAATTTTCGGTAATTGTGTGCTGTGTTTTTACTTCTTTGCAAGAGGTTTTACCAATTTTGATTCCGAGATGAATGATACAAATTAGTATGCACTGATACAGATTTCTACGGAATATTAAAAAAATCCGCAATTCTTATATGTGAAAAACACTTTCAAAAAAGGGTTACAAAGGTTTGAATGTAGAGGAGATGTGGAAATATTTCAGTTAGATGGGAAAATGACAACAAAAAAATAACCCCAAAAAAAAACCCAAAAGACAACTTTTTATTTTTATCACCTTTCATTATGATATCAAAGTCTGCTCATACAAAAAATACAGAGACTTCTTATAAACTGAGTTTTACTGTGCGTATTGCTGATGTTTCTTTATTCTACAATGGCTAGAGGAAATAAGGAAATCTCCCTCATGCAAAGTCTTCTTCCTTGTCCGGGTGTAGCCTTATTTTTGGCTCTGTTTGGTTTTTAGTATCAGCTCTTTAGCGTTAGTATTGACTGTTTGTCATAACATATGCATGTCTGGACAAATATGTGATAGAATGTATCGACTAAACATCCAATGATTGAAAAAGTTCCCTTGCCAAAAATGTTGGCATATAAAAATATTTTGACAGTTGCATTTTTAAAGATAAGCCATTGTCAACAATGATAGTTTATAGGTTTATATATATCTAGATTAAATGCAAAACTTGTTTTAATGATGCAGTATCTCTCTCCTAGGTGGTAAATCAAAGAAAAGATAGTCCCACTGTACCATAAATATCATCACTCATCTTATTAACTTCACTTGTTATTTAGATAAAGCATCGTAGATTAAGACAGACGAAGAGGCAAACAATAGTCAGAAAACATTTAGACGAAAACTTATTTTGCTGGAAAACACCAATCCGACAGTTCAAAGTAGAATACCAAAAATACCGAACTCCGAGGAAAGTCCAAAAAAGAAAGTCCCTATAATCAAATGGCAAAATTAAAAGCTCAAACACAACGACGAATGGAGAACAACGGTCATATTCCAGACTTGGTCCATTTTCTTATGTGTAAAATTGTGGGTTAAACCTGGTTTAAGAGCAAGCTGAACCTCACATTTGCATGACAGTCACATTAAAAGCCATTATATAGTGAACTGTGTATGAACAAAACAAACATGCATAACAGGTGAAAATGTCAAAAATAGGGGTACAGCAGTCAATATTGTGTTATAATCTCAATCGTTATAAAAAAATATGTCATCAAAGAAAAGCAAAATGGCATAAAGACAGCACATAAGTAAAAACAGAAGACAAGAATACAAAAAATCACCATAACATAACATTATGACGGGATGTATAAGTACCGAGCCACGCCACAGTGGTATTACCAAAAATAGACTTAAAAGTAAATGTACTATACATAGTAATCATTTACATAGACAAATAAAAGACCATTTATAACATGTCATTAACTAGAAGTTATCTTTCGATACCATCTATAGCTTGTTGTTCGGTGTGAGCCAAGGCTCCGTGTTGAAGGCCGTACATTGACCTATAATGGTTTACTTTTTTAAAATTGTTATTTGAATGAAGAGTTGTCTCATTGGCACTCACACCACATCTTCCTATATCTACATCATGTACTATTTGTGAAGTTGACACGGAATATTGTTCAACACGGTATTGGTGCTTTCGGATGAACTAGTTTAGAAAAAGGACGAGACATTTTTTGACATAACCCTGGTATCATCAACTGTCTGCTCAAACACTCACTGGTGACGTTTTATAAAGTCTGAGCAGAGATGTAAGCTCTTGAATACCGAATGAGTTGGGAAACCAGTGGTTACCGTGATGCTAATTACACGTCAAACTCCGACAACTATAGTACAATTCATATATATTTATCCATGACCTCATCAGTAAGATCATAAATGTTTAATGCTATCATACCATAACGGAATGAAGGATGTCGAATTTTGGCGGTAAAGACCAGTGATTTGGTTTGAACATAACATATTCAAGAAAACCATTTGACCTTTTTATTTTTTTTTGTTCGAGCGACACTGATGAGTCTTTTGTAGACGAAACGCGCGTCTGGTGCAAATTCAAAATTTCAATCCTAGTATATATGATGAGTTTATTTGAATTTATTGGAGACTAATGTTTACATCATAACATAGCAATATAAAAATTGGAGATGTGGTATGATTGTCAATGAGACAACTACAAGTATCTACCGGAGACCAACTGTTTGTCCACGCAGTCAAATAGGTTCATATTATTTCAAAACTATTTTCTATTATATTTCGACCGGAATATACATAATATATAATTCTTTGTTTACTTTGAACTTTCTTCCGTATATAAGACATATCAAAATGTATGTTTACTTTATAGCAGTATTACAGCTTTCAAGAAATACTAGTCTATATATATATATATATATTTTTTCCAGTAACATCAGCAGTACAGTATATATATATATATATATAGGTTGGAAGTAATGAGTAAGCTTGATGGTAGATGTACCAAAAACTGTTTTATTGTGCGTTCCCTGACATATAATCCGCATCTGATTAAACGCATACCAATGTCATTGCATGCATGAAGATGGTGAATTACCTTCCCTGATAAAACAATCCAACTTTTCCAAACCTAGTAATCTAGTAATGTCTTGGCTCAGTAATGCTATAATTCATTATGATATTCTGTTTTGCTTGTGTGTATGAATACCTTTTCTCTTTTTGTTTTTAATCTGTTGGGATGTGGGTATGTGTGTAGCTTGTTGGAACTCCTTAAAATTTGTGTTCTTTTTGTATTGTTATGATTGATGCTCAGACTCTAAGTTCTATGTGATTCTGTAAGTACTTGCAGGATTAGATTTCCCTGCCCATCCCCTGGTATGTTAAAATCATTTTCTTTTTCCTATCCTTAGATATTTGGATTGACCACTACATAATCAAATTATTCTAGTTTTTACAAAGACTTTAACTTGACTGTTTTAAGGTACCATTCGATTTGTAAATTTCAAAGATCAGCTGTTTTACATGTAAGCTTGTGCATCCGTCAATTACACCACAATAGCCTTAAATTAAGCGCAATCGTTGTTGCTATTCTTTGTAATATCGGCAGGGTTCATTAGTGTTTCTTGATTCTTGTTTTTTTAATCGATTAGACCGCTGGTTTTCCAGTTTGAATGGTTTTACACTGGGAATTTTTGGGACCCTTTATAGATTGCTGTTCGGTGTGAGCCAAGGCTCCTTGTTGAAGACTGTGCTTTGACCTATAATGGTTTACTTTTATAAATTGTGACTTTGGTGGAGAGTTGTCACATTAGCACTCATACCACATCTTCTTATAGAATCATATTCAAAACAGTGTGGCTGTGGCCATTGATTGACGATCTTAATTATCCCATTGACTGGGACAGATAAGGTGAACGTTTGTCTGTAACGACCACTGCTCACTACTTACTTATTATATAGAATTTAAACTGTGGGTAACCAAAGGTTCTTAACGCCTTCAATAATAAAATAATTCGAAAAATTAATCAGGAATAACCTTTATGTTTTGATTTATATTATTCATATAAATCATAACATCGTGTTATTCCTGATTAATTTTTCGAATAACTTCATTTAGGTGTTGAGAACCTTTGGTGACCCCACAGTTTAAGTGTCTTTAACAACTACATAGTGAGCAGTGGTCGTTACAGACAAACGTTCACATAATCTGTCCCAGTCAATGGGATAATTTAGGTCGTCAATCAATGGCCACAGCCACACTGTTTTGAATATGATTCTATCTATCAATAAATGCTACTCTGGAATAGTATATGATAAAGGGGAGGTAAACAGTACACATACTGTACTGCTGATGTTACTGGAAAAAAATAACAGAACTTCGTCAGATATTGTATAGATGTTTTATTGTGTATGGTTCCGAACAATCAGACAAGTCCATGTTAAATGATCAATAATCAAGGAGTATGACCAAAACATAGCTTAATTATAAAATCAACTTTATATGTAAATTGGTTTTTAAGTGTCATACAGCATTAAAACTATACTGAGAAAAAAATCATCGATCCTTAGTTAAAAGAATGTTTGTATATAATCAAACGGCAATAAAGTGTAATGTATGTCTGGTAACATCTAACTAAATTTCTATTGATACGATTCAGTTACAGGCATTCACCCAAAGTCATCTGCATTTATTATGAAGAGGGAACATAAAATATTCAACATTTTTTTCTTGTTGTTTGGACTTCTATCAAACGAGTTTTTCTCTCTTTGATCGGAGTACACATCGAACAAATTAATGAAAACCGCGAAATAAAATAACAATAAATATAAGTAGGACAAACAATGATTTCAAACGTTTTTAAATATTTGGTTCTGGCCAAAAGAACTATGAATTTAACGGAAACGAATGGGTGGTCGCACAAGTGAGTTATTCAAACAAACTCTTCAGTGTGGCCATAAACTTGTGTTGATAGTTTCAGATAAGCAGGTCGTAAATTCGTTTCGTTCCTGTATAGTAATAGACCGCCTGTTCATTTCAATATTCCAACATAATTGTCATTAAAACATAAAATTTTCTCCTTTGAAATTTACCAGATGTGAATCAGAACAGGAAAAATGGGAGGAAAATAGTCTGATATAGAGAACTTCCACAATTTTGACCTAATGAACCTCTTTTTTGAAAACCGCATTGTCATCCGAATGATGATTTTATTACAATTATTCTATTAACCAAGAAGATTATTTTAATAATATTTGCATATAGAATAATAATTTTAAAAGAAATTTTGGTGAATTCAAGAAAAAGACATTTTTATTGCCCAAGATTTTTTTCACCAGAAGATGACCTTAAATAATGAGCAATAAAAGATGTCAGACATCCTGGTTATGAATAAAAAATAAGGTTTATTATAAAAAATATAAAAAAAGTTTTCATTTACAAACAAAAATATCAAAAAATTCATAGTCATCGTTATTTTGTGCTAAGGAAGAAAATGCTGTGTTTAATGAATTAAATACATTTCTTAAAACATAATTATTTTTTTTATTAAATAAATAAAGATGAATATTAAAGATATTTTAACTTCAAACAAAAGCTAAATTCATGCATTTTTTTTAATTTACTCATAAAAATGCAAATTCAAAAATACTAGAATAGTATACATTATTTTTAGAAATAAAAGATTACAAATTTCTTACTAGTTTTGCGCCATGAAAAAAGTTTTGCAGAGCAAGTTTTGTAAGTATGCACTATTTTTTCTGCATTTATTATTCATTGCGGAGGTTTTTAAAATAAAAACTGAAATACCAATAATGGCAACAATCAAAATATGTAAAATACCAAAAGCTTTTTGAAAACAGGAATCACGATATAAAATCACAATATATATTTTACTTTAAAGCTGATAGATGAAGTGTTTTTTTTTAATAGTTTATTGTAAATATAAATCAATTATGTTCTTCTCCCTCTTCTTGACAAAGATAACAAAAAAAGCAAACACAAAAATGCAGCAGTAACATTTGAAATGGAATAAAATCCAAATAAATAGGTTAATAAATAATAAAATTGTGTTTTTTTTATTTCAACTGTTAGGTCATATTTTCTAAAACCTTCAGGCTTTTTTTTATTTATACAAGTTTTGCGGAGTTCTCTTTCTCAATCTTCAAAAATTTCTAAGTATAAGTTTTCGACTTTCAATTCAAAATATTTTCTTTCAATCCAGATGGTATCTTTCCTTTTTGTGATTTGTTTCTAATTTTCTTGGAATTTTCCTTTTTATCAGCATTTGAATGAATTATATTGCGCAATTTTTCAAAATTCTAAAAATGCATGCCCATGGCGAATATTACAAAACAATGAAGAATTTTCAAAAATCGACTATAATAATAGAATTATTAAGAAAAATGAAGACGTCAGCTGTTATTGAAATTATTGGTATCAAATCGTTCTATAAAATGTTATCAAATAAAATTATGCAAACGTACATGAAATAAATATTATATTCCTGGAAAAATGGAACATTACTGCCCTTATTATTGTATTACGATTACTTTATTCGAATTTTTACGAATATTAACTTCAATTTTGACATGATAAAGCATAATTGTACAATATTATATAATTATTGATATAGATTTAGTTTTATGCTATAATAAAATAACATTTTCAATAATAAAATTCATTATAAAATCTTTGATTGATAGAATAAAATTATTACTACTAATAATATCATTTTTTTTCTTATGCATTACTGATACATGTAGGTTTATATCCCAAACGACTTGATCAATTGTATTCAAGTTATTTACCTCTCATTGATTCAAATAATTTATTTATGAAAAGAAAATAACGTTATGGGTGGTATTGAAATCAGAAAAATAATTATGAAATCTAGAAAAAAAATAGTTAGTACTGAAGTATTCAAAGTTCAATTTATTGCAGGTCAAAAACAAAAACATGTACGAACGAATAAGAAAACACAACCGCGGCAATTTTAGTTCTCGTCTGGTTAGGAGATTATTCCCTGAAAAAATAAGCAAAGGCAATGTTATTACAGAAACATATACGACAAAATGCGGCAACGAAATGTACACAATCACTTTAAAACTGATCATAAATCTGTCCTGTTTAACTGAAGGGTTAATTTTTGTAAATATTATGAACAAACGAGGCAAATTAATCACAAAGAACACAAAGCCTTCAGGGTATATTTGGTTGACTTAAACATAGATATTTCAATCTTGTTTTTTTTAATATGAAAATAAAAAAGATGTGTTCTGATTGAAAATGAGACAATTCTCCACCAGAGACTAAATGGCATAGAAAGTAAACAATTATAGGTCACCCTATGGCCTCCAACAATGATCAAAGCCCATACCACATAGCAAGCTGTACAAGGTCCCAAAATGACAAATGTAAAGAAATTCAAACGAGAAAACTAATGATCTAATTCATGTACTAAACATTAAACGAAAAGCAAGTATGATAAACATCAACAAACGACAGTATATGCATGATGGAACTGATATTTATAAAGTCCTACCATTCTATATTATTTATTAAAACAATTCTATTAAACCATTTACGATTAATCACGCATTTTGTGTAGTTTTGATATCAATTTGCTTTAATTTACCCTTCTGTTTTAATGGACTGTAAATTTCGTTAAAAAAAAACAGAACTGACTTCACCAAAGAAGTTGAAAAAATTAATCTCTGATTATAAGAATGAATAATATTTTTAAAATCAAGAAAAAGTCAGGGGCATTAGAATTAGAAACTTAGCGATAATGTTCTGTCATTTCAAATCATTTTTTCCGAATCATATTTGGCTTTTAATGTTTAACTAAAAGCATAAAAAACAATACAAAATGATTGTGGCTTGACCATGCTTTACGTAACTGTAAATATTATATAGAAAAAGATTCACATATGTAAAATATGAATGAAATGAAGAAATCACAACTATACATTTTACGACACAAAAATGACCAGTCACTTCGACAATCGGTCATTTATATAGCAAAAATAATTATTTCAAATTTATTTTCCTTCGTTTTTATGCGTTTTGTATATGATGATTGGCTCAAAACTTTCAGAAACAAATGATAACGAATTGCATCATTTTTCTTTCCGCTCAAGTAAAGGTATCAACGGAGCGCGGACCTCCAAGAAAACACATCAATCATTCTGTTGTAAAACAGATCACTTAACTACCTGCACGTTATTATTTATTTGACAGGAAAATTACTGTAACATAAACAATTGAGCCGAAAGACTGCAAGTTATTTTAATTGCATATACTTATATTTTTCATGTATAATTTAAAAAAAATATATAATAAAATAAAAGTTAGAAGATATTTCCAATCATTTATAATTTCAAGGATGCTACAAATAATTGAGAAACACCAAATCTCCTCTGAAATAAAATATTAAATTGTGTGTTAAAGAAAGAGTGAAAAAATTTAGAAAAATCAGCTTTAATTTACCTACATTACAGGTAAAACCACACATTTAGTTTTCTATATTTGGAGTAGTTTGTCTATTTCCGGAAAGTAATAATTCTCCTTGGTGGTCTATAAAAGACATTGGTGTTACATGTAAATGACTTTATGACTGGTTTACTTACTTTCCTCGAAAACAAAAAAGATTATTATAATTTCATACACGAATTAAATATACAAATTGAAATTACAGACCATTCAATTGACCTGTTTACCAATATTTATTAGAAACAAAGGAGAAGAATGTTTCAGTCTGATTAAAAAAATAGATAAATAAGAATCATTCCAACAGTTAAAATATCATATCAACAAACACAAATTTAAAATAATTTTACAAATGATGCCATCAGACTATTTTTCAGATGATTTTCATATTTATTAAATTTCATAATTATGATAAAGAGAAGCATATATCTAAAAATGTATCAATCAAACAAAGTTGTCATTCCATCGCCATATTTAATTTTAGGGTCAAAGTGTAAAGGTTATACTATTTAAGTGAAAGGAGTTTAAAATTATCCCATTCGCCAACAAAGAAACATATACGTAAAAATACTATGACCTACCGCATTATAGTGTCGACTGTTCTGGACAATAAATATACCCTGTGAAACGAGAAGTAAGAATCAAGTAGACACTTCTCCGATTAACAGGGTAAGGTTACAACCCAGCAAAAAAAATCGTCTTTAGCTCACGTGCTTCTTTTCGTCAAGTGTCGTCTGCACTGCAAAAGTTTCAAAAGTTTTTTCAAACTGATTGAAGAAAAATTAGCCTTAACACATGTACTCTCTTACACTGAATGACACGATGTAAACATTTTACTAGGACAGAAATCAGAAATTGTCCCTTCAGGCGGGATTTGGTTATCTTATGATCAGTTATAGCTAGTTTTACTGCCCACATGAGACGCTTGTCTTCAACTAGTAGTATGTACACTAAAACAAATAATTACCTTTCACGCATGCTCAGATTATTAAATCCATGTATTGTATCTCTAATCGTAAAAGAATTAAAATAGATGGAATAGTAGATCAAATTTACCAAATGTAATTTTATGACCATCTTTAACTAGCCATCAAAGTATCCAATGTGTTAACACCTCTTATATAAAAATCCGATGAACATAAACGCAGACATAACCTCGTGTTTGATGTACGACTTGGATAAAATAGTAAATATATTAACTACACGTTGACAATAATTTGGTTCGTTAACCAGACAAAATCCAAGTTAAACACCCTGGTCCTGCGCTTTTCTAAGATTTCTTTCTTTGTTGAATTTTGTTTATGTTCCTAATCAAGCTGACGTATAATGAACTTAAAAAATATTTTATTCTCCCTTCCTGACCATAACTCAAGAGAAAAAGGCATTAAATGTGCAAATCTTACATTTTTATTTCTACTCTGTTTTACATAATATTAAAATATATGACAATAATAAATAACTCGTCTTAGTGTGTTTTTAAATTGGACTTTTATTTCGCAATAACCTTAAAGTTTCAGATTACAAACTAAAAGCTAACTAGGGAGGTCTAACACTCGACATGAAAGAAACACAATAAAGAAGGTCAAAGGCCATAGAATGATTTCTTACACATGTAATATTTAATAACCCATGTCTGTAATTATCTCAATAACGTTTTGCTGACTTTGAAATGCACTTCCCCATTTTATTTTTTATGGATGTATTTTTTAAAATTAAACCATTGGTTTAATAGTTATTAATAATTTTAAATACAATTGTTATAATTTATTTGGCAAGTATCATTAAAAAAAATCAAGAACATTGCAGAATTCTAGTCCTAATATTTTTTTACAACTCAAAATTTTGCATTGTCAAGAGTTCGAATATAAAGCTTCATTCCTAAAAAACTATGGAACAATTTGAAGTTTTGTGGTTCTTGTATTTAATTCCCTGATATTGTTTTGGAGTGTTTTGGGTTGGGTTATTGGTCTTCTTGGACGCCAAATGTTCTAAAACTCATTTAACATAATTATCATCACAATCTCAATATTCAAGTCTAAATTTTAAATCTTTCACAAGCACTGATTTCAAACAAATTGATTTATTCTCTGTTGGCATTTGCAGTTTATCAAGCTACCATCAATCTAACAATACAACATACACTGTGTTAAGCTATGACACAATCTAATGACGTCACATATTCAATAACGCAAATGATACAGTTATCATTTCACAATTATATTTAATTTTGTGCCAACTAGTATAAATCCTCTCTTTATGTATGAAGTGACAAATTTTACTATAAAAACATAGCAATAATCAATCTAAGTTGACACATACAGATGTGACGTTGCTGATTTCTTAAGAGAAAAGTTTAAACGATCCGATTAACACAGACATCATTAAAACTGGAAAGAACGATGACTCTAAGAGACGACCATTTCATATCTTGGTTGGAGAGGTGATAACGGGAGGGGAATTTAGAAAATGGGTATCCTGACCTGGTAAGAACAAAAATAGATACGAGATCTTGGCTTTGCTCATTGTTGAAGGCCGTACGATGACCTTTATTTGTTAATTACTTTGCCATTTAGTCTGTTGTGGAGAGTTTTCTTATTTGCAATCATACCTCATCATCTTTTTTTTATAAGCTCGCTCAGGAGAAGATAAAAACGAATATTCTGAACACAGCATGCAGGAAATTATTATGCAATAAAGTGAAGAAAAAAAAGCATGCGTAGTTACATATGAAATTGAATAGTAAAATTAGTAAAACATTCTACTGCCCTAACACTCTCCCTCTCCGCCCGCGAATATTAAATGATCGTCCCCTAAATTGACAAAATGTTTACCTTGCATTGTTTTATATGTTGCTCCGAGGAACCAAACCTATGCAATAAAGATGGTGCCAAATATAAGAATCCAAGGAACACATATGGAAGAGACAAATTAACACCTCTTCTATCTCTATGAGCCAGAAATTTAAGAAAACTATTAAACGTTGGGTTTGACTTCAAACATGCATTTACAGCTATCAATCTAAGCAGAAATTGACAGCTGCAAACTAAATTTATGACAAAGTTGATGATTTAAGTTTTCAAATATGACATTTTTCTTCAGTCTAGCTTCATACATGTCTACATGTATGATGTGTGCATTGTATCTGCTTTCAATTCTTGTGTTCACTACCCGTGAATAGCTTTTCCTCCTTTTTAGGTTATTACATTATTGTTTCACATATCATTATAATAAAAGTAAATGGGCTATGTCATAGAATTTTATATATTTTTTTCCTACAGCTTAAGCTTGTTGAACTATTATTAAAAGTCGAAAAAATATTGGGTAATTGAAAAATAAACGTTTTTCGTCGATTTTATGTGCTTTATGTACATATTTTCACCTATTTTGAATGAATTCAATCTGCAATATTTCAGAAATAAAAGAGATAATTGCACAATATTTCAATTTCAGTTTAAGTTCAACGAGCAAAAGTTGTATGCAAAATGTTAACAAATCTATGATAGCTCTTCTACTGTTCCTTGACCATTAGAATGTTGGTAATGTTCTTTTCTAGAAAATGAATAGATCTTATATTAATGATCTGATTTGATATATATCTACGTTGTAGGTACTTTTTTGTATACCAAATCCTTCTTTTTTTTGTCGTAAATTAATACCACACATTCTTAAAAAACGTATTTACGGAGCGTGATTTTTTTTTAAATTATACTATGATTAACAATAAGCTAACTGTTCACAAGAGACCAAATGATATAGAAACTATAGGCCACCATACGGCCTTCAACAATGAGCAAAGCCCATATTGCATATCAGCTATAAAAAGGCCCCGAAATTACAAATGTGAAACAAGAAAACTAACGGCCTAATTTAGGAATAAACGAAAAGCAAATATGCAACACATCAAACGACAACTACTAAATGTTCTCTCACTGAATAATACAAAATTTGGTGACTATGTTGAACGAATATTTCCCATCGAACTAGAGATAAAGAATACTACAGATACAGTTACGTCTACCTCATATCTTGACTTTCATCTAGATATTGACAATGAGGGTCGGTTGAAAACAAAACTTTACGACAAAAGAGATGATTTCAGCTTCCCAATTGTGAACTTTCCATTTCTATGTAGCAACATTCCAGCTGCGCCTGCATACGGAGTATATATCTCCCAATTGATACGATATTCCGGGCTTGTATTTCCTATCATGATTTCCTTGGTAGAGGATTGCTGCTCAGAAGGAAGCTATTAAACCAAGAGTTCCAAAATGGTGAAGTTGAAACCATCCCTTCGTAAATTTTACAAACGCCATCACGAGTTGATTGACCGTTATGGGATAACCGTTTCACAGATGATATCGGATATGTTCTTTATGCCGTAACTACAATACCCTACCCTTTTAAGAATGTGGCCTACCGAATTAGACTATTTAAAAGATTTGTAATAACATAAGCAACACGACGGGTGCCGCATGTGGAGCAGGATCTGATTACCCTTCCAGAACACCCCAGTTTTTGGTGGGATTCGTGTTGCTTTGTCTTTAGTTTTCTATGTTGTGTCTTCTGTACTCTTATTTGTCCGTTTGTCCTTTTATTTTAAGCCATTGCGTTGTCAGTTTATTTTCAATCTATGAGTTTGACTGTCCCTCTGGTATCTTCCGTCCCTCTTTTACAGGCTCCTGACTCGGGACAGACACAAAAAGAATATGGCGAGGTTAACATGTTAGCGTTCGCCAAACCCTCACCTAACCTGGGACAATGGCGTAACAGTACAACATAAGAACAAAGTAAAAAAAAAAAAAAAAACAGTTGTAAAAGGCTTAACTCATCAGATTGACACAAATACAAATACAATGTATACCTTACAAAAACAAAGAGTGGACGTGGCCGGGTACTTGTACATCCCAACATTAAAAAGATACTTAAGTACAGATTTGAGAGTACTCACAGTTACTGACAGCTAGTTCAAAGCCAATAACAAACAATAACCAGGTGCTCCGCAGGGCACAGCATTATACGACCGCAGAGGTCGATCCCTGAACAGTTGGGGCAGGTATGGACAAAACATTTAAGCGTGATACAGCTCTGAATTTGGATTGTGATCAAATTTTGACATTATATGGGTTTTTTTACACAAAACAAATGTCAAGATTTTACAAATCAATTAAAGATTTCTTCTTCAAACTTATTTAAATCTAAAATTAAATAGTTGACACAGCATAGGTTTCTGACACAGAATGAATGTGGTCTAATGAACTTAAAATTTTTTTTGCCTTTGAGCAATTCACTATGCTGTTGAATATTAATCCTGTCAAAAAAATGTTTGAAGAAATTTTCTTTTTATTTATGAAATCTGAAATGAGAACAAGTATGGACACAACTTTTAAGCTAAAAATATTTTAGATAAGATAAGGAAAAAAAAACTTCATCAGCAACATTTTATATTGGCAAATTTCCAATGAAGTTATTTACATAAAGTTATTGGCAAATAAAAATAGAAAATGACATCATAGTCATGTCTGGCAAATGTCCAACATGCATTATCTAAAAACATTTTAGATAAGATAAGGAAAAAAAGCATCATCAGCAACATTTTATATTGGCAAATTTCCAATGAAGTTATTTACATAAAGTTATTGGCAAATAAAAATAGAAAATGACATCATAGTCATGTCTGGCAAATTTCCAACATATATTATCAACTACTATTCTATACAAAGAAAGATAACTCCAATTGAAAATTAATTGCTATTGCACAATATTGTGCAATTAGATATTTCTTGCTATTGTGCAATACTGTGCAATTGAAAATTTCTTGCTATTGCACAATACTTGATATGGAATCCTGATTTGGACCAACTTGAAAACTGGGCCCATAATCAAAAATCAAAGTACATGTTTAGATAAAGCATATCAAATAAGCCCAATAATTTAATTTTTTTTTAAATCAAACTTAGTTTAATTTTGGACCCTTTGGACCTTAATGTAGACCAATTTGAAAACTGGACCAAAAATTAAGAATCTACATACACAGTTAGATTTGGCATATCAAAGAACCCATTTATTCAATTTTTGATGAAATCAAACAAAGTTTAATTTTGGACCCCCATTTGGACCAACTTGAAAACTAGGCCAATAATTAAAAATCTAAGTACATTTTTAAATTCAACATATCAAAGAACCCCAAGGATTCAATTTTTGTCAAAATCAAACTAAGTTTAATTTTGGACCCTTTGGACCTTAATGTAGACCAATTTGAAAACTGGACCAAAAATTAAGAATCTACATACACAGTTAGATTTGGCATATCAAAGAACCCATTTATTCAATTTTTGATGAAATCAAACAAAGTTTAATTTTGGACCCCCATTTGGACCAACTTGAAAACTAGGCCAATAATTAAAAATCTAAGTACATTTTTAAATTCAGCATATCAAAGAACCCCAAGGATTCAATTTTTGTCAAAATCAAACTAAGTTTAATTTTGGACCCTTTGGACCTTAATGTAGACCAATTTGAAAACGGGACCAAAAATTAAGAATCTACATACATAGTTAGATTCGGCATATCAAAGAACCCCAATTATTCAATTTTTGATGAAATCACACAAAGTTCAATTTTGGACCCTTTGGGCCCCTTATTCCTAAACTGTTGGGACCTCAACTCCCAAAATCAAACCCAACCTTCCTTTTATGGTCATAAACCTTGTGTTTAAATTTCATAGATTTCTATTTACTTATACTAAAGTTATGGTGCAAAAACCAAAAATAATGCTTATTTGGGCCCCTTTTTGGCCCTTAATTCCTAAACTGTTGGAACCAAAACTCCCAAAATCAATCCCAACCGTCCTTTTGTGGTCATAAACCTTGTGTCAAAATTTCATAGATTTCTATTCACTTAAACTAAAGTTATAGTTCGAAAACCAAGAAAATGCTTATTTGGGCCCTTTTTGGCCCCTAATTCCTAAAATGTTGGGACCAAAACTCCCAAAATCAATCCCAACCTTCCTTTTGTGGTCATAAACCTTGTGTTAAAATTTCATTGATTTCTATTCACTTTTACTAAAGTTAGAGTGCGAAAACTAAAAGTATTCGGACGACGACGACGACGACGCCAACGTGATTGCAATATACGACCAAAAAATTAAAATTTTTGCGGTCGTATAAAACTGATCATGCATCAAAGACTAATTACAAATCAATACATTTGTTAAGGACGACGAACATGTCAAATTGAGACTTTGAGAGTTTACATTATTTAATTGTAAACGTCTTTAAAACGCTTTTGTTATTTGTATATGGTGGTGAATTGATTAAAATGTGCTTTATTAAAAGTTGCCAATACCGATTCTTTGGCTTCCGGATGGATTATATCATCCGAGACCACGCAGAATTGCATCGACACGGTGGTAGATCAAAGCTTATATTGTGTTTTTTGATGCGCATAGGTGGAATACTAGTATTCTCCATTAGAAACGCCTTTGACATTTTAACATTAAGAGCCATTTAAAGTCAATGATGCCATATGAAGTTTGAAAATGAGCACGACATTCAAACTAATTAAATTTTACAAAAATGAGTAATTAATCCTTACTCTTGCCATTACATTGACTTTTGGTCGGAATATTCCATCTACGACCAGGTCATCGACCAAGTATAAGTAAATATAAGAAAAATGTGGATATTGCTACCCTTTTAAAAAAAAACATACAACAGGACCGCTCAGATCCATAAATCGGACACTAAACCAATGAGTGAATGCTTTACAATTAACTATTCAGTAGCAAATATGCATACATATCAGGATGAAAACCGGTCAATGCGATATGTATGGGTAATCAATTTACCTTTCGAAATATGCTAAATATCATGTTTGAGACCAGTTTTATGTATGAGTGGAACGTGTTTCTCGAATAATCTTGGGATATGCGTTCGGAGGATCGCTTACAAATTTGACCATCTAAGTTGCGAAATCGATGGTAATTATTGAAGTATGGGACACTGTTAGTCCGTCACATCTTTGGAGTTGCTAAACGAAATTCGACGCCAGCACGTTATGAACACCAATGTATTACACAAAAGAACACAATCATGTACGTATCGGTCCTTGGGTCAAAATTGGTCCAACGTTAGTTTTTCTGCACTAAATTTCGGGCTTTATTTTGGTCTTGAAAAATCACTTAGCGGGCTGCAAAAATACACGTACCGGCATTTTATATTTTTAATCGGCGTTTTGTTTTTTGGCATAGGATAAAAAGTTCAAGGTTATGTCATATAAATAAAAGTAGATATGGGGTTAAAAGTCGTCAAGACAACAACCTTACTACCCGAATAACCAAAGACATATTGAAGTTAATAAATAGTCTTTCACCATCGATAGTTGGCTTTCATGTTATCATACTCGCTTAAGTTTAAACATTGTAAATATAAAAAAAAAAAGATATGTTACTCTTAAATCTTAAATGACTTAGAACCTCTAATATCTTGGATGATCCTGGTAAAGATAAATGTTGCATGGAATTGTACATGCGCGTCTTAACAGAGTACACCAAAGTCACATACCAGATATATAAACAGTTGAAACACAAAAAATGATATATCACATGAGAAATTAAATTTAACTACTCACCACTTTGACAAATCTGTTCACCTACATAAAACAAAAATAATTTTGTAATACATGTGAATTCTACTTAATTTCTAATTATCATTGAATAAAATACAAAGATACAGATGGACAATCATGCACCATCAGTGGAAACAAGCAGACAACAGCATGACAAAAATACTAACTATAAGACTGTTTTAATCACTTTCAAAAACGGGGGGAGGGGGTGTGTGTGATAAGAACAAAACATAGAGTTTGACACATTGTTTAGACACCTGTCTATCGTGTATGACATGTTGTTCTCTAAATGTCATTGGTGTTTTTTTTTTTTTTTTTTTGTCGTTGTGTTTCTGCCCCATTGATGCATATCCAAATCTCCTTTTATTCAATAACAATAATAATTAACACTGAGACGATGGATAAAATGCACGAGACGAACCAAATGTTTAAATCAGAAATGAGAGAGAGGGGGTTCAGGATATTCATCGACAAACGACAAACAAACTGTGTCATCGTGTCCTCGATTCTGAAATCAGCGAATGAGACTTTTCAACCAATGGTACTTGACAAGCAAGAAGATGCCGCGGATGCTACATGTGAAGCAAGATTGGTGCACATGATATCAGGCCGGATTTTGATGGGGTTAGGGTTGCTATATAAAACAAGACGATATGGTATGATTGACAATGAGACAACTGTCCACAAGAGACCAAATGACACAGAAATTAACAGCTATAGGTCATCGTCCGGCCTTATATAAAGGTCATACGATTTCTATGTAGTGTTTTGATCTTTGCCTTTTTATTGTTTTCAGTTGTTTTGGGTTTTTTTTTCATTGTACCTTTGGTGACTTTTGTCCAGTCGTTTTATTGGATGTTTTGTAGAATAAAACTGTTTGTATTTATTTAACAAATAACCCGAGCAATTTTGACATTCGAATGTTAGTGTAACTCTTGAGCAAAGGGAATAGAAATGCCCTTATAAATGTAAGCATCTATACTTTTTGTATACACCATCACTGACAGATCATTTGGTAGTCCATTGATAAAACAACCATTTCTACACCTATCCAATATACCATTTTATTCTAGTAGCAGTCTTAATTTCTTCTCTTCATCTCTGTTAACTCTTCGAAACTATTTATTATAGTATTGGATTTCTTGTTTTTGTCCTGAATGCAAGTAATACTTGCCACTAGAAATTATGTAAACATGAATTAAACGTTCCTACATTTTTTGCTTAAAACTCTTTACCCGTACTCAAGTATGTGCTTCTTTACTTAAAATAAAGTAGTTATTAATCGTTGATGGAGGAATTTTTCACAGAAAACAGTTTGCTGTAGTATTTGCTTATAAATGTTCTTATCATGTTCGTCGTTGGATATGTACTACAATTTACGATAATGATGCCTCAAGGTTTGATAATAAATATATAATCATGTCATTTACCTACTGCACTAACTACAAATATATATATTTGTTTTACAAGTAGACCAGGGGCAATATTACTTTGGTTTCTGTATTTAAAATGTGTGATTTTCCGAGCGTTGATTATCAAGAAATGATTCTCACGGAATGATTCTCAAGAAATGATTCTCTTGGAATGATTATCAAGGAATGATTATCAAGGAATGATTATCAAGGAATGATCCTCATGGAATTATTCTCAAGGAATGATTCTCAAGGAATGATTCTCATGGAATGATTCTCAAGGAATGATTCTCAAGGAATGATTATCAAGGCTTGATTCTCATGGAATGATTCTCAATGAATGATTATCAATGAATGATTATCAAGGAATAATTCTCAATGAATGATTCTCAAGGAATGATTATCAAGGAATGATTATCAAGGAATGATTCTCATGGAATGATTCTCAATGAATGATTCTCAATGAATGATTATCAAGGAATGATTCTCAATGAATGATTCTTAAGGAATGATTATCAAGGAATGATTATCAAGGAATGATTATCAAGGAATGATTCTCATGGAATGTTTCTCATGGAATGATTCTCATGGAATGATTCTCATGGAATGATTATCAAGGGATGATTATCAAGGAATGATTCTCATGGAATGATTCTCAAGGAATTATTCTCAAGGAATGATTATCAAGGAATGATTCTCAATGAATGATTCTATAGGAATGATTATCAAGGAATGATTCTCATGGAATGATTCTCATGGAATGATTCCCAAGGAATGATTCTCATGAAATGATTCTCATGGAATGATTCTCATGGAATGGTTCTCAAGAAATGATTCTCATGGAATGATTCCCAAGGAATGATTCTCATGGAATGATTCTCAAGAAATGATTCTCAAGGAATGATTCTCAAGAAATGATTCTCAAGGAATGATTCTCAAGGAATGATTCTCATGGAATGATTCTCAAGAAATGATTCTCTTGGAATGATTCTCAAGGAATGATCCTCATGAATGATTCCCAAGAAATGATTCTCTTGGAATGATTATCAAGGAATGATTATCAAGGAATGATACTCAAGGAATGATTATCAAGGAATGATTATCAAGGAATTTTTCTCAATAAATGATTCTCTTGGAATGATTCTCATGGAATGATTCTCATGGAATGATTCCCAAGGAATGATTCTTATTGAATGATTCTCATGGAATGATTCAAAAGGAATTATTCTCAAGGAATGATTCTCAAGGAATGATTATCAAGGAATGATTATCAAGGAATTATTCTCAATAAATGATTCTCATGGAATGATTCTCATGGAATGATTCTCATGGAATAACTCTCAAGGAATGATTCTCATTGAATGATTCACATGGAATGATTCCCAAGGAATGATTCTCATGGAATGATTCTCAAGAAATGATTCTCAAGGAATGATTATCAAAAAATGATTCTCAATGAATGATTCTCAAGGAATGATTATCAAGGAATGATTATCAAGGAATGATTATCAAGGAATGATTCTCATGGAATGATTCTCAATGAATGATTCTCAATGAATGATTATCAAGTAATGATTCTCAAGGAATGATTATCAAGGCTTGATTCTCATGGAATGATTCTCCATGAATGATTATCAATGAATGATTATCAAGGAATAATTCTCAATGAATGATTCTCAAGGAATGATTATCAAGGAATGATTATCAAGGAATGATTCTCATGGAATGATTCTCAATGAATGATTCTCAATGAATGATTATCAAGGAATGATTCTCAATGAATGATTCTTAAGGAATGATTATCAAGGAATGATTATCAAGGAATGATTATCAAGGAATGATTCTCATGGAATGATTCTCATGGAATGATTCTCAGGAATGATTCTCAAGGAATGATTCTCATGGAATGATTATCAAGGGATGATTATCAAGGAATGATTCTCATGGAATGATTCTCAAGGAATTATTCTCAAGGAATGATTATCAAGGAATGATTCTCAATGAATGATTCTATAGGAATGATTATCAAGGAATGATTCTCATGGAATGATTCTCATGGAATGATTCCCAAGGAATGATTCTCATGAAATGATTCTCATGGAATAATTCTCATGGAATGGTTCTCAAGAAATGATTCTCATGGAATGATTCCCAAGGAATGATTCTCATGGAATGATTCTCAAGAAATGATTCTCAAGGAATGATTCTCAAGAAATGATTCTCAAGGAATGATTCTCAAGGAATGATTCTCATGGAAGGATTCTCAAGAAATGATTCTCTTGGAATGATTCTCAAGGAATGATCCTCATGAATGATTCCCAAGAAATGATTCT
Organism: Mytilus galloprovincialis; assembly: GCA_037788925.1. NCBI lineage: Eukaryota > Metazoa > Mollusca > Bivalvia > Mytilida > Mytilidae > Mytilus > Mytilus galloprovincialis. The sequence goes on from CM075331.1 coordinate 34,848,055, forward strand.
CTTGGAATGATTATCAAGGAATGATTATCAAGGAATGATACTCAAGGAATGATTATCAAGGAATGATTATCAAGGAATTTTTCTCAATAAATGATTCTCTTGGAATGATTCTCATGGAATGATTCTCATGGAATGATTCTCATGGAATGATTCCCAAGGAATGATTCTTATTGAATGATTCTCATGGAATGATTCAAAAGGAATTATTCTCAAGGAATGATTCTCAAGGAATGATTATCAAGGAATGATTATCAAGGAATGATTATCAAGGAATGATTATCAAGGAATTATTCTCAATAAATGATTCTCATGGAATGATTCTCATGGAATGATTCTCATGGAATAACTCTCAAGGAATGATTCTCATTGAATGATTCACATGGAATGATTCCCAAGGAATGATTCTCATGGAATGATTCTCAAGAAATGATTCTCAAGGAATGATTATCAAAAAATGATTCTCAATGAATGATTCTCAAGGAATGATTCTCAAGGAATGATTATCAAGGAATGATTATCAAGGAATGATTCTCATGGAATGATTCTCAATGAATGATTCTCAATGAATGATTATCAAGGAATGATTCTCAATGAATGATTCTTAAGGAATGATTATCAAGGAATGATTCTCATGGAATAATTATCTTTATCCAAAATGCTTTGACATGAAAAAGGAATGCCTTTGTTTTTAACAGTCGTGGGAAAGATGTTGCTAAAAGAAAGTACATGTATGTACTTTTTACTTTCTTAAAATTATTAATAACCTGGTGTATTATCAGTTGTCCAAAGATGGTAGACACGTCTAATAATTAAGAATCTTTCTAAAATTTTGTCAAATATAAAGATTTGAAAAAAAACTCATCATAGATACCAGGACTAAATTTTGTTTATTCGCCAGACGCGCGTTTCGTCTACAAAAGACTCATCAGTGACGCTCAAATCCAAAAAAGTTAAAAAGGCCAAAAAAGTACGAAGTTGAAGAGCATTGAGGACCAAAATTCCTAAAAGTTTAGGAGTTCTACATTTTGAAAATAAAGAAACATCAATGAAAAAGGATTTTAATCCAACATCTTGAACTTGCAATGATATGTTAGCATGTGTGCCATGATGATATCTGAACTGTGACTTTGCAACGAAAATCGTATGACACATTTAAATGATTCATTGTGACTTAATTTCAGCTTATAATTTGCTTACTAAAAGAACAATTTACACGGTTTTGGTCTTTTACTTAGGCTTACGATTTGATGGTTACATCGTTTTGCTCAGTAGTTCTTCTCGACTGATGGAAAAACACTGATTAAGATTTTATATTTCAGTAATACGTGGGTTTGTTGATCGTTGTCTGTTTTTTTTTTTTTTTTTTTATATTTAGCTGTATTAACTACGATCTCGAGGACTAAGGGTAGTATAGATACTTTTGCTGATCGCACTGAAATCGGATTAACAGTTTGAAATTACAACTGATAATGACTGAAAAGGACTGTGATTGTTAAATACAGTCTAATTTAGGTTCGTTACAAAAGTTATGGAATCTACGTTTAATAAAAGATTGAGAAGCATCAAATCCAGGAAAAAACATGAAGAAATAATTATCATTGTTCTTTTGACTTGTATAGATATTAATGTAAAAAAGAAGATGCGGTATGATTGCCAATGAGACAACTATCCACAAGAGACCAAATCGACACAGAAATTAACAACTATAGGTGACTGTACGGCCTTGAACAATGAGCAAAGCCCATACCGCATAGTCAGCTATAATAGGCCTTGACCTGTTTACTCAATATTTCTTTTCAGCAAGTAACTTGTTTTCATAATGTTGAGTTAATTTGAAATTAGGAATGCTACCGAAAAAAAAAGAAATTCTACTTTATATATATTGTAGTGTTGTCAAATCGAACCGTTTTGACTAACCGGTAACTCGGATAATCGTTCGACCGATTAACCGGTTAACCGATAGTTTAAGTTGATGTTTGAAGACCTTATATGGGTTGCGTTCAATATCGTAGCAGCTACGTAGCGGCTATGTAGCTGCTATCAATATCTATGTAACAACTAGTCTATAGCTACACGTTCAATACCCAAAATCTACGTAGTACTATGCAGCCCTGTTGTATCCTACACGTGTACATTTTTAATAATACGGAAAATTTAAGTTTGTCCTTTGGCATTGTCTTTGAGGATTCCTGGCGAAGTTTGACTTTCAATAATCTAATACTACCGTATCTGCATTAGCATATAAATGTCCAAGCCAGGTTTTATCTAAAAAAGGAACACACTTTCAAGAATGCTAATGCAATTAAGACTTAATCTATATGAGTTGTATTACTGGTCATGAGTACAAGGCAGCACAAAGATGTATTCTACTGTCGCTTCCGGTCTCATTCTGCAGGTCATGCGATACTGATCGGTTTTCGCAATCCTGTGTCTGTTCGTATTACTTTGCATGATTTCCCAAACAAACTCTTACTTTCCATTCAATTTAGCCAGCACCAATGCAATGCATCGATAAAAAGACAAAGGTACCCACCAGGACTGAGAATCAATCATCTGTTTAATAAGCAAACGGACTTTTGTAGAATTTTGTAGATCGTAGTGACAGTTTGTTTTGTATTCATTTTTATCGTACACAGACGACGATCCCGTGTATGAGCCTGGTGTCTTTAAATATAAACACAATTAATCCATTTCTATGGGAAGATCAATCTTAAGTTCATGAAAAGACAAATTTATCATAAGACGAATTGAGTTGTGTCTTCATACACACAATATGGCTGATGATAAAAAAAAAAATAACACTTTATTAATTTCATGCGCCCGGGGGGCTATTCCCGAATTACCTTCAACAGGAAACATCTGAAAGCCAGTAATATTAAAGACCTTAACACTTTTAAAAAGCGCTATATGACCGAAAGGGACAAGTGTTAACCTATAAACAAAATGGCTGTTGCATCTGACATTGCACCTGATGTGTGTTAATTATTCACCGCATTTTCTAGGCTATGACAGTTTAATCTTTATGCACTCATGTCACCCCTATTCTTGTTATGTTTTAAATCCATATTTGTATGTGAATTGTATCATTAAGCTTGATTATATCTTATGTAGACTTAAGCAAAAAAATCGAATCGACAGCGATGAGATAGTTATCAATAATGAAATATCAGAATGACAGTGCCTGTTACAGACTGACACAACTCTAACCATCCAAACAGGAATAGAATGTAATATAAAAAAGTATGACATGCTTTGTCAGTATTTTTACTACAGAAAAGAATTAAACGTTAAATTGGGATGATATTTAAAAAAACATGTACTCAAAAAAGACTATGATCAAGTGCTGCTCAGATTCATCGATTGTCTAATTAGTTATCAAAGGTACCTGGCTTATAATTTGATACGCCAGACGCGCGTTTCGTCTACACAAGACTCATCATGCAGTGACACTCAGATCCAAATAGTTACCAAGTTACGGACGCAATCACGAGTTGGTGGGTCGTTATGGAATATATGTTCCAATTGTATTAACTACAATCCGTCCGCCTTTCCACAAATGTGACCTACAGTATTAGACTTTTAACCCAGTATGTAATAACATGAGCATGACGACGGGTGCCACATGCATGATCTGCTTACCCTTCTGAAGCACCTGAAATCACCACCAGTTTTTTGCTTGGGTTACTGATTTTGTCTTTTTTTATAGGTCGTGTTTTGTGTACTATTTTAGTTTGTTGGTCTCTTTCTGTCTTGATTTATTTATTTTAACCTAAGAGCACCTAAGTACATCCTTAAAAAGGTATGAAATTACGGTCATCTGGATTCATGCAAAAGAGAATATCCGTTTTACCTGACGGATGTATAGATATGGTTGAAACTTGGGCGTGAAATCCCTTGCATCGGCAAAGGAAATGTCATGCTGTCGGGCCTGGAGGCTTTTCTCCAATCCAACATGCCCTTTTTAAGTTGTCAAATTTCTCAAAACATTGTCCTTAGTAAATCACTTAAAGAGCCTACCTACAAGTTTATAGTTTCCCTAATTGTTCTATTTTCTGTTCGGTTAAATATAACACCATTCACCCAATGGATTACCTGATTACAGTATTTTGAAGGTGTATATCATTACGACTAACCAGAGGATCCCGATATGACTTTTATAATGAAATAAGAAAGGAAGGTTGACCGATCCGTATCAGCAATGCTTGCACGCAAAACTTTATTTTTGATCCTATTGTCGTTTTTCCAGCCCTGTATGCACGAAAGGTTTGCTCGTGGTCGTCAGCCAAATAACGAAATCGGAACAATCAACTAATCATTGATAGATACCTACATGTATTAAAAAGGAATGGACAGTTGTCTCATTGTCACTCATACCACATCTTCATATATCTATATATCTCGATAGGAAAGTAACATTAGAACAACACAACTCCTGAAGCCGTCTGTAGTAAACGTTGCCCGAGGGAATCACTTTTAGTCAAAATAAAAAAAATTTGAACCGAAAATTTATTGAAATGTATGTATCAAAGCAATAAATCTCGGCCTGTGTCGAAGCCCTCTAATGCACTTCTTAGTACGTGACGCAACCAATTCATTTCTTTTTATAAAACAACCGTTTTACTTTTGCAGATTTATATTCCTAATTTACATATTTTCTATAAGCGTTGTCTAAGTTGAGTTAAATACGACCTCTTCTAATATGTTCATGTACGATAAATAAACATCACGACGAAGTTGGTGCCAAAATAGTTGTAGTTTATTTCTTCTGTTTTAAATGAGGTCAAAACAGATATATTTTTTCTTAAATGAATCATTTAAAGGAAGAAAATAAGAAATATTTACTGTCCATAAATTTCCAAACAATGATTAAAAACTTTAAACTCCTGTACATTGAAAAGACGCAACTATTGCACATGCGCAACTAGAAATTAGAAAAAAATGCTTTATAAGCATAGAGCGCGAGATCTTTGCTTCAACCAGATGAAACTAATTCTGTTATGATAATAGGGCATAGTATTGATGCTCGCTTAATATTATGACAACACTTGAAATGTATTTTTTGAATAATTAATTAACGAAAGTGTTAAAAATACATTTTTTACATAAATAAACTAATGTTCTTGGTTAATCCTTTGGGGAACGTTCACAACCATGTGAAAGGCAAGTATGTATTTGGAGAGATACTAAAGAAAAAGAAGAAGCAACTTTTAACAAGAGAGCAATTGGTATGCTCTAACAAAATGATACTAGTAGCAATGAATTAGAGTCAAAGGGTACCAATGGGACATTCAAGCTCATAAGTCGAAAAGAAAAGAATGTAGCTCTTGAAAAATATGAAATGTATTTTTTTGAAAATGTGCATACCCGTTACGATTATTTTAAGGTGAAAGATATCTATAAGTTCATAGAAAAATACCCTAAAATTCTATATTTTAAAACACTGCTAGCTTTCATCATTCTCAATCAGTGTCAAAACTGAATCACTTACATTTATACTGAGTGCATAAAGAAACTAAATACATCATATACCTTGACCCATTTGGTCCCTTTATGAATAACAATATAAAGACGTTCTTTGAATACATTGCTCATGGCTACTGATACATGTGAGAGATTTAGCTAGCTATAAAACCAGGTTCAATCCACCATTTTCTACACAAGAATTATGCCTGTAACAAGTCAGGTACAAATGTATGACAATTGTTATCCATTCGTTTGATGTGTTTGAGTTTTTGATTTTGGCATTTGATAAGGGACTTTCCGTTTGGAACTTTCCTCGGAGTTCAGTATTTTTGTTATTTTACTATTTATGTTTGTCTGCTTATAGTACATAGTTTTGAATACTATACGATATTTATATTGTTTTCAGTATTATAAATGCTATCACCTTGATATGCAATAGTGCCGAACTTCGATCAAGTATGTTGTGTGAACGCGTTCTTTACATCGTCGTATGTATACAGGGTATACTGAGGTTGGTTTTTGTTTGTTTGTTTGATCATATTGTTTTTGAGGACTCGAGAATACGTAATTGTCTTGGTCGTTAACCAACTGAACAAACGAGAATTAAATCAAAATTAAAAACGGTTAAACGTTTTAAACTTTGTATTTATTAAACTACCATAAGCACCTTCTACTGATTTTGATGATCATTACAATGATAATGGGACAAATCAGGATATACGTTACGTTAAAAATAGATATAGACCAAAAAAAGGGGGCGGGTGTATTTTAATGTTTTTTTACTTTTCTTTTATTATTAATCTATACGGTATTTTTCATGTTTCACATGCGTGTACATTATTCCTTAAATTAATCTTCTAAACTTTTGATTTTAAAAAAAATATGTTATTGCTCTTCTAAAATATTTTTTTCTATTATAGGTATTAGTTGATCAAGATAGTTAATATCTTAATTTCTCTTAAATAATCCTTAATTTACTGCACATCATTTATTCACATTTGTCGCCATTCTTGTCATAAAGCCAAGATGTATATCATATTATTTTCCTTAAACTATTCTATGCATGGTAACCTTCCGCAATAAAATATAATCCGTTTACATCTGTCGTTGTAAAACGTTCCAAATATAAAATATGATTATTTTTATTCACTTGTACAAAAGATTGTGATAATAAATTATAATATTTGTTCTTAATCTGCAAGAAATATTTCGACAGTTTGTCTACCTTGAAAGCATGGAAAGAATAGGGAATGCGTGGGGCGATCCAAGATCATCGTAAATAAGCGATAAACTTATTACTTTTTTATGATGGAATTAGTCTCTGATTAGCTATGAATCTAATATATAGGATCTGAACAATTCGGCTTAGCTAAATGGAGGACAAAGTTGGCATGCACATAGATTAATTTACTTGTGATGACTGTCACTGAATGGACTGGGAAAAGGCAGTGTCTACGTGCAGTGGGCACTCTAAGACATAAGCCCGAATTTCCAGCTACTTTGTAGCTGTGGTCTTATCAGACATCATGCTGATGTCAATTACCCCAGATCATGCATCATGCTGGGTTTGTTGATCTTAATCCCCTAAATAACTGGTCACATACATATTATATTACTTTCTATATATCATTTTCAGTACAGTTACAAATGTGTATAAATGATTCCTAGTGAAGATGGTGAATATTGATGTAGAAATTGAATAATAAAGTTTGATCATGTGAAAGGAAGTTGAAATAAAAACAGAAAACTATTTCAAGTGATTAAGTTTTTATTGTAATTTATAGTATGTAATATCGTTGGCACAGTAGCAAATGTACACACGTTTAAAAAAAGATGACATAAATCTAATTTTGTCAAACAATCATTGGTATGATAGAAAAGAAGAGAACACATTGATTAACACATTCTATTGGTTTGAAGAAAAAAGGGGGATTGTCATCTGGAGGTTTAATTGATTGTTTTCGTTTTCTGGTAATCAAATTGATTTTTTTTAAATAAAAATCAGTTCTTTTGACCACATTGATTTTGTGTCACAAACCTATGCTGTGTCAAATATTCAATCACAATCCAAATCAAGAGCTGTTTTAAGCTTAAATGCTGTGTCCATACTTGCTCGGCTGTTCCGCTTTCAACCTTTGCAGGAAATCTGGTTTGCTGTCACTCTGACAGCCTCTGGTTACACTTGAATTTTGGAAATCATTGTTAATTTTGGAATATGACTCTATCATGCATAGATCATAGTACTTAAAGACAAGGAGTTTTTAAAGCCTCCCCCTTTTAAAAAAAAATCTGGAGTTTTTACTGTTAATTTCTAGCTGTGTAAAGTTAACTTAGAATTAAAAGCAAGTAGCAAATACAATTTAATTTGAGCATGTTTATTGTGATATAGTATAGAAAAAACGTGAATTTAATCGAAATTGATAGAAAACTAAGAAAAATACCAGATTTAGATAAAAGGGGGAGGGCTAAAAAAGTTGTCTTTTAGCCAATATCTATGGCATAGACCAGATCATTTTTCAAAGTTATGCTAATCGTTTATGGTAATTTTTTTATTTCCCCTGATTTCACATCAGTTTGAAAGAAATCAAAGTTATTTAATATAGAATAAAAGTTGAGGAACAAAATTATTTCAGATAAATGTAGGAAAAGTTGTCCATTACATCGCAATAAACTAAACATGCATATTATTATTTTTAATATATATTTTTTCTTTAGGATATTTTTTTTTTCTTTTCAAATTTATTGTTCAGAAATACAATGAAGCTAGGAGGAAAGACACAGAGAAATATAAATGTATAGCTTATCATTTTGTGATCAACATCTGGTTATAATTAGTGAACCACTAAACAAGTGTGTCCACATAATTTATATCTAAATGATTACTGATAACATGCTGAGATAAATTTATAGAAAAATATTAGGAAATCCGGGCTTATGTCTTAGAGTGAGTGGGATACAATTAATGATTAGGAAAAATAAAGACCATACTGTTTCCCTCATATGATAATTCGAAAATAGAATATTAGTAAAATTAACATGTAAAAGGATTTACCAAACGACCCAACAGTATTAACGTTATATCTATTGCTGTTTGGTCTATAGATAATAAAATATAATATGGAATGTACTAAACTCTTTTTTAATCGTGGTTTTTGTAAGCACAAATAAGCTATTTGTTTGATCATGAAGATATAACTCTGAAATGCTGACTCTTTTCATTACCATCGACACAAAATCCAAAAATTGCACAAATAAAATAACATACATATATTTATATTTTAAACGGGGTGAAGCATAGTTGAATAATGGAAGAATTGGGGGTGTGGGGTGGGGGGGGGGGGGGGGTCACAAGCATAGTCACACCAGTTATTCGAACAAAATTTTAGTCACTGTTTCAAACTCGTACGCCCATTTACTAAATTTGAAGAAACAAGGATGCCCCACTCGCAGTATCCTTTTCCATGTTCCATGGACCGTGAAATTGGGTAATTATCTAATTTGGCATTAAAATTAGAAAGATCTTATCATAAGCAACAAGTGTACTAAGTTTCAAGTTGATTGGACTTCAGCTTCATCAAAAACTACCTTGACCAAAAACTTTAACCTGAAACTCCCACTTTTATTTTCTATGTTCAGTGGACCGTGAAATTGGGGTCAAAAGTCTAATTTGGCTTAAAAATTAGAAAGATCATCTCATAAGCAACAAGTGTACTAAGTTTCAAGTTGATTGGACTTCAGCTTCATCAAAAACTACCTTGACCAAAAACTTAACCTGGACGGACGAACGGAACCACAGACGGACGGACGGACGGACGGACGGACGGACGGACGGACGGAGCCACAGACCAGAAAACATAATGCCCCTCTACTATCGTAGGTGGGGCATAAAAATCTAATAAAAGTTTATCGCTGTCAGTATTCAGTGAACTTTGAAAACAAATTCGTACCAACATTAACTGTTGCTATTGATTCATGCCTTCAAAATGTTATGCGGAATGTTAATAGTTTAATCAAGATGAGGTGTCGTTACAGAAAAAAAGTTTTCACAGCATAGACGTCTAAAAATAAACAAAACTGTCAACAATTAAAGGTCCTTAAAACACCATGGACAGTTTCAGGAATGACATATCAAATCCTTGGATTGTGAACCGTTTCAGAAACCATGTGTCAAGTAATTAACAACTAGATTTGTGGACAGTTAAACAAATGGCATGTCTAGTCCTTAACAAAAAATATTAGCAACAGTTTCAGGAATGACGCATTAAGTCCTTATGATCATGGCTTGTGGACCGTTTCAGGAACCATGCGTCAAGTAATTAACAACTAGATTTGTGGACAGTTAAACGAATGACACGTCAAGTCTTTATCATGGATTGTGGACCGTTTCAGAAACCATGCGTCTAATAATTAACAACTAGATTTGTGGACAGTTAAACGAATGGCATGTCAAATCCTGAATTAACTTCGAGTTCAAAACAACCTGCTCTTTTTGTTGTTCTTAAAATCTGTTCTACTATCTCGGAAAACTTCATAAAAACCTATTAGAATTGTCGTCTTGTTCGTTTACAACGAGGCCTAAGTTTTTGCATACATTATTATTCTTGATATAATTTGTTAAATATTCCCACGAATAATTCTTAAAGTCATTTTTACACATTTAAATGTCTTTAAACTGTTTTTACATTTGACAAAAACAATTAAAACCTATGACATGTAACACCAAACGTTAAAATTTGACATAATTATACTCACACACAGTCGTGAAAATAAATATTGCAAAAACAAACAATAAAGCAGAAAAAATATAATTAAAACAGGTAGTAAGCCGCATATTTATAGGCTATAAATCGTTAAGCTTAATTTCAGTAAAACATATCTGCAGCTATTTCTAGGTTAAACAATGACTGTTGGACAATAGTATTTGTCATTTATAGTGACCGGATCTATTTGTATGCAAACGAGCCATTGTTCAGTATATTATTACACCTCAGAGAATGGGTAATTATCGTGCTATGTTAATATGGTGTGAAAAGGAGTTCTAACGTTAGTATCCCCTTATGATCGACTGTCGTTTGCTGTCGTGTTGAGAACCGTAAACCCTGTTTGCTGATCAGCTTAAAGGTGCAGTTCATTCATTATCACCAGTATTATGTAAATGTTTTTTGAGCCGAATTTCAACTTATACATTCATAACCAAATCGATCAGGGTATTCAACTTTGCCATAGTAATAATTCAAGTTTGCAAAATGAAATATGACTAAATTAGCAAACACACATAATTGTATATAAGGCCATATTTCTCACACATCATGTTAAAATGATGATGTAAATGAGCTCATCATAGATAACAGGATGAAATTTAGTATTTGCGCCAAACACGCGTTTCGTTTAAAAAAGACTCTAAAGGAACGCTCGAGCCAAAAACTTGAAGGTTGTATAATTATGCTGTCCGTAGTAAACATGTATCTTTTGTCACTCAATTCATGAGCACTTTTGTATATACAAGTATTTTCCAGCTATTTTAAGTCTCACAATTTCACGATTCTTATTTAAACTGAATCCTGAAATAAATGTCTCTTTTATTGCGAAAATAAATAAATAAAATATTTTAACGTATTTCAAGTAAATACACTTTGAAATAAGAATGCATTTTTACCACTATTTAACGTTCAATGAATACGTTTATATGTCTATTTCAAATCCCCTCCCTGTATAAATTCAGAATACCCAATAATGTTGAGTTAATAGGCGAAATGGCATGATCGGTACCGCAGAACTTAAACTTAAACGACAGTATAACATTTATCATCTTTTTTCTTGAAATAATGCAAAGATCTGCCGAAAAATATCAAAGGACAAATTGACTTGAAAAGTAGCACAGTTGGTACCTATGGAAATAACGATACAAGTATTTGCCATCAGCACACATTTCTGCAATGACAAAGAAACACAAAGATTCCTGGCTTGTTTCAAATTGGTTGTATTTTTCACCAGAGTTTATGGTCAATATTATGCAGTCGTGTTTTAGCCGTGTAGCCCTTAGACTTTACACGTTCACTTTTCAAGATCTTTCAAGCTAACCAAACCCATGAATCTGAATTCTGAGTAACAAAAAAATAATTTCATTTACTCTGATGTATGTGGTCCGAGACCACAATTATTTCGTAGTGCACTTCTTTTAGAAGATAAATGAAAATTAAAAAAATCCCACCTGCGCTTTCTCAATGAAATTTTTACAGTGTGTTGTATTACTTTTGGGACAAATTATATTAAAATTATAGAAAACTTCATCGGCTCTAACTCAACATATGGACAATTTTATGTTTAGGGCGTCTTAAAATCTTGTGACAGCTTCCGAAGTGCTAATTTTCAACCTTTTTCAGCTGGACCAAATCACTACTTTCCTTTAAAATTCTGAACCCAAATTTTTTTACAGTGTAATTTTACTCCCTTCTTGCAATTTGAGGCATTAAACATGTAGAAATAAATTTGGAAGAGGTATAAAAATTAATGGCAAGTAACCCACTGTCAACACTAGGGACTATATTTGTGAACAACGAAAATCGAACAACGAAAATCAAGGGACGACAATTGTGGTCTCGGACCATGTAGTAATAGTGTGTCAGATCTGATATTTTTCTACTTTAATCACGATGTCCCTCATCAGTCATATATTTTTCTTTCCAAAAAGTACCCAATCAGTTGTGGTGTACATAAAGTGCTTGGTGAGAAAAAAAAATGATGACTATGTTAAAACGAAGGATATAAAATTATCCTTTTTATATGTCCAGATAAAATATTATTTGAAAAGATTGTGTCTTTATTTAATACCATAGGGATCAACGTGAATTGTTTTCTCATAGTAAAGGTTTGTCTTTAATATTTGGCTTAATATTGCAAGAATAAAACGATGAATGAGTTCATTTCGAGGGGAAATCAATCAATTTAAACAATCACTAGAATTTCCAAACCTTTCTCATAGGGACGAGGTGTGAATTAGTTTATTTCTTTCCCAGGGTAGCTTCAATAAAACCCCTTTATTTAACGATAAAATTTGTCAAATTAACATTACTTTCCAAGTTTATGCTAAAGACTAAGAGCTTTGAAATTACTAAATTTCAATTATTTGTAAATAAAAACGACGAGCCGACCCGCAAAGGTGTCACTTGGGCAATAAAGTGTATTGAGCTATTTTTCAGATAATGTTCTCTATTATTGAAAGAGATGAACTCTTTATGCTGGTCTATTGTTATTTTCTACGTAAATTTGATTTACATTTTCGTTGTATTGAAAATTTGAATCCCCATGCTCAATGTAATATCAGATTTAGATTTGTTTCAACACAATTGGATTTTATGATATAATGCAATGATCAATTGGAAATTGTTCAATGTAAAATATTTAATATATCGTATGATAATATTTGTAAACATTCGACAATGTCGTTCATATTCCGCTATGGCAACTTTTTTTGTTGAATGTAGACATAAAACTGACTTAAAATTTATATTTGGTCATAGTTTCGAACCACTCGTCATTCGTTTTTCTTACACACAAAACAGGTATTATTTGTTCTGTCTTAAGCGGTATCGAAATTCCTTATCAATAAACACGATTTGTGAGGAAAAAATACTTTCAAACGACTGAATTTAAAAAAAAGTAATTTACCCAGCCAGCTGCTAAGATCCCACCAGAGATTTGATTGCAATTTAAAAGTTAATACGCTAGCTAGTGGGCCTAATAATCTTTTAAAGCTGTTCTTTGGAACTGACTGTAATTAACATCATATTCCAAGGTTACACAGAATTGTTTAATCTGATCAAACGCTAGATTAATAGCAATGAGACACAGTAAATTGTAAATATATCTCAATCGGAGGAATATTGTCGATGATGAGATTGAAATTCCTTTTTTACGAATTTTACCTACTGAATCAGACTATTTACCGGGTTTGTAACAACATGAGCAACACGACGTGTGCCACATGTTGAGCATGATCTGCGTACCCCTCTGGAACACCTGAGATCACCCCCAGTGTTTTTGGTTTTCTATGTTATGTCTTGTGTACTATGATTTGTCTGTTTTTCTTTATATTTTTTTTTATCCATGGCGTATATTTTCGATCTATAAGTTTGAATGTCCCTCTGGCATCTTTCGCTCCTTCTTGATGATGATATTAATCGGAGCAATATTGTCAAGGATTAGCTTGATGAAATCAATCGGAGAAATATTATCAATGATGAACTTGATGATGATATCAATTGGAGCAATATTGTCGAGGATTAGCTTGATGAGAAAATCAATCGGTGAAAAATATTGTAAATAATGAGCTTGATGAGGAAAACAATCGGAGATTTATCGCCAATGATGAGCTGGATGAGGAAATCAATCGAAGAAATATTGTAAATGACGAGGTTTATGACGAAATCAATCGGAGAAATATTGTCAGTGATGAGCTTGATTATGAAATCAATCGGAGAAATATCGTCAGTGATGAGCTTGATTATGAAATCAATCGGAGAAATATTGTCAGTGATGAGCTTGATTATGAAATCAATCGGAGAAATATTGTCAGTGATGAACTTGATTATGAAATCAATCGGAGAAATATCATCAATGATGAGCTTGATGACGAAATCAATAGGAGAAATATTGTCAGTGATGAGCTTGATTATGAAATCAATCGGAGAAATATCGTCAGTGATGAGTTTGATTATGAAATCAATTGGAGAAATATTGTCAGTGATGAGCTTGATTATGAAATCAATCGGAGAAATATTGTCAATGATGAACTTGATTATGAAATCAATCGGAGAAATATTGTCAATGATGAGCTTGATGAGAAAATCAATCGGAGAAACATTGTCAATGATGATCTTGACGAGGAAATCAATCGGAGAAATATTGTCAATGATGAGCTTGATGAAGAAATCAATCGGAGAAATTTTGTCCATGATGAGCTTGATGAGGAAATCAATAGGAGAAATATTGTCAATGACGATTTATCATCAATTAAAACTGCAAGGTTTACAAAACGGATAAAAATGAAGGTTTCGTCTTCTGTAAATATTTAAGAACCTGTTATACAACTCCTGACCGTTTTTTTCAATACAAGTTCTTTGGACTTAGTGTTGGAACGGACAAATAAGATGCTCTATAAAAAAAATCCTTACTTTCACCAACCAGTATTTTTACAATGATTGGAAAATTAGACAAAAAAGGTAGTCGCAATATTCATTCTTTAAAGAGAGAAACGAAGGGACCAATGTTTCTCTATTTATTTCCCTTCAAGGTCATTTTGTCATTTTTTAAAAGTCGTGTAACCTAAAATTAGTGAAACTTTATATTTGTGTGCATCAAAATTTGATAGCATGATGGATTTTTACACTTGCTTAACGTCCTATACTTTACATAAAAAGAGTAGAGAAGTTTCAAGCTCGTTCTTGGGTGAAACAATTACTTGTAAAGTTGGCATACCTCTTGTGGACGATATCTATAACTCAACAGTTCCCCCGATTAATCCTTTATAATGGAATTTGTAGCATATACATTATTCAATAATATTTACCAAAGTTTTAGTTTTTAATGAGAAAATCCTTTTTTTTAAATTCTAAATATTGCTGAATATGGTATTGGACGGTGAAACTATTTTCAAATTACATTCTTGAGCGTGAAATATGCAGATAACTTTCCGCTTCGGTATATATTGCATTTAATTCAACGCATTAATTAAAATTATTTTAATCTATCTATTTTTATAAATGCAAGTTGAAACATAACTATTTTGTTAAATTTGCCTTAATCTTAAATAATATTCACACTTGATGTAAAGTACCTGAACTATCCTTTGGAATATAATACAGACACCTGGGTATCAAAAACTACAAACAAAATTTAAAGTTTAAGTTAGTCTTTTTACTATATTTATTCGTTGTTATGTTAGTTTAATAACATACAACTGTAACTTTTATTGCGATTTGATTTATTTAAAATTCTACCTTACGTTTTAAAACCTTAATATCAAGGTGTGAGACCGTGAAAAAGTTGGGTGTTCCTAATTTTGATTCGAAATGTGATACAAGGAATCGTGCAGTGTCCGTTGCTCTTGTAAATAGTCCCTTTTTAATTGCGAAACGCATGTTGTTTATAAGTCAGGTCTTTACTGCCTTAAAGATTAATACTTAATCAGTGGAATACTAAATGTTTGTAAAAATTACATGGAATCTTAAATATTCAAAGAAGATATATATATTTCACCCGAATTTCATCTTATTCATATCATGTAATATTCATTTGTGAAATTGTAATATGTTAGTGTGTACAAAGAAAGATAACTCTACAAAACCAGCAAGTTATCTTAAAAAGTACAAATTATATACTCGCAAAAACAAAACCCACTGAATTCCATGGAGGTTTAAAAAGCAGAATTCTTATTCACACCATTTACGTTGTTACAATGATCTAAAAACCACACATTAATGGTCCACTGAACTCCATATTGAACACTTTAAATTCCTCATATAATTCAATTATAAATGTCTACTTTTATTTTGATATGGTCCACTGAACTAATTCGTTCTGATTTCGCATTAGGTTTACTACTTACATATGTAAACTTGAGTAACCAAATGTACAGTATAAAAGTTTCGTCTGTACGCATCTGATTTCGAAAAGGCAAGTTTGAAACAAGATCTAAAAAGTAAAATCACAAAAATACTGAACTCCGAGGAAAATTCATAACAGAAAGTCCCTAATCAAATGGCAAAATCAAAATTTCAAACACATCAAACGAATGGACAACAACTGTCATATTACTAATTTTGAACATGCGTTCTCTTATGTTTAAAATGGTGGATTAAACCTGGTGTTATAGCTATCTAAGTCTCTTACTTGTATAAAATTATCTGACCTGAACAATATTTCAGTCATGACATGTTTGAAGAAAAGTGTCATGTTATTAATTCTAAAGTGATGAGACCATTGCCCTCTAATTAACCCAGAGGTAGTCATGAATCTTGCGGTTAAGACATTCCATAATCGATTCATGTAAAAAGGCAAGGAATAACTTAAATATGGATGGTATAACATAACATGATTATGACTTGTATCTTGTTCAAATAAAACGGTTTTGTTTAACATCCGTTTACTACTCAATAGAATAAGAAATCCTAACTTTTCTTTCAGCAAGACACATTTTCAGCCAAAATAGTCACAATTTCACAAAATTTTATAGTAATCAGCAATAGAGATTTTATACATACAAATACAAACAAAGTTTGAAGTTATCCGTCTCTTCTATATAAACAGGTCACATATGAGTGAATTAAAAAGAAATAGACATTCACAATAAATTAATTATCACGTTGCAAAGTCATCTTTTTAGTTTTTGTGGACTTGTTGTCTTTTCTTCTGGATTCCGTTTTCTTCATTGCATTGTCAGTTTACATATTAAACCCTGAAAATTTCGTTTCGAAGAAACCCTACCTCTAAGCTGGAATGGAAAAGGCCAATTTTTTACAATTTCTATTCAGTGTTATATTAAACAACAAGTACACAGGGTATGTAACTTGTTTAAGTGTTTAAGTAATAGTATTTAAGAAGGATTTGTATTGTCATCAGACGAGTTGGTGACCAAATGTTTAAAAACCTAAAATAGACGTGAAAGGGCAAATAAAGGCAGCAGTAGTATACCGCTGTTCAAAACTCATAAATCCATGGACAAAAAACAAAATCGGGGTAACAAACTAAAACTGAGGCAAAGGCACAGTCATGTATATTTTAGAATATCAAAATATTTTCCGATAATTACAACTGTAGTTTAATTTCAATAAAAAATCGTTGACTAGAACTTGACAAGAAATTGACGGTCAAAATATATGGAATCGTTTCGAATTTAATGCGTTAAATGGCATCATACTATCTATATAAATAAATGGTGTATTGTTTTTTTCGTTCAAAGTCAAGAAATTACAGGTTGTCTGTTCGTAAATATGTTGATGCGTTAGAGGAATTGACGGTATATCTCAAGAAAAAAAGAAAAAACACTCGTAGTAGTGATCTGTTTTAAGTAATAAGTAAATAGACAACTTTCGAGTTCGATGCATTTCCGTCAAAAACTCTGGTTTTATTGTACATCATTTGTGCGATAAGGGGTATCGTCACTTCCGTTCGAATGATGAGCAAGTGGTTGGAAAACTATAATGCTATATTTCATATTGAAATTATTCGGCAAATTAAATACTCATAATTGACAATCAGCACTGCTGTCATTAGGAGATTGTGATTAAGTTCTTACATAACAAACTTGATTCCTAGTTTATCCTGCACAATGACAATCACTAATACGCTTGATGAACGGTTATAGTGCAGGGATACAGGCGATTCCCTTTATCTTGTAAATGACGTCATAAAGGCGTGCATAATTGACAAGTTTTCCCCGGTGAAGGATGCACTCGAAAGTGGTCTATTTAAGGATCAAATCTAAACCTCGGTTTTATTCTTATTTATACTGCATTTTCATTACAGAGTTAATGTACAAACATCAAAGAACTCCTAACGATGACTGGTACCTGACTAGTATGAATATGAAAAGAATAATATAAATATAAGTCATGGATTGATGTTTGACTTCACTTCGACGTCATTAATTTTTTGTGTAAAGTAAAATCACAAAAAAACTAAACTCCGAGAAAAATTCAAAACAGAAAGTCCCTAATCAAATGGCAATATCGAAAGCTGAAACACATCAAACGGCTCAACACGTTGATTGTACTTATTTACGAAGCAATCTTTGAGTGCCAATAAATTGAGATTACAGTTTGAAATGTTAATCTATTGTTAAGAATCGTCATAGATGTAGTTTGTACTCACAACAACCCTTGTAAGGTTAGATCCGTTCGTCCTCGCATAATCGCAGGATATTTGCATACACAGTCATTTACTAACTACTAGGAACGTTATGTTTAATCCATATATGTGAACATAAATGAGAAAATTGTATCAAATCTGGTAATTGATATGTTATTTGTGGAAAGAAATACCTTAGTTTTCGAGTGATTTTCATATTGTATAACAACCAATTTATTGAAAATGACCGCAACAATTATATTATATTTCAAAGCATCATAGACGTACCGTTTCAAGAAAAAGTAAATTCACAAAAATACTGAACTCCGTGGAAATATCAAAACGGAAAATCCGTAATCAAATGCCAAAATCAAAAGCTCTACTATGTTGTTGTTACCAACGGGGACGAAACGTCCAACAGCAGATTCAGTAGTTTTAAAAAAAGTTTCTCCTTTCTTTCAGTTACTTTTTTATTGTCACTTAAAATTGCTTTTACAAATTTCAATAAACAACCATTATATTCAAAGTGTATATGATTTTTTAAATCAGAGAAGTATTGGTTTTGTTTCAAATGAATGAAGTGAAGACAATTATAAACAAGAGGCTGTCAAAGTAACAGCAAACCAGATTTACTGCACAATTGAGCAAGTATTGACTCTACATTTAAGTTTAAAACAGCATTGAAGTTGGATTGTGATTTAATATTTGACACAGCTAAGGTTTGTGACGCAAAATGAATGTGGTCAGGGACTGAAATTGAACATTACATATTATGGTCCAAAATCTTTGTACACTGTTAGAATCAGCAAACCAAAGAACCCCAAGAATTCATTTTTTCTTTATGAAAGTAAACAAAAGTTTAATAACGACTCTTTGGACTTCAATGTGAACCAATTTCATAAAGGAACCCAAAATCAAAAATATCTTAACACTTTGAAAAAGAGGGACGAAAGATACCAGAGGGACAAACTCATAAATCGAAAATAAACTGACAACGCCATGGCTAAAAATGAAAAGGACAAACAGACAAACAATAGTACATATGACCCAACATAGAAAACTAAAGAATAAACAACACGAACCCCACCAAAAACTAAGGGTGATCGCAGGTGCTGCGGAAGGGTAAGCAGATACTGCTCCACATGTGGCACCCGTCGTGTTGTTTGTAAGATAACACATTTCAAAGAACCCCATGAATTCAATGTTTGCTGAAATCAAACCATGTTCAATTTTCGACCCTGGTTTGGACCAACTTGAAAACTGGGCCCAAAAATCCAACATCTAACTACAGGTTAAGATTCAGCATTTGAAAGAACCTTAGTTGTCGTATGTTTAATATGTAGTTAAAACGTGTTTCTCGTTTCTCGTTTATATATAGATTAGACCGTTGGTATTCATTCCCGTTTGAATGGTTTTACACCAGTAATTTGTGTGACTTTTATAGCTTGCTGTTCGGTGTGAGTCAAGGCTCCGTTTTGGCCGTACCTTGACCTATAATGGTTTACTTTTATAAATTGTTACATGGATGGAGAGTTGTCTCATTGGCACTCATACCACATCTTCCTATATCTACCTATATATATCTAAATTTTGTTGAAATGAAACAAAGTTTGATTTTATTCATATACGTATTAATTTTCTGGTCAAAGGGAAATAACTCAAACTGAATAGATGATATACAAATAGTTCTCTAAAATTAGATATGATGTTATATATGTTTCAAGTAAGAACTCAATTTTAGATGAAATTAAAACAAAAATGATTAAGACCCCTTGGTACCTCAATTTGGTATTATCTAATTAATAATGAAAATAAATACAGGTTTAGATTCAGCATTTCAAAGAACCATAGATATATTCAATTCATTTTTAAATCAAAGACTGTTTGATTTGGACCATTAATTGGACCAACTTGAAAACTGGGCCCAAAATCAGAAATCTAATTATAAGTAATAAAATATAAGCTTAGTTTTTAACAGAATTCACTTCATAAAAAAAGAAATATATGCATAGCATTCCGAAATAATAAACAAACCTACCACATAATTTCTTCAAACAATTTACAAAAGAAAAGTAAAAAATCCAAAATGTCATTAATCATTTGTCGTTGTTCTCTTATATTTGATGTGTTCCCTCAGTTTTAGTATGTAACCCGATTTGTTTTTTCTCAATCAATTTATGAATTTCGAACAGCGGTATGCTACTGTTGCCCTTATACAATATTTTTTTAGATCTATAAAACTTATCTGTATGTGTACTGAAACTTATATATATATATATATATATATATATATATATATATATATATATATATATATATATATATAAGTTTCAGTACACATATATATATATATATATATATATATATATATATATAAGTTTCAGTACACATATATATATATATATATATATATATAAGTTTCAGTACACATACAGATAACAATCAAATAATAAGTACCACTTTTGACTTCTGGAAAGGATTATAACTAAAAAACGAGATTTGACCATTATTTAGTCACAGGAAACAACACATCTTACTTTTAAAATATTTTGTCAAATCGTTTTCATGATATTGAACGGAATCTGTTAAGCAGTCTTTTTCTCTACAAAATCCAGTTAAAAAACTGACATCACATCAATGGAAGGAAACATTGACTATTAAAACAAAACGGTTTTATCTTTCTTGTTAAGTGCGATTTTTTTTATGAAATGTGAACATTTGAAGGCAATGAATCGTCTTTTAAAACACACGATTTTATTTTGGTCTAAGGACCAACGACCAAATTGCCATTTTACGTCATTCGGCAAATCTTTAAGACACAGTATTGGTTATACCTCTTATCATGTATTTTTTGTACATTTGGATTTCCATCCTACGTCTTGGGTCTTCCAGATAAACATAGCTTATGGAAAGCATAAAGGAAAATAACAAAACGACCGAACTCTAGGACAATTCTAACTCAAAGTCATTAAGCAAAAGGCAATATCAAAAGCTCAAACACAGAATGGATAACAATTATTGTGTTGGAGACTTATTCTCATTAGAAATGTATGTCTGATTTCCAAGGTACAATAACATTACGTTATGAGTAAAACATTATCACATTAATTTTTTGGGTTTTCAAGACGAGCAGTTTTACTAACACAAATTCTGATAAAAGAACATCGTTATGAAATCAAATGATAATTAGATTAAAAATGCATATGAAAAAAAAATTAGACACTACAAAAAAATAAAAAAATAACTGAAATAAACCGACAACATTTACAAAAAAAAAAACCAAGGAAACAAAAAAATCAAAAATCAAATTTTTAATTCAAAACAATTATAATAACAATCAAACAATTGTTTTCTTTGATCAGATAAAAATTATTAGTTTTTGGAAATGTTTGCCTTGCAATTTCTACAATTAAAGAATAATTTTATTCATAGATATAGGAAGATGTGGTGTGAGTGCCAATGAGACAACTCTCCATCCAAATAACAATTTATAAAAGTAAACCATTATAGGTCAATGTACGGCTTTCAACACGGAGCCTTGGCTCACAACGAACAACAAGCTATAAAGGGCCCCAAAATTACTAATGTAAAACCATTCAAACGGGAAAACCAACGGTCTAATCTATATAAAAAACGAGAAACGAGAAACACGTATAAATTACATAAACAAACGACAACTACTGTACATCAGATTCCTGACTTAGGACAGGTGCAAACATTTGCAGAGGGATTAAACGTTTTAATGGTACCAAACCTTCTCCCTTTTTCTGAAACAATAGCATAACATCACAACATAGAAAAAAACACACGATAAAATATCAATTGGCAGGCTTAACTCAATCAAAAGACGTAAATTAACACACTATAAACGAAAAAATTTGATCTGCGATATGTATGTAATTGTTTTATTTGTATAATGTAGTTTTTAACTTTTTAAGGATAGTTTGTTTAAAGATGCATTTGAAAATCAAATGCCTCATAAAAATAGCATGTGTGGTTGTGCAATTGTTTAACTATCAGAAAAATAAAAGATTATTTCTGAAAATGTTTGAGCTGTGAAACGTGTTTAAGGAGGAAAAAATAAAAATAATTTCTCTCAAGGGGAAATGTAATGAATATTTTGATTAGATGTGTGATTTTTAACAAATAAATTTAAAGTGAACAATTAATTCTTCTTTAGAGGTATTGATTACTATTATGCAACACGTATTCTTAATCAATAAAGTGATAATAAAATTATTTAAAATACAAACAGAAAGTATAAATAATAAATTAGAGAAGTGAAATTGAAGAATTAAATATGTAATTTGTATGTAAATTAAAATCTAGGATTCGTAACATTTTTATGTTGTATAGCGAAATATTCATGTATATTGGGTTTACAATTTTTACTAATTTACATTTTAATATTTTCTTAAGAATGTTGATCAAATAAATATGACATGGTGTTTTTAAATACAAATTGAATGATAAAAAAGGTTAGTTTTTAAAGAACCTCCGTTGATAAATTTATAAATTATTATGAAACTAATGTTTCAATTCTTAGATGAATTGACTATTATTTTTAAGTCCTTTTTAGTCAAAAGCCTCTTTGCATGTTCCGGTTTAACACCGATGTCTTTGAACTTTCATGTTGAATTTAAAACCAGAAAATTGCTTCGGACGCGCACACTTCATTGTTTTATTATCATAATTGGAAAAAGTTTTTTTCAGAAATAAAAATACAACTGCTCGCTACAAAGTAGAATAATGTGTTTATCATTTGAAAATAATTATAAAAAAAAAGGAATTCTATATTCAGTTGTGTTTAAAAACATTTATAAAATTTATTAATTTATTGCATACTATTCGTAAAAGAACTTCTTCATCCCAAACCTGCGAATTTTTACGTTCAATTTGTATAAAGACAAAAGAATTTCAATAAATTTAAGATTAAATCATATTATTTTCTATTTTATGTTTAAACCATAAACTTCACTGTGCGTTGATGCTGTTTTTTTGCGCAAGTAATTGTATTTGGTAGTAGGTTTATATAAGTAACACACAAATATTTTAACGGAAAATAAACAAAATGATAAATATTTAAATAATTTGATAGAAGATAGCTTGTATGAAGATAAATTTGATATACTACAAAGAAAATAATACATTTAGAGTTTATATAAGGTTATAGAATATATCATTATCTCAAATAAATCCTTTCGTAAATTAATTCTTTAATTGTTTTATTTAAATCTTCATTGTCATTTTCTATGTTTAATTTGTATCCATAATACCGTTTTAAATCGATAATAATGATCAAAATTTTCAAGAAATCAACAAGAAAACTGGAGGAACCTTTGATCAAAATAAATAAGGCAACAGTAGTATACCGTTGTTCAAAACTCACATAAATCGATTGAGAGAAAAAACAAATCCGGGTTACAAACTAAAACTGAAGGAAACGCATCAAATATATTAAAATGTGTAGAAACATGTATGCAACTTTGCTTTTCTCTCGTGAACTTTTACAAGTTTAATGAACAACGATTGGCCCTGGGCGAATCACAGTTTTTTTTTAATATTTTCAAGTCTTCATATTCTTTTAGTTTTTTAAAATTTTCTTTGGTTGCAAAATATAATGAACATATATATAGATAAATTGTCTGTTTCGTTATAGTCTTTCAAAATCAATAAAACTAAAAAAAAAAAAAAATCAAACCAAATAATAATAAATAAACAAAATATAAGATGGCTACCTCAATATAGACTGGGTTGATAGTTGATTTAAAGAGGAGCACTGACTTAATTCTGAACATTCATAAGTTGACGCATGAAATATCTTTGATACGTCAATTTTCGGAAAATTTACTATCAATTGAATTAATTATTAATTATGAACAATTTGAAGCACACAGGTTTTTGTTTACCCTTGGCCTGACCTTAGATATATTTTACACAGCCTTTCTGAATGTAGACGAAACGAGTTTTTAGTGTACTAAATGAAAATACTGGTACCTGAATCTAATGAGTCTTTTGTAGACGAAACTTGTTTCTGGTCTACTAAATAAAAAATCTGGTGTCTGAATCTAATGAGTCTTTTGCAAACGAAAATAGTTTCTTTTGTACTAAATAAAAAGACTCGTGTCTGAATCTGATGAACCTTTTTATAGTCGAAACTAGCCTCCGGTGCGTGTTCTAGATGAACAGACTGGTATCTTGGATGATATGTTTTTTTTTTTCATTCATATCTAATTAATCCAGTAGTCAGTGTGCATTTCGTTTGTTCCCATTTATACGAGATAATATTATAAAAATTTCTCTTGTTTATTAGTGTTGGTATTTTAATTGCCATTTTTGTCCTTATTGAATAGTGTTAGTTTTCTGTTTCCATCTATATTTCCAACGATGATAGTTCAAAATATTTAAAAAAATCAAAAGTCAAATTGGAACATCGATCCAAAGAAGATTGGTTTTGAATTAGACAAAAAAAAGGTTTACAAAAGCAAATTGAAGCTATTTTCGTATTGATCATGTAAGATATTCAAAGAAAAATAATATGATGAAATATAACTGAACAAGTAACATTATTTTGAATGAGTTTATATGTCAAGATAGTCTCATATCTCTACCTCTCCTCCCCCGATTCGTTAGCTCTATAAGTCTCAGACGAAACTAGTATGTCAATGTACATGTATTTGACTTTACTTGTAGTTGATATAATTTGTACATTTACACACTAAGCATAATTCTGACATTATTCGCCTTATGGTTATTTTAATTTTTTGAGACTTTTGAATGTGTTCAAATGTATTTCCGACTCCTAACATTTGGTTTAAAACCTACTTTAAGTGTTTAATCAAGAAATAAATTGCCTTGTATGCAGAAAATTCGGTATATATTTGACTTTGGTTTTACTAATTCACAAACTGGTAAGTAGATAAAAACATTGGATTAATGCCAGTCATATTTTACACGTAGAAATTCTATTATAAAAAAATCTTAACAATAAGGAACAAGTAGAAATATGTTTTGTCATAATTAGAAAGATCTAAACAGTTAATTACATTTGTCTTTAGGTATATTGAAATGATTTTATCTGTTACCGCGCTAAAAGAATACTATCAGTGGAACTTTGATACGACTAATACCCCCAACCCACCTAGATGAAAGCCATTCATTCACACAGTAAGACGCATCAGAATTAAAGATAAAAATCTTATATTTGATGGCGCTTTTATGACCAACTTTGCCATTACGGATCGTAAAATAGTTAGTAGTTCTTTACCACAAGCTTTCTAGTACAAGACTCCCCAAGATTTTTGCTTTGGGGAATTGAGATAAAATGTTTTGACTATGTGTGTGACATCGTTACTTAAGTTTTTATTTTCCCAGACTGCTCGCCTGATTAGCTTAAAATGTGTATATATAGTGGCCACCCTGTTGAATCAGATATTGTTCATAAATCATCCAAAATGCAAATATCTAACAACAATAAAAAAAATATTATGTATATCAAAAGCAATATGTTGTCATTTTGTTTGAATTTATCGTTGGATGTAAATATATACTTAAGAAATATTGCAATTAGCAGTATAACTATCAAATGAATAAAGTTTACGTGTTATTGAAACATTGTTTTAATTGTGACAATATTAGAAGTATAACTAATATTCATATGTCGGATATTAACAATCATCTTAAGTGCATTCCAGTTTGGTTCTAATAAGTAAATAGCAGGCTTTATTTTTAACAATTGTGCCGTTCAAGTAATTGTTAGAACATAAATATACCAATGCTAAATTTCGATACAAATAAATATTCAATTTTATTATTTGAAATTTTCATAACATAAGTTTTGAACCATGAACTTACATATATGCTCTTTATTTTATTTTTTTTAACCATTAAATACAATGTACCATGCAACTAATTTTGAAAACTGAAATATGAGCAAGAACAAAACAATAACAAATAAAAGGGACCTGTAACATTGTTTATCGTTTTAGGACTGTTGCAATGTGTTGGGTTTTTATTTTTGGCTATCAAATATTTTGTTTTTTTATTAACGGATAGTTTTGACAGGAATCAGTGTCACGCGTAACCATTAAATTTTGATTGAAATGCTAATTCTCAACATTAACTTTCAGACAAAGGTCTCTGTTGATGATATAGCTCCTTAAGTGTGCAGGTATTAAAACACCCTTGACTTTTAAAATATTATGTTTGAGAGTTCCTGGCAAAGTTAAATCCAAATAAAGCGCTTTTGGGAACACAATATGTCTAGTATTTTTCTCAACTAATATTCCGTTGTAATTTTTGTACTTTTAACATGTAACTGTTTCTTCAAATAATATGAATATGTGCTCATTTTTACTTAAAAAGTTGTTTTTAATGTCCTTACATTGAGGGGATACCCCTAGGTGTTGTTCCCAACCTGATAAAGGTCTTTCTTTGTGCATAATTTTAAATTGAAAAAGTCAACAATTATTTAATATCCTTACACATGAAATTAATTCCTAGTCTTGCAGCTACATGTTCATCTTTTCTACTGATACATGTATATAATAACTAGAATCATGCAAATAAACTTAGGAAAAAGGCATGTAAGCTCATCTTACAAATATGACACTTTTTCTAGACCACAAAGCAGCACACGCAAAATAGTCGTCGCAAAGAATTGTAACCTTTGAAATTGTTGTCGCGCACTAAAACCCCCATGGGCACTTTCAAAACTTGGCAGGTATGGTCACACGCTTTTTCAATTAAAATATATACCAAAAGTTTAATACAATTTAAAACAAAAGTGTTGACATGAAGCAAACGGATTTCATGTGCAATATTAAGAAGTAATATTTACTCAGGAATGTCCAATATATATTAAAAAGAAGTAATAATCCGATATATCAAAATTACTTTCAGGCAAACTTAAAATAAAAAACCTAATGCTGACGATGATTTTTGTTATGAATATATTTTAGCTTAAAATATAAATAATCTTTTCAATGTCGTAAAGAAATAATACAAATAATGACTAGCGACTGTCTTAAGGTGTCAGTCATTATGTGTTGCGTAGTCTGTTGTACAATATTCTTATAACTGCCTGTAAATAAAGGCAACATTGTATACCGGTGTTCAAAAATCATAAATAGACTGAGAGAAAACAAATCTCGGTTACATACTGAAACCAAGGGAAACACAACAACTATAAAAGGAAAACAAAGGAACAGCAGAAACATCGACGTGCAACAAAAAACCGCCAACACACATAGAAACGAACTGTTTGATAATAACTCTCATATGCAAAACTAATAACCCATTCGGAGCACCTTAGATCACCCCTTATTTTTGTTGGCTCGGTCTTTTGTTTTTCTATGTTTTTTTTTAACTAATTGTCCTTTGATAGTTTTTGAATTGACGTCATCAACCTTTGATAACTATATACATCTTGAATGTCCCCTTTTTTTGGTAATATCTTGCGCCTCTCTGAATCACTTCCTATGGAACAGTTGTGTACGTTCAGAGTTACCAGATATATGTTGATAGGTTTGTCAAAGTATGCACAAAGCAAATGTGTGTTATAACATACCTGGATGCTTATCGCTGTTTCCCTCTGACATTGATGCATAGAATTTGCAGTAAAATCCCATTTTATGGTGGTTTTAATGTATGAAAAAAATATAATATTCCAGGATGAATACAATTGTAATTGCATTTTAAATTGCACACATTTTTTATTGCCACAACACGTAATCCATTAATAAATTCCATTGCATAATCTGAAAGGAAAATAATGATATAAATAAATAGTTTGTAAAACAAGTATTAAGAATAGTAAAACATCAATCCATAAATTTAATTGTTCAACTACCAAAATTTTCACATTACAATGATTCTTTAATTGTTGATAATAATTAAAAAAAAAACTGAATATGATATGCATGATAATAGTCCAAAAAATTGACTTTACTTGATTATTCGTAAGTTTTGAAGTATGGTTAAATTGATGAATGATAGAAAAAAAAAGAAATCAAAACAACATATTTACTTACTGATGGTCATTTGTTTCTTTAAAGGATCACAACAGAAAATGGACAATTTATCCTTTTCTCAACTTGTAAAATATGAATTATAAGGGTATTAATTCTTGTTTTATTTCTGGTAGATTTTAGATAATTCTTGTTTTATGCTTGTAAACGTATGTTTTAATGTGATATTTTTTTTAGAAGAGAATAAAAGACCGATTAAAATGAAATGTGAATGAGACAATCAAACTTGCTAAGAGACAAAAATTCTATAAAATTGCTACAAGGTTATTTATATTTTATATCTTGTAACTTGTGGTTCAATAAATAAACAATAAAACAAAAAGAAGACCATAACCATAGAATAATAAAATTACCAAACCATAGAAAATGTTCATCAAATTGCGTCTTTTCTAAATGTCCAAAGGAAGGTAACTCTAACATTATCTAATTCTTATTAATGGACATTACTTTAGTTTTTTTGGAAAAAGATATTTAAAGAAAACTACAATGAAATGTTAAAGATAATAACTAGTTGAGTGCAAGCAAATGTTTCTTGGTATCAATTACTCTCTTAACAAATGTCTTAATAAAAGAACTATTTGTTAAAATATAAATAAATCAAAGCTTCCTTTTTCAGCGGTATTCATTTATAGAATAACAAGTAAATTGTCACTTTCATCATTCGCTTGAGAATTTTTCTAACCAGCGGAAGATATCATAATCATAATAATTTGTACTGTATGTATTCAAACGCTCTAGCTGCATAATATTAATCATCCTGAATCTGATGATATGATTTAGATATTATATTCCTTAAATAATATTTTTTCATTTATTTTATCAATATTTTAGAGTAAAGAATTTCTCCTGCACTGCTTTCTTGTATAATGTTTTATGTGCCTTGTACGGTATTATCTATAAATAGGCTAAATGGACTATCAACTATACAAACTTTTTTGTTTCCTTTTTTGTCAAACTTGATATTTACTACAATAACCATTTTTTGTTCACGTCTTTGTCAGCTTTATATGTATATTTAGAATCAGAAGATGTGGTATGATTGCTAATGAAGTAAATTTCCATCAGTGATCAAAGACGGTAGCTACTATAGGTCACGGAACGGCCTTCAACATTGACCAAACATCATACCGCATAGTCAGCTATAAAATGCTCAGAAATTACATATAAAACAATTCAAACGAGAAAACTAACGGCCTATTTTATCTAAATAAAGTAATGAATGGAAATTCAAATATGATATACATCAAGAAACGATAACCACTGAGTTGCAGGCTCCTTAGTTTGGACATGCACGTACAGAATATGGCGGGGTATGTATGTTTTATTTTTCAAGTCAGTTTTGTTGTACTCTCAGTTTTTAGTTGTTGATCCCAATTATTCTCACATTAACCATTAATGTCTGTTAAAATTGCTCAATCAATTTTCAATATAACGGAACCAAAATAATAATTTTCATATAATTTTATTAAGGTAAAACTAGCTTTAAAACCAGCTGGTTTTCATTTGGTTGATAAGTCTAATGTTTGTGTTTGCCGTGTTTTATGGCCTTCTCCTATTCTAAAATAACCTTGGAGTTCGATATTTTTTTGTACTTTTTTTATAGGAATCTGATCGGGATAAAAAGGGGTGAGAGATTATAAAAAAGTTTCATTTTGCAATATTTTTATAGATTATTATTTTTTTAAAGATTTTTTACGGTATTATAAAGCTGGTCTGGGAGTCGACAAAGCACTGCTTCTAACGCTGATACTTTTTTTAATCATTTAACACAACAATGAAATATTTTATTTTTAAAAATATATAAAGTCTTGCTTTATATAACTGCTACTGTTCATTATTTGTGAGTAATACAAGTCCAATGAGATTTATAAATGAAATAGGTCAATCTATAGACGTTTAGTCTGTCGGCTTTAAAACCAAACCCTCAATGGGACAAAGAAAACAACTTGAATTTGATTCCAATCTGAAAACATTTTTTATTGATAGAATGTTGTCTAATAGTTGTTACCAAGTATATAATCCGACAATTTACAAAAAAAAAAAAACGTGGTTGCATCCTCCTTTGAAGACAAAGTTCGAGAACTGTTTTAAGACATTTGTGTGTCTGCAGTTATTTGGATAGTTTTATTTGATTTATGTCATTATTTATTTGGAAGGTATTCCTGCTTTAATTAATTGCCACTGGTTTTGTGTCTCTTGTAAATCTCTTTCTCCGAGAGAACTATTTCCATATTTATTTACTGAGTTCACATTTGCATGGCAGGTGATGCATAAAAGAGAGACGAAAGACACCAGAGGGACAGTCAAACTCATAAATAAAAAAAAACTGACAACGCCTGGCTAAAACTGAAAGAAGACAAACAGACAAACAATAGAACACATGAGACAACATTTGATGCTTATGCTTATGCTATATTGTGCCTTGTGTACTATTATTTTATTTTAGCAATGGCATTGTCAGTTATTTTTTATCTATGAGTTTGACTATCCTTCTTTATCTTTCACCTCAATTTTATACTGTCGATGCAAACGGTCGCGCTCCTTTTGGAGTTCATGCTCAGTTACTGTTAATTTGTTGCCTTGATTTGTCGACTTTCGAGGTTTTATGTCGATGCCACTGCTGGTCAACGTTTCGTCCCCGAGGGCATCACCAGCCCAGTAGTCAGCACTTCGGTGTTGACATGAATATCAATAATGTGGTCATTTTTATAAATTTCGTGTTTACAAAACTTTTTTACAAGTATTCTTAAATTTTTTTTTCGAAAAACTAAGGATTTTCTTATTCCAGCCGAATTTGGCACAACTTTTTTGGAATTTTGGATCCTCAATGCTCTTTAATTTTAATCTTGTTTGGCTATATAAATATTTTGATATGAGCGTCACTGATGAGTCTTATAAAGACTAAACACGCGTCTGGCGTACTAAATTATGATCCTGGTACCTTTGATAACTATTTACATCGAAAACTACAGTCACCTTAAATTACAATATTATGAGCTTCTGTATTACTCTAAAATATTCAGATGTAGTAATTTTAGCTAAAAGCTATGGCAACGCCCTGAAGAAAACTTAAACTGGAAGACATTCGTGTGGGTTTCTTTCGTTATTTAGCTTCAGAAATGTTTGATAAACCTTTCATTAGGTCAATACAAAAATAGAAATCAAGCAGCAAAAGATGGTATCATTCATTGACACCACATCATAATGTATTCACTTAGGAATTTTATCTTGCAAGCCCTCGACAGACATAAAAGTCACAATTGAATATTTTCATTATTGACTCATTGAGAAATGCAACTTTACTCCATTGACGTAAATCTCTATCTTTAAGACATCAACCATTCAAAGTGTTGACACTAAAAAGAATACATGTAAAAACCAAGATTTTATCAAAAATAGTTCGGTTGTCAGGTTATACGATCGTGAGATGTCTCACCAAGGCTTTTTTTTTTATTACCTCACCAAATGATAACAATCAAGCTTTTATATCTAGAGACACTTAAGTCAGTTTTAAAATAAAATGTGGTAATTTTGGAAAATGTGTTATGTAATATAATATTTGCATTAAATTCCATATGTTTTTTTGCATTATCATCAAACCTTCCTCAAAAGGGAAAAATAATAAAAGAACCCGACATATCTAATGCGGCATTTTAATAGATTATTCAAAAGCACATGTATCGTATTCATTTGAAGATTAACATCATCTGGTTGATTAATGCATACTAATTCCTCTTAACTCAGTTTTCACAAGAGGTCGATCCTTCAAATGTATTGTTGGTTATTTAAAAATTTCCAAATAAAATCGCTCTATTCTCACCATTCAAGGTAAACTAATCTGAATAGGTGAAGCAACAGTAAAAAAGTCCATGTATTGGCATTTATATCAACCAACATTTGATGTTGATGGCGGTAGAATATCTATAAAATTGAGACTGGAAATGGGGAATGTGTCAAAGAGACAACAACCCGACCATAGAACAGCAGAAGGTCACAATAGGTCTTCAATGTAGCGAGAAACTCCCGCACCCGCAGGCGTCCTTCAGCTGCCCCCTAAATAAATATATTTACTAGTTCAATGATAATGGACGTCATACTAAACTCTGAATTATACACAAGAAACTAAAATTAAAAACCATACAAGACTAACAAAGGCCAGAGGCTCCTGACTTGAGATAGGCGCAAAAATTTAGCGGGTTTTGTTTTAGTATCATCAAACACAAACACATCTGATATTAAATAATTGTTAGTTATGTAATTTATATTCAAAACCGTAAACTACTATGGCCATCATTTACTCTGTATTTTTAATGTATACTTTTAAGTACTTATATTCATGTTGTATATTTGTGCCATTTATTATTTAATTTTGTTGTTTTCTTTTTTGGTTTTTTTTTGTTGGGGTGGTGGGTAGGGTACACAGAGATTTAATCTAATGTATAGTTTGAAGTTTTACTGTTCTTTCTGATTCTTTCGCCTATACAATGTATTACAAAACATATTTTCCTTTTTTTTATAGAACTCGAAACAGAAAATTTACTATAAAAAGAGGTAAAATATACCAAAGGTACATGCACACTCATAAGTCAAAAATAAACTATCAACGCCATGGAAAAGAAAGACAAACGGATAAACAACAGTACACACAACATAATATAGAAAACTAAAGACTGAAAAAAAACAGGAATAAATAAAGCTCTTCAGATTTTTTAACCGATCATTAACACCATTTTCCCTATAAAACCTTTTCTAACAGAAGTCTTGGACAACAACATTACGTCAGAAAAAAACAAAAGAAACCCAAGGAACAACCTCATTCTATTCAACAATATTCAATACGTTTTCGGTACACCAACCACTAGAAAAGTTGTAAAAACAATTCTCAAACATCATACATAACAATTATATTTAACAGAAACAAAGACGAGATTCATAAAGAACATTTACATCACAATGTTTCAGGGTAACATTTTTTTTATTTTCTGACCTCAAACAACTTCCTTTAAACTACAGTCAGAAATGTGTTACAATAGTTAACTTATTTTTAAACCTTGAAAATCCATGTGGAATATATACAATCGATAATTTTACAATTCAGATATGTAAAAAAAAAAATTAACCAAAAAATGGAGTACAACAGTCAAAAGTGAAATAACAAAAATACTGAAAATTCTAATCGAAAAGTCCCAAAGCAAATGCCAAATCAAAAGCTCAAACACATTAAACGAATGGATAACAAATGTCATACAACTGACTTTGTACACATTGTGTGATAATCTTAATCATTTTCAAAACCAACATAAATGTCAACAAAGAAAAACAAAATTGCATATAGACAAAACACATAAGCAACAATGAAAGACAAGATATTTTTTTTAACACAACACAACAAAACATCAACGGGTTGTATAAGCCTAGCCAAAAGGATATTACAAAAAAATATTTACTTTTATAAATTGTGACT
The DNA here is from genome assembly GCA_037788925.1 of Mytilus galloprovincialis. Classification (NCBI taxonomy): domain Eukaryota; kingdom Metazoa; phylum Mollusca; class Bivalvia; order Mytilida; family Mytilidae; genus Mytilus; species Mytilus galloprovincialis. The sequence goes on from CM075331.1 coordinate 34,881,856, forward strand.
TGGATTGAGATTGTCACATTGGCACTCATACCACATCTTCTTATATTTATGAACAGACAAGGTTAATGATTTACAAAGACAGAACACTATAACGTGTTATTAAGATGATAAACAGTGTCAATACCTAGAAGCTATTCTTCAAGATCGTCATCTATTATTTGTGAAGATGTTAAATATTTTTCAACAAGGTTCTTTTATCTTCTGATGACATTTTTTTTTACAAAGGAGTACGTTTCTGCTCAAAGACCGGTGATGTTTTTATACCGAAAAGGTAGTTGGGAAATGTCTATGTCATATGCAGATGAAGTTGGTATATTTCTACTAAGGAGAGGGAATTTGATAATCGCAAAATTAAATTCGTCTCGTGTGTCATAGGTTCTTATACTGATATGACCGCTTACGTCAAATTCGAGGTATAAGTCTAAATTGAGGCGGAGGAAGCCGTGTTTGTATTAACGGAACCCATTCAAAAAAGTTTGTTAATGGAAAAAAACATCATCAATATACTAGTTTCTGACTGTGAAATCAAATGATGAAAAATGCATAAAAGAAACTCCGACGTCAAGTACAGGCGCACAGTTCGTACCCATATAAATGCCAAAAACTTGTTGAAAAGTCTACCTCCCAATTCGACAATTATGTTGTTAATATGATGTCTAGCAATTGAATTTGAATTTCCCTCTTGTATCTTTATCCACTCTTTTAGATTTTTTAATTCCAAATTTGGAATGGTGGTAAACGGGGTTTAGTAAAAAAAATTATTTTCAGAGAAAGTTAGAGATTCAAAATTAACCAGAAGTTCATTGTAGTGTTTCTAGAATACCATTTCTCAAATACTAGTAAACAATTTTTCCGTATTTCAGAAAAAGCCTGCGGACAGAATTTTTGTCAATCTTATGGAAAATTCCTTTGTAGAACATGCAGATGGGCTGGCATTGTACCGTTGTTAGTACAGAATTTTGTTAGCTTATGTATCAAATACAACTGTAGAATTTGTTGGTGTTAATTTGCATTAAACCAATTCTGTTGAAATGCTTTGAAGATGGCATATGGACACAGAAAAAAAAACATTTCACGAATACACGATAGTGTTCACTATAAAGGGCTAACTACATAGCAGGAAAAACAATTGCCGCCTTACTTCAAGTATTTGTTCCCTTTTCACTCTTTTGTGATAGTTAACAGGAACACATATACAATTATTTTTTATCGTTGTCACAGTCTTGATTATTTTAGTGTAGTTAGTAGATATATGGTTTATTTTCAAAATGTTAATCCCATTATTTTCTTAATATTGTACATGTTGAAAAATATAATATTTTATATAATGACAGCAAGTGATATGGAGGTTTTAACAACAGGCACATGAGGAAGATGCAACAGACTTTTTTCAAACATTTATATATATTTTTGCCATTTTTTCCTCTTCAATTTTATAGACAAGGGAAAATGTTCAAAGATCAGTCTTTTCTTAAGATGTCTGTAAAATACCAACAATAATAATATAACTTTCCATTTTCAATTATATTTTAATTGGTCATATACTCAATTATTTCAGTCAGACTGAACAACTATTCGCTTATGAAATGATTGAAGAACGATGAAACAAAATTTAAATGAGGGATGAAAGATACCAGATGGACAAACTCATAAATCGAGTATATGAACTGACAACGCCTGTCTAAAAATGAAAGAAGACAAACAGACAAACAATAGAACACATGACAAAACATAGAAAACTAAAGAATAAGCAACACGAACCCCACCAAAAACTAAGGGTGATCTCAGGTGCTCCGGAAGGGTAAGCAGATCCTGCTCCACATGTGGCACCCGTTATTAATCAATCATGAAATTTATATGTACAAAATGTAAACAAAATGTAAACGTACACATATTGTGAAATAATAATATGTTGTTGCTTTCCTAATTTACTATAGGTACCGCAGTTAAATGTTGTTCAAAGAAAGACAACTCGTAAAGCAATTTCACAAAACCATGGTATAGGTTCGTGCAGGGTAATTTAGTTTATTATCTTTTCGCACGAAAGGATAGTATAAAATATATAATCTCCAACATTTACATTTCCTTTTGCCGAGCCTCCTTTAAATTACTGCGATTCATAAAATGGAATATCGTTGTAAACCTACATCAAACAAATGATAAGTGGAAAAGTCGTAAAAAGAAATTTAAACTATGTCGTAAAATTTTTAGATGGTGGTGGCTTCTCATTGGCAAAGACCTCATAAAAAAAAAATACTGGCGTCTATTATGAGAAACATTAATTCCAGTTAACAAAAAAGTTTCTCCACAGATATGATAAAACGTCAAGATAAAATTCAAAGCAAAACAAATTCTTATTTAATTGTAAGAAACATAGTTGCTTCCAAGATGTAAAAAAGCAATTTGCAACTAGTTTTTAAGTAGCACAGATTTATTGACCGACCTACCGCGAAGTTGTCCTAGATTGTGATTTATGACAATATCTTCTACTGCAAAAGGGTTATTGAAAGATCAAAACCAACATGAAAACTGTAATTAATTTATTCTTTTTTATGGTCAGTTAATTGAAAATGACATCCATTCAAGATTGTATTCAACAACACAACCTTGATTATGATTTTAAAACTAATACAGTTTGGAATTCAATCATAATAATTTTAATGGGATCAAATATATGAATAATAATAAAAGAATATTAAATATTCAACATAGCAGCAGAACATTATGACTAACTCAAACTGTGCATTATTATGATACCGTCTTCTGAAACAACTAAAATAGAGAAGGAAGATGCCAAAGGGATAAGCAAAGTCGAAAACAAACTACTTATATACTTTTGTTATCTATTATTCATGTGTTTCTTTGCCTAATACGTTCTCCTATTTATTTATATTGTAGTCCTGTATTATAATGTTGTCATTTTAATGTTATATTTAACAATGCCATCAAAGTGCGAGGTTTGGCATGACACAAAACCAGGTTCAACCCACCATTTTTTTCTTTAAAAAATGTCCTGTACCAAGTCAGGAAAATGGCCATTGTTATATCATAGTTCGTTTCTGTGTGTGTAACATTTTTACATTGTGTTTCCGTTGTGTCGTTTGTTTTCTCCTATATTTGAGTGTACTATGAGACGTGTCACGGTACTTTTCTATCCCAAATTCATGTATTTGGTTTTATATTGGTTATTCTCATCGGATTTTGTCTAATGCTTAGTCCGTTGCTGTGTGTGTTACATTTTAATGTTGTGTCGCTGTTCTCCTCTAATATTTAATGCGTTTCCCTCAGTTTTAGTTTGTTACCCCGATTTTGTTTTTTGTCCATAGATTTATGAGTTTTGAACAGCGGTATACTACTGTTGCCTTTATTTATACAATGGAAAAACAATAAAAACCAACAAAAAGACCGAAACCATTATACAAAAACTTTAAAAAACTAAGGTCTGAACGACGAACAACTCATCAAACATCGTTTAGGTTTGCAACTTAAAGAAATGATTTTTTCAAACAGGCCCATAGTAACAACATAAAAAAATAAAAAATAATGGTATTTTTAAAGGTCCTTCTTGAGATGATCGCTCTGTTTTTATCAGTTTAACAATGCTTTAATAATTGGTTTTTCAAACAAAAACATATATTGATTTACCAATGGAAGATAAATGTATACTAGTACATTACTGGAATTGTGAAACAGAAGCATATGCATTTTCTATCTCCCAACCTGATGCCCAAGGATATCTTTAGGTAAAAACAAAATTAAAATTGCATTCGAAAATCGTAAAAACAGTACATCAGTCAAAACAAAAGCAATTTTGACTGCTGTACCCCTATATATATATATTATTTTACATTTCTACCAATTATGTCTGTTTGTTTTCTCCAAACATCGTTGACAATATAGTGGAATGGTATGCGACAGTCATACACGTGAGGGGTTTAGATAGCTATAAAACCAGATTTAAGCCACCATTTTCTGCACTAGAAAATGCCTGTACCAAGTCAGGAATATGACAGTTGTTGTCCATTCGTTTAATTCGCTTGAGCCTTTGATTTTGCCAATTGATTCGGGAATTTCCTTTTTGAATTTTCCACGGAGTAAAGTATTTTTGTGATTTTCCTTTTATACTAACTGTTATTCCTTTTAAATGTAAAATACAATAAACAACACTGAAGATAATGAATATTTATAGCAGATTAATGTCATACTTTTAATATATAAAACAACAATTCAGTTGTTATTAAATGTCTCTGTTTCTGACCGTTGTTATCAAGATTTTGTTTTCTGCCATCTTGGTCAATTCGCTAATTTTTCGGATCCTTTCAAATGTAATTGTAAGAAAAAGAAAAAAAACTATGTTAACTTCTTTTAACTTTTATGATAAGTCTATCATTTTTGTTATTTGTTCTTCAAATGATTGTTGAATAAAATAATGACACAAAATTATTTGAAATATCAATATTATGAATGAATATAGCCTATGTAGATATTAAAGTTTAAAACTTTTGTGAAATATGTGTACCTGAAAAACATGAATTGATAGAAAACCTGAAGCAACGTTCGTTTCTTTTAATGTCTTCTATATTGGTATATATTTAAGATCTCGACTATAAGTTTGAAAACAATTATGAGTAAGAGTTGTCCTTCTTTAAATGTAAAAAATAAATGTTGTTTTTATACTTATTTGCTGAATTGATTTAATTTTTTCACGATTGAAATATTCATTGCTTTAAATGAACCGTGGCCAAACTCTATCAAAATATATAAACAGAGAGACACTATTACCAAATATAATCTTATTTTTCAATTCACGGCCAACTATTCCTCCATAATAAATACCATTATGTTAAGTTTAAATAGAAGATACTCATGATTGAAGAGCTTTTTATATAAAGTTATGTGCAGTATAATTGTATTATTTTAATGATTAAAAATGTGTCAATGAATCTTTTATTGTATGTATTTTTTTGTGTTATCTTTTAATTATTTTTTGTAGTTGTATGATATTATGTACATCTAGATCTGCACTGCAATTGTATCTTGTATCTGCCGCCATTTTCACCAGACGACAACAAATGAGGGGAAATAACTAGCAATTACTTCGACGATTTAAGGCGCCAATAGAGTTGGTTCAGTAAGAACCCTTTTTGGCCCAAAAATATAGCCGTTTTACAAAATTGTTAAAATGTAAACTGTTAGTTATTTATTGTAAAGTAACATGCGTCTGCTACATAAATATGGGCTGTTTTTGACAACACAATGCACATATATCGGGTACTAGCATCATTAACTCATGCTAAATTACTGAAATCTTCACAATTTTAGCATTTTAGTTAAATTTTTGACGGTTTCCGTCTGAAATGAAAGTGGCCGCATTTGTGTTCATTCTTAATATTGAAATGTAAGTTATATTTGATGATAATACATGACATATATAAAGGTTGTGGATGAACACTTTTATTTCTGACAAAAAACATCTGAAAAGTAACATTTTTTGGCATATTTGATAGATTTTTCATAGTTAAGCTTGAATCGGTGCGCTTTTAATGACTAAATCAGTAAAAATCTCTCACATAAGCTAAATCAACTGAAATAGACACTTAAAAAAGTGTCCAAAATCTTTCGTCAGATGAACTTGAAATTTGAGGCAATAATCGGCCCTTACCGAACCTACTCCTTTAAAAGACGTATCCTTACGACATGTACATTCTTATATAATCATTTCCCTCTCTCAATATGCTACGGGAAAAGCTTATATCAATTATATTTCATTTCTAAGTGTTGTAGGAACGTATAACAATTCTAACTGTAATAAATTAAGGAATTTGGCGTAGTTTTGATGCAATGACTAATTGATTTAGTAGAAAATACGAATTGTTAGTTTCTAAAGTATATTCAAATACTTTTACTGAAATATACTTGTTGCAATAGGATAGTTTAAACACATTGGAAAGGGGTTTAACTGTTAGGCTGTTTTGAGGAAATTCAATTTTTTGTTTCTGTTTTTCTGAAAATTAACTGATAACTGTTAACTAATTTTTGCAATTTGACGGCCAATCTTCGGTAGAAATTGAAAATCATTATACACTGGTAATATGGTTGTCCCTTATTCGGTGTAGGATTTCAGTAACATACATATCACAGATAATCACATTCAACACGAGTCTAGGACCATTCCTGCGTATATCTTATTATAATCCTGTAAAATAAATTCCATTTTCTATAAAAAAAAAAAATAATAAAATGTATTAAGAGTTACCTAGTTTTGGTTTACTCAATTTAATTTAATTATTTTTTTATTCAACGAATACTTTTTTCAGCACTTAGTTTCATGCTTTTAATGAAACGCACACATGAGGGATCACATGTGTTTTCCTTTTTGTAAACGTAACAAATTGTTCAAATTTTATTTTTCACGAACGCATATATGGGGATAATGTTCCATGTATTCCTATACATAAATATTAAATTCGAATAATTATTAATATCACAAAAAAACATACGTATGGCCATTATATTATATAATATTGACATAATTAAAATTGAGAAAGGAATAGTTTTTGACAAAAATCAAAAAACAAAAACAAACATAATATAGAAAATAAATAACAATTCTATTGAAGACATAAACAAAACTATAAACTTCTGCCCTCAATTCTAAAGACTGTTTAATATAGGAGCTAAATTTTAACATGCTCCATGGTAGTGGGGTTTACCATATTTTTTCTTTTTGTTCTTGGGTTAGAGACATAAAATCATGAGATGGTAAAAGATGTTAAAATAGATTATCCCTTTGTTTTTTTTTTTGTTGTTGTTAATTTTGCATTCAAGGGGGAATCGGCTTTCATCCTCTAGCACGGTTTACATATTCTATCCTTTCTGTGAACTTTCTGATAGGAAAGTCATTGGAAGCTAAATAAAATTGCCTATCCAAGCTAAGTCTTAAATCAGTCTACTATTTATTCTATATTAAAAAAAAATATTTTAAATTAATATTTAATCAAGGAATATAAATACTTCATTTCATTCAAGTCCATACAGCTATTCACTTAAATTTGTAGGTCTGGGTTCGTTGAAATATTCGTAACGTATGTAAACCACGAATAAGTACCATGGGAGTAAAGGATTCCGAGAGGCAAGGCAAGGTAGAGACTGAGAACACATGAATTATTCAAGGGGGAGTCTTCTGAGTTTTGTTGGGGCTGCTATATTTGATGCAATTTTTCTGATTCCAAAAGCATGATTCACAAAAAATTAGGTGAACCTTTTCAACTGGATTTTTATCAATAAAACAAATTTGATCAAAGTTTTCATTATTTTGATGAGCTCGAGTGTTAGCTCTGTATCATGCAAAATATCTGTCCATAGAGGATATTGAATTCTTACTTTAAATTATAACTGGTTGAACTAATATATCAAACAGATTACTAGAATATTCTTTTGGAAGATTTCCCAATGAAGCTACCTTGGCTTTAACTGTAAGACTTTTCTTGATTTTTTCAAAGATTGAGTCAACTTGTTTTGAATAACAAAAATACATTATCATACATTGAGTAAACCAATTCTAGATAATTCGAAATGTCAACAGACAATAGAATTTGTTATAAAGTATTATAAAAAGATATGCTTAATTGTCCTGGGCGTGGCCTATTTTAATATTTCATTTAATGTTATCTGTCTTAAGCCAATATTTCAAAAATTTGCTGTTATACTATTATTGGATTTACCTTGACCCTCTCATTAGATGATAACAATAGAATTACCAATACGCCGCAAAGGAGGGCGGTCAGTGACTTCGGTGGCTAAGAAATGGTCTAAATGTATTTTTACATTGTTGATCATAATCAAACACATACCAATTCTAAAACTGATCGATTTTTTTTCTTCTTTTTTTTTTAGAATTTTGAAGATATTTCCTGAATCATACCAAGATCGCCAGACGACTAGATACTTAAACGCCCAGTATAAGTAAACTTTTTGTTTTACATTATGCTCAATGATACATTAGTATGACAAATATTTTTTCATTCAAAACAAAACTTAATAAATATCCCTCATAATATATTGAATAATAAAAATTTAAAATAATAATTATTCTCAGGACAGCTCTTCGTCATAATAGACGACAAGTAAGTATGTCATCATTTTTACAATAAAAGGCTTTAATGTAGAATACAAATAAGTTTGCAGTTCAGATTGTTGTGGCTGTGTTTAGGTCAGATCAAATGAACCTGCTTATTTCACGAATAGTTATCAAAAGTACCATGCTCATAATTCGAAACGCCAGACGCGCGATTGTTCTACATAGTGACGCTCAGATCAAAGTGATTGGCAAACCAAACAACTATAAAGTTGAAGATTATTGAGGACCCAAGATTCCTAAAAGTTGTGCCAAGTACGGCTTTTTTATTCTTTTAAAAGGGTAACGTCTAGAATTTTTGTTCACTAGGGGAAAAAGGTCCAAAATTTCAAGATAAAAGTTGCCTAGAAATAGATTTATTACTTGCATTTTTTTATATTGTAGAGCAATTATTTTGTTTTTGGTTAAGTCCTTTCTGTGTGATTTTGCGTCGATATGTTTGGGTTATGCATTGATATATTAAGATGAATGTATAGTTTATTGTTATGTTTTTGTACAAAAAACGAAAAAAAATAGTTGTTTAATAGGACTCTATTGAAGCGTAGATATTGCTTATGTCCAGAATTCAAAGAAGTCTGTACTCAGACAGTATATAAGAAATCTGCCAATCATGGCAAATAGCACAATGGCAAAACAATTGATAAAAAATATATACTAAATGTTGAGTAAGATGAATTGAAGACGAACTAAAACTGCTAACATTATCGTAGAGTATAGCCACGCGGCAATGTAGAGATGTTATACTGATTATCTATATAGGAAACGTTATGACATAATTATTTGAAATCTAAAAAATAATAAATCATCGTTTCCTCTTAAATCTAGCATTTTAATAAATAAGGTTACTTTAGAACAAATACCCATAGGCATAAATATCGGACGTAAATTAAGATAGACTGCAAAACATTTACATATGAAACATGTTCGTAGTTTTTGAAAGACCCCAGCTGTTATTACATTCCAGACTAAAATAGTATCTTCTCTGTTCGTAAACAAAATGACATGTAGCATTTTGAAAGTTAATATTCTAGATAAATAAAATTCCAATATGGTTACGTTAGAAAGACTTTTACAGCTTCAAGACAAAATAAAATGAAAAAAAAAATACCAGAATTATTATTTCTTTATTTAATTTAATCGTAAACTTAATTTTATATTCAACATTAATAGAAGAAATAACTAAAATTCACATGGCATTTCTTGCTACTTAATTATTAAAAGAATGTGAAAAATACGTATAAAAAGAAATTTTTATACAATACCATATACAGTCGGTGCTAGAAACACAGTGAACATGTAATGGCATGAGTCGATGTGTATTACATATTCAAACGGCGCTTATCAGAAGTACACAAATGCGAGGAATAAATTGTTTGAATATTTAAACTATTCATTAAAAACAATTGAAAAACTGCGAAAAAAAATCACGAACTAAATTGAGAGGGAAAAAATCAAAAATGGCAAAATACGAAAATCCGACTTACCAAAAATTCGTTCATTACATCATGAACAGGAACATTGACTATAATGGTGATAATAATTACGCCCTGTTCATCATCATTACAAATTAGCCTCCAGCTAGTCTGATTTGATGTCATTGGAGAATAAAATTTCATTTTATATTTATTTTATTATTTTCATTTTATTACAGTCTGAAAGGGAAAATACATGTTTGTGTTGTTGTGGGATGAAGAATATGTGTGTGGTATCACTTAACGTTTTAAATATATGTAAGATGTAAAAAATCTGTTAAGTTTAATGCCTAATATTGTAAGAAATTAACATGGCGACATATCGACCAAGTTTTATTGTTTTCTCAGACATATGTTTGTCGTACGTAAATTCGACATTTCTTTCTCTTAAGTATTTAATTCGTTTTATTTTTTTTAATTAAAAATAATGTTAACAATGTATTATTATATTTGATATTGGTTCTTGAGATTCTTTTAATATCTGCATCATTGATACGTACTTTTTGTTTAGATACCTATCATCACCATGAATCGACACTATCTTTTATCAAAAATAAATTCTATAAAGAGTAAAAAGCAACACAATTCTCTAAACAACTATGACCATGTAATGATTTGAATCATAACACAGGCAACCTGTAAACCCTAAAAATCAAATTTAATTTTAATTTATTAATTTGGTGTTGAATAAGCTGTCGACTACATATAACTATCAAATATGTAGACACCAAAACATTCATATTGAAAAGGTTATGAGTAAAGTGAACAGCATAACTATGGTAGTTTTTGTAAGTTTACAAATTTCAAAAGCGACAACGGGAAGGATTGTGCCTGATGTTCATATGATGAAATCATAATCTTTCAGTCAGTTCAATTGAAGTCTGGAGCTGGCATGTCAGTTAACTGCTAGTAGTCTGTTGTTATTTATGTATTATTGTCATTTTGTTTATTTTCTTTGGTTACATCTTCTGACATCAGACTCGGACTTCTCTTGGACTGGATTTTAATGTGCGTATTGTTATGCGTTTACTTTTCTACATTGGCTAGATGTATAGGGGGAGGGTTGAGATCTCACAAACATGTTTAACCCCGCCGCATTTTTGCGCCTGTCCCAAGTCAGGAGCCTCTGGCCTTTGTTAGTCTTGTATTATTTTAATTTTAGTTTCTTGTGTACAATTTGGAAATTAGTATGGCGTTCATTATCACTGAACTAGTATATATTTGTTTAGGGGCCAGCTGAAGGACGCCTCTGGGTGCGGGAATTTCTCGCCACATTGAAGACCTGTTGGTGACCTTCTGCTGTTGTTTTTTTCAATGGTCGGGTTGTTGTCTCTTTGGCACATTCCCCATTTCCATTCTCAATTTTATACTTTACTGATTTCTTGACAGAACATTTTAATTGTGAATTTGTTGAATATAGAACATTTGTTTTGTCAAAATTCATCATTCATGAAAAGAATGAATCCCTTTTGGTTTCTATGCGATATTTTCAATTATCTGTCTATGCAGAACCTATTTATTAGATTTACAATTAATATGTCCATGTTCTCAATATGCATCAAATATTTGCCCTGGAGGTTACGCAAACAAAACCTAATCACTCCATGTTTCGCTCCAAAGAAATGAAAAAAGAAGAAAATAACAAAAATACCGAACTCCAAGGGAAATACCAAAACTTAACCTTTATTAAATGGGAAAATTAAAATCTGCATATAAAATTGAGATTGGAAATGGAGAATATGTCGAAGAGACAACAACCCGACCAAGGGGTATATAACAGCCGAAGGCCACCAATGAGTCTTCAACGTAGCGAGAAACTCCCGAACCCGGAGGTGGTCCTTAGCTAGCCCCTAAAAACATGTGTACTAGTTCATTGAAAATGGACGTCATACTAACCTTCTTAACATATAAACATACTAAAATAAAAATAAAAACATACAAGATTAACAAAGACTAGATGCTCCTGACTTGGGACAGGCACAAAAACGCGGCTGGGTTAAACGTGTTTTGTGAGATCTCAACCACCCCCCCCCCCCCTAGTCAGAATCCTATGTCAAAACAGATAACAAAAGAAACTAATAAAAATTATATTGATACATAAATTTACAAAAGACTACTAGCAGTTACTGACATACGAGATCCAGACCGCAATTAAACAACGACACAACATTAAAATGTAACACACACAGAAACGGACTAAGCATTAGACGAAATTCGATGACTGATTGATAGATAAAGGCAACAGTAGTATACCGCTGTTCAAAACTCGTAAATCTGTGGACAAAATACAAAATCGGGGTAACAAACCAAAAACCAGATGTTCCGCAGGGCGCAGCTTTATACGACCACAGAGGCTGAACCCTGAACGGTTGGGGCAAGTATGGACACAACATTCAAGCTGGATTCAGTTCTAAATTTGGATTGTGATTAAATAGTTGACACATCATAGGTTTCTAACACAGAATGAATGTGGTCTAATAAACTTAAAATTTGTTTTTTGCCTTTGATCAATTCACTATGCTGTTGAATATTAATCCTCTCAAAAAAATGTTTGAAGAAATTTTCTTTTTATTTATGAAATCTGAAATGAGAAAAATGGAACCCCCTCCCCTCCAATTTTTTTTTCACATCCCCCTTTCCCTTATTCCAAAACTGATCTCAATTCAAATTACTAATGGAGTTTGCAACAATAACTACTCATTTAAATACATCATAAAATATTAAAATGTAAAAAAGTGCTTGTTATCACTGAATGGTAAAGATTGTTTTAATTTATCAGTTGGTATTAAAAGTGAATATACATTGTATATTGTATAAAACAATGATTTAAGTTGATTCAACTACTATTCTTGACAAGAAAGATAACTCCAATTGAAAATTTCTTGCTATTGCGCAATATTGTGCAATTAGATATTTCTTGCTATTGCACAATACTGTGCAATTGAAAATACTTGCTATTGCACAATACTGTGCAATTGAAGATTTCTTGCTATTTCGCAATACTGTGTAATTGAAAAATTCTTGCTTTTGCACAAGACTGTGCAATTAAAGATTTCTTGTTATTGCTGAATACTGTGCAATTGAAAATTTCTTGCTATTGCTCAATACTTAATATAATAATTTTGGATCCTGATTTGGACCTACTTGAAAACTGGGCCAATATTCAAAAATCTAAGTATATGTTTAGATTCAGCATATCAAAGAACCCCAAGTATTCAATTTTTGATGAAATCAAACAAAGTTTAATTTTGGACCCCGATTTTGACCAACTTGAAAACGTGGCCAATAATAAAAAATATAATTACATTTTTAGATTCAGCATATCAAAGAACCCCAAGGATTCAATTTTTGTTAAAATCAAACTTAGTTTAATTTTGGACCCTTTTGACCTTAATGTAGACCAATTTGAAAATGGGACCAAAAATTAATAATCTACATACATAGTTAGATTCGGCATATCAAAGAACCCCAATTATTCAATTTTTGATGAAATCAAACAAAGTTAAATTTTTGACCCTTTGGACCTAATTCCTAAATCAATCCCAACCTTCCTTTTATGGTCATAAACCTTGTGTTTAAATTCCATTGATTTCTATTAACTTATACTAAAGTTATTGTGCGAAAACCAAGAAAATGCTTATTTGGGCCCTTTCTTGGCCCCTAATTCCTAAACAGTTGGAACCAAAACTCCCAAAATCAATCCCAACCTTCCTTTTGTGGTCATAAACCTTGTGTCAAAATTTCATAGATTTCTATTTACTTAAACTAAAGTTATAGTGCGAAAACCAAAAGTATTCGGACGACGACGACGACGACGCTGACGCCAACGTGATACCAATGTATGACCAAAAAAATTTCAATTTTTGCGGTCGTATAATGAGGAAAACGCATTAAATTTAGAATACATGAATTTGGGATAGAAAAGTACCGTGACACGTTTTATAGTAATGTGAGACTATGTCTTCATCATATGAAAATCAAGCACAATCCCTTACGTTAGAGGTTTAGTTTCATATTATCATAAAATATATGAAAAGAACATAACCCTATCATACCAAAAACTGATTTTATTTCCGATGCAACGATCGTATGAGTGAATCAATATTAATACCAAAATATTCAATCATATATAACCTGACAGCAGTATCGTAACTATATCCCTTCTGAAAAAGTCTGTACAAAGATTTGGTTAGCGTTTGAGGTGAATGCCGACATTGTTGGGCTTTGTAAAGAATATTACCATGAACGATTGGATGTAAAATACCTTAATGAAAGATGTCTGCATGTTGATTTATATACGATTGATTTCCTTATACCGCTATACACATATTAAGCATTAGTAGTAAATACAGTAGTTTTGAATATTTGATAAATAGCCTGCTGTTTAATCCATATCGCGCAACTTTGATGCGCACCCTTTGTCATACCCTTTATCACACCCCTACTCATTTTTATTTTATTTTACATCAACTCCGTTTTAATTTATGCAAGCTTCTTCGGAAATATTTTCCCTCAAAATGGGTCCTAAAAGAACAGTCATTCGGGCGTGACGCAATTTATTGAATGATGTCATTACTTGGCATGTGACGTCACAAACGTTGAGTTTTCATATTTCTGACACACGAAATGCAACTATAAAAAAGAACTCAATGAAAAACCATACAAAACACACAAAAAATACAATTAAAAAATATTTTTAAACAACAGCACGCAAATTGTAAGGTAACCCAGGAGCTTCGGATGAGTAATTGAGCAGTTCTTTAACAGCTTTTAAAACAAGTAAAAGTAGATCTGAAGGTAACCTAGGTGCTAGGGATCAGAAAGCAGTTCATATAAACTCTCCTGTTGAAATATATATAAGATAAAGCGTATAAAACATGGCAAAATCCGTATCACATGCCGTATCACCCTCGAGGGCCTAAAGGCCCTCTGGCTGATATTGGTATCTCGGGATGATACGGCATATGATACGGATTTTGTCGTAATATTCTCTATATAACGAATGGGAAACAACTGGCATATATCTCACTTTGTAGAGAAATTTTCTTATGTTGAAAATGGTGGATTAAACCTGGTTTTTTTATCTAGATAAAATTCTCACTTGTGTGCCAGTTGCTGATAATTCCATTATATTGTTAACAATGTGTGAGCAAAATTAACAGACATAATAGGTATAAAAGTCAAAAATTGGAGTACAGGAGTCAACATTGTATTATGATCTTAATCACTATAAAAACAAATAACTGTTTCAAAAAGAAAACCACAAAATGGTATATTGACTAATCTCATAAGCAAAAATGAAAGACAAGGATTCAAAATAGACCATATCACAATAACACATTTTCGGGATGTATAAGTACCGATCCACGTCATAGATATATATTCAACAATGGATAAACAGTAAAGGTTTAAAATACACAAGAACCGAAACTATGAATTCACAACAATGGTATTCTTTGGTCATTTTTTGCAATTTTTTCGTAAAAGACACCATCGACTTCGTAATCTTCCTTATTATCCGTGTCCCATTCATACCCTTTAAGTAACGCAATATTCGTTCAGGTAACCAATGTATTCAAACGCTAAACAAAAAGTATACAAAATGAGAATGTATAATACGTTACGTGTGTACACATAACTACTAAGCAACAAAAAGAGTATGTTCGCCAATAAAAAGAATGAGACAGAGGAAGGACACAAAAAAGACAATCAAATACCAGAAATTGAAGACAAACAGACAATTCCATAACCATACAGAAATTCGACAAAAATATGTTAAACAGATTCTTCTTTATAGTTGCACCGGTCATTTTGCTCATGGAAAAATCCGTATGCATGCGCTTTTGGAATGTAGGTACATAGAAATGAAAATTTTTCAAATTGAAAAGCTAAAAACATCTTTTTTGAGGTAAAGTTTAGTTCTAAACCGATCCTGATTGATTCATGTAACACAAGAAATTGTGTAGTTATAAGTGCTTCTGTGGTATCTGTGGTTTCAAGTTCGACAGGATACATGTAGATGCGTTCAACATAATCACATTTTTTTTAATTAATAAGCGTGAGAACATTTATAGTTTGCGTAACCTGAAGTGGAAGATTATGCTAGCTTCTTTTAACTCTCCTCTGGAAACTGATTTGTGAATATAAGATAAGAAGGGTTTGGGTAATGGTCCATCTTTCCATAAAAGACCAAATGAAGAATGAGTTAGAAACTATTAACTGCCTTTACCAATGAGCAAAACCAATAACATATAGCAAGCTATAAAATGCCCAAACATATACAGAATCATACGATAGCTACTGAATAACAGGTTCCTGACTTTGGAAAGGCCAATAGAGAATGTGGAGGAGTTAAACATATTTGTTAGCACCTTCCCTTAACCTTGATAGTGGTGTTATAGAACAATATAAGAACAAACTATAAACATCAGTTGAAAAAAGCTTAACTCATAAGATCTACTTAAAGTATCCGTAATATAACTAACAAAAAAAAAGCAATACATCCCATAGTGCCGATCTTCGAGTATTTGCAGTTGCTAAAAGCCAATTCAAAGCTAATGAAAAAAATAATGTATCCAAGACTAAAATATCACTATCCTTTGAATGTGTACTGATAATATCAGTACACATTCAAAGGATTTTGCGTAAACTAATCCTAATTAAGTCAGAGGAAAACATGATTTTGTACAATGACAGAATGAAGGACTGGAATATGGGTTTAAGTGTTCAGCAATGATATTTAGTTACGTTTTCAATTACTGATTACAAAATAAATGTTTGCAGTCTGCATAATATGATTTACGAGAAACTCAGTTGGTTCCACAGGGATGTCAGTTGACTGATTACGTCCTTCAATCAGAACGAATACTAACAAATTCAAAAGATTTGTTAGAGAACATACAACTTAAGACTTTTTTCATTTTGCGATAGTATATAATCATTTGGCTTTTTTACCCTTTACACTAGTATTCCCCATTCCAAATTAAAAGATAAATGGTGAGAGTGAATCACTTTAGATTGAAACTGACATTACCAAGCTGTTAGATTTTCTGATTGACGACATATTTGTAAAGTATGTATTTTTCATCAAACAATCGGCATTATCATTGGAACTAATTGTGCTCCTCTTCTTGTCAACGTTTTTCTTTATTTGAATGAGGCTGACTAAGCTTTTAAGGAAAAATAAAAACAAGCTAGCATTATCCTTTAATTTCACTTTCCGCTATGCAGATGATGTCCTCTCACTAAATGATTCAAAGTCTGATTACTAAATTAGACGCATAAATTCCATCCCATCACTCTTGATACACCAGATACAGTAAAGTCTGCCTCATATTTTTATTTACATCTAGATTGTTACAAAGAGGATTGGTTGAGAAAACAACTTTACGAAAAAAAAAAATTTTCAACTTCCCAAATTTGAACTTTCCATTTCTACTTAGTTAAACGTCTGCAACGCCATGACAAAAAAAGACCAAACAACAAACAACAGTATACAAACTATAACATAAAAAGTCTGGACAACACAAACCCCACTTAAAACCAGGGTTGGTCTCATGTGCTCTCTTAAAATGTAAAACATATATTGTTAATCACATTATCAAGCATCTTGATGTTGTCAGTTTCAGAGATCTTTTGGTTTCAATTAATGTTACCTCCTTCTTAAACACGATATTTGTATCAGTGTTTTTTTTTATATATGAAAGTAGGTTAGACTACGTCGTCTAAATTGTTTTTTTTTTTTAGTTTAAAATTAAGAATACCTGTGTGGAGTATGGAGAAGTGAACTACTTTATAGACTTTTATATTATTTCATTAAAAAAGAAACTTTAGTTGTATCATGATTTTATTTATAACACTTAACAAGACAACATAAATAGATAATGATTTGTATCAGAAGTATTTTTGCATCTTACATTTTTCACTAATAAATACTGATTAATGTAGCATTTTCTTTAGCAATGTACGGAATATTTTTTGCTCTAACAACGCCGTTATTTTCTATTTTTTTAAATATAATAACCTCAACAATCATCTTGGATGGCTTGAAGGTCAAAAATGCAAAGTTTGACGTCCGATGATTGTGTGTTGTTTTATTACTCACCTTTTTAGTTATCTTTAATATTTAAAAAAAAAACAAATACAATAGGTAGATGTGGTATACTTGCTAATGAGACAACTACCCATTGGAGTCTAAATGACGAAGATATACATGTAAGCAATTATAGGTAATTGTAAGGACTTTAACAACGAGAAAAAACAATAACCATGTTCATAACCATAGTCAGCTATAAAAGGCCATGTAATGGAAAATTTGAAAAAATAAAAAAAAAATTTAAAAAATAACGGTCTATAAATCTATATCATTACAATTTTTAAAATCAGATACGACAGATATGAACCAACTACGACCACTGAATTAGCTTGTGGTTTAAGGCATCCTTCGATGTAGATTTATCTAAACATTAGCGTTCGAATAGCGATCCAGTTCGAATCTTTAGCTATATTAGAGGGTATGACCGGATGATTTCAAATCGTCATAAAATTGATTTGCTCGCTTTCAATTACTTCAAGTATTCCTCGATAGTGTATGGTATATTATTTTGTCATCTTTTATTTGTTTTTAATCCATGATACCGTTATCAAAAAGTTGTAAGTGGTGTTCTTAAATATTCAAAAGAAAATATGACTAAAGAGTATCTCACAAGATAAAATGTGACGGGGTTATTCTAGTTTATTGCGTACGCAGGCATCTTCGGAATATTTGGGTTAGTTCTGAGAGAGCATAATATTAATTTAAACCAGTTCAAACTAGAAAACAAACGGCCTGATTCATGATAAAACAATAAACGAAATACAAATATGACAGACAGGAACTACCGACAACAACTGAATTATGTGCTCATGATTTTGGTATAATGTTGCAGGTTAAACATGTTTGTGAGTGATCAACTCCCCCTTACCTGAAACAGTTTTGCATCTTGTCGGTCTCAATCTATTCTAAGTGCATTATTGCTCATGTGTATTGTTTTAAAACCAAAAATGTGTTAAATTGATTGATTCGTTTCTATGATGAGTTTATTTGCAACCAATGGGTCGATGCCACTGCTGGTGGAGATTTATTTCCCCGAGGGTATCACCAGCCCAGTAGTCAGCACTTCTGTGTTGACTTGAGTTATCATCGATATGCTCATAATTATAAATTAACTGTTAACAAAACTTTGAATTTTTGAAAAACTAAGGCTTTTCTACCTCAGGAATAAATTACCTTTGCTGTATTTGGCAAAACTTTTATGAATTTTTGGTCCTCAGTGCTCTTCAACTTCGTACTTTATTTGGCCTTTAAAACATTTTTGTATTCAAGCGTCACTGATGAGTCTTTTGTAGACGAAACGCGCGTCTGGCGTAAATATAAAATTTTAATCCAGGTATATATATAATGAGTTTATTTGCAACCACTAGGTCGATACCACTGCTGGTGGAGATTTATTTCCACGAGGGTATCACCAGCCCAGTAGTCAGCACTTCTTTGTTGACTTGAGTTATCATTGATATGTTCATAATTATAAATCAACTGTTAACAAAACTTTGATTTTTTGAAAAACTAAGGCTTTTCTACCTCAGGAATAGTTACCTTAGCTGTATTTGGCAAAACTTATAGGAATTTTTGGTCCTCAATGCTCTTCAATTGATTTCGTACTTTATTTGGCCTTTTAAACATTTTTGGATTTGAGCGTCACTGATGAGTCTTTTGTAGACGAAACGCGCGTCTGGCGAAAATAGTTTTTTAATCCTGGTATCTATGATGAGTTTATTAGCTGGTTTTTTTTTAATTAGCTATAACCCTGCGTCTTTTCATCAGAATAATATTTACATTATGTATAGATTATAACATGTCCTTTTCCATATTGGCCCTGGTATCACCCCAAGACTCCCATATCGGACTCGAGGCTTTAGCCGAGGGCCGATATGGGTCCGAGGGATGATGCTAGGGTCAATATGGAAAAGACATGTTATAATCTATTGATCACATATTTAAGTTCTGCAGAAAAGAGAAAACAAATTTCAATTATAACAATTTTATGAAACATAACAGGTAAAAATCTTAAACATTTTATAACACAAGTGGTGTTAAGGGTGCAATAACGTCACGTCATTTGGAACCAGGGCACAATAACCAATAACCTTTTTTTGCCCCGGGCAATTTTGAGGTTATTACATATGCAAAATCCGACGTATTCGTAACAAATATGTGATAAATAAATATATTATGTATTATACTTGTATAAATACTCGTGCCTATGGTGGTCTATTTGGCTGTGCAAAATCTATTAATACACATGCACGTCCGAACTGTATTGTTACGTTCATCAAATACATGAGTGATATTGTAAAAGACTCTCAGGAAACAGAAAGCCCCTAATTGCACAATCGTTTGCTAGAACACTGTAAAAACAGAAAGTCAAAAAGAGACAAATAGAAACACGTATCAAAAGAAAACGATGAACAAACAACACCTCAAAATAACACAATACCGAAAATTAAGGAACAAAAACACATAGTTCTGCAAAAACCGGGTATTCACATATAGCGTTCCTTCTGCAAGTTGTTTGTTTTATGTAAACGTGATGTCATAAATAAGAGATATAAGCTACGTTCCAGAAGATTAACATTCGTTAACGGTAAACCAAAATCATGATGACTTAATCATTTAAAATCCTTTATTTAAAAACTTCCCAGTAACTAACAATCCTCTACCCATGAGATGATATACAATCCTTTAATATAGCTTATCAACTGGGAGAATGATATTTCATATGAAGCTGTTATTTGAATGTTTCTTCATTAAATATTCACAATGAAAACAGATTATTAATTTGAGGCACAAATGCACATATTTTTCAAATTTTTAGGAATTGGGATATTCAAAAGCAAAAGGCTGTGAAAGGAAAATAAACCATGAGTTTAGATTCACTGCAAGAATGGCAGGGTTCCCATGAAACTGTGCATATTTTACCTCATTAAGACAACAATGGTTTACTGTACCTCCTTTAAGTCTTCCTTGTTTGTTAATATCCCTAGCTGGTGAATTAAGGACAAATATGTGACAACATTTTCGACAGATGTTATCCATCGGCTAGACAGGGCTACCACTTAAAGTTACAAGTACTTCGTTTTTAATTTATTCAAATGAGTTGTCACACATTCAGACGTATGTAATAAAATGATATTGATGTGACTGCATGTAAGAATTATCATGCTTTATTACAAACAAAAGCAGCTGATCTATATTCCACAATACAGCATGTACTGTGTTACAAGCATATAAGTAAAATCGAATGAGAACAGCATAACTCGACTCATGAAAGCTGTATTCTTATTTTTGCTGGTTGGCCGAGTGTTCTTAGTCGCTAGATATACATGAAGTTCATGCGGTGCAATTTAACAGAAGTGTGAGTGTAAATCTCTTTTAGAGCAGAACAAATACCTATTGCCGCTCATTTGTAGACCAACGTTAAAGAGCTAAATGTAAGAAGAAGTTTAATCAATTTGTAGTATTAATATTGGTTATTTGGTGGGGGAGGTTTATCTAAAAGTGTTATATAAATACGAATATTAACTTTAAAAAAGCGTACAAGAAATATGTCTTAAATAAAGCATTACTTTATTTATGATGGTTAGTCGCGGTGGGATTTAGAGCTTGGCATATCTTGTTGAAACCTTTGTTTTTAAGAACGTATATGGACTTAAAATGCCTTATGGTGTATTGAGTCGTTGAGACGATGTCTCCGTGAGATATAATATAGTTTTATATTGTATGTTAAATTCACTTGTCGGTTTTAAAAGCTTTTAACAGCTTAAAGCAGTTGTGTGTTATTTTATATACCAGCTCTAAAGCTTACTGTTTTTGTTTTGCTTTGAATTTTTTATCACACGTATACTTTTATTCATGCGCGATTACGTTTTTCCAATTGTCCTGACATCAATATTCACGAAAATTATGTTACTTTTTTCTTTTTATCTAGATTTGATGGATAGAACAACAATTTTTACGCTTGTATTATGACTATATATGCAGTGTGGTTTGACAACTAAACCTCATTATTTTACCACTCTTGGGTTCTGTTTTTTTATTTATATGAAATCAATGTTCACAAAACAACTAGGAAATATGTAGCCATAGTCTACGAAATGTAAACATTAAAAAATGCTGTGGTATGATTGACAAAACATCACTGAGCAAGGAACGTTCAGGTAAACCTACCGTATAGCGGGTTATTTTCGTGGGGTGTAGTTTTCTCTTATTTTCGCGGATATAACAAAATCGCCAAAGTAAATTCCGCCAATGTTAAAGTGCACATGAAAAGATATTGATAAAAGTTTTGAATCCAAAAAAAAACGCCAAAATATTTCGTACACCTTATTCTATGAAAAAAAAAGTAAAATCACAAAAATACTGGGTTCAGAGGAAAATCAATTCGGAAAGTCCATAATCACATGCCAAAATCAAATAACAAAACGCATCAAAAACGAATGGACAAGAACTGTCATATTCCTGACTTGGTAGAGGCATTTTCAAATGTTGTAGAAAATCGCTTAATTTTACACCCGCGAAAATAACACGCTATACGGTATATTTGATATTTTTAAATTATGTCTGGTTGTTTTAATCACACATTGTTGTCAACATAATGGAATTTAATGCCACTGTCAGAGGTGAGAGGTTTAGCTAGCCATTAAACCAGGTTTCTACACAAGGAAACGTCTATACAAATTCAGAATTATGACAGTCGTTATCAATTCATTTGATGTGTTTGAGCTTTTTACTTTGCCATTTCTTTAAGGAATTTCCGTTTTATGTGTTTCTCTAAGTTCGATATTTTTGTCAGTTTACTTTTTTTCTTTCAGGAATATGACTGTTGTTTTCTGTTCGTTTGATGTGTTCGAGCATATGGTTTTGCATTTGATAAAGGACTTTTCGATTTGAATTTTCCTTGCAGTTCGGTATTTTAGTTATTTTACTTTTCGTAAACAGGAAAATGAGTGTCGGTAAGTAACTTTAGATGTATATACGTGTCTTAGAGTTCGGATATGGGATTTTCGTGTTATTGGATCCGCATGTCTAATGATGGCAGATCTTACACATCATGACAAGTCTAGTGCGCAGTCTACAGACTCATTGTGATGCAACTAAAGTGTATTCAGCATGTCAGATACACTCTGTGTATTAAGATACCGATTACAGACACCCTGAGCGGCTCGCCTTTTGATCATTTCAATCTTTGATATTGATTCTCTGGTGTGAAGGTCGTAGACTGAAAAGGGTACTCAACGTAAAGGTGGATTATTGATTGGTATGTCTGACTCATGGTGTGATGGTTTGAGGTTTTCATGTTTTCTGTGAAGAAGCAAAGAGTTTTGTTACTTTTAGATTTATACCAAATATGATTATAAATAACTCTTTCGACGTTGGGATAGCATATATTTAGTGAATAAACATTGTCTTATTATGGAACAAAATATGCACATAAAATCTAACAAATACTTTCTTTAAATGAATAGCATGGTCACTGCAAAGTACATATTCAATACAAACGTTTAGACAACCACTGAGCACCTTGAGATAAACTTTCAATGACTTGGCATGAAGGTTTCAACATAGAAAATCACAATGAAAGCTGCTGTACAAATGCAAAATACTAATTGTTTAATTAAGAGGAATTTGGGTATTTAAAAGCAATGGCCATCAAATCACAATCTTAAACAGTAAATTTAGATTCACTACAACAACGACAGAAATCTCCTGTAATTAAGAGGGTGTAGTTTACCTCCATTGACATTTCCATCAAATAAACTCATCATAGATACCAGGACTAAATTTAGTATATACGCCAGACGCGCGTTTCGTCTACAAAAGACTCATCAGTGACGCTCGAATCCAAAAAAGTTAAAAGGGCCAAATAAAGTACGAAGTTGAAGAGCATTGAGGACCAAAATTCCTAAAAGTTTTGCAAAAACAGCTAAGATAATCTATGCCTGAGGTACAAAAGCCGTAGTATTTCAAAAAATTCAAAAATTTGTAAACAATAAATTTATAAATATGATAGTAGTGATTGACCAATACCTCATTTAAGGATGTACTCAAGTGAGGTTTAGGATTTATGTCAGACTTTCGGATACTGTGTTTTTTTTCTGTGATAAAGAGTAAAATATTTTGCCTCATAACCATGACAACACCAGTTTTTCTTTGCATTAAAGACTTCAAAAGGTCATAAAAGGTCATTCACCTAAGTACATCCTCAAGTCTTCCTTGTTTTTATATCCCTGACTAGTACATTTAGGACAAATAAATGACAAATTTATGACAGATGTTATCCATCGGTTTAACAGGACTAACACTTTAAATTACATATACAGCGTTTAAATTTATCCAAATGACTTGTCACATATTTAGAAGTAAAACTGAAGTGGGAAAACAAAACTTGACTTAGGAAAGCCGTATTCTTATAAAGACGGGTTGGCCGAGGGTTCTAAGCTAAACTCAATTTTGTAGACTATTTTAAAACATTGTTATACCATGCAGACATGTTGTATTAAATCTAACTATATTTCTTTAGACTGCCGTTGATATTGTTTTAATTGACCACATGTACCTTGATATAAGAAGAAGTGATATGATTGCCAATAAGACAACTCTCCATCCAAGTCAAAAAGTGTTCAGGTAAACCATTATATGTCAAAGTACGGTCTTAAAACCTTGGCTCTGCTTATTATACTACCTTTTGTTTGGAGAATTTGTTATTGTTCATTTTTGAATAAAATTTTATCAAGGGAAAAAACAAGTCGCTGGATATACATGGCGTTCATGTATTGCGATTTCACAGCAGTTTGGGTTAACATTCCTCAAAGGAAAAAACACATATCTTCTATCCCAAATTTGCAGATCCAACATTGTAAGGCTAGCTATTAGACGAAGTTTATGTGATTTGGGGTTTTAAACCTGTGTTACCATTGTTTATTGCACGGAGAAGGTCAGTCGTAAAGTTGTCAATTTATATATACATGTATATCAAAAAGCCGCAATTTTGCTCCTGTCCCAAGTCAGGAGCCTCTGGCCTTTGTTAGTCTGTATGATTTTTAATATTAGTTTCTTGTGTATAATTCGGAGTTCAGTATGACGTCCATTATCACTGTACTAGTATACATATTTTTAAGGGGCCAGCTGAAGGACGCCTACGGGTGCGGGAGTTTCTCGCTACATTGAAGACCCATTGGTGGCCTTCGGCTGTTATCTGTTGTGTGGTCGGGTTGTTGTCGCTTTGACACATTCCCCATTCCCTTTCACAATTTTAAATACTAATAGTAATTTATAAATAGTATATTCCTAAATATGAGGCATTAGTTATCTCAGTGAGATTTGAGCTTGGGATGTTGTGTAGGAAGCTATGCTGACTTAAAAGTATCTTTTGATTGTTTTGTGTCGTTGAGGTAATGTCTCCTTGACATATAATGCAGGTTTATGTATATTGTATGTTTAATTTTACTTGAGGGTTTTAAAATTTTAAAAAGGTATGCTATTTTTTATATATATACCAGTTCTAAATAAAGGTTATCATTTTGTTTTGCTTTGCTTTGTATTGTATCCTATGTATACTTTCACCCATGGGCGATTTCGTTTTCTCATTGTCTTGACATCAATTTTCAGAAAAATTATGTTATTTATTTCTTTTTATCTACATTTAACGGATAGAACATTTTGTTTTATTTCACGTTTTTATCACTTGTAAAACTATATATCCAGTTTTGGTTTACAACAAGATCCTCTTTATTCTAACGATTTCAGCTCCGATTTTTATTCATTTGAAATCAATAATCACAACACTATCGAAAAATCATGTGTGACCACAGTCTACGAAATGTAATTTTAGAGAAAGAATGTGTCATGATTACGCAATCATAGAGCATGCAAAGGCGGATCCAGGGGGAGCCCAGGGGGAGCCCAGGGCCCACCCCCATTTTCGTGGGAAAAATTTGGTTGATTATATAGGTAATCACCGAAGCGTGGCTGGAGCGGCCCCCCTCCCCTCTTTTACACCGCCTCTGGCATGAAATAATGACGTAAACACTAACAGGTATGTGTATAGATATCCGTTTAGCTTTTCCATGCATTTTGACGGTTTAATATTCAAATGAGAGCACAGAGAGCAGCAGGAATGAGCTGTGCCAATGTCTTAATACAGATAATGCCCGTCTAGTACTAGTTTTTAAAAATGGTTACTGTCAACGAAAAATTTAGGGCCTGTTTGTCTCTTTAGATGTATATGTGTGTCTGTAAGTGCATCTATGAAACTTTCATGGATCTGCAGGTTTAAGAATGGTTTTCATTAACCAACTAAGTACATTATTGCCAAAAATGACTGGTTATTAACAATAACATATTTTCTGTAATGACCCTGTTTTTTTCTGTAATTGCCCTGTTTTTCTGTAATGGCCCGGTTTTTTCTGTAATGGGCCTGTTTTTCTGTAATGGCCCTGTTATTTCTGTAATGGACCTGTTTTTCTGTAATGACCCTGTATTAATGCCCAGCTTGTCTGTATTAAGCCCAGTTAGGGTTTTTAATAAAGTTGATAAAATTAAGCTGTAAAGAGTATAATTCCTGTTTGTATTTAATTTAATTTAGTAACCAGCAACAAACATTAAAGAACCATATAAAGGGATCACTGTTCATCCTGTTTTTCAACACATAACTTCTTTCAACTTAATATCTTGGATATTTGACATATTTAAAGCTTGATCATGGTGAAGTACACATTATTTTTTTTTCAAACTAAACTGTCATTTAAAGAGTAAGAGAGTACATCAAGTTGACAGCAACACATACACTTTTTTTCAGTTGGTTAATAAATGTATTAAGAAATGGGTGTTTTTATAACGGCCCTGTTATAATATGTCCTTGGTCAGTAATAATGGCCTCGGATGTCTGTAATGGCCCTCGGCGTTGCCTCGGCCATTATAGACTTCCTCGACCATTATTACAGATCTTGGACATATAACAGGGCCATTATAAAAACACCCATTCATTAATACTATAGTAATAAAATTTCGACTAGATGATTACAGATATTATATATCATGACAAGTCTAGTGCGCAGTCTACTGACTGATAATGGTGGCCAATAGACCACTTTCAAGTTTGTCCTTTGCCGAAAAAGAGGTCGTCAATTATATATACCTTTATAACATCATTTACCAGATAGAGGGGGTCGCCTGTATCCCTGCACTATTAACGTTAATCAAGCGTCTTAGTGATTGTCCGTCTGCAGGATAAACTAGAAATAATGTTTGTTCCGTATGTACTTAATCACAATTCCCTAATGATAGCAAGGCTGATTGTCAGTTATGAGAATTAAATTTGTCAAATAATTCGTGCAATATAGCATCACAGTTTTCTATTAAGTGTGTTCAGCATATACACTCTTAGTATTCTAGAACCGATTACAGACACTCTGAGCAGCTTGCCTTTTCACAATTATAATCTTTGATATTGATTTTGTGGTGTGTGGATCCCAGATTAAGTAAGGTTACTCAAGTGTAGGATGAATAAGTGCTTGGTATGGCTATCTCTCGGTATGATGGTCTGATGTTTTAAAGTTTGGTTTCAAGAAGCCAAGAGTTACGAGACTTTCATATTTATGCCGAATATAATTATCTCATTTTATTTTAACTTTAAGATGACATACATTCGCTATGCCCGTGTCTGTTGTGATAAATTTGATTTTAACGAACGCAATCTATGTATTACTGGTAAATTATTAAACCAGGGATAT
This sequence comes from Mytilus galloprovincialis, assembly GCA_037788925.1. Taxonomy (NCBI): domain Eukaryota; kingdom Metazoa; phylum Mollusca; class Bivalvia; order Mytilida; family Mytilidae; genus Mytilus; species Mytilus galloprovincialis. The sequence continues at coordinate 34,909,294 of CM075331.1, forward strand.
CGTTACCATAAATTACTTAAAACTTTACTAAATTTTTCCATAGATATAAAGATTTGGTTCTGAAGTTTGGTTGTACCTGTAGAAAACTTATTTCTAACGGGATAGCAAATCCTCATTTTTACGGAAATGTTGTTAACCCTGCCCGGAAATTTAGAAATGATCCTTGTAAACTTATTCTAAAAGGTTACCAATTCAACACTGTAATAAGATCATTGAATATTGTTTTTATTTGGTAAAAATATTGATTTTGTTATCAGTAAATAAAAAGCAAACCAAACATTACTGGTATGTTATATACATGTACACTTTCATGGATCTACAATCTGTCGATACCTGTAACTTGGCATTGCACAAGGTCATGTTTTTCTCTGACTGTTTATGACGTCTTTACACTAAATCCATTAGATGTTGGATGTGTACGGATTGATGGTTTAGTCTTAGAGGCATGCATTTTTTTTTATTAGTTGTTAGTAGCTTTGAACTATAGCTGTCAGATAACTTCGAGTACTCTCAGATCTGTTCCTAGTGTCTTTTTGTTGTCGGGATGTACAAGTACCCGGCCACGTCAACTTGTATTTTTGTCCATCTGATAAGTTAAGCCTTTTTCGACTGATTTTTATAGTTCGTTCTTATGTTGTAATGTTATATCACTGTCCCAGGTTAGGGAGAGGGTTGGGATCCCGCTAATAAGTTTAACCCCGCCACATCATTTATGTTATGTGCTTGTCCCAAGTCAGGAGCCTGTAATTCAGTGGTTGTCGTTTGTTTGTGTGTTACATAGTTTTTCGTTCAATTTTTTATATAAATAAGGCCGTTAGTTTTCTCGTTTGAACTGTTTTACATTGTCATATCGGGGCCTTTTATAGCCGACTATGGGGTATGGGCTTTGCTCATTGTTGAAGGCCATATAGTTGTTAAAATGTCTGTGTCATGGTGGTCTCTTGTAAACAGTTGTCTCATTGGCAATCATATTTCATCTTCTTTTTTATATAGGGAGAATGAACATTGTCTTTTAAGGAACAGCATATCTACATCAAATCTAACAAATACTGTCTTAAAATGAATAGCATTGTCACAGCAGATACAGAAATAATACATATAGATTCTACCACTGCATCAAGTATCCACTCGAGACAGATAATTTTTAAATTTAAAACGAGAGGCTCGCCGAGTGTTTTGAATATTTAAAATTGAACTGTCGAGAGTGGTTAAATGTCATATTACACGAGATATGGTGGTGGAATCTGTTTCTCTAATGAATTTAAAACAATATGCATGCAAAATTATTCCTTCTTTTCAAATGATCTGCACAAAGTTGTGTTCTTTCTATAAAACGTCATTAGGTATGGTCGCATTTTTCACGCCGTCACAATATATATAGTCACTTGTTTGACCACAAAAGAACTGAAATTCACAGGTTACATCGCTGCGTCTTTGCAAATCATGTACTATTTTTGTCTATGCAAATCGAATACTGTTTTAATGAATATGGATTTTTTTAGTTCATAACGTAAAGAATTAATACTGTTTGCTACCTCTCTTGGTGTGAACGAACGAAACAATCAAAAAGAGCTATGTACGCTTGATTAATTTTTCTTTTCGTTGTCCTTAACATGTTAATTACTTCCATCAATTTGAATTGGCCGTGCATGACTTAAACATCATATTTTATGGACGTATGAAGATAAGATAAATAAAATAAAAATGTTTTTAATTACTATAAGAACTTTTGAGCAATTAATTCTGAATGAGAACTTCCTTATATAGTTTGGTAGCAATATATGCCACACAGTCAGAATTAGATGAAATCAATTAGTAATATCACATTGAAGTTTGCGTTGTCATTAATTAGTTATACATTTATTTTATTTTTTTCAAATTACACGTCACATTTATACTTTTGTAAAGTTATCATGATGGAATCAGGATTTGAACAGTAAGGCAGCAACCATTTGATTTTCTGGGGGGGCTATGGTTTTTTTTTGGAAAAAAAAGTTTGTTTCCAGTTTTTGGAGAAAAAAATAATTTGTTTTTGATTCTGAGAAAAAAAAATTGTTTGTTTCACCCTCAGCTGCCACTATATGTAATGCTAAAATTGAAAGAAAAAAATTGTTTTCGACTTGTCGCGGAAAAAATAGATTGTTTTTCGCCGGAGGCGAAAAAAAAAATTGTCCAGAAAAAAAAACCATAGCCCCCCCCCCCCCCCCCCCAGAAAATCAAATGGTTGCTGCCTAATGACTACTGATGCTTAATATTTTATCAATTGGAAGTTTGTGATGATATATCGGTTACCATCATGATTTTAAAGGACAAAACAATGCTATCAATTTAAAGAACTTAACATAACTACTTTATTATATATTATAAACTAGTACTGGTAATATTATTAAAACCGTTTAGAGTCTTTTTCTTCGCACAAGTCATTTGTATAGTTGGCGTTTTGCTATTCTTGATATATATAACATCAATTTTGTGTTTCCCTTTTGTTTATTTTTTATTTGTATTTTCCTATTTGGTGACCATGGTGAATTATTCTCTTTATGTAAAGAAGGAGTTGTCTTTCTTTTTACATTAGATATAAAAAAAAAAATAAGCAGATTTGGTATGGTTGCCAATGAGACAACCTTCAAAAGAGACCAAATGATACAGAAATTAACAACTTTATGTCACTGCACGGCCGTCCTTAATGAGTAAACCCCATACGGCATACTCATCGGCCCCGGAATAATAAATGTAAAACTATTCAAACGAGAGAACGAGAAAACTAACGGCCTAATATATGCACAAAATAATGTGCGTTTATTGGTTTAATTACTCTTACTTTACAAATAAAATGTTAATTATTTTTGTTTTACACAACCTTGACAAAGTCTTTAGAGCTCTTCTTATTCTTTTTATCTTATTTATGGGGTTGTATCTTTATCGTAAATGATTTGGTTTTACTAAAACTGTTACAGTGAATAAAATGTGGGTACGTATATACGTCAACCCATCAAAACACAAGGCCAACGCAAATTTTAGGGTAGCATAAAGTCTACAATAATTAACTCCCCTGAGTCTGGTAAAGATTAAAAAGAAAAAAAAATAAGATTCTACTTCGATAAATGTGACAGTTATTATGGAGATTATAGTTTTAAATATATTCACAAACTAAATACGAAAAAATCTAAATATTTTTGTTCATTCATTTTACTCTCTTTTAGTCTGTTTGTGCTTTCCTGACCACCATATATTTCCCATCTGTCACTTACATAAGAAGGAATAGTTCTAAATGGGACTGTAAATACACCTTGAAACTCAAACAGCAACACATTTCATTGTCGTCGTTGAACAATGTTATTTGTTATTTAAATATTTATATTTATTTAGTTTAGATAATTTCTCAAGCAGTCAGTTTAATTCATATGAAATGTCCTTTGTTGACCATAAAACTATGCTTTTATTTATAGTTACTTCAACTTGTATTGGTCATTATTTTGAATAACAATGAAAGCTCACAAACGTTTACGTTGTACAGTTTCTTGTAATTCTAGAAAATTTTAATATAGAGAAAACATGGTTGATAGAAACGAAAATGAAAGTTACATAACTTATGACCAAAAATATATGAATTTTATCTAATTAATAAGTTCGAAATTAAAAAAAAATATTAATCAGAAAAAAAGATTATTTTTAATTATGTTTTATCTATTACGAACATTAAAAGAAATAAATAATCGAAATTACTAAGGAAGAAAAAACTATATTGGACACAAAAAATACGTAAAAATGATATATTGTGATCATATTTGTTTGTGAACAATACTTTACATGTGAATTTCTCTTTTATTGACAAGATGTTGTTGTTGAGTCGCGTTCGCGTTCTTTGTGGGCAATACACAATTACACATTTACTTACAAGTAACGTATTATGATACAAACTTATACAGACAGCAAAGATAAATTGTAACTTTGACATATGATAATAATTAATAATAATAAATCATAACGAAATTAGATCACACAAGACGATGGCAAATACATATAAAAACATGTATTAGATTAAATGAAATGCACATGTACATCCATTTTAAATTACTTATTTTAGTTATTTTAATTCGATGTAAAAACTAAGGTTTACGTTACGCATTTTATAGGACACATTAAAAAAATTAAAATTTGTTAAAATGATGACCATTATCATTTTATTTGAAATCGCACTGTGTATTTGTTTATATACTGAATGATGGAAAACGTACTCTTGGACGAAATCATTTCATTTCAAGTTTGTTTTACTATTATTTATTTTTTTAATCTATTACAACACTAATATGCTTATAACATCAACGGATTTAGTGATTGTTAACCTTTTTGTGCATTAATATTTGATTTTACTCGTCAATGTTCTACTCAAGATCCAAGAAGCATATATATATATATATATATATATATATATATATATATATATATAAATTATTCATATACCAATTATTTCTTAAAAGAATTGACTATATTTACTACAAAATATACAGCTTACATTTGCTAAATAGAGATTTGCTTATGTAATAAATATGGAGAATCGAAAAAATTATCACGTGTCCGTGTCGCTTGATTTTTTTTACTCTAACTTGAATTTTATTTAAGAAAAATGTATCGTTTGGTGTTGAAAATTAGAAAAAGAATATCTTTGTTTATTTTGAACAATACTGTTAATCAGGAAAGGGAAATATGTAAAGAAAATATTTGTAAAAAATATTCCAATAGTACAACTGTTGTTTATTAAATTAAAAAAAAAAAAACACTCTTAAAGTAATTATTTCACCATGCAAATATAAATATTTTTTTTTTTAATTTATGTAAACTACACTTGTAATTCCCTTGCAACAAAAGCAGAGACATGTATAACTTGTTAAAATTAAATAAAAACTAACTCAGCAAAGCAATAAGCCAAACGAAATCAAAATAAGCAACAGTTACTGCTTGAAAATGGAATATTTTGAAGAATAAGTTTCTACGGCTTTTGATTATTTAGCATGTTTCGCAATTTGTTATTATTTTTCGAAATTAAAAGCTTATTTTTCATGATTTTTAAAGACAGACTTTGGTATTTTAATCAAAAATAATATTTTATCGTTATTTTTCTATACATTATACGATTTTATGAAAAACACCAGTAAATCTTGTTCAGAACAGTTGTCTGTCATTACTTATTGTTAATTTCAAAACTGCCAGTTTAAAAAAAAAGTGAAACATTCATACAAAAATATATAAAATGTATATCTATAACAAAAGTGAAAATACAAAAAGTGGTGTCAGATAATAAATTTATAAATATATAGAACAGATTTCAATGAAGTATAAAAGAAGGCGTCGAAAATGTAATCTTTTACCGATATCAATAAATTTGCATCAATGTGAGCCATATTTAATGCGCATGAGCTGCAAGTTTGAATTGCTGGAAAATTACACGTGAATATGTTATAAATTAAGACTAAATGAGATCTGATTGGGAATTTGTGAAATGTAAATCAAAGCTTAACCTTAATAATTTATGTGAAAAAACAACTAACAACGAACAAAGCAGGCAATTTATATATAAACTAAAAGTTTTTGAGTAGAACACGACATTTTATTTACAGACAATTTGAACCAGAAACGCCTATAGTTTTAGATGGAATTTACAGTCAAACATTCTAAAGGGCGTATGGCAAATCTCGTTAAACGAGAAGAGAAAGGTCTTCAAAACAGCAACCCAACATACCAATAGAAAAAAATAAAACAATAAACAATGCGATCTTATATAATTATCAAAATAGACCGTTATCGTCCATTGTGTTTGAACAATATGTATATAAATTGTACAACCTCTTCTTAACATTTGAACTTTACAAACTCCTAGTTGGGAAAAATATCTGAACAACAAGTGATTTTAAAACTTAAGCGTGAGTTTCAATGTGGCTGCATATTTTGTTCTTGTTTTGTTATTTTCACTGAGATGTTTTTTTTTTTTTTTCTCGTTTTCTTTGAGCCGTCCTTCTTTGAAAATAGAAAGAAGGATTCTGCATCATATCGGAAACAGGAGCAAACAGAGTACGGAAAGAAATACAAATTGTTCATGGAAAAACGTCAAATCTAACCCTATCGATAATTAGCGGCAAAGACATTTTTTCGGTCAGCGGTAAATTTTCAATACTTTTGTTTAACTCGCAAGGAAAATAAGAAAGGTTTTGAAACCAACTGGATTCGAGTAATATTTTATCTTGAAAATGCGGGATTTCTCACTGTGTTGAAGACATATTGGAGGACTTGGGCTGTTTTCTGCTCTTTGGTCGGGTTGATGTCTTTTTGACACCGTTTCCATTCGCAATTCTATTTTTATAACTTTGTTTCTGATAATTAATTTAAATTTTTACAATTTTTATGAATTAATACTCTACATTTGTCACAATCTATCTAAATCAAAATTGCAGTTTTCAGCTATCATAACTCATTTTGTTGGATCCTTAAAGTACACAAATGAATCTGTGATATTATGAATTCTATAGTAAAGCTGAACGACTTTTTTGATAACGAACTACGTTCGAAATAAATAGCCGGCATAATAGACCTACCTGTTAGAACTTTAATGACTATGCATTTTAATACCATGTCACTGACTATACTTCGGGCCAGCTAAGGATACATCCCGTTTATATATTTCCGGTCATGAAAATATAATTGCGTCTAAAGTAACAGCTTAAAGTGAGCATAACAACAATAACAAATAAAATAAAAATAAGGAAAATTCAATAAAAAAAAATCACAGGTCGACAATTTTATTTATTTCATTTGACATTTTTGTTCTTGTCTATTTGATTGTTTGTTTGCTATTATTTTCGTATTTTGCCACATTAAGTAGTTTCGCATTTTAATGAGGTATAGTGTTGTTTGAAGTTAGAGTTTAACGCGCAAATATTTGAGAATAGAGGGCATACAATAGACAATAGCAAAACTCAGGCAAATTTGATAAAGATCAGAAAAAAATTGGATGCTGAAATGAACATATTAATGGTAAAATAAAATTGCTAGACGAATTCGAAAAACCCTTCCAGACCTATTCTATATACATTCTGTTGTTATAAAATTGAATCTAAATTTGAAAAAAAAGTAGAGCATGCAATGGAAGAAAATATAAAATACTATTTAAATTGTGGTTTATTGCGGTATAGTTTGTTTCTTGTGCTAACTTTATACTCCAAATTTTGTTTTTAGTTTTCTACTTATTTCTGTTGAATCTGTAACGTTGAAGACAATTGTCTTTGTAGTGTCTTAAAAATAAATATGACATCGTCATCGTTTCATGGACAGCGAATGTCATTTTAACACCTACCAAATATAGCTGCGACAGACTGAAAAGATTAGACTGATAAAAAAGTTTTATCTAACTATATTTTAGTAAAAAAAAAAGTTGCTGAATAGAACTTAATTCAACACTGGAAAGACAGTTGAACTATGAAATGTGATTTTTTTAAATTTTGTTCTTCGTATATTTAAGACATTTATCTAAAAAAAAAAAAAGCAAAAACTTCAAATAAGGTGACACATCTACACGATAAAGAAATCACACTTGAATGCATACTTCTGGTTGGCCAAAAGTATGATTCCCGGTCTTTTGTAGAAACAGTATTATAATGTTAAGATATGTTTTAGATTGACTTGCACCATCGAGTCGATCTTTATAGCTGCTTCGACTGTTGACCTCAGAGGCTATAGAAACATAGTCACCAAGTAGCCAGTGCAACGGCTATTTACCATGGTTTATAACGAATGAAAATTGGAAATATGTCAAAGAGACAACTACCCTACTAAAGAGCAAAAAACTGCCAAAGGCCAAGAATAACACAGCGAGAAAACCCTGCACCCGGAGGCGGGCCTCAGCTTGCCCCTGAATAAAAATGTGTACTAGTTCAGTGAAAATGGACGTCACACTAAACTCCAAAACATATAAACAAGCTAAAATTATAAAACATATACAAAACTAACAAAGACAAAAGACTCCTGTCTTGGGACAGGAGCAAATATGCGGCGAGGTTATACACGTTGATAAATTATTTTGGTGAAAATTCTAACTTTATTCGAGTTATCAATCCTATATATATATATTTATATATCTATTATGAAGTAAAATTAGGTTAACTCAGATATTTGCTGTGAACGCATTACATTTATTAAGTCTGATTTTTGCTTCTATTTCGAGTATGAAAAAATATGTTTTATTCGTGAATGTAAAAGACAAACCACTCTTCTTAATGTTAGCCTAAATTGTTCTGTTTTTATCCAGTCAAATCGTTAAGTGTTTTAATTACAAGCCACCTTTCTGCTGATATATTAACGCTGTTTTAACGACCATTTTACTTACTTGCGTGATATGAAATTAAATAGTATGTCAGCAATATAAATCACTCTAGTTCATGGCCCACACAGGAACTGTATTTGTAACATATGTTTTGATAGGTTTACTATTTGTGGTCTCTGTTGAGTACTATAACTTGCTGGTACAATACGTACTCACTACTGTACTAGTAGATCTATATATATGTATACTTTACTCTAACCCAAAAAGGCAATGAACATACTTTTTGGAGTAAAGGATAATTTTTCAATTCCTTTTTTCAAATCCTTATATTATAAAGTTGCATAAGGTGATTGTCCAGTTAATTTATCAAAATGAGAATGAAAGCCTTTTCGTGTTTATGCTTGTATCCTTTAGTGTCCAATAAACATCCGTATGAAATGGAATCGTCAAAATCCCGCCAGAAGCAGGTTTAAATATTGTTTTTGCTGGCATTCTCCTTTGGTTTTTTATATCTCCATAGTTTTGCGTTATAATGCAAAGGTTAGCGTTCTTTATGACGCAAAAGGTTAAATAAAAAAAAGAGAAAGCCAGGAAGTTCAAGATTTTATAACGCAACTTTGGAAGAAATATTAGAAAAAAAATGTGTGACGCTTATACTGGCCCTGTCTGGAATGAAATGTATATGATTTCAATAAAATAAAGAAATATGATGTGATCTTGCTGTTGTTGACAAAATCATAGTGTATTGTTTTCTATACATAAATGTGATGATGCACATCAAGGGTCCTTGATTGGAACAATAATTATTCTACATTATGTTTTGTAATTCTTAATGAATGGCACTGATGATTAACCCTGTTAGTTAACATTGAATTCAGAGAACGATTTTTAAATTTTCTAGTACATAATTAAGTACATTGTAATTTCATGTTTTTTGGGTGGATCATTACAAATTTCTTGCCGTTAATGATGTAAACATGAATATCAGCCTCGCTTGGTGCAAATGGAAATATGTCTAATGTTTTCAAAAGTAGAAGCAAAGTTATAATGTTAATGAGTTGTTTACATTTGCTAAAAAATCCTCTGCTTCCTTGTAACGCTTGGTCTACACTCCAAATACATAATTTAAACCAACTTTTGTAACCATCAAATAGCGTTTAGTTCGTTTTTGTATTTGAATGCCAATTGCAACGTACAAACCTCGTAACTTTTTGATGAAAATATTTGATACACAATGATATTGAAAATTAAGTTCAAACATGTCCACAGAAAAAATATCCAAGTAAGCTTCCAGAGCAGATCACCAAAAGTTACACATATTTAAAGTAGCGTTCTTCATATCAAAGAATCATATAAACTGGTAAACAGTTATATTTACCAGTTTTTATGATTCTTTGATTTGTGGCTGTGCACCTAAATACTGGTTCTTCAACAAAATAGAAGTCATGGTGCAATGGTATAACTGTTTTAGAGAATGTGTGTTTATATGCATGGAAGTATAATATTGATTTCCATGGTATTAGACGTTATTCCAATTGTATATATCTATAATAGAGTAACATGATTTTTGGGTAATGCAAAATGAAAGAATTAAACCATGAAGTTTTTAGTTTTTAGACATATAACCTGTGGAAACATCAAAAACAAGATAAATACAAAACATCCAATTACATCTGAGGACATCTTGGTATATATGCATATGAGGCTATATGTATTTTGTTTCTTGGAAGATTTAATATAAATGCTGATAAACCATACTCTTGGCATGAATTTTTTCTCTTAAATAATCTGTTCTTTATTGGTTTGTTTTAAACACAAAACATATCCTATCGTTTAAACCATATTGCTTTTGGATGCTAAATGTGTATTAACACAAACTCATATCCCTAACGCTTAACCGATATATGCATTATCAGACTATCGGTTGAGATTTTGTCCTTTGATGGAAACGTTTCAACAACAATCAATTTATCATGTAATTAATCAATATGTTGCTGTAATTCATACTTGCTTTTCGTTCATTGTTTTGTGTATTAATCAAGGTCGTTAGTGTTTTGCGCTAGAATTTAACTTTTGTCATTTAGTTGACCTTTCTAGCTAATTATGCGCTATATATTTGGCTCATTGTTGAAGGTCATACGGTGACCTATAGTTGTCAAACTCTATGTCCTTTTGTTTCCTGTCGAGAGCTGTCTTATTGGCACATCTTCTTGTGTTTATATCTAATAGTTTGAATAAAGAAAAATAGTACTTGTAAATGTTGAGGACGTAGTCCAAGTCTTAAACAGACAAAGATGTTGTGATAATAATCGGAATGGAATACGAGTTAAAAAATATTCACATCAACATAAAATTAAGAGGTGATGGTAAAGGGCCTCTAAATCACTTTATAGTTTTCTTTGAAAAGCAAAAAATCTTCTGGCACATACACGGTCACTTGTAAGCAAACTACGCAAGTGTGACAATATCGTTTTTGCTATAGAAGCAAGACTTAAGCATTTTAAACATTCGAAGCGATGAGTAGCTATGTCGCCGCAATTAGTTTTTTTAAGGAAGTAAGTTATATATTCAATTCAATTCAAATCTTTATTGCCATAAAACTACATATTTATAGTTTGTGACACAACATAACAAAATGAAAATAAAAAATAACAACAAGATCATAAATATACACAATAAAAGCTAATATTTTAAGAGTCCCCTGTCCTCGGTTCAATAGACTGTTTTAAAAAGGATCCTAGTTTATTTACCTGAATGTGTGAAATTGGGTTGAGTATATATGTTATTTTATCTATGTCATTAAAATTTATAAAGTGGATATTCTCATTTATCAAAAAATCAAAATAAACTTTTCTATTACTATGGTTTCTATTACAATATAAAAAGAAATGAATTTCATTTTCAATTTGTTTACAGTTTTTGCATAATCTTTCTTTTCTTGGTGTTAAGGTATCTTCCCTTTTCTATTAATAAATTATGTTCACTAAGTCTTAATCTATTTTAATAAAATTTTGTTATCAGTTTTCTGAATTCAAGTTTTCAGTTTTGAGCAAGTTAAATATTTTTCGTCTGTATTATTTATTTTTACATGTTTATAAATAGTGAGTTTGCTGTTATCCTTTATATCTGATATAGTTTATCATTTACTAGTTTTTCATAAAAATGCTTCAATTTATAAAAGTTTGCAGAAAGAATAAGAATGAAAGGTATTACATGTATCTGAAAAGACTTTGCATGTATCACCATCGTAAATCTTGTAACACGATTTATTGTTTTAATTAAAGACAATGAAAGTTCGTACATGTGGAAGCATGAAGTAATGTATTTCAAGCATATTATTGAATTATTTATTTGCTGTTTGTTTTATTTCTATCAAAGTCTGTCTTGAACAAAAGTCGAACATTTGGTCATCGTTTGTGTTAGGGTTTTTTTCACTATTGATGACCAGTTTGAAGATAAACACGACTATCTAAGCAACTGTGAATGAAGGCCGCCTATTGTTTTTGTTTCTTTTTCAGAATGACATTATTACCTCTTACTTTTAAGCCTTTATGCTGTTGTTAATCTCATCTAATACCGGAAGTGTTATGACGTAATAGAATGACATTATTACCTCTTACTTTTAAGCCTTTATGCTGTTGTTAAATCTATCTTCTGTGATCTTTTGCTTTATTCGTTTGTTGATCAATTTTAAGCTATAATGGCATGGTTGTGTTTAACTGATCTATTTTCCTCTTTCAAGAATGTATTTCAATTTTTTTTATGTCATAGTTGAAACAGAAAACATGATTGTATGAACTTATTGAACAAGGAAGTAAGCCAATTGTTATGATGTGTTTTATGATTAGCTAGCACGGTAGTAAAAAACGACAAAATTGAAGCTGTGCAAGTAAAACATTAAAGCATAAACAGGAATAAAGACTTCAGAAACATTTAATATTGTGGGTAAATGTATTTGTGTAGGTACCAATTAATATTGTGGGTAAATGTATTTGTGTAGGTACCAATCTTCCTTGATTTCGTTGCTTTAATGAAGTCTGAATACAAGACCAAAATAATATTATACAGTGAACATTTTTCGTGGGTCACGTTTACCCCCGATATCAACGAAAATTCGTATCCAACGTATATTATTATGAATCCACAGTATTGTGATCTTCAGTATCTATCTTTAATACGAATTCATTAAGAACCTGACCAAAGTGACCAAAGATATACTAGCGTATATGTAATAACAATCTTAGCTTAGCTAATATGATTGATTTTTGAACCACATATGTAGCATGAGAACATGCGAAAGGTAAAACAATGGTTCATCTCTTGTGAAACTTAAGAATGTCAAACTGATTCAAACAGTTTTATCACAACAATAACATGCAATCATATAATCTGCAAGCCCTCGGCCTTAAAGTACACGTTATGTGGCATGTGTGTAATGTCCCACAGTAAGCAGACGTAGTTTTGCTATATCATGTAATGGAACACCACTGTCACAGGTTAAGCATGTAAGAACATGTTTTATCCCGCCGAATTCAAGTCATCAGCCTGTAATTCAGTGGTTGTCGTTTGTTGATTTCTGTCACTATTCAGTTGTGTCCTGGTTTTTCGTTTAAATTGTTTAATTTTTCGTAAGCCAGACCCTTATATGGGTGACATAAAGGTATTTGCTTTGCTTTTTGTTGAAGACCATACGATGATCTACGATTTCTTCCATCCACGTCATCTGAAATTTGGTGGATATACATTGATTGCAAAGAGTCTCATTTGGCGGCTAAAGCGATTATTTAATGAATAACTTTTTTTTTTTTGTCTATGAAGAAATAGCATAAAAAATGTGGTGCACACTGAATAACCCGCGTAGCGTAGCGGGTTATTTTAAAGTGTGCACCACATTTTTTATATTATTTCGAATAGACAGAAAAAATATTACAGTTATTTCTTATCATTTAATTCTAAATTTCATTTTAAAACGGAGTATGTTTATATTTCACAGCTCGTTCGCTATGCCCGTGTCTGTTGTGATGCTTTTGACTTTAACGAACGCAATCTATGTATTACTGGTAAATTATTAAACCAGGGTATCGTTACCATAAATTACTTAAAACCTATACTAAATTTTTCCATAGATATAAAGATTTGGTTTTGAAGTTTGGTTGTACCTGTAGAAAACTTATTTCAAACGGGATAGCACATCGTCATTTTTATGGAAATGTTGTTAACCGTGCCCAGAAATTTAGAAATATTCCTTGTAAACTTATCGCTCCTTTAAATAACTTATTCTAAAAGGTTACCAATTCAACACTGTAATAAGATCATTGAATATTGTGTTTATTGGTATAAATATTGATTTTGTTATCAGTAAATTAAAAGCAAACTTAATATTACTAGTATGTTATATTTATATACACATTCATGGATCTACAATCTGTCGATACCTGTAACTTGGTATTGCACAAGGTAATGTTTTTCTCTAACTGTTTATGATGTTTTTACACTAAATCCATTGGATGTTAGATGTTGGGTGTGTACGGATTGATAATTTAGTTTTAGATGCATGATTTTTTTATTAGTTGTTAGTGGCTTTGAACTAGCTGTCAGATAACTGCGAGTACTCTCAGATCTGTTCCTAGTGTCTTTTTGTTGTCGGGATGTACAAGTACCCGGCCACGTCCACTTGTATTTTTGTTCATCTGATGAGTTAATAGATATAGGAAGATGTGGTGTGAATGTCAATGAGACAACTCTCCATCCAAATAACAATTTAAAAAAGTAAACCATTATAGGTCAATGTACGGCCTTCAACACGGAGCATTGGCTCACACCGAACAACAAACTATAAAGGGCCCCAAAATTGCTAGTGTAAAACCACTCAAACGGGAAAATCAACGGTCTAATCAATAAGCCTTTTTAAACCGATTTTTCGTTCTTATGTTGTACTGTTATGCCACTGTCCCAGGTTAGGGGAGGGTTGGGATCCCGCTAACATGTTTAACCCCGCCACATTATTTATGTTTGTGTCTGTCCCAAGTCAGGAGCCTGTAATTCAGTGGTTGTCGTTTGTTTATGTGTTACATATTTGTTTTTCGTTCATTTCTTTTATATAAATAAGGCCGTTAGTTTTCTCGTTTGGATTGTTTTACGTTTTATAGCTGACTATGCAGTCATTGTTGAAGGCCGTACGGTGACCTATAGTTGTTAATTTCTGAGTTATTTTGGTCTCTTGTGGACAGTTGTCTCATTGGCAATCATACCACATCTTTTATATATATACATTGTATATATATATATATATCTAAGTGTCTAAGAATGTAACTTTAACATATATGTCTATATATATAAACCATGAAAAACGTTGATGACGACACGGTCACATGACTTAATTGTCTATGGGCTGATAAACAAAACAACGTCAGTCAATCAGAAGACGCGTTACATCCAAAATTAAATTATACCGTCATATATATATATACATATATGTAACACTCTCAAAGGTGTCCTTCCCCCCAAACGTGTCCGATTCCCCCAAACGTGTCTATTCTCCGCAAACGTGTCCGTAATATTCAATATTCCCCAAACAAGTCCGATTTCAGAACCCCCAAACGTGTCCGATAATTGTTATTCGCCAAAACGTGTTCACTATTACACGCCAGAACGTCTCACGTCTTTTAGCGCTAATACATGTATGTCCTAAATGAAATCGATAACGTTTACGGCAAATCATAATTGCAAATTTAATCTGTATCATATGAATTAAATTTTGACTGAAATTGCTTATTGTCCAGTTGCAAGTATTTCATGCTTATTAATAGCGAACATACAAAAAATTAAAGGTAGTTGAATTAATTGTTTACTGTGTAAATTATTTGTGTATTATAAACTCCGGTGATGTCTTTTATATCAATCCGACGGCGATCGTTCAGCATTATTTACTTCCATTTATTCAACAGTTCTGATATTTTAAAAGCTCATCAAATCATAAACTGTTATTCAGTTTTTTTTAATAAATTTTAGGTTTCGAGCATCACTTAAGACACACAATTAAACATAACGTCCAGTGCCAAATATTTCATGCATTATTTGATTGACATCATGTTAAAAATTTAGATAGGTTCTACAACTGTATTATCATACCGGGAGCCAGTCCACAGTTGTCAACACTGGTATCAAGCAGTACTTTGATAGTGAACAAATGTATCCTCAGGAATTGTTTAGTAAAACTCCCTGGACGATATGACCAGCTACAAATATTACAATAAAGGAGATATCGTTGATTACAGAAACAATCCTGCTATATGAACAAAGGGACTGCTGTTTTTAGTAGCGGTTTCTAGCGAAGAGGTGTAGTAATACAAAAAGATAAGTGTCCTAGACGAGGCACATTTTACACGGTTAAAGATGATATAATAGACATCTGTTTTCAAATAAACAGACACTAGATGAAAATGGCACAATAAAAATGTATGTTTACTAATTGCAAATTAAATTTGTACTGTATCTATTAACTTTGGACTGTTGATTGCGTATTTCAAGTTGCAAGTATTTCATGCATATTTAGAGAAAACATACAAGTTTTAATGTTTTAATGTTTTTACATTTGTAGTGTATAAATCAACTTTAAACTGTTGATTGCGTATTGTCCAGTTGCAAGTATTTCATGCATATTTAGAGAGAACATACAAGTTTTAATGATTTTACATTTCTAGTGTATAAATTAACTTTAGACTGTTGATTGCGTATTGTCCAATTGTTTCATATATATTTAGAGAGAAAATAAAAGTTCTAATGCGCAGAGAAAGGGACATTTTGACCAGGTATATGTACAGTTTATATAAACATGTTTGCTTACAATTTACATACGACATAGCCGAAATGACGCAACACTTTTAACCAGCTTATACTGCCGGTTTAAAAAAGACCTTACGACTTTATCTTTATTTTTAATGAAATGGTAAAAGTATTATCATTAATAAAATAGCAATAGCCAAATAACGCTTGATATGGACACGTTTGGGGGATTGGATACGTTTAGGGGTTAGTTGAAAATGGACACGTTTGTGGGCCCATACATGTTTTGCAGTTCAGTGACGTCGATGTGGACACGTTTGGGGGAATAGGACACGTTTGGGGGGAAGGACACGTTTCTGAGTGTTACATATATATAAATAGGAAGATGTGATATGAGTGCTAATGAGATAATTCTCCATCCAAAAATGTGTAGAAAGTAAACAATTATCGATCAAAGTACGGTCTTATTCACGAAGCGTTGGCTCACAACAGTAAGCTATAAAGGGCCCAAAATGACTAGTGTAAAACAATTCATACAGGAAAACCAACGGTCTGCTAATCTATATAATAAAAACGGCTAACGAGAAACACTTATGAACCACACAAACAAACCACAACCACTGACCAACAGTCTCCTGATATAGTACAGGTGCACAAAAGTGCAGCGGGCATAAACGATGTAAAAGGCGCCAACCTTCACCCTTAGATGAGACAGTAGTGTAGCATTACAATATGAAAAGACACAGTCAGTTGACAAAGTGTCAATTAAAATAGCTTAGTTTGACCATTTAACTTCGAGACATTTAAAATAAAAAAAAAACAAGTAAACATTCACTGAACAAATAAATTTGATCGATGACACAATATGAATACATTATTAATAAAAAAATAAAAAAAGATGTAGGGTAAGTGTCAAAAGTACAATTCTAATCTGAGACAAAATGACGTTAAATAAAATAACGTACACTGGTCAATTTAAATTTAAAAATTTTGTTGTTAGGAGTACGAAAGATTTTTGTTTTTTTCACATAATTAATAAATTTGGTGTGCAAAAGTAAAAACTTATCGTCATACTCAATACTATTTAAAGATGATGATACGAGATATAACACAAAACAAGTAAACATTGAAATTGAATTACTGAAATGAACAAAAAAAAAATGAGTCAAATTGTCAAAGTAACACGAAAGTACGATTTGAGTGTACTAGCAGTAACTGAAGTCTAGTTAAAAGCCAAATCAATTTAATGATAAAAAAACATTATGTATCAGAGACTAAAATCAATCTAAACACATCCCAGAGATTTAAAGTGTTTTAAACTCTCTTCAGTAACACGTTTCAAATCTGCACGATTATATTTATATTTGACGCTTGTATACAGATTTTCAATGATATGTATTTCTACATCTTGACCAATTGTGAAAACAAAAATGATAAATGAGAGGCACATGAAGTCTACCATTGTTCCCATTTTGAATTAACAAATCAGTATTAAAAATTTTATATAATAAGACGATTTGTTAAGATTGCCAATAAGACAACTCTCCTCCCCCAAAAATAATATTGAAATGAATGATAATAGGTCAACATACGGCCTTCAACAATGAATAAAACTCATTTCGCATATTCATTGAAAAAAGATGGAAATATTCACATGAACTCCAAACGGAGCTAGACCATGCGCGTATTCAAGGTAAGTGTTCGTGTATATTCTTTTTGAGAACATTTCAATCGTTTCAAGGAGCAGGTTAGAATTTATCACCGGAAATTGTACATGTTTGTTAAATATATATATATATATATGTATTACAAATTTATTATTTCTAATTCAATTAATTTTTAGTATATCCTATACCAGACAATAAGAAGATTAAACAAAGGTAAAAAAAAAGGTTAATCAACATACAACCAACTTCTAATGAAACAGAATACTATAACACTTCCTGATTGCAAACATACTGAAGACACAGCTTAAACACGTAAGGGTTATCGTTCGTAGTTGAAGTACTCAGTTTAATAAGAATTAAGCTTGGTTGAAACATCTGTGTACCATGAAGTTCCATTGTATTCAAAGATTCAAGAATATGTTATTGCTAAAATGAAATATAAGTGATAGTCTTTAAAAGCAGATAACTGTTTATAGGAAAACTAGTTTATTTTCTAAAAGATGATCTGAATCGGAAATTCTGATTTTTTTTATCCAAGCAAGAAATTGGTTTTGTGTCAATAAAGGCAATCCCTTCAATTTCAACTTTTGTGTCTTTTATTCTATCCTACATGCAAAAAAGTTGTTGGCTTCGTCATCAATATAATCTGAATGGAATCTTATCTACTCACCCTGTGTTTAACGTCTGGCGTTCATCAACTCAGGGTTTTGAACTTCCATTTATCAACAGAATGATTTTGTTACACCACATGTGAAAGAGTATTCCTAACATTTTCTTCGTAAAATATAAATATTTACATTTAAGATGGTAATACACAATAGAACTGACTTTCCGTGTAATTTGCTAGCAAATGTTTATCCCTGTCTTGCATGAAAAACTACCAGAGACAAGGGAACCATAAAAACAACAACATAATTATTCAGAAAAGACATAACAGGCCCGACAGTGTTGCAAAGTTTTATGGGGATTTTGTCTATAATAAACGTCACTGCACCTCCATTGCAAACCTAGTCCATAAAGATTTCAAACGATAAATCTAGAACGTTATAAATTCCGAATGGTAGTCTGTTTCATTAAGTTTATGTAGTTTGAAGATGGTTAAAAAGTAATTATTTAAGAAGAGTAATAATTTGAAGAAATAATGCTAATATCAAGCACTAAAACCTTATAGTAAGATGTATAAAATAAAACCAAGACCCGCCACGTTGACGTAGTTTTATCATCATTACACTGTTGATAAGCTTTAGAATAATTATAGCAGACGTTAATTATCCCAGGTAATCATTTATGTTGCGCAATAATTCTCAGCTTGACGGAGTCCTGCACTATGATTACATCAAAAATTGTTTATGACCCGCCTACTTTAATATTATTCGAATAAGACGTTCGGAAAATCCAATAATCCATTCATGATTTTCTGTAAATGAATTGATGGAAGATATTGATAAATGATGTCTCTCTTATGAAAAATTATGTACTTAAAGAGATATTTTTTGGTTTGAAAATGTAAATCTGTATACAGTATTAGTGAAAATTACAAAATAGAGTACCTTTATTACGCTTTCTTTTTTGTTTGTATATTTAATTCATTACTGTATATAAAGGTGAAATAGGTTCCATGGTGTAGTTATCAATATAAGATTTTTTTTGTATGGTAAATTTTAAAAAGAAATGTTGTCTAGAAAGAATATCAGCTTTCCAAAAAAGCTTGTC
The DNA here is from genome assembly GCA_037788925.1 of Mytilus galloprovincialis. Classification (NCBI taxonomy): domain Eukaryota; kingdom Metazoa; phylum Mollusca; class Bivalvia; order Mytilida; family Mytilidae; genus Mytilus; species Mytilus galloprovincialis. The sequence goes on from CM075331.1 coordinate 34,928,773, forward strand.
TAAACCCGATACTCATTGCCAAGTGGTATTCTTCCACATCTTTACAGTAGAACAGTACCCTGTGCAAATTTTATTCAGATTGATGTGTAAGACTGTGTTTAATATTTAGTGGTTAATTATGCAACCATTTCGCTGTTTCATTTTAAAAATTAACAAGCAAGATACAGGGCTGTTGAAACATAAGATTTTTTACTTTTAAAAAAAGTCACAAATTTCGTTACGTTTTGTCCGTCAAAGATTGCTTAACAGCAAGGGCATAGATGCCAACTTACACAGGTACGTCAAACTATTTCCTCTTTACCTATATTTTGTTAAACATATAAAATTAGTAAATTCTAATGTCACAACTTCCTTGTTAGCATCTGATATCAACACGGGTTTTGGTGGAGTTCGTGGTACACAATCTTTAGTTCTATGTGTAGTGTTGTTTTTTTTTTTTTTTATTGTTTTTCGGTTTGTTTTGTTTATTTGATTTGTTTTTTTTTTTTATTTTTTTTTTTTTTTTTTTTTTGTCATCGCGTTGACGGATTCTCGCCGACTCTTTGTAGTTTTGAATGTCCCCTGGGGTTTTCCCGCCTCTTTTTGTGGTCTATTGAGAATGATTGAAACACTGAATCTCACTCCCCAGTATATCTCGAAACCCGAAAGTCGTATTTGTTCAGGTAGCGAAGAGTGACATCTAGATAAAATTGGAGCAAAGTAAAAGGTATTCACCAGGAAAAGATAGAAAGTATAGAAAAATAATTTAAATAAAAGTACTGATGTACTGAACATCGGATGACTGCAAGTTCTTGTGGATGGTTACAAGCACTTGAAAAAAAAATCACATCTCTATACCTGAAAATGAGTTTAATGAACAGATATATTTTTTTTGTGCGTGGATGATAAATAAATGACAGGGAATTCAACCTCATCGTAATAACTATTATATTGTGGTGATACAAATCAGTATACTCTGGTTTGTTGTTATATATTATATAAATATTCATATATTACAGTTACATGTGTATATAATAGTCATCCATTTGTATATCGTCTATTCTACTATATCAATTATAGTGCAGTGCAAGTGCATGGTGGAAACTCTTCTGTAATAATTCGATTTTTAACCGGATTTTTGTGACAAAAATGTCGGTTATTGATTTGGGGATGTACGGCGGGCGGCCGGGCGGTCGGGCGGCCGGGCGGGCGGGCGGGCGGGCGGCAATCAAATGTTGTCCGTGCATTAACTCATGAACCGTTCAACCAAAGCTTTTAAAATTTTAATATGTTATTCCTGACAACTATACGAAGGTCAAGTTCAATAATGGCGATTTTGACCTTTACCGTTCAGGAGTTATGGTTCTTGAAAGATTGAAAAATGGAGTTGTCCGTGCATTTACGCATGAACTGTTCTACCAAAGCTTCCCAAATTTTAATATGTTGTTACTAATGAAAGAATGGAGGTCAAGTTCAATAATGACGAATTTGACTTTTACCGTTCAGGAGTTATGGTTCTTGAAAGATTGAAAAATGGAGTTTCCAGTCGTGTCCGTGCATTTATGCATGAACTGTTCTACCAAAGCTTCTGAAATTTTAATATGCTGTTACTGATGACAAAATGGAGGTCAAGTTCAATAATGACGATTTTGACTTTTACCGTTCAGGAGTTGTGGTTTTTGAAAGATTGAAAAATGGTTTTTCCCGTCGTGTCTGCATTTTCTCATGAACCATTCAACCAAAGCTTTTGAAATTTTAATATGTTGTTACTGATGACAAAATAGAGGTCAAGTTCAATAATGACGATTTTGACTTTTACCGTTCAGGAGTTATGGTTCTTGAAAGATCGTAAAATGGCGTTTCCATTCAGGTTGTTGCATTTACTCATGAACCATTCAATCTAAGCTTTTCAAATTTTAATATGTTGATACTGATGACAAAATGGAGGTCAAATTTGATATTGACGATTTTCACTTTCACCATTCATCAGTAATGGTTCTTGTGATATTGCCAGGACACAAATAAATGTTAATAAATCCGGTTTGCTGTCGTTGTGACAGCCTCTTGTTCTCATAGATTTGGTTTGAGTAGGCATTCATATTTTCCCGTCAAACGTTTAATCTCCCACGCAGAGTTATCGGTCTTTGAGAAAGAGCTAGGACCGATAGAGCTACATAGGAGATTGCAAACGTTCTTGAGATATTGTTCTGCATGCGTTAACACACTTTTTCTGCACGTGGGCATAGATATTAAAGATGTTTTACTTATATATATATATATATTTCTAACAACAAAACATATTCATATTATTAGTTTATGTTCTCAGTAAAAAATACTTTTAGGAGAATCCATTGAATTTATAACAAGCGATAAGGAATGTCATTTTGCACTCGATAATGTCCGCGTAACTATAATGTTTATAGATCGGTTACAATCCCAACACGAAAGTTACGTAAACGAAATATAGGCGACAGCAATACACCGATGTAAAAAAGGGGGAAATCAAATTAAAGACATTGTTTTGTATCTTTATAATTGAATCTGTGTAAATACTCATAACTCAAGATATATCAAGTATATGGGTACTTGCACACACAATTTATCCACAACAATTTAAAGTCTTGACAAGAAACAAGAGCATAACATGCATAATACAAAGTTTGGTAACTTGCAATTTTTGTAATAATATAAAACACTAAACCAGTGGCCAATTGTCCTAACTGTTTGCAAGGGTATTTGTAATTCAAATAACATAATAACATTAAAACAAGCCTGTTTCACAGTCTAAATACTTGAGCTTATTGATGACAACAGCCTCCTTACTATCTATAAATAAATCATAAGATGAACAAAAGAGAAAGGACATTGCCAACAAAGTAATGACCGAGCCATCTAAATTCTTCTCTGTAAGACTGGAAATGATAAAAAGGAGTTTGAGGTTGAAAAATGAACTCTGATGTTATGGCCGTTTGAAGTATGAAGCTGATGGAATTTGTCATGTAAAATATATTAAAACAAATATTTTTAATTGAGGACGTAATTTTTAACACCTGAGAAAATAACACGTTCTAAACAAATCAAATACCCTAAGATGTATACAAGGAGCGACCATTCCAAAGCTGGAGCTTAGAGAAAAATCAAGCAAACACAGGAGTGGTATTTATAGCTACAAAGGGAAAGTGAAGAAAGAATAATATTGAGAATGGAAATTGGGAATGTGTCAAAGAGACAACAACCCGACCAAAAGGAAGACGACAAGTAAAGAAAGCAACTTACCTCATTACTGAACATCAATCTAAAACAGGATCTAGTTGAAGTAGAAACTATGAACAATATATCTAGGAAGAAACATAACTAAAGTTTCTGACGAGTTCTTCCAACTTTAAATGTCTTTTAAAATTTAACCCAAGGGAATGCATCAATTCACTACAATAAATAATTGATATTAACATATTCTAATGTTTATAAATTATCTTTAACGTGTATTTTATTGTTTCAAAATAAGCCTACCGCCCGCAGATATTTAATAAAGCAATGAATGTGAATAAAATTAATAGCACAGTAATTTTGCAGTATTTCAATTTTTATTTTATTTAAATAATTTTATTTGTTTCTATTTCAATTTAACTGCGTCTCAAAACAAGTTCAAACAAATAATGTTTACAAATATTGACAGGCTGCTATGATATTTGAAAATAAAATTTGTCAGAGTTTGATGATAAAAGAATTGAAACAACTTGTAGATAATATAGATTTTTTAAGACAGTATTAGTACACCCTATATGAAAAATAATGGATTCTGAAAGTGCAAAAAAGGAGAATTCGGATTTTCCAAGAGAAAAACCCAACTGTCCGTGTTAAATATACTAAACCTTATTGACTAAGTTTTATCATAAAATACAGAATGTGTATAGTGCGTCAGAATTTGTGTTTTGTGTTGATAGACTGAACCTATGTGCCATGTGAAGCTGATTCTGTTAAAGTTCATGTTGGAACGGTTTGAATAATAAATAAGACCTCAAAGGCTTCATAAAGATTATTTTATTGCCAAATCTAAAATCCAATCCGACCTTAATCTATAGATTAATGAAAATATAGTCGTATAAATTAACGCGATATTGGATATTTTGTGGCGCGAAAATTACTATTCTCTTGAGAGCAAGATATAAAAACATTCCCTTTACTTTGTTATGTTGAATAAATATTATCTCCACAAAGTATTCAGAAATAGAAGAATTAATTGAATTAATGGTGTCATATATACGATTTTTTTCTTTCCCAATTGCATGCCTGGACCTTTAAAAAGACTATATAAGACAACTTAATTGGCAAAACATGTCAAAAACCTCTAAATGTCAGAGTATATACGGGTATTCAGGTGTTCCCATATGCCCTATCGCGGCGGTCGGCTTTCATTGAGAATTTGGCACGGTAAAGTACGAGATTCAAGATGGCGGATAAGCCATGAATGCCAGATCAGCATATGTCCTTAGATATTATTATCTTATGCTGCCAGATCAAATAGACACACTTTAGCAAGCTTCACATAACTCGGTTAGTCTTGTTTTAAGACAATAATCATTGTAATGATGAAAATAAATGCGTAAGAAAATGTCAATGAAAACATTATTGTTTTTACTTATGTTCTTTATTTTTTCTTTAAATTTAAATATGACTCATCTCTCCCCCCCCCCCCCCCCCTTTTGTTCAATTTTTAACAATGACATAGTCATCAACAGATTTTTGTAAGTTCTATGATAAGTACACGCGAACCAGAATGCGTAATCAAGTTGGAGTCATGTAAGAATTGCTGAGCTCTGAAGAAGTACTCATTAAGTAACCAGTGATAGAATGGTAAGTATTGTAGCTTACCGATGTTAGTGTCCACGGCGAATCTTTTATTAATATATCCATCGTGTATATACGTATATGTTAGACTGGTATAACATACATTGTTTAGCTAATAGATATAAGAAGATGTGGTATGACGGTGTCAACGAGACAATTCTCCATCACAGTACATTTACATTCAGGATTACATAAACCAAAAAATAGGCATAACAGTCAGATTATAAACTCAACAACTGAAATAGTGAAGGACCAATTTCATTTGAAATGATATAATCAATATTACTTTGCCAATGACTATATGTATGTGGACTAAATGACCACTGTCTCTAGAAACACTGCACCAAGAAGGGTGCGTCGTCAACATCATGGATCAATTTCCCATCATTATATGGATTTTTAATTTAAGTTTTTAAATTTTCTTAATTGTCTCAAAGTTATTCTTTTCTATCTATTTACACTATATTTAATACTACTTATGTGTTTAGCAGATTCTATGGAAAATGACAGTAATAAATAATGATAGTGTGGAAAATCAACACAATTTTTACACCGCTCTTATAAAATTTATGAGTCTGACATCTTTTAAATTTGACCCTTTAAGGGTTGAAATTTAGCAATATGTTTCTTGAACAAAATTAATGACTGTTGAGTAACTGAATCAGTTCTCATTGGGGAATAATTAAATGTTGGATGTAACGCGTCTTCTGATTGGCTGACGTTGTTTTGTTATCAGCTCATATACATAATTTAGTCATGTGACCGTGACATCATCAACGTTTTTTCATGGTTTTCTACGATTTAAAATGGAAATTAGAATTAAATTATAAGAAATGACTGTAATATTTTTCTGTCTATTTGAAATAAAATAAAAAAATGTGGTGCACACTGTTAAATAACCCACTACGCGCGTTATTCAGTGTGCACCAAATTTTTTATATTATTTCTTCATAGACAGAAAAAATATTACAGTCATCCCTAAATGTTTTATGCAATCTCACTTTAGGGAAGAACAAAATCAATTTATTGAAATTTGTTTCATGTAAGTGATGCCACTTGGAACATCGACTTCATGATAAAACATTTCAATGAGGTTTTTCTTCAAGAAGTCAATAATCAGATAGACTTCTTCCGCGGCGCTCTTAAGGTGGTACCTAACACCTGCGCTTAAATTTATTTGGCTCGTTTAATTTTTTCGTATTTACTTTGACCCTTTGACAAAAATATAAAAATTTCAAAACATTTGCACCAACCAATTTATCAGAAAAAAATACACTGGTTATATAGCAGTTTGACAAGCAGTGATTTTGATCATTGAGAAGCTTAATACTCCCTTAGTAACACAACGTAATTAAAACGTTTAACTGATTTTACAGAGTTATTTCCCTGTAGTGTTAGGTACCACCTTAAGTCTTTAGCTGCTTTAGAATATTTTCAGATAGAACTTTGAACTTGAATTCTATCATAATGGAAAATATTAATCTGTCGTCCACTACATTTTTTTGATCAAGAAGTATAGTATGACACGCAAAACATGGTTCTAGAAAAAAATCTGTTAATTTGGTAGAAACAAAATATAAAAAAAAAAAAGACCCCATTCTTTTCATAAAATGATAAAAAATGATCGAAGATTGAAAAAAAAAAAGGAGAGCAAATATTATTCAGATATAAATCTTTTTTTTTTTTCATCCAAGACAAACATTTTCTCGTTTGAATTGTCACAAGTTTTACATTTGTCATTTCGGGACTTTTTATGGCTGACTATGCAGTATGGACTTTGCTCATTGTTGAACGCCGTACGGTGAGTTGTAGTTGTTAATTTCTGTGTCATTTGGTCTCTTGTGGAGAGTTGTCTCATTGGCGATCATACCACATTTTCTTTTTTATGTTTATTACAATAAAAAAAACCCCACAAATTTGGCTTTCAGTAAAATGCAGATTTTTTTTTTTTACTTATGCCGCCCCTTTTCCCCCTCTCAAATGAAAATGTTCCTCCATTAACTTATATATATATATATATATATATATATTGATAAAAATTACATTATAGATAATGTACTCACCATTATTTGTTTGTACTAATAAGGACTACTGAGCAGTGAAAGACCACAGCCTCGCCATTGTTTGTTTGTACTCATAAGGACTACTGAGCAGTGAAAGACCGCAGCCTCGCCATTGTTTGTTTGTACTCATAAGGACTACTGAGCAGTTAAAGACCGCAGCCTCGCCATTGTTTGTTTGTACTCATAAGGACTACTGAGCAGTTAAAGACCACAGGTTGATTTTATAGCATACTTTATAGGAGAAAATACAAACAAACATTCATAACTCATAAAGAAAATTGGAACAACAAATTAATGTCTAAAATATTGTTTCATTACAGACATTTGTGAGACACGGATGATGAAGAATTTATAGGTCTCCGTTAACTTTATACAGACTAAATTCAAGAAAAGGGAAACACAGATATTATTCGGGTACATAACCCAGGATCAACATATACTTTATTTTAAATATAAGCTAAAACTTAATGCGTAAATCTAGAAAAAAAATCTACTCGTTTTTCTTACTTTACGGGTTGTGTGTTGAAGGCAGTCCAGTGCTCTATATTTGCTAACTTCTTTGTCATTTGGTACATGTATCTGGTTGATAGATGATTCATTTACAATCAAACCACATCTCCTTATTTTTAAATTATTTCATTAGTTTTCGTTTCGCTGGATTGGTTGGTTTGTTGGTTGGTTGGTCAGTGAGTTTTTGATGCGTTTTCTTATTTGATTTTGCCATGTGATTATGGACTTTCCGAATTGATTTTCAGTATTTTTGTGATTTTACTTTTATAAGTGAGTTGTTCGTTGGATTAGTTTGGTTTATTGGTTGGTTGGTCAGTGAGTTTCTAAAGAGAGTTGTTTTACCAGTCAGATGTGTTTGTCGTGATAGGACATAAACAAATCTAAAATAACAGAATCATGTTTACTTTATGGTACCGTTTAAAGCACAAATATGGTTCCAGAGCTTTGAAAACACAAGAATTACTAATTTCATGGGAATGTATGGAACTTTCATTTCAGGATTATATTTGAATTGCAATTTATTCATCAGAATAGATGTAAAACCTTATTTTGAAATGTAAAATAAGACCATAAAGTTTAAAGATTTAGATGCAAAAATAACATCAAAATCTTTAAAGCTATGTAACAGAAGAATACCAATAAGTCGGACTTGAAATCAGAAAAATACAATGATCTTAAATATTTTATTTATAAAAATTATCTAGGTTTCGGAGGTTTTTGTTTAAAGGTTTAAAAGTAAAATTTATTACTTTGTGCATTTTCAAGATATTAATTTTATTTTACTATTGTTCATGACAACGAAATTGTTTTGTTATATATTTTTGTATCATGTTTGTGTCTATTAGTGTAGATTTTACATTCAACAAATATTGTTTTATCATGAAACTTGTCAAATGATATATTCTCACATATAAATCTTATTTTTCATTTTACAGCCATTAATATTAAGTTGTAAATAATAGTTTTCTTAGATTATTTTTTATAACTTATATAACCACACACGACATATATTTATTTCATTTTCTTTTAAAAAAATATATTAAATTTTATAATCTTTTAATTACGCGACAATGTAACACACAATTTTTATTTCTTGCGAAGTATTAAATATTAACAGTATTTTATCCGAAACAAATACTTAGTTATGATGAAAAACTTCACTACACATTAAGAAACATAATATTTTCCCCATTAAACTTTAGCCATGTCTTTATGATTAATGTTCTAATCCTTTTCAATTTTTCAAGTAAATGCATGCATAAATGGAGAAAATAACATAAATAAAAAGAAATATTCTGACAGTTACGTTTATATTTCTTTAAATGTGTATATACAATAATAATAAAAAAAAAAATTGCAATTATTACATTTCACACATTCGTACATTTTATTTCATTTCATTTTATTTCATTTCTTTTTTAATTTCTAGTTTTAAATTGAATTGTTCATATACTCGATTCAATAAATAATAATAAAAAACCACACAATCTTGTATTTATGACGTTTACAATTTTTGATTTTATTATATTGTTTATTTATATTTATGTATTGATCTATTTAAAGCTTCTTTTCTTGCTTTGTTGATTATCGATTAAACATCAAAATTGAAATTAAAGAAGAAGAGTAATTAATAAATGATATTTGAATACAATATTCACAATATTCATTAAACTTACTATGTGAATGTTTACAAACAAAAACATTTTTTTTTTAATTATACACGATGTGTAGACAAACAAAAACAAATATCTAAAATTATACACGATGTGTAAACAGACTCATAAATGTTACACTGTTGTAGGTAAAGAAGAGATTTTAATGGTCTTAAAATTTAATATTAAAAAATAGAAAATAAAAAAGTATCTTGATATGTATTTGGCAAGTTCTCATGATATTACTTTTTTACATATTAAATATATGACCCTATGCAAATTTTAACATTTACCTGAAATTTCAGCTGTTTTATGTCAATTATAAATTTTGAAATTCTCTTGTCTGAAATAACAAAAAAAAAACAAAGTAGGATATGATTTATTCTATATTTTTCCGACTTGTGAGGTAAGCCCTCCATCAAGGATTCGAGATTTTATGCCTCTACCTTATTGTCCCTACAGAGAGCTCCTTCATCCGTGAGCACATGTTGAACATAAACTAGCAATAAAATAGCAATACAAGTCCTCTTATCATCTTTGTAATGGAGACAAAATGCTTCTTTTTTACGATCTATTAAGCTATGATTTAAACGAATCCCTCGACGAACGACATCGTTTTTGGAAAATAAATCCATATGTTTATTCATTTCTTGAGACTTCTGGAATTTTCTAAATTTTGTATTAATTTGTTTTTAATTCTTCTTTTTTTTTACTTTTCGAAACAAAACAAAATATTCCATTAAACTTAAAACATACAGTATTTTTTTCAAATCACATACAAATAAGATAAACGGTCAGTGAGACAGATATCATCAAAAAAAATCTGGTGCACATTGAGTTTTCATCATTCTGCAATGCATACAGGTTTCTATTGAATTTTTAATTTTATTTGTATGTGTGCTGTAGACCGCCTTTGGTGTCTGATGGTAGTGTCACTGTGTTTGGCTTGCGCGCAGTTCCAACCCCGACCGGATCAAACCAAAGACTAAACAAATATTATTTGCTGCTGTTCCGCTCAGTATGCGACATTAAGAAGTAAAAGCAAAGACTGGTCGGCACGGAGTCAGAATAGTGTGTCCGGGAAAGTGACTTGATTTTCTTCGGACTATTCTCTCGTAAACTAGCACGTTAAAATCACACCAAGCGTGTCGGTCTAGTACAAAACAGGGTTAATATTCATATTACATTCCAGGTTCTCGTCCTCAATATACATATTAATTTGCCGCTGGACGTTAAGCAGCCATCTACCATCATCATGTGCTGTATTGTTAAGTTATTAGGACTGTCAGCTTGGTTGTATATCACAAATGTGATTGGACAATACACATTGTAATTAAACAACACGATTAAAACAGCCCTAATACTATCAAAACAGCATGTGTCATACTGGTGACGTTGTCCTGGTCATATAAATCACATGATCTATTATATTGCTTTTCGGCCCGGTCCAATATTTCCAATACGGACTGGCAATTAGTCTTGAATTACATGTAAACATATCTTTTGCATGTAATTCAGGATTTCTTGTCAGTCCGTATTGGAAATATTGGCCATATATTCACATCATTGCCAGTCCGTATTGGAAATATTGGCCATATATTCACATTTGATGTATGTAATACAGCATTCAGAACAAGTCTGCATTGAAAAAGTTATATTATTTAATAAAAGTGTTCTCGGTCAGCTGTATTGGCCCTCGACCCTACGGGTTTCGAGGCCAATACAGCAAACCTTGAATTTATACCAGTGCCAATACAGAAACAGCCAGTTAATAACACTATAATACTCTCTCATTTTTATTGGATTCAAATTGAACCACTTTTTGATAGACTATAGTTTCAGATTCAGATTTAGTAAAAATAAATCAAGTCGCATCACACACAACACACTCTTTAAACAAAATACACAGCAATCAAGTATAAATATATGCTTATGCTATTTTTAAAATAGTTATGATAGAATTTAATCTACTGTTTCTCAAGGTGAAAAAAAATGTTGCAGAGTTTGGCAACAATATCAAAACTATTGTTATTTTCAAATATCTATGCAAGTTGTTCATATCATATCTGCAGTAATGGTTGCATAGCTTATAATACGATGTGGGCTTTGCTTATTGTTGTAGGTCGTACGTTGAACTAGCTGCCTACATTCACATTGTTTGGTCTGTGGTAGATAGTTATCTCAGTGTCAATCAGACCACATCTTCTTATCTTTATATCAAGAAAATATATAGGTGTAAAAGATGTTTCTGCTATAGGTTATCTTGTCTCGTCGTCGAGAAAAACATTGCTATGATCTATAAAATGATTTTACGACTCTTTCACAGTCCTATATAATTGATATTTATAAATGCATTGTTCCTTGTTATAATTACGAAACTTTAGTAATGTAATTTTGAAGTATCTTTATTTCTGTATATAATTTTATAACCGTTTCTTATTATATTTTATGACTAATTAAAAAAACCCAACCAACGATATTATAGGCAACATTAAAACGTAAATTAAACCAGATGTCTTTGTATTTTAACTATTGTAAAAACAATAAATAAAACTATACGAATGAAAAGAGAAACCGTTTAGAAAATAACAAATGCACATTAAATTCCAGCGTTCATAGACATGTTTATAGTTTCTTGGAAAACATAGAAACAGAACGCGTGCCAACTGGCACATTTCATACGTTGTAGTACGAGTATGAAGGTTAATGCTTCATATTTCTTTGAGTATAGAAACATAAGGAGATATGGAATGATTTCAGACAACCATCCACCAAAGTTCAAACGAAGTAGATGTAAGCAATTAAAGGCAACCGTACGCTTTCAGCAAAAATAAAGCTACAACCACTGGGTCGATTCCACTGCTGATGGAGATTTATTTCCCCGAGGATATCACAAATCCAGCAGTCAGCACTCATCACGTTTTGTGCTGACATGAATTGTCATTGATATGGTTATATTTATAAATCAGTTTACTGTTTACAAATTTTTGAATTTTTTGAAATACTAAGGCTTTTCTACCTCAGGCATAGATTACCTTAGCTGTATTTGGCAAAACTTTTAGGAATTTTGGTCCTCAATGCTCTTCAACTTCGTACTTTATTTGGCCTTTTTAACTTTTTTGGATTCGAGCGTCACTTATGAGTCTTTTGTAGACGAAACGCGCGTCTGGCGTATATACTAAATTTAGTCCTGGTATCTATGATGAGTTTATCTACAACCACTGGGTCGATGCCACTGCTGGTGGAAATTTATTTCCCCGAGGGTATCACAAGCCCAATAGTCAGCACTTTTTGTGCTGACATGAATTGTCATTGATATGGTTATATTTATAAATTTACTGTTTACAAATTTTTGAATTTTTTGAAATACTAAGGCTTTTCTACCTCAGGCATAGATTACCTTAGCTGTATTTGGCAAAACTTTTAGGAATTTTGGTCCTAAATGCTCTTCAACTTCGTACTTTATTTGGCCTTAGAATGAAATTCAAAACAGTTTGGCTGTGGCCATTGATTGACACATTAAGTTCATCAATTGACTGGGACAATTTAAGTGAACGTTTGTATGTAACGACCATTGCTCACTGTGTACTTTTTAAAGACACTTAAACTATGGGGTCACCAAAGGTTCTCAACACCTTAATAAAGTAATTCGAAAAAATTGATCAGAAATAACACGATGTTTTGATTAAAGGTTATTTCTGATTAATTTTTCAAATTATTTTATAATTAAAGGCGTTAAGAAACCTTGGTGACCCCACAGTTTAGATGTCTATCGTAGGTACGTCGTGAACAGTGGTCGTTACAGACAAACGTTTACGTAAATTGTCCCAGTCAAAGGATGATAATGTGTCAATCAATGGCCACAGCCACACTGTTTTGAATTTCATTCTATAACATTTTTGGATTCGAGCGTCACTGATGAATCTTTTGTAGACAAAACGCGCGTCAGGCGTAAATACTAAATTTAGTCCTGGTATCTATGATGAGTTTATTTATTAACAAATGTTATGCATTAAAAGTTATATACAAACATATTTTCAATATATGTAGTTATAACCAAGAGCATATTTCAAATGTTAATCTATCAAATGTCAACAGACAAATATCAGTACACAAAACACATCACAGGTAACAAGACTGAGCAACAAGAACCCAACAAACACTATAATGATCAAAGCTGCGTCAGTACACAAAACACATCACAGGTAACAAGACTGAGCAACAAGAACCCAACAAACACTATAATGATCTAAGCTGCGTCAGTACACAAAACACATCACAGGTAACAAGACTGAGCAACAAGAACCCCAACAAACACTATAATGATCAAAGCTGCGTCAGTACACAAAACACATCACAGGTAACAAGACTGAGCAACAAGAACCCCAACAAACACTATAATGATCTAAGCTGCGTCAGTACACAAAACACATCACAGGTAACAAGACTGAGCAACAAGAACCCCAACAAACACTATAATGATTAAAGCTGCGTCAGTACACAAAACACATCACAGGTAACAAGACTGAGCAACAAGAACCCAACAAACGCTATAATGATCAAAGCTGCGTCAGTACACAAAACACATCACAGGTAACAAGACTGAGCAACAAGAACCCCAACAAACACTATAATGATCAAAGCTGCGTCAGTACACAAAACACATCACAGGTAACAAGACTGAGCAACAAGAACCCCAACAAACACTATAATGATCTAAGCTGCGTCAGTACACAAAACACATCACAGGTAACAAGACTGAGCAACAAGAACCCCAACAAACACTATAATGATCTAAGCTGCGTCAGTACACAAAACACATCACAGGTAACAAGACTGAGCAACGAGAACCCCAACAAACACTATAATGATCTAAGCTGCGTCAGTACACAAAACACATCACAGGTACCAAGACTGAGCAACAAGAACCCCAACAAACACTATAATGATCTAAGCTGCGTCAGTACACAAAACACATCACAGGTAACAAGACTGAGCAACAAGAACCCAACAAACACTATAATGATCTAAGCTGCGTCAGTACACAAAACACATCACAGGTAACAAGACTGAGCAACAAGAACCCCAACAAACACTATAATGATAAAAGCTGCGTCAGTACACAAAACACATCACAGGTAAGAAGACTGAGCAACAAGAACCCAACAAACACTATAATGATCTAAGCTGCGTCAGTACACAAAACACATCACAGGTAACAAGACTGAGCAACAAGAACCCCAACAAACACTATAATGATCAAAGCTGCGTCAGTACACAAAACACATCACAGGTAACAAGACTGAGCAACAAGAACCCCAACAAACACTATAATGATCTAAGCTGCGTCAGTACACAAAACACATCACAGGTAACAAGACTGAGCAACAAGAACCCCAACAAACACTATAATGATCTAAGCTGCGTCAGTACACAAAACACATCACAGGTAACAAGACTGAGCAACAAGAACCCCAACAAACACTATAATGATCTAAGCTGCGTCAGTACACAAAACACATCACAGGTAACAAGACTGAGCAACAAGAACCCCAACAAACACTATAATGATCTAAGCTGCGTCAGTACACAAAACACATCACAGGTAACAAGACTGAGCAACAAGACTGAGCAACAAGAAACCAACAAACACTATAATGATAAAAGCTGCGTCAGTACACAAAACACATCACAGGTAACAAGACTGAGCAACAAGAAACCCAACAAACACTATAATGATCTAAGCTGCGTCAGTACACAAAACACATCACAGGTAACAAGACTGAGCAACAAGAACCCAACAAACACTTTAATGATCTAAGCTGCGTCAGTACACAAAACACATCACAGGTAACAAGACTGAGCAACAAGAACCCAACAAACACTATAATGATCTAAGCTGCGTCAGTACACAAAACACATCACAGGTAACAAGACTGAGCAACAAGAACCCCAACAAACACTATAATGATCTAAGCTGCGTCAGTACACAAAACACATCACAGGTAACAAGACTGAGCAACAAGAAACCCAACAAACACTATAATGATCTAAGCTGCGTCAGTACACAAAACACATCACAGGTAACAAGACTGAGCAACAAGAACCCCAACAAACACTATAATGATCAAAGCTGCGTCAGTACACAAAACACATCACAGGTAACAAGACTGAGCAACAAGAACCCCAACAAACACTATAATGATCTAAGCTGCGTCAGTACACAAAACACATCACAGGTGACAAGACTGAGCAACAAGAACCCCAACAAACACTATAATGATCTAAGCTGCGTCAGTACACAAAACACATCACAGGTAACAAGACTGAGCAACAAGAACCCAACAAACACTATAATGATCTAAGCTGCGTCAGTACACAAAACACATCACAGGTAACAAGACTGAGCAACAAGAACCCAACAAACACTATAATGATCTAAGCTGCGTCAGTACACAAAACACATCACAGGTAACAAGACTGAGCAACAAGAACCCAACAAACACTATAATGATCTAAACTGCATCAGTACACAAAACACTTCACAGGTAACAAGACTGAGCAACAAGAAACCAACAAACACTATAATGATCTAAGCTGCGTCAGTACACAAAACACATCACAGGTAACAAGACTGAGCAACAAGAACCCAACAAACACTATAATGATCAAAGCTGCGTCAGTACACAAAACACATCACAGGTAACAAGACTGAGCAACAAGAACCCCAACAAACACTATAATGATCTAAGCTGCGTCAGTACATAAAACACATCACAGGTAACAAGACTGAGCAACAAGAACCCCAACAAACACTATAATAATCTAAGCTGCGTCAGTACACAAAACACATCACAGGTAACAAGACTGAGCAACAAGAACCCCAACAAACACTATAATGATCTAAGCTGCGTCAGTACACAAAACACATCACAGGTAACAAGACTGAGCAACAAGAACCTCAACAAACACTATAATGATCTAAGCTGCGTCAGTACACAAAACACATCACAGGTAACAAGACTGAGCAACAAGAACCCCAACAAACACTATAATGATCTAAGCTGCGTCAGTACACAAAACACATCACAGGTAACAAGACTGAGCAACAAGAACCCAACAAACACTATATTGATCAAAGCTGCGTCGGAAAAGTAGACAGAGTATTCTCAACATGTAGTTCCAGTAGTGATGCTCATGGTAGTAAACAGCTGGTGATTAAGCTAACCTGGAGATAATATTCGGAGAAAAGACGACGAAATCATAAAGACGACAACTGGAACCCTAGTTTTTCATGAGGTTCGTGTTGCTCAGTCTTGAGTTTTCTATGTTGTTTTGTTTACTATTATTTGTCTGTATGTCTTTTTCTTTGAGTCCAGTCAAACTAAGATTTAACCCCAAACTAATTGCAACAGAAAATGTTTAGTTCTAACCTATAGCATTTGTAATGCCCTTAATATACAAAGAAAAAAACTCCCATAAAATCTAACTTGAGGAAAACTTTAAATCAGCATTTTTAATTTCCTATGGAAATTAACATTGGTAGGGAAGATAACTCTACAAAAATGATTGTTTTTTGTCAGTTTTTGGTTGATTTTCTTGAAATTCATGTAAAGTATAATACTTTGATGGGGTTATAAGTTTGTATTTGACTAAATTGTATAATCCTCTGCTCATGAAATGTACAAAACTGAAGTGTTATAGGTAGTTTTATTTTTTGGTGCATTTTTCATTAAAGAAAGGACAAATTACAAGCTTTGTGACCATTTAGAAAAAATAATGGAAAATTTGGTATTGTTTATATCTGTATATTATTTTTTTTTTTCAGTATTTAACTTATCTTAAGAAACTTTAAACCTCAAAAAGAAGAATACATGCTTAATTATATTTATTAAAAAGAAGAATACATGCTTAATTTTATTTATTAAATTTGAGATGCTTTACCTAGACATGTTGAAAAATTCAATAAATGGTCAACTAATGAATTACGAAATCTAGATCATAGCTTGATAAAAGATATGAAAACACCTTTATAATTGTTTATTATACTCTAAAGACTGCAAAAAAAAATACAATCAATACATTCTGATGAATAGGAGCAGTGAAGTTATAATTTTGTATCAAATTTTATTGATATTTGTGCCTATTTGCGAGAGTTATCTCCCTTTTCAATGCAAATCTCCATAGGAATTTTTAATGGTGATTTTTTAAGTCTTCATCAAGTAAGATTTTATGGGTTTTTTTTTCTGTGTATATTTGGGGTATAATGTTAAAGATTAAAACTTAAAAAATTTTGTTGCAATTATTTTCAGGTTAGGGTCAATTTTATGCTAGATTGACTGGACTATTTTAGCCATGGCGCTGTCAGTTTATTTCGACGTGTGAGTTAGAATTACCCTTTGGTATCATTCGTCTCTCTTTTTTTAACATATCCCTTGTCATCTGTGAAACAGCTATTCCATAACGGTCAACCAATACGTGAGACGTCCGTAAAATTTACGAAGAGATGTTTTCAATTACACCACTTTAAACTCATGGTTTAAATGCTTTTCTGAGCAGCAACCCACTATCAAGGAAATCATAATAGGAAATATAATCCGTAGAATATAATTTCAACTGAAAGATATACATGTTGTATGCTAGTGCTTGATGTATGTTGCTACATAGAAGTGGAAAGTTCACAATTGGGAAGCTAAAATCATCTCTTTTGTCGTAAAGTTTTGTTTTCGATAGACCATCATTGTCAATTTCTAAATGTAAGTTAATATATGAGGCTGACTTAACTGTATCTGTATTATAATTTATCTCAAGTTCGTTTGGAGAGATGCGTTCAACATAGTCACCAAGTTTTAATTTTCGCGAGAAAACATCATCTTTTTAATGGAAAGTAAAATTAAGGGATATTGCTAACTTCTTATCTTTCTTCATAAAACCTTCCTATATGAAGTCAGTCTAAAATGAATAAAGGAACAAGTCGACAAGAAGAGAAGCATAGTTAGTTCCCATGGGAATGCTGATTGTTTGTTGTCAAAAACATCCTCCAAACATGCATGAGCAATGTGTTTTTCTGGGACATATGATGATACCGTACCTGGTTTTGATGGAAGGCAATATTGCGTAAATCTTTGATTAGAATTGTTCGTTGTTTGTAAACGTTTTTTCTTGTTAGCACATTCATCTATTTGTATCTTCGGTTTTGTGTTCGTTTCTTAATACATATAAAAACTAAAGTGTTTTCATTTTTCGTTTATGATTTCTTGAAAAACAAAATGAAAAACTAAAGTGTTTTCGTTTTTCGTTTTTGATTTTTCTTAAACAAAAACGGAAAACGAAAGTGTTTTCATTTTTTGTTTTTGATTTCTCTCAAACCAAAATCAAAATCAAAAGTTTTTCGTTTTTGATTTTACTAAAGAAGAGTTTTTATTTAATTTTAATTATTTTTCGATTCATGTTTTCCTTTCTTGTTTAACCGTCATTGATAGTAAGTATTGCCAATGTGAACAACCCGGTGTTCTTTCAACATAATGTAGACAAAACAAACCGCATGACTTCTGAATTGAACTAAGGTGATGAAGTATATATTTCTATATTCCATTTGTTATATATATTCATGGAAATGGCGTCCTATCACGATTTCCTAGATAAAAGATTACTTATTGTAAAGTTGAAGACTTCACTTAGAAAGTTTCCAGACGCCATCGCTATGTGTTTGACCGGTATGAAATACATGTTTAACAGATGACTAAGCGTTTTTTCCACTTGTAGTCACAAGCATGATCTGTTTTTCATGATTGTGACATTATTGAGTTTTATGTGGAATATTTGATGTGATTATCTAATCTTTGGTAGTTCATGTTGTGCCTTTTTGGACTATTTTCTTTTTATCGTTTTACTTTTGGTCATATATTTCTTTGAAACATGGTTTTCTGAGTAACCCATTCTTATCCTTTCCCCTTTTTACGTAGTGCTTTTAAATTTTGCAATACCATTTTAACATAGTTGGTTCGACTTTTTTATTGGTTTATTCTATACCCCACTCTCTAACATGGTTATATTCCCTTAACGAACAACGAGTTCATCCCTCTCCAACTATCATTGTCTTTGTTCTAATGAGTTATTTCTCTTGTAGTACCCATAACTCCTTTATAGTGAATCATCTCTCCTGTTGTGTCTGTATCTCTTTTGTAAACAGTAGTCTTTCTTGTAGTGTTGACATTATTCATCTTTTTTGTTATTTCTGCATTTCCTTTGTAGAGAATCCTCTGTCTTGTGATCCCCAATCCCCATTGTATAACATAATTTCTTTTTTATGTCTGTATCTCCTATGTAAAGAATCATCTCTCGTGGTGGCTCCATCTCTTTTATAGAGATTACTCTTTCTTGAGTGTTGACATTATTAATATCTTCAGTAATGTCTTTATCTCCTTTGTAGAGAATCATCTGTCTTGTGAGGCCTCCATCGCCTTTGTAGAGAGTATTCCCTCTTGTTCTGACTGCCTCTCATAGTAATCTCTGTTGTAGTGTTGAAATGATTCATCTCTTTTGTAATGTTTGTATCTTTTTTAGAGAGTTATCTCTTCGTTGTGTCGTCATCTCATTTGCAGAGAATCAACGATTCTGTAGAGAGTTATTTCATTTGTAGTATCTGAAACACCTTTCTAGAGAGAAATGTACTTTCTACTGTGTTGTCTGTATCTCCTTTGTAAAAGGTATATTCTGGTTTTATTTCTGCATCTACATTGAAATGACTCATATTTCGTGTAATGTTACCTTCCCTTATGAAATGACAAATCATTTTTTGTAAAATCTACGATTCATCAGCGTTCTTGGTTAAGGTAAATACAGAAAAGTGTTTCGGACGCATGAAATGTTTAAAATGTTGTTTGTTTAATATTTTTTTATTGTCTTTATCACCTTTGACATGAGTTATATCTCTTGTATTGTCTTTATCTCCACTGTACATATAAATCATTCTTGTTATGCTTACATCTTTTCATAGAGAGTCATTTCTTTTGTACTTATGTACACCTTCAGTAAAATGGGACCAAATTTGGCTATGAATTTTAGGTCCTTTCTGGTCACATAGCTCCTATAGTTTCTTCGTATTTATACATCTCTGGGTTACAGACTTTCGATTATTACGCTCCTGTATAGATTAATATTTATTACAAGGGGTTCGGACGCACGAAACTTTTCAGTGTTATTTTCGTTTAAAGTATCAGCATCATCTTTTAATCTAGCATTTCCTTGGCAATGATTATTCAAGATTTTGCAGCTCCTATTTTTTGTAAAACGTCACTAGTGTATAAGCAGCAAGATGCTGAACCAGGGGAATGTCAAAGAACGTCTCGTCCTTTTTCTTAAGAAAACAAATCATATGAAGGAACCAAGACACTGTTGATAAATATTCGATATTAACTTCACAAATAATACACGATGGTCTTATAGTATACATTCTGTGTATTGACGTTGTTTATCATTTTAATAACGTGTTATAGAATTCTTTTATTTGTCTTTATGACTGTTCTTAAACTGTTCTGTTTTTTCTTGTGATATCCATTTGACGTGATTCCAGTACATCCCGTCATTGTGTTATTTTGCTATTGTAAATTTTTGTATGCTTGTCTTTCATTTTTCCTTATGTGCTTTGTCTATATGCCTCTTTATTACATGTTTGTTTGTTTTCATTGTGATTACGATCATAACTCAATATTGACTGCTTTACCCCAATTTTTTACATTTTTACCTTTTATGCGTGTTTGTTTTGTTCTCACATCGTTGTCAATATAATGGAATTTGACGCGACTGTCATACAAGTGGGAGGTTTAGCTAGCTATAAAACCAGGTTTAATCCACAATGTTCTACATAAGTACCAAGACAGGAATATGAAAGCTGTTATCCATTTGTTTGATGTGTTTAAGCTTTTGATTTTGCCATTTGATTAGGAACTTACCATTTTGAATTATCCTCTGAGCTCAGTAGTTTGTGATTTTACTTTTTCTCCATTTTAAAGTAATCTCTCACAATGGTATCCGAAAATTGTGTCATCTAAAATATTATTATCTCTTTTCTAAAAACAAATCTGTCTTATAGTATATTCATCCCTTTTTAAAGAACTTTTTTGTAGTATATCAATGTAATTTATAGTATGATTGTCCGTCTTTTAGCATACGTATCTGTTTGGTCTCCAGGCACATTTCTTAAAGAAAAAACATCTCTTTTGTAGTAACTAACCTTTTTTGGAATATGGTTTATTTAGTAATATATCCTACAGGTTGCACTTTGTAAATAAACCTGTTCCACTAACCGCGCCCCTTTTGGTGATATACATAGTATTCATAGATATTTCGTTTGATTTACGTATTTGTTGATCTCTATGTTTCATCTAACAGAGACATAACTTTGGAATGTTTCAGCTGTAAAAGGAGTACCAATGTGAACTTGCATTATCTATATTTGCAGAAATACAACCTAGAATTTATGTATCTGGCTTTTTTTTTTAGCTATTAAGTTATTTCTTCCGTAGAACATGCACCTCTTTTGTAGTTAGTCCTGTCTCATGTCCTGAAACTGCAATGAGGAAAAAGGAATTATAGTAAAGTACGCCAGATGTACGCGGTGACAACATAAGAGTAAAACATGAACCCAAATATTCCGATTCACTTACGATATTGGATCATTGCAAACCTAAAGTATTGTACTACATTCATTGTCTTTTTTCTCTCTCTTTTTATTAGTTATCTGTCCTCTAATAGCTGCATCTTCTTGTAGTAGGTCCTCATCATGGTATTAAAACTATTTGTAGTAGGTGTACTGTTTTGTCGTAGAGGCATCATCTTGTAATTGAGTCATTTTCCTCTTACGTTTACCGCTTGTATTCAGTCTTCGAACATTCAGTATTAGCTTCTTTTAGTGAGCTTTTTTGACCTATGGTTGTTAAAGTCTGTGTCATTTTGGTCTTTTGTGGATAGTTGTCTCATTGGCAATAATACCACATCTTCTTTTTTATAATTTCTTGTTTGCTTTATATCAATCTCTTATGAAGTTTATAATCTGTCTTTTAATATAAGCATTTCTTCTGTAATGAATCATGTGTCTTGCAGGTTAGTTATGCAGCTCTTTTGTTATGTAGTAAGTCTTTTGAGTTGTAGTACTAGTATAGGCTTATCTTTTTTTTTTAGAAAATTTTCCTTTATTAGACGTAATCTTTAAAAGAGGGACGAAAGATACCAAAGGGACAGTCAAACTCATAAATCCAAAACAAACTGACAACGCCATGGATAAAAATGAAAAAGACAAACAAACGACAGCACACACGACACAACATAGAAAACTAAAGTAAAGAATAAACAACACGAACCCCACCACAAAACTAGGGGTGATCTCAGGTGCTCCAGAAGGGTAAGCAGATCCTGCTCCACATGCGGCACCCGTGGTGTTGCTTATGTGATAACAAATCCAGTAAATAGTCTAATTTTGTAGGTCACATTCATGAAAGGGAAGGGGATTGTAGTTACGACGTAAGGAACATATCCGATATCATTTGTGAAACGGTTATTCCATAACGGTCAACCAACTCGTGATGGTGTCCGTAAAATTTACGAAGGGATGATTTTAACTTCACCATTTGGAACTCTTGGTTTATTAGCTTCCTTGTGAGCAGCAACCCTCTATCAAGAAAATCATGATAGGAAATGCAAGCACGGGAATATCGTATCAATTTGGAGATATATACCCCGTATGCAGGTGCTGCTGGAATGTTGCTACTTAGAAATGGAAAGTTCACAATTGAAAAGCTGAAATCATCTCTTTTGTCGTAAAGTTTTGTTTTCAACCGACCCTCATTGTCAATTTCTAGATGTAAGTCAAGATATGAGGCCGACTTAACTGTATCTGTAGTATCCTTGATCTCTAGGTCGATTGGATAGATGCGTTCCACATAGTCCCATTTAAGCCAGTCCTCTGTATGGTATAACACATATCTTCAAGTGTGTTCCGTTTCATTACCATCGCGTAAAGTTTGAGTCATTGTAAGGAATTTTAAACTTTTCCCGAATGTGACATACAGTATTTCTATGTTTGTACTTATGTTGTACTTATGCTGTACTGTTGCAACACTGTCATAGCTTAGGGGTAGGTTTTGCACCTTAAAACTACTTTATCCCGCCACATTCTGTATGTGCCTGTCCCAAATCAGGAGCCTGTGATTCAGTGCACGTGGTTGTCGTTTGTTTTTGTGTTAAACATTTGTTTATACGTTCGATATTCTATACATGACATAAGGCCGTTAGTTTTCTTTCTCTTTTGAGATGTTTTACATTTATCAATTCGGGGCCTTTTAAAGTTGACTATACGGTATAGGCTTTGCTCATATTTGAAGTCGTGCAGTGACCTATAGTTGTTAATTTCTGTTTCATTTGAACTTTTTCGGAGAATTATCTCTTTGGCAATCATACCATATCTTCTTATTTTTATATGACGTACTCCTAACAAGAACCACTGAACTTATGACACTATTGCTTGTAAATGAGATGACAGATATTTGATTTTTATTTGGTCTGCTCACTTTATGAGATTGTAATTCTTTTTTATTCCAAACTTTTGGGAAAATATGGGTCACCTTTGCACCCCCTTTTGGCAATATTTTTTACAAAATAAATGCAAAAAATAATCAATGGAAGATACTTATAACATACATCTGCAAATATATGACACAATCACTAAGCTGAATTTGGAAGAAAGCAAGGAAAAGGGCCACCTGAGCAACACGCATATCTGCGTATTCTTCCAGAGCACCTGAGATATCCTCTGACTTTTGTTTGGGTTTGTTTTTCACAGCATTTTCTTTACTATGTTTGTTTTTGTATGCTTTTGTTTGTCTGTTTGTCTTCTGTTTGATCATGGTGTTGTCAATTGTCTTTGGCTATTGATTTTTAATGTCCATTCGGTATCTTCTACCTCTTTTTAATAGTGAGTCATCTGTCTTAAAGATAACTCTTCACTTTGATAGTCACCAAGTTCATTGATGGAATATACAATGTATAAATAAGTACTGAGTCATTCAAATTATCATAAAGAATTTGACTCTCTCGCCATACTTAATTTGTTTTAACAACAATACATTAACCTTTTTATATTGTGCTTTGTATAATAAATTATTACATTTTTTTTTAAATATTTCTTATTGTAGGCGTTGTTCGAAATATATCATTCATATCTTGTGTCCTTAAAAATACACTTTTCCTGTTTTGATTTTTATTTGAAAACAAACGCACAGAGTAGCAACAATCACATTGACCACATTTTATACTATTAAACACAATAATATAAATGATATAATTAAATTAATTATATCTTACTGCATTTTACTAGGAGTTTTCTTTGTCCCATGTTATGTTACAACTGTTATTTGTCAGAATAAAGACTTTAAATACCTTACGTTTCCAATTTTTTGAAGCCTTTAATATTTTGATTTCCGAACATTTATGGCAATTACCGTCAAAAGGAACAAGTTTAATGTTGTTATAACAAGGAAGGCAGCAATAAATAATTTGTTGGCAGTAAGATCACTATATAAGTAAAGCTAACAAAAAGAATGACCATTAAGTAATTAAAATAAACAATTAAAACAAAAAGTTAATTTGTTTAAGAAAGAGCTCACCATAAACTCTACACTAATTGACAACAGTTGAATCTTGTCAAGATATGAATGTATTTTTGGGTCTCCATATTATTAGTCAAGCGGATTCGTGCACATTTTTTAAAGTTTTTATCAGACTTTATTTTTTTTTACAAAATGGCGGGAAGTTTCAAAATGGCATCCAAAAAGTGAAAACAAACAAAACTCAGTCCAGGTTTTCCTGATATTAACTTGCAGTTCATACAACGTTCTAGGGATTGCGTTTCTATGTTACACGGATGTTGCTTGCAATACAATCCAATCAAAGATCCCAGAAATTGAAACCTTGGAACATGTTCAAGACGGACGCCATCATGATTTGTTTGACCGATAAGTACCATCTGAGTCACAGACTCACAAATGATAATGAATATGTTTCAATTCTCTTTGTCACAATCCTTTTTTTTTCTCAATTGTAGTAACATTATGAGGATCAATAAAAATAACTAATCGCCGATTATCTGTTTGCTACCAGTTGGCTAAAAACTACACACCCTTCCGGAACACCTGCGTTGAACACTAGTTTTGATGAAAAGAGACTTGTGTTCATGCTTTCAATAATATATTTTTTGCTTCTTTTCGATGTCTGTGTTATCAACTTTATAATTGATATTTGTTATTTTGTTATTTTGTTGTTTAATGTTTCCTTAGTTTGTGGTATATGACGTCTCACTATTTTTAGTATTTGCCAACTTTAGAAAGCATTTAGTATCACGATAAATTTTCAATTCTGTTCTCGTGCTATGAACAACAAATTTATTTATTTTGAAAAAAAAAATCCGAACTCCATGTAACCTTACACAACAAAATTATTATCTTTGCGTGAGAAGTGAGAAGAAAATCTACTGTAACCCCGTGGAAATTGTTCATGGTCCATGAGAGCCTCTAAAAATGATTTGCTGTTCATAAAGTACTGTGTTTCCTTGTTTAAATATTAGTTAAACCATTGTTTTCTAACCATGCAATCAAATAAGGTTCTGTATAATGATCTAAAATACAATATTCTTTGTTCTGCTAGAAATAAGTTAGTCCAGAATCAGTGTTCCGATTTTCCAAAAGCAAAATACGATTGATCACAAATGAAAAATAAACCATTTTCGAATTATGTTATTCACCGGGAAAAATCAATTATGCGCCCCTTTATGATGTCATCTACAAGATAAAGGGGATCGCCTGTATACCTGCACTATTACCGTTCATCAAGCGTTTTAGTGATCGTCATTGTATAGTATAAACTATAACTTATATTTGTTCCGTAGGTACTTTACGACAATTCCCTAATGATAGCAGAACTGATTGTCAAATTAATTTGTGGAATAATTCGTGTAATAATAGCATCATATTTTTCTAACCACTCGCTCAACATGGGAACAAAAGTGACGATGCCCCTAAACGCACGAAAGATGTTCACTAAAACCAAATTTTTTTTGACGTAAATGCATCGAACTCGAAAGTTGTCTTTTGATACTTGTCTTGGAAAATATAACACTTTGCTGGATCGTTTTCATGGAATGTCGAATTGCTGTGGCATATCTGATCACTCATTGAAACCTATCCTTTCATGGTATAGATAACTTAAGGTGGGATATAATTCTGTAAAGCCAGCTTAACATTTTAATTGCGTTG
This sequence comes from Mytilus galloprovincialis, assembly GCA_037788925.1. NCBI lineage: Eukaryota > Metazoa > Mollusca > Bivalvia > Mytilida > Mytilidae > Mytilus > Mytilus galloprovincialis. The sequence continues at coordinate 34,955,131 of CM075331.1, forward strand.
TGTTGTAAAGGGAATATTAAGCTTCTCAATGGTTAAAATTGGTGTTTGTCAAACTGCTATATAACCAGTGTAATTTTTCTAACAAAACGGTTGGTTCAAAAGTTTTGAAATTTTTATATTTTTGTTAAAGGGTCAAAGTAAAGACTTTGACAAAATTTAATGAAAATTAAACGAGCCAAATTTATAGAGAAGTTACCAAAATGATAACTGAACTGTTGGAAGCCGATGGTATTGAAACATAAAATTATTTCTGCACATCATACCCCGCATATAAAGCCTAAAAAAATGGTCATCCGCCTTTATAAATCAGTCTAAATTGATCAATGATTGCACAATTGCTTAATTATATCAGGTTGGCACACATGGCATTTCTGGGAAGACATTTCACATAGTTCATGTCCATAACACGGTACTGATTAGATGCAAGTATAAAACGCATTATTATAGAATATACGTATTAAGAATATATATCTAATTACATAGTTGCATATGTATACTTAGTTACAGAAATAATACGAACAGTTGTGCTGGTATATAGTATATTGGCTACAGTACCAAAGATTATGAAGGAAATGTATATATTTCAACGTAAGTGTCGTAATATTTAACGTTTGTTAATATTATTCACAGCTGCTGTTGTACAACTACCAGGCTTCGAGGGAGAACCACATAGGCAATGACGAATGTTTCATGTATGGAATTTTCTGATATTGTAGATCAACCATGAGTTATTGGATCATTCGTAAACGACAACGTAAACTACATTTGGTCACTTAGTACATCCTTTCCCGGGATGAAATCCAGAAGACAGCCTATATACATTAAGAGATGGTTTTGATTCAGTTGAATGTAATATAAAAGAAGAATAGAGAAAAAAAAACAGAAGCAACTTATGGTATTTTGCAGAAAAAATGCCGTTAATACAAAATTTCAATCCTGGTATCTATGATGAGTTAATTTAAAATTGATACAGTCGTATTTGCCTCAATTCAATACACCATATAAAAACCTGGCCAAGAAATTATCAACTAATGTTTAAATGATTGTGGTAAAGACTTTTGTGGACTCGTGTCTTTTCAACTACATGTACCTGCAAGTACATCTTACAACAGATTGTTGCGTTTACCTTTTTATTTGAAACACCAAATAATCACTAAACAGAAGAAGATCAAATACCTGCCATGTATATGGCTCTTCGGTGTTGACATGAATATCAATAATGTGGTCATTTTTGTAAATTTCCTGTTTACAAAACTTTGAATTTTTCGAGAAACTAAGGATTTTCTTATCCCAGGCATAGATTACCTTAGCCGTATTTGGCACAACTTTTTGGAATTTTGGATCCTCAATGCTCTTCAACTTTGTACTTTTTTTGGCTATATACATTTTTTTATATGAGCATCTCTGATTAGTTTTATGTAGACGAAACGCGCGTCTGGCGTACTAAATTATAATCATGATAACTATCTTTGACTATAGACAAATCATGGTTGTTCATATACCTATAGAGTTTTTAATTGTGATCATAATTTGAAAAATCAAGATAAAAACCAAGTTTGGTATTGTAAAAAGCTTTCTCAAATAAGAAATTGCATACAACACATCTTAACATAACGAAGTACAATTATAATGAAACTTTATATATTTCCATTCATGGACATCCAATAGGCAACTTGGTATACTAGTGAACTGACAAAACACATCGACTCTATTATAGGGTTATTGAAAAATATGTTTATCAGTCGTTACAATTGAATGGTAACTCAATTAAGAATAATAACTTGTTCAAAACGTTTTACCAAATGATACTGTGTACACTATTACATTTCTCAGAAAACAGCGAAGACTGATACCAAAGCCACAGATAGAAAAAAGACTATACTTTCAGTGCCATAACAAGATCTATTAAGTGAAAAGACATATTTTTCTTACACATTTACAGAGTAACACGTATATACTCATAATAAACAGGATAATTCATTATTAACACTTTATTATAATTCAAATAATTTACATGCTACCGCTCTTATTTATGGATAATAAAGCAGAAACAAGGACACTTCAGGTCGTTGTGGTATATTTGTTTTATTATTATAAAGTCATCTTATATTACTGTAATAATGTTAATGGTATAGTAGATATGATACGTGTTAAAGACTGTCTAATCACTGTAGCTCTACGTCTAATTATATTGACTTCTCAGAGACAAAATACAGAAGTGTTATTGACTATTAAAGTTGCAACAAAATTACAGTGTGATATTCAGTTGAATGTACTCAGCAAACCAGAACAAAGAGAAGACAATTTGTGGCATGGTGTTGACATGAATATCAATTATATGGTAATTTTTATAAATTTCCAGTTTTCAAAACTTAGAATTTTTCGAAATACTTAGAATTTTCTTGTCCCAGGAGTAGATAACCTTAGCCATATTTGTCACAACTTTTTGGAATCTTTGGGTCCTCAATGTTCTTCAACTTTGTACTTGTTTGGTTTTTCACTGTTTTGATATGAGCGTCACTGGTGTGTCTTTTATGTAGACGAAACGCGCTTCTGGCGTATAAAATTATATTCCTGGTTATTCCTTGATAACTATTTAATTATCATAATAAAATTGACAGATTTAAACAAAACATACTTATATTCTATGTTTTTTTTTACGTTTTCTGGTCCTGAAAGAGGGTGGAAAGATACCAGAGAGTCGGTCCAACTCATAGATCGAAAATAGACTGACAACGCCATGGCTAAAAAAGAAAAAGACAAACATACACATAATAGTACACAAGACATAACATAAAAATCTAAAGACTAAACAACACGAACCCCACCAAAACTGGGGTGATCTCAGGTGCTCCAGAAGTGTAAGCAGATCCTGCTCCACATGATTATACATGACAAAAATAGCAACGGATATTAAACAAATGATAATCAATTCTATAATAAAAATCTGCTTTGTCGTTTGATTTTTGTTACACTTCCGTGTTCTGTTGTTTCGTTGTTTTCCTCTAATAGTTGATGTGTTTCCCTCGATTTTAGTTTGTAACACGTATTTGTTTTCTCTCAATCGATTTATGAATGTTGAACAGCAGTATACTACTGTTGCCTTTATTTTTCATGAATGAAAACAGTATCAACATCATTATTTCTTGATGACCCAAAGGTACATAGAAATGTTTATATCGTGTGTACCCAACTCACACCCTTTCTATCTACACACAATCCTTTTGAAGGTTTGTTTCAGATGTCATAGCTTTGATAATGTTTTAACTACTGAAGAATTCTATTTAAAGGTTTCTGTACAAAATACAGTTTTGACAGAATTATTTTCTACGTTTTCTGATAACATAGGATTTGACGTAGATATTTTCTCTACACATCGAGTATTACATTATCTAGAATAAAAATGATTATTAAACTGTTGAGGTAAGAATAGCAATAAACCGAACATTGCGTGTGCTTTCTGAAAAGTAAGGTATTTCAGAGCAACTTGAAATGTATATAATGTATTGCAAAATGTTATCGTCCATCAAAAAATATAACGCCTTCTAACTGTATTATTTTCTTCTGACGCTAACATGCAGTCTTCGATCATCGTCAAGTTTCTTTTGTTTTATACAAGATTGCAGGAAAGATTAAACGCGGACAGAGACGAACCATCAACAAATTTTTCGTACAACTTTATGGAAAACACTAGTTTTTAATATCAACCTTTATAAAGTTCGCTCAACAAAAAGTGTTAGCAAGCAAAACGGAAGTCAAGATATGCAAATTCTGTAGGTTTGTTTTTGCATTGATTTTAACATTTAGCCACAACTAATATTGATAAGCTATCTTTAAATAGAAACAAATCTGTTCAAGGGTTTTGATTGGTTACTTTTTCTAGGACAAGATAGTTAGTATTCAATGAAAACACCACAATATAAACAACCCAATTAGTCGTTTCTTTGACATATATTTATGATGACAATTATTTGGAATTGTCTCCAATCATTTACATGCTCTGCACTTTAATCGCTAATTTATGAATGATACAAGTTATGACTGTTTGACAAAGCATTGCAAAAAAAGCAAAAAAAAATGATGAAGTAAGTAAAGATTTATAAAAAAAAAAGACATATCAAACGTCCTACGTCTATACCTACCGCTGTCTGGTTTTTTATAGCTTTTTGATAAACTTATAAGGAAACATAATTATTAACAAGTGATGATAATAACATCAGAACTATTTCAACAATAAAGAAATTAAAAAAACGCCCAAGTTGATATGAGGTTGCGGTGTTACTTTCCTTTAATTACATTTATAAATATTATTCTTTATTCAAAGCCATCCGCACTTTAAAAAGAAATGGTAAACAATATAATTAAATCAGTAACACAGGTTAAGGCCTTATCTGACCATTAGGATGCCCCTTCTATGCACTGGCTACTTTAACTATATATACTACAACTACTTTTGTGTCTTTTTGATTATTTCTGTCCGTAATGACTATTCAGAAGATTATTATTTTTGCAAAAGAACATTTGAAAACATTGGATTTAATTGGCACTTGAACGTGAAAACTTCTCTTGCTGTTTGACTAAGATTGTTCTCTCTTCCACACAATCTTATCAAACAAGAATATTTTAATTAAGAAAACTGGTCATTGGAATATTTGGAATGCAGCATATTTGCAGCAACCCATATAAATTCTTCGTCTGTAAAAAAAATTAAGGAAAAATAAAGTATTGCTTATGATCACAAATGATGATACAGTTATTATTTAAGACAAAAGGAACCAGATGCTCCGCAGGGAGCAGCTTTATACGACCGCAGAGTTCGAACCCTGAACATCGGGGCAAGTATGGACACAATATTCAAGCTTGATACAGCTCTGAATTTGGATTGTGATTAAATAGTTGACACAACACAGGTTTCTGACACATAATGAATGTGGTCTAAGAACGTAAACTTAAAAACTTTAAATTTTAAATTTGACATTACCTATTATGGTCCAATATCCAGAATCTAAATACATGGTTAGATTCAGCATATCAAAGAACCCCAAGAATTCAATTTTTGGTGAAATCAAATAAAGTTCAATTTTGGACCCTTTAGACCTCAATGTGGACCAATCTGATAACTGGGCCCAAACATCAAAAATCTAAATACATGGTTAGATTAAGCATATATTAAAGAACCCCATATATACAATTTTTGTTGAAATCAAACAAAGTTTAATTTTGGACCTCAATTTGGACCAACTTGAAAACTGGGCCTATAATCAAAAATCTAAATATAGGTTTAGATTCAGCTTATCAAAGAACCCCAAGAATTCAATCTTTGTTGATATCAAACAAAGTTTAATTTTGGACAACCTTGAAAACTGGGCCCATAATAAAAATTATAAGTACATGTTTAGATTCAGTATATCAAAGAACCCCAAGGATTCAATTTTTGTTGAAATCAAACAAAGTTTAATTTGGACCACGATTTGGACCAACTTGAAAACTAGGCCCATAATAAAAAATCTAAGTACATGTTTAGATTCAGCATATAAAAAAAACAAAGAATTCAATTTTTGTTGAAATCAAACTTAGTTTGATTTTGGACCCCAATTTGGACCAACTTGAAAACTGGGTCAATAATCAAAAATCTAAGTACATGTTTAGATTCAGCATATCAAAGAATCTCAAGAATTCAATTTTTGTTAAAATCAAACTTAGTTTAACTTTGGACCCTTTGGACCTTAATGTAGACCAATTTGAAAATGGGACCAAAAATTAAGAATCTACATACACAGTTAGATTCGGCATATCAAAGAACCCCAATTATTCAATTTTTGATGAATTCAAACAAAGTTTAATTTTGGACCCTTTGGGCCCTTATTCCTTAACTGTTGGGACCAAAACTCCCAAAATCAATCCCAACCTTCATTTTATGGTCATATACCTTGTGTTTAAATTCCATTGATTTCTATATACTTATACTAAAGTTATTGTGCGAAAACCAAGAATAATGCTTTTTTGGGCCTTTTTTTTTCCCTAATTCCTAAACTGTTGGGACCAAAAATCCCAAAATCAATCCAAACCTTACTTAAGTGGTCATAAACCTTGTGTCAAAATTTCATAGATTTCTATTTACTTAAACTAAAGTTATAGTGAGAAAACCAAGAAAATGCTTATTTGGGCCCTTTTTGGCCCCTTATTCCCAAACTGTTAGGACCAAAACTTCCAAAATCGATCCCAACCTTCTTTTTATGGTCATAAACCTTGTGTTTAAATTTCATAGATTTCTATTCACTTATACTAAAGTTATAGTGCGAAAATCAAGTCTTCCGACGCTCTCGACGACGACGACTACTGACGACGACGCCAACGTGATACCAATATACGACCAAAAAATTTTCAATTTTTGCGGTCGTATTAAAAGCCCGAAGAAAAATCACACTTCATAAATTTCGTGAAGCGCATTGTGGAGATTCCATATTTCAGTGTCACTTAAACCTTGCATTGAAACATAGAGATGTGTAAATAAATAGAAATTTTTATAGTACAAAAGGAGAGATATAAAGAATAAACAAATTTATCTTTGGTCAATTTTGAATAATTACTGGTCACCGCAATGATTTAACTGAAGTTTTAAGTGTAGACAGATTTTATTCAGTTGATTGATTTTGGGAGATTTTGATTGTATCTAGCTACTTAATATTAGGAGATAATTATGAAAAAAACTTCAAAGGACTACAATTTCTAACTTTGGTCGTCCAATTTTCTGACATTATCAGAAAAGGTAAATTTCTTTCGAGATGCTTATTTCTCCTAGTACATTTTCAACTAGTGCCTATATGTTCCGAAATAGCCCGAAACATCACAGTTACTGATATATAACTTTTTTGGGCCGAAACCTTCAAAATTGATGGTCAAATTTTTTAATCAGAAAGTTTTAAGATTGATAAATCTTGAAATGCTGAAACTTTTTCTTCCATCTTTTTTGCTCTAATACTTCAGTTTCAATATAATAAAACCTAAAGACAAATAAATCGAAATTGCAGTTGTCATGTCCCTTTATGAACAATCTAATCAACAGAGCAGATACAGTTTATAAACCAACATTACCCAAGGAACATTCCCACAAAGTTTGATTCAAATCCGTTTCTGAAAAAGATGATTTTGAAAAGCAGAACGCCAACCACAGACGAAAAATAATGACAATAACCCAATGGATCAAAATGCCCAAAGTATGTGTACTACAAATTGTATGAAAAAATGTGACATTAAACCTCATGAACTTTGAAAAATACCATTTAAATGTAAATTAATAGTTAATTTTTCGTTAATAACGTGAAGTAAATGATAGAAATGATAGACAAGCTCATTGTCGTAATTTTCAAGCTATAGCATTTGTATACTATGGACCTTTTTTCTCTTCAACATAACAAGAAACGAAAGATAAAATTGGCGCCTTAAAAACTCATCAATGCTGGAGTTATAAATTATAATCCTGGTACCTTTGATAACTATTGACTACGAAATATTAAAATACACGTAGTCTTAATGATCTGAATTGTACTGCTTCTAACATTTCATGAATACTTGTCGGTAAAACACGACAGAAACCCAACACACGATTGAATGATCATCGTTTTTATACCATTGATTCTGATTACAATACATTTCTATTTAAACACATTATCAAGCCTAACAATTCCATTATTTCTATAAGAGTCATGATTATAGAGACAAATGACCCCATACTGGTACACACTGTCGCTTACATAGTAAACATTTCTGGATTCGATAATTGGGAACAACAATTCGTTGTTTACCATTCGTTTGATGTGTTTGATCTTATGATTTTGCCAATTGATAAAGGACTTTCCGTTTTAAAGTTTCCTTTGAGTTTGTATAGTCCAAGGTATAATCACATCAACAAATCAAAATACTTAAACACTTATATTCGACTCAATAGGACGCATGGTCGTACAAAACATGGTACACCACATTAGTGCACACAGTGTAAATGGATGTTTTTTTTTTCAATTATTCAAAAACTTTCGGGAATTCATTATATTCCAACTTAATTGATTCAATTTAGAGTTTAGCCTCCAGCATCACTGACGAGGCATTTATTGTTGAAACACACATTTGTTGCAGTATAATATATACCTTTTTTGTTATTCCATACCATTTTCAAAACTCAATTTTACTATTTAAAGACTTCCATAACACTGCCGTTTTATTCAAATTGTCGTATGTAAAGATGATCAAAGATGGTTTGCAATGGTTATGAACATTGCTGACCACAGGCAATTCAAACCCATAAGAACTATTAAGATTAGGATTAATATAGTTTTATTAACTGTTTATTTGAAATTCGCGAATTAGGATTGAGATGATATCAATATTAGGCAATATTCACCAAAATTCTCTGTCGACAACAATGCTTGATTAGTTCCCTTCAAAATAAAAATCAACAGTAAATAAGTGCATGTCTTAAACAGTCATTCTCTGCACGATCTGAAAAATATGAACAAAACATTATTCATCATTTTCAGCTTCCAGTCATTATTCAGACGTTTTCACTGCGGTATATTCAGTATGTCCTAACAAGTTGCTTGCAGTCAATTCATTACTGTTGGGTAGCTTTTCAGGCAATTTAGTAAAATGTTGAGGTCACAGGTAATAACAAGTACTGAATCGTCAGAACATAAACAGAACATGTCCTAACTAACTGCAGGTACATTGTGTGAACTTTAAAGAACTTGCCGTAGTGGATAAGTCTGAAATTTATCTGAAATGCTAAAAATTACTTAATGATTCATTATTCAGTATTTTAAGAGCTATTCAGATCAAATAGAGGCAACAGTAGTATACCGCTGTTCAAAATTCAGTAATCGATTGGGAGAAAACAAATTCGGGTTACAAACTGACATCGAGGGACACACATAAACTATAATAGGAAAAAAACGAAACAACAGAAACACTGAAGTGCAACAAAAAACAAACAATAACGCAACATACATAATAACGAACTATTAGATAACAACTGTCATATTCCTGACTTGGTACATGACATTTAAAAAAAGGGGGTGAACCTGGTTTTGTTGCTAGCCAAACCTGGCCCTTTATATCAATGTTAAATATACCACTTGAATGACAAGATTAAATGACAGCATCAGATCCAAAGTGTTGTATTCTTGTTTTTCATTTTGGCTTATGCTATTTGTTTTATTACTTTTTGTGTTCTTTTGTTACATATTTGTTTGTTTTTATAGTGATTAAGATTATTATGTAAGTCTGACTACTTTTACCTTATTTTTGACATTTTTATCTATGATGTCTGTTTGTTTTTCTCACACATCGTTGTCAATAAAATGGAATTTAATACGACTGTCATACAAAAAAGAGGTTTAGCTAGTCATAAACCCAGGTTTAATACATCATTTTCTACATAAATCCAAGTCAGGAGTCTGACAGATGTGATACATTCGTTTGATATGTTTAAGCTTTTTAATTTTACCATTTGTCTACATACTTTTTTTTTGAATTTTCCTCGTTTTATTTAATTTTTTCCTTTTTACTAGTGACTACACCTGTCAATTCATATATCTACACCGCAACTATTGCATAAAAGATTTTCAACCACAAGAGGGAATATTACAGACCTCTACTATCAAGGACCTAAGAGTTCTAAACAATGAACAACTCGTGTTAGCCAAACAAAAAAGCTCCAAAATATTCCCTAGTCCAACAAATAGAAAAACTTAATGCAACAGATAGATGCAGTTGAGAACTATCCCAGAAAATGAGTAAAGCGCTTGCCAGATGAACAAAGGATCAAATCAGATCGGTACTGCATTCAAACGCGCAGTCAACATGTATGACGAATAATTAGCACTCCTGTTTTCAATCCTTTCAAGAAACTCTAGGATGGGGATGTTTGATCGTCTCTCCGCGACAGATAGGTTGTAGTTCCAGCATACAAAGCCTCTAGCAACGTTTTTTTTTTTTTTTTTATATACAAAAGCATTATTTGGAATGACATTTTAAAGCTCGGAATCAACAGCAAAACTGTGAATCCCACATAACGAAAAAGGATATTTTAGAAAACCTGATTAACCTTTTAGCCTTTAGTATTGCCAATAAAAAGACAATGAAAATAGCCCGTCTTTGAACTGGATACCTTAACTTTATAAACACCTTTATTAAGAACGATATATAGAGGTATCATCAGAAGGCATGCTGCAACCTTTTTTATAGAAAAGATTAATTTTAAAAATATTTTTCGCTGAGGTGCTTTTCAGTATATATTTACCAGCGGTGTCGATCAGATGTGGATTCTAGAAAGGGCTGAATTTAACATCAAACTTCAGGTTTATCTGATTAAAGACTTTAGACACTTTTAGAACACTTAAAAGTGTCTACTTAAGTCGATTCAATTAGTTCCTGTGAAAGATTTAATCATTAAAGACGACCAAATTCAAGCTTAAATATGAAAAATCTATCAAATATGCCATAATATATCACTTTTCAGATAGTATTTGTCAAAAATGAAAGAGACCACATCTGTGTTCACTCTCAACCTTTATATTTGTGATGCATTATCATCAAATACAACTTACATTTAAACTGTATAATGAATGAACTCAAATGCGGCCACTTTCATTTAAGACGGAAACCGTCTAAAATTTAACTCAAATACTAAAATTGTGAAGATTTCAAAATATGCTTGTACCCGATACATGTGCATTGTATTGTCAAAAACAGCCCATATTTATGTAACATAAGTATTCTACTTTCCAATAAATAGCTAAAATTTAACATTTTAACAATTTTGTAAAATGCTATATTTTAGGGTCAAAATGTGGTCTTACTGGACATATTCTTCTAAAGATCTACCGCAAAATCTTCAAACTAAATCTGAATATTTTTATATAAATACCAAAACTTTCTATGTTCCCATTCTTTACAATACACTCATTTTTCCCTTCAAAAATGGCTTTCTTATATTCAAAACACCACTCATGCTGTGAGTTCAAATTCAGCTGAAGGTCGTTGGATCTCTGTAGGCACTACAATTCCTCCACTAATAAAATTGATCCCCATGAAATAGCAGAATAAACCAGAAAGTGTTGATAAACTCTAATCGATATATTCATATGTCTTTGTTTATTTCATGAACAATCTTACTTTGTAAATCAGATTCCACAAAATTCTACACTTATTTATCGACATCATTTGTTCGTGTCAGGTGTATTGATATTTCAACAGTCAGTATCCAAATTGTGCATCTCAACTGGTTAACTTGTTTTGAGATCATATGAAACAGAATGCATCCAAAATCAAATATATTGATGATGTTTCTCAATAAGACAAATTTAAATGAGTGCTTAAATCTCATGTATCCAAGTAAACTTTAAATTATGGATACTACCAAAATTAGAAGGAATTCTTCATGTCGTAATCTTATCCGAGACAATAAACCAGATAAACAACTTCACACTTGAATATAACAAACGTAATTATTTCCACTTTCCAATCGTCAACTTCCCATTTCTCAGTAGTAACATAACGGCTGTCACAACGTATGGCGTTTGAATATATAAATATACATTTAAGTTCGTGTGTTATCTGTTTATTTTCGACATATGAGTTTGAATGTGAGTTGATATGAGTCCCTCTGGTATCCTCTGTCCCTCTTTTAGAAGAAAAGCGAATCTGGCATTCAAAATTATAACCTCGGTCTCGATCCTTTTGCAATTTCATTTTACAATTCCGTCTGTTTCTGTGTGTTCTCCTTGTATGTCTTCTTAATCGATTTATGGGATGAAACTTCGGGAAGCTACTGTTGCCTTAATAATTATTGTTTAGATGTCAATGGGTGTTCCTTTATGTGTTGCACATGGTCAGAGAAAACAGGATGTGTTTATTATTATTATTTTTTAGTTTTTATATTACTCACAGATATAGAAAAGATGCAAGGTTGATTATATGTTGCACATAGTCAGATAAAAAAAAATTAAATTATTGTTTTTAAGTTTTTACATTACTCACATATATAGAAAAAAACAAGATTTAATGTATGTGCGAGTAAATGCAAATTTAACATTAATTTAAAACACGTGCAATACCTGACAGTAGTTGTGCAAAATTTTATGAGCTTTATATGTGGTCTTTCTGTGAATATTATCTTCATCTAGTTTGAATCATAATTATCTTTATGGGAAAATAAAACTTTATAAACATACTATTATCCATTTTTACATTTCTAACTTTTTATGCATAAATACATAAAATCTTTCTAAAAGTTCCTTTCATTGGTGTTTTATCAGTGTTTAGTAGCAGATAAACGCCTACAATTTTACGACTCGAGCCTATTGCAACCGCTCAAATTATATATTTTTTATTCAAAAAGTCATTAAAAATATTTATATATCACTTAAGTTCAATGTAGGTAAAAAGTGTTAAAGTCAAGGAATAATTTATGATAAGGAACCACCCACTTTGAAGACATAAATCATAACAAACGAAATGTAACGATATGAATACATTATTTTGCGACAGAATTGATTTATCGCGCAGACCTTGTATCACTTTTTAATTCTAAAGTTTATGTTGGAATTTTATTTTTTAATTGTAACATTTCTGTCAAAATTTTAAACACAATGTTAATTTAAAAAAGAATATTCGTGTAGTCTTGTAGCACTTTTTAGTTTTGACTCACCATCTGATTAATAAATGTCGGTTAAAAACTTGCAAATTTAATAAGATATGCCAAAAAATATTTTAAAGTTTCACGTTTTTTGTATGTAATTTTAAGTTATAAATGAGCAAAAAATTATTTTAAATATTTTAATATGTCTGCACAGCTCATTTCTAGAAGATGGTATTAAATAACTTGTAATGTTTATTCTGATGCTAGTTTGTGATTACGACAAAGTTTCTTGGCTGACTATTTTAATATTGTTTAAAACTCAATTAAGTAGTTAGTATTTCTCCGATCTTAAAATTATAATCAGAATTTAACCGGTATGGTATATCCTAAATAATGTGTATGTATACATAGAATAAAAATTAACATTAATTAACTCAGTGCAATATAATGCACCAAGCATTTCGACTTTTATAATAAAACTTAAAAAGATTTGTTTTGCTTTCCAGAAATTAGTATCACGAGCTTTTAACACATTATCGTTGCCAGACCATAACTTTTGACATTAATCTAGGATAATCTCCCCTGATATTACTCTTCCAGAGGAACGTATAAATAAGTAGTTTCCCTTGATGCTGAAAAGTTCAACTAAAAAGTAATTATTTGAAAGTTTTGATGTATTCTAATATCTATTATAACATTTATAGTCTCGAGCTAGTAATAAAAGTTCAATAGAATCTGTAAAAGTTAATGCATTCATTAGACCTTGTTTTGAGGACAAGTTTTTTTTTTCACTTTCTAACTAATCATTCTTCGAAAATTACAACTTAACCTTATCATCTAATTTCACAATTAGGTTTAATATAATTGCCACACCCCATCAGCTTATACAGTCTGACATGTTTTATTAAATTAATTATGCATGTCTGTGTGTATGTTTGTCTGAATTTCTGTGTGTCTGTCTGTATGATTGTATATATCTAAATAAGATGCAAGTATATATGTATGAATGAATAACTGAGTTTGTTTGTTAATTCTCTTACATTATTTTTTGTTATACATATGTTTTACTTCGATGAATAAATGTTGCATTCTTGTAAAGATACATGAAGGAAATATCCAACATATATCCTTTAAAAAAACGGGATAAATTTGGTTGCATAAAATACCTGGGCTCTATAATAAACAGTTTCTGCTGTGTGAGAGCTGAATGAGTAATGTTGGTTTTAAGCCGTCCTTGCGAAAACATATTAGGTCGTGGAAAGTGTTGTCTGATGATTTTTTTTCTTATCATTACGGATTAATTACAGTGTCCCATATGATGATGTCATGATATCTTGAATTAAATGGACGTATACATTAAAATTCCTGGAGAACAAAGACTGTCAAACCTGAAAATTCATTGAAGATGAATTTCATTTTTCTCTGAATTGCAATGTGAACAAAAATTTATTTAATGATGAAACTGTCATTCATTTCACTGATGAACAAAATTATTCTATATATTAAACTCTGATTTCTTTAAAATATGCTATAACTATAAGTTTCCTTTTCTTGTGTCGATGCCACTGCTGGTGGAGTTTTAATTCCCCGAGGGTATCACCAGCCAAGTAGTTAGCACTTCTGTCCTGACATGAGTTATCATTGATATGGTCATATTTATAAATTAACTGTTAACAAAACTTTTGATTTTTTGAAATACTAAGGCTTTTCTACCTAAGGAATAGATTACCTTAGCTGTATTTGGCAAAACTTTTTTAAATTTTGGTCCTCAATGCTCTTCAACATCGTACTTTCTTTTTGCCTTTTTAACTTTTTGGGATTCGAGCGTCACTGATGAGTCTTTTGTAGAGGAAACGCGCGTCTGGCGTAATTACAAAATTTAATCCTGATATCTATGATGAGTTTATTTCTAAGGGTCATTACAACTGGTGGCTTAGAAACTAAGAAACTTTATTAACACTCTAGACAGTTTACACTGTAACAAGAGGCAGACAAATAATACAGATAATAATTTACAATTGTGGCAGAGGTCTCCTTGGAACAATGTTATTTAATATTGTTATGTTGCAAATCTATCACTTAAGGGTTTGTTTGTTTTTTGTTTGGTTTTTTTTTTTTTGTTCGTGCTGTTGTACTGTCTAATTATTGTTTATTATTTATTTAAATTTGTATTGCCACAAAAATATTGTAAATGTTAAGTGACAATGCAAAAAATGATTGATTGGTATTACTCAATCGTTACTATATAATTTTGGCGTATGTTTGTTCCTGCGCCGTATTAATATTTAAGATTATGATTTTTATGTAAAAAAAAAACCCAACATTTAAATAGTTGACCCCTTTACATTCATTTAAACAAACATCCCTAAATAAAATTAAAATATCAGCTTTACTTAAATATGAGCCGAAATAGTGTAACGTGTTTGGCTTATGAACTATATGTTCGTATCCGTTTTCACAGAATCTGATATACTCCAATATTAATCTTTTAATTAACTAAAACAAACCTATAACTATAACTTCGAGACTTTACTTAAAAACCACGAAACCAACCTTTAAACTTTGAAACTTATTAAACAAATAACACTATTTACACAAATAACTTTGCATCAAAAAGTAGTCTGAAAACTATAACCTCAATTTATCCTTGATCCTTTCACTGACTCCGAGGTCCCAACTGATTTGACAAACAATTATATTATAACCATTCAACCACTATTAAATAAGAACAAGCTTCAAAAATCCTAGGTTCCTGAAACACCTAGTTCAGAGACACTCAGTCTCTGAGACACCTAGTCCTGAAATGACTAGTCTCTGAAGCACCTAGTTTCTGAGACAACTAGTTTTGAAACACTTAGTCTCCGGAGTACTGAAGTCACTATTACAAACTACCGGTAGCTTCCAGTAATTGTAATACTTAGTCTCCGAAGCACCATAGTCACCGGATTTTTACAAACCACCTGTTCGAGGGACTGCGACCATTCCCGAGGGAAATTACAGTATCGGAACAACCCGGTAGCTTGCAACAATCGTAAAGACTTTAAAAATCGCGTGCTTCAAAACCACAAGCTTTTAACTCAAACTTAACTTTCCTTTTAAACTTCTTTATTTGCTGGTATTCACTTTCCGATGATTATCCGTCGACGGCCAATTAATAAATGTGCGAACACGCAAACAAATGGAAGTTATTAACGACCTTGACTTGCTATACAGCCCTCTCACGGTCGGCTCGGTGCCCGAAGGCGATTGGTGGGCGTTTAGATAATTTGGTGCCATCGGTTAGAAACGCTATTTTGGAGGTTGCCATCTTGGATTAGGTGAGTTCTTTTTGGTTTGTTGACTATTTTGATGTTAATTCTTCACAACAGCTGCTTTCAGGGCCAGTTTGGTCAGCTTGGAAGCCCGCTAACCTCGATGGTAGTATACTGGTAGATGAGTCTTGGACGTAGTGCTAAAGATGACAAGAAGCATTATCAGGACCAAAGCCGTGAGATAATGAAATGAAGGTCAATCATCTAACACCTAGGATACAGCCCTCGGACGTTAATTGGCATAACACTCCCCCATCTACAATGGGTTTTGGAGTACATTTTAACTCAGGAATACGCCCACTATTACGTTTACTGTACAGCGTTGGATTGGTTTCTGTCATCTAAAGTAGTAAGTCGTTGATCATCTAATTGTATACTCTCATCGAAGATAACGGGTAAAGGAGAGCTGTCCCAGCACGTCCGTTCAGCTGTAATGACTGACGTGTCTGTAAACTCGCATATATATGGAAGTGTTTAACGACCTTGAATGGCTTTTCAGCCCTCGCACGGTCGGCAGCGCGAACTCGCACAATGAATCGGTGTCTTTATAAATATATTTTAAATAATTTAGGAGTTGACACATCTGCATTAAGTACAAGTAGGAACTTCCCTTTAAGCACCGACTCTTGGTGCTTTCTGCAGATAAGTAATATTAAATATCCTTTATTAAATATACTTGTTATTTGCAGTATACCTCATAGTCAAATGTGCGAGTGCTTAATTGTTGTTTTTTTGTTTTTTTTGTTTTTTTTGTTTTTGTTTTTTTTTTTGTTTTTTGTTTTTTGTGGGTTTTTTTTATATTGAGATTTCTCTGTACAAAATACTAATGCCTCATGTTTGTCTTTTCAAAGTAAAATACACTTACCGGCTACACTTGAGTCAATGTATTCATTGAATAATAACACATTGCTACTATTTTGTTGAGTGTATTTTCTGTGGTATATTATATTATTTTATTATTTTTATAACACTTGTTACATATCTTTTATTGTTTATGTATTGCATATGTTATTGTTTATAATAATATTGTCTGTATGATATGGCCTCCTGGGACCCTAATTTAGTAAATAAAAATATTCTATTCTATACTATTCTGTACCTAGAGCTCGCACAATGAATCGGTGTCTTTATAGACCTAGAGCGCGGACCTCGAAGAGAGCACCCTAGCAACAATTAACGCGTATCTTACCAACCCAAGGATAAAAAAATGATATTCAATGTAGTTTTCATTAATGTCAAACGGGTAATTTATTAAATATTACAACTCAACAATAAACTACAAATACTATATTATGCTTAACGGCATTTTGTAACAATAGTAATTGCCCGATAATGTTGAAGAATACACTTGTATTCATTGACTAGCTATAAAGCCCTCGCACTGTCGGGGGCCTTCATAAATATAGATAGAAACAACTATCAAAACTAAGACGCAAAAATCACTAATCGCTTGTAAGATGTAAACCGTCTATACTATACATGCACATATATGCTTCTTGGTTGTAAAAAAATATATAGTATATCTTATAAAACTACCAACTACGAGGCTTTGCTTTCAGAAGCTAAAATAAGAGAAAAACATGTAATTTATTGACGACTGCGTGGATTTACGCTTGTGCGCGCTTTCAAATTAATTTACACCTGTGTCAGACGCATGAAAACACTATACATGTTCATTTTCATGTAGCGCCACTTATATTACTCAGGAACGTAATACCGCTGTTGTCTATACTGTTTTGCAATCAAAGCTATACATTATGCAATCTTACAAATCACGATGGAAGAGTGACATTTTAATACCAGTTTATTGGAGTTTTATGTTCCGGTTTATCTTTGTTCAAATGCAAGCAAGAAAGCATCGTAGTTCGCTGCTTTTATATGACTTAAACTTCCTTCAGCATCAAAGAGTTCTTATCGGGATTATTTATCAAACAAAAGAAACTAATTTCGTCGTAAATGTTACCAATGTGTGTGGTTTAGGTTTGTAATGTTTATAATCATAGTTCAAAAGTGCTACTATGGTATGATGTTCGCTTGTTTGTCGTGAATACATTATCAGAAATGTTCAAAACATAAAAGCAAAAATATTTTTATTAATATGAACTAAGTCCCTCATTTAGACGGATTAAGTTGTTAATACTACTTAATGTATTTTATGAATATCTTATTCAATTAAATACTTCTTAAAGTTAAGCTACACGTGTTGGTCACGGTCACCGTAACATTATTTTTAATTCAGTTAACTTTTTTATCTTTCTCATTTATCATCTATCTTTTATTCTTATTTTTTAAATCAGTGATATTTTTCTTTTCGGACAAAATAGTTTAGTTAATGATTATATTAGGAACAAGTTGTTGGTCTTTAGTGGAAGGCTTAATAAGATATGATGTTCAGTAGTTGTCGTTTGTTGATGTGGTTCAGGTGTTGTTCTCGTTTCTCATTTTTTATATAGATCGTTGGTTTTTCCGTTTGATTGGTTTTACACATGTCATTTTGGGTACCCTTTATAGCTTGCTGTTCGGTGTGATCCAAGGCTTCATGTTGTAGACCGTTCTTTGACCTATAATGATTTAATTTAACAAATTGTGACTTGAATGAGAGAGTTGTCACTCGTTGTCACTCATACCACATCTTCTTATATCTGTGAAAAATGTTTTGTTCATCGGTAAAATCAATAAAAGAAACACCACAAATCCTAGCCATAAAAAAATGTTACTCTTCAAATTCAAATAACGGGAACATATTTACTAAAAAATACAAATTTTGAGTACTTAACCACACTATATTAAGCCCCTTGAAAATATATCTATAATGCCGTTAAAAGACAATAATCTTCGACACAACTGAAAAATAAAGTGTGAACGAAATATTGCTCTATTTATCAAGAATTGAATTCATATAGGTTCCTATTTCTGTGCTAAAGCTAAAATTTCCTGTCAATAATTTTGAAATCCTTGATGTTATAGTTTTCAGTAAGGTAGATAATAATTATAATATAACGACTCTACATGAAAAGTAAGCCAAGACGACAATCCCGATTGGAAAACTGTGTTCAAGGAAATGAAAAAAAAGAAGAATTTTATAGTATCTCGTGTGTCGCAAATTATAAAAGATAATGTGACGTTCAGAAAGAGACTGGCTAGTTGAAATCTTATTCTGTGCATCAGTTGTCTAGAAAATAAAAGTTTGCTTTAAATGTATTTGATAGTGGTAACCAAACTAAAACTTACTGATTGACCTGACAGATTGTACCATTCCCATTTCTTCATACTACCAACCAATGCCTCGCTATATTTATTGAGATTTCATTACTCAATAGTTCTGTATTCTGTAAGTAATTTGTTTTCCTCAATTCATTACATTGGACTTTACCATAAAAATTGAAATTGACGAAAACGGCCATAAAAAGAAGTTTTTAACATGTGGTGATTGGATCAATCTACAAAGTTAATTGAAAACTTTATCGGACAGTAAAATAAAAATGCAATAACTGTTCAAATATTGTCTAAAACAGTGTTGTGATTGATTCGTCCGGAGTGTTTTCAAATCAGAAACGCTGTGATCTCGATATCAAACGTCGGTCTGTTCAATGTAAGTGGGGAACACGTGTTTTGGTTGTAAAATTTGCGTCTTTTGAATTTCACCAATTATACACTATTAATATTAAATGTTGAATAAATACAGATAAATACTTTGCTATGCATCTACAGTAACAGCTACTACTTTATAATATGTATTTTCTTCTTACTAAAAAAAATAATGTGCCCATTTTTGTTTGAAGTTTTACAAAACGGAATATTATCAATTAACATTGCAAGCAATTGCCTCATTAGTTTACTGCTCGAATTAAAAGGCAAATTGACAGGGATTATTTTCATTGTAAAATGTTAGATTATTTATTGAATATATTTAATTGCAAAAAAGAAAACGCATCTTTTGACAATATTAACTGTACGAATGTCGCAACTTCCCTTTATCACAATCAAGTATTGACAACATTGGCTGGAACGCACTAGAGATTAAGAATAACGAATGCATCAACACGTGACACTTTTGACCGGAAACACCTCATAAATGAACAGTTTCAATCTTGAACACAACATAAATTGAAAGTTTCAACCTTGAAACACACGATGAATAGTAATGAATAGTCTTTCAGCAGCTAGAACACATTATACATATCTGCATAAGGACTACAGCAAGGGCTGATGAGCTACATTTGGAATACAACAAGTATATTCTTCTGTGAATTAAACATATACAACTTGGACCGTAGAAAGATAGATCAGAAAGAAAACCTATGGACTAATTTATATAAAAAAAGAATTAACAAACAAACAAAAAATACATAAACCAACAAATATCAAGCACTGATCTTCAGGCTTTTATCTTGCTTTTTAATTTCTTTTATACAAGAACAAAAGCTTGTTTTTTTTTTTTTTTTTTTTTTTTTTGTTTCCTTCACATTAAATTTCAAGCCAATTTGGTTAGAAATAAGGACTTTATAATCATCATGGGTGTCCATTCGGCAGTGTGTGTTTACCTATGTAAAAGAGTCACTAATGTTGTTATAACTTGTGCCCATATCCGTTTTGCTACTTTCGCAAATAAACTAAAAGGTTTTCCCGCTGTGTTGAAGAGTCATTGGTGTCCTTCGGCTGTTTTCAGCCCTTTGGTCGGATTGTTTTCTTATTGACACTTTCCAAATTTCCATTCTCAATTTGAAACTAAAATAACTAAATAGCACTCGAAATAACTCGAAATTACTTTGTTTAACTGAAGTTGGCTTATTGCATGAAAAATTATTTGCCCTATCCAAAATAAATTAATTTTCCAGCGGTAGATGAATTTTGCATAATTCTACCAGGTCGCATTTATAGACAATAAAATACCAAAAGGTTTTCATTTCTGACTAGAAAAAAGTCATCTATTGAAAATAAGCCGTATTGCGTAAACTATGAATAGTTTTATAAAATGAATTTCGCTCTCTCGGTTAGTTGATGACTACTGCAAGAAATTTATGTGGTAAGCGCAATTGCACTATTATCCATCTAAGTGACTATATACAGCAAACAAATACTCGCTGTAAGGAGAGATATAGACCCCAAATTACAAATTCACAACCATCAATACAAAAGATAAACGTATTTATCTTTATATATTTAAATCTATATTATTCGTACGATTTATATAATGAGTTCCACTAAATCGATAAGCAGGACAACTCGGACTATTAATCAATGTTTCGGCTCTGAACTTGATGCACTTTATATATTGCATTTCAACTTCCTCTATCACCGATGACCTTTTGCGGTGTTGGTTGTACGATTTGCTTTCGTTGCTTCTAAATATTTTGTACATATGACTTCCCTATATTTTAACCTTGAGTGTATATGTAAAAGTTACCCCAGAACTATGTGTCGTGTGTATTGACATTTGTATAATACATTTATGTTGACAGCATTTTTTTTTTTTTTTTTTTTCAAATTAGTATTTTATACTACATTTTTTAGATATACAAATACGTATAGTCACGATCGATGTCTAGTGCAAGATAGTACGTCAAACAACTCTAAACCAACTCTCGTGTTGTTGGTGTCCCATGCGACTTATTACAGGCAATATTTCGGCTTTCCAGCATGCCCTCATTTTGCAGGGCAGTCGGAATATCCGATCACTATCTCGGTGCAACCTACCTTGAAGAATCTATCTTGCGTTTAAAGATAATTTATCATAATCCACAATATATGAAATATCTGCCCCTGAATTTTAAGCAAGCACTAAATCAATGTGCATTTATGTGTCGGTTTTCTGTTGGCGGTAAAAAGCCGTAATTTTTCATTACACGATATAGAAGATTTTGCAAAGTTTAATTAGTATTTTGAATGAACATAATGTAGAATTTTTTTGCACTAGACATTTTTTAGATAACAGAAAAATGTTCAAATCTTAACGCTTGCCTTCCGAAAAATAAAGTCATTTCACACAAACCAATGTAAGAAATTGCAGTACAATTATTACTTCAAATAGCTAATTCCTTTTGAAATCGACCTTTTTGATGATATGATATGAACTGAAAATTGAAAAATTCCTTGGAAATCTTTCTTTTCTCACAATGATGCATACTGATTTGCACTTTAACAACACTTGCAATATTTACTATAGAATTTTTCGACGCCTGCTACACAAGACGATCCTAGTGCTATCCTATATATCGTATAGGCTTTGACAGAAAAAGCTGTTTAGATTTTAACGAAGCGGAACTGCTTTTCAACAGCAAAGAGAAAATAACACATAGTATGATAGGTAATAAGACTACTGTCTCTGCGTTATGACTACAGCAGATAATTAAACGTCAATTTGTTTTGACGTAAAGATTGGTACGATTTGGTAGTTCTTTAGATCTTTATGAGAAACCGAGGATATACGATTCTGAAGTTCGGCACCTCTTTAGTGTTTTATGACCGTTACGAAGGTATACGAGTATGTGTGATCAAAGAGGTGTAAATAGTTTTTGGAACTATGTCGTATGCAGTTCAAAGGAGCAAATTGCTAAAATTAAGAATAAAACAAGATATGCAATAATTAGTATCACAATAGAATAATATTTGACAGCCTTAAAAACGTAAGATTTACCATGAGTTATATTTGATTCGTTCTTTTCCGCTGTATGGTTTAATTGTCTCTTTTCTTTCTTTTTTCCTGAGAGAAAAGGGGGCATAATATCCCCCACGCAAGTATTAAACATACAAGAATTTATATCCCAAAACGACAATGAATGTTGCATACTGCTTTAAATATGGTGATTTTTTTCTATTTTTTTATCATTAGTCACACAATCATGTATCATGATGCTGGGCAAGTATATGATAATTTAATGTATAGATAGATCTATGTCTGACGTCCTGTAAAACTGGCCAATTACCATTCCACAAAAAAACAGGGACCGTCAACAGAAATTTAATGTAATGTCGGACACATTGCATAACTAAGTCAGGCACTCATACCACATCTTCTTATATCAATATAGTTAACGTCGGACAAGTTTTTTATAATTTTTTTTAAAATTAAGTAATGGCCCATCGTAGTCTTCATCGAAACAAATTATCGAATGAAAAAAGAAAAACAAAGAAACAAGAAACAATAATCAACGAGATTCTTCAAATTGATCAACACGACCACTTATGATTCCATTGAACATACTATACATGTACAAACAGGCATTGATCTGTTTTGGAACACGTATTTTGAATTTCTTGGAATTTGATCCATGTTTTATTTGTTTTTTCAAGATACTCCTGTTGACAATTCGTTATATGTATTTAATAAAAGGATTCATGATTGATGCGTTTCGTGTTCAAATTTTCGTTAAATGTTTTGATGATGATCTAAACACAAGACAAACAAACATTAATGAGGGTTATCTTATAAAAAAAACTAGAGGCTCTAAAGAGCCTGTGTCGCTCACCTTGGTCTATGTGCATATTAAACTAAGGACACAGATGGATTCATGACAAAATTGTGTTTTGGTGATGGTGATGCGTTTGTACATCTTACTTTACTAACCAGTCTTGCTGCTTACAATTATCTCTATCTATAATGAACTTGGCCCAGTAGTTTCAGTGGAAAATGTTAATAAAAATTTACAAATTTTATGAAAATTAGTTTAAACAATATTTATTCAGATAAATCAACATTAAACGATAATATACATTGAAATAATATAAAGGATTCAGAAACAAGCAATTTGCTTTTACAAATCTGTCTCCTTTACAATACACTCATTGAACAATACATAAATATTAATACTGGCATGCTCTGTAATAAATATATGAATATGAAAAAGGTGAAAAAAAGAAGAAAAAAAATAATGAGAAAAATAAAATAAAAATAATAATAAATAAACATGAATTATTGTAATGTATACAGTATGAAATTCTTGGGTTCCTATTGAGTGATGAAGCATTAACATCAAGGGTTAAAACGTTTACTTTTAATAATATATTTTTGCACCAAACTAAATAAAACTCTATTTTGCTCATCTGAGAGTACCGTTGATCCAAAAAGCAAAGTGTTTGTGTTCTTTTGGACAGGCAGAACTGAAATAGAATCTAATAGTTCATGTCTTAAATTAGTGTATATAGGACAAGATAACAGGAAGTGAGTATTTGTTTCTACATCACCACAACGACAATTTGGAGAGCCTTCTAAATTACGAACGAAAAGGTGAGAATTCAATGAACTTGAATCCATTCTTAAGCGAGCATGAAGAATTTGACCAAAACGTTGTCATATATAACAATACGTCGGGACCTTACTATTTTGAGTACTAATTTGTTTTTTGAATAATGATAGAGATTCGCATTTCCTTATGTTTAAGTTAAGAGTGTTCCATAGTTTGGTGGTTGCAGGGATGAAATATGGAAATTGTTAAAAACTGACTATAAAGGACAATAACTCCTTAGGGGGTCAATTGATCATTTCGGTCACGTTGACTTATTTGTAAATCTTACTTTACTGAACATTATTGCTGTTTACAGTTTATCTCTATCTATAATAATATTCAAGATAATAACCAAAAACAGCAAAATTTCCTTAAAATTTCAGGGCAGATAGATCTTGACCTGATAAACAATTTTACCCCATGTCAGATCTGCTCTAAATGCTTTGGTTTTTGAGTTATAAGCCAAAAACTGCATTTTACCGCTATGTTCTATTTTTAGCCGTGGCGGCAATCTTGATTTGATTGATGGGTCACCGGACACATTTTTTAAACTAGATACCCCAAAGATTATTGTGGCCAAGCTTGGATTAATTTGGCCTAGTAGTTTCAGAGGACAAGATTTTTGTAAAAGATAACTAAGATTTACAAAAAATGGTTAAAAATTGACTATAAAGGGCAATAACTCCTAAAGGGGTCAACTGACCATTTCGGTCACGTTGACTTATTTGTAAATCTTACTTTGCTGAACATTATTGGTGTTTACAGTTTATCTCTATCTATAATAATATTCAAGATAATAACCAAAAACAGCAAAATTTCCTTAAAATTACCAATTCAGGGGCAGCAACCCAACAACGGGTTGTCCGCTTCATCTGAAAATTTTTGAGCCAGATAGATCTTGACCTGATAAACAATTTTTCCCCATGTCAGATTTGCTCTAAATGCTTTGGTTTTTGAGTTATAAGCCAAAAACTGCATTTTACCCCTATGTTCTATTTTTAGCCATGGTGGCCATCTTGGTTGGTTGGCCGGGTCACCGGACACATTTTTAAAACTAAATACCCCAATGATGATTGTGGCCAAGTTTGGATTAATTTGGCCTAGTGGTTTTAGAGGAGAAGATTTTTGTAAAAGATAACTAAGATTTACGAAAAATGGTAAAAATTGACTATAAAGGGTAATAACTCCTAAAGGGGTCTATTGACCATTTCGGTCACGTTGACTTATTTGTAAATCTTACTTTGCTGAACCTTAGGCCACACCAATTTAATTTCTTGTTCTACGGATTTTTTTACTCCAAAATTTGGGGCGAGCGAGCGATTTGAAAATTTTAATAAAAAAATATTTAATTTGCAAATTTTTGAGGCGAAGCTTGAAAAGTAAAGGCGAGCGATTATAATTTTTTTTTGTAAACATAAAATAATAGGTTTTGACAATATTAAAACTTGATTTATCACTTGTACTTTGACATTTCTTTAATTTCTGAAGCATTTTTTCCCTGTTCACCAAGAAATAATTAAATCTGGTCTATGTATGTGTGACTGACAATGAGACAATTCTCCATCCAAGTCATAATCAGTTTGGGGGCAACCCCTTAATGTTATAAATACCCCATTTACATGTTTTATGAGGGATAAATATAAGTTATAATATATTTGTTTGTACAAAAGGGCTCATATTTTCTCATAGAACTATATATCTATCTGGTATTAAATGGTCAAAACATGTCCAAGAATTTAGTAATATTCCTGGACTTTAACCATGTTAACACAATTTACTTTAACAGTTTAATATTATTCAAAATAAGTGGACCCCTCTTTTCGAAAAATTTATTTAAAATATGATGTAACTCTCCTCTTTTTGAGTACAAAATTCTAAGTGTTGAAAGGTTTTGTATAGAAGAACTATACACATCCTTGGTATTTCTATTTTCTTTTCTACATCAGTAAAATGACCCCTTGTCTGAGGGAGGGTTGTTCTCAACCTGATAACAAACACAGGTCAAAACGGCCTTTTACACAGGGCTTTGATACAGACCAAACAGCAAGCTATAAAGGACCCCAAAATTATTAGCGTACACAATTCGGACAGGAAAACCAACGATCTAATTTATATATCAATGAACAACATCAACAAACGATAACTGCTGAATGACATGCTCCTGAATCAATCAGGACAGGTGCATAAACATGCAGCGGCTATGGATAGTTTTGTTTCGCCAGCATACAATATAATTGCAGTTGAAGGCAAATCCTTCAGAAGTTCTTTGTACTTTATTCTAACAACGAACATTTTTTGATAGGGAATATAAGTAAGGGGGAAAGAAACCAATTTTTTGTTCTTCACGGAAATACCCGCTGTTATAACTTTTTATCGGAGCACTCCAGGTTTCATGCTGAAACAAATATTCTCACAGAGATTTTCACAGTGTGGTGGGGTGCTTTTATGTTTAAAATCGTTATATACAGGTGATTTAAAAACAAGTGTTGATATCTTTTTATAATATTTACAAAAAAAAAAACGGCGCGGGAAATGGACATGATTACAAATCCGGATGCGGGAAGCGGGAATATAAAAAAAATTAAAAAATTCTGTTTTGAAAAAAATAGGTGCGCGCGGGTCCGTCGAACAAGGGATCAAATTGGTGTGGCCTTATTGCTGTTTACAGATTATCTCTATCTATAATAATATTCAAGATAATAACCAACTAGAGGCTCGAAAGAGCCTGTGTCGCTCACCTTGGTCAACAAAGGACACAGATGGATTCATGTCAAAATTGTGTTTTGGTGATGGTGATGTGTTTTTAGGTCTTACTTTACTTAACATTCTTGCTGCTTACAATTAGCTCTATCTATAATGAACTTAATGGCCCAGTAGTTTCATGAAAATTGTTAAAAATTGACTATGAAGGGCAATAACACCTTAGGGGGTCAATTGACCATTTTGGTCATGTTGACTTATTTTTAGGTCTTACTTTGCTGTATATTATTGCTGTTTACAGTTTATCTCTATCTATTATAGTATTCAAGGTAATAACCAAAAACTTCAAAATTTCCTTAAAATTACCAATTCGGGGGCATCAACCTAACAATTTGTTATCCGATTCATCTGAAAATTCCAGGGCAGATAGATCTTTTACCTGACAAACAATTTCACTTCCTGTCAGATTTGCTCTAAATGCTTTGGTTTTTGAGTTACAAGCCAAAAACTGCATTTGACCCCTATGTTCTATTTTTAGCCATGGCGGACATCTTGGTTAGTTGGCCGAGTTACCGGACACATTTTTTAAACTAGCTACCCCAATGATGATAATGGCAAAGTTTGGTTTAATTTTGCCCAATAGTTTCAGAGGAGAAGATTTTTCTAAAAGATTACTAAGATTTACGAAAATGGTTAAAAATTGACTATAAAGGGCAATAACTCCTAAAGGGGTCAACTGACCATAATAAGTCATGTTGACTTATTTGTAAATTTTACTTTGCTGAACATAATTGCTGTTTACAGTTTAATTCTATCAATAATAATATTCAAGATAATAACCAAAAACAGCAAAATGTCCTTAAAATTACCAATTAAAGGGCAGCAACCTAACAACGGGTTGTCTGATTCATCTGAAAATTTCAGGGCAGATAGATCTTGACCTGATAAACAATTTTGCCCATGTCAGATTTGCTCTGAGTGCTTTAGTTTTTGAGTTATAAGCCAAAAACTGCGTTTTACCCCTATGTTTTATTTTAAGCCATGGCGGCCATCTTGGTTGGTTGGCCGAGTTACCGGACACATTTTTTAAACTAGATACCCTAATGATGATTATGACTAAGTTTGGTTTAATTTTGCCATATAGTTTCAGAGGAGAAGATTTTTCTAAAAGATTGCTAAGATTTACGAAAAATGGTTAAAAATTGACTATAAAGGGCAATAACTCCTAAAGGGGTCAACTGACCATGTTGGTCATGTTGACTTATTTGTAAATCTTACTTTGCTGAACGTTATTGCTGTTTACAGTTTAATTCTATCTATAATTATATTCAAGATAAAAACCAACAACAGCAAAATTTCCTTAAGATTACCAATTCAGGGGCAGCAACATAACAACGGGTTGTCTGATTCATCTGAAAATTTCAGGGCAGATAGATCTTGACCTGATAAACAATTTTACCACGTGTCAGATTTGCTCTAAATACTTTGGTTTTTGAGTTATAAGCCAAAAACTGCATTTTACCCCTATGTTCTATTTTTAGCAATGGCGACCATCTTGGTTAGTAAGCCGGGTCACCGGACACATTTTTTAAACTAGATACCAGAATGATGATTGTGGCCAAGTTTGGTTAGATTTGGCCCAGTAGTTTTAGAGGAGAAGATTTTTGTAAAAGTTAACGACGACGGACGCCGGACGACGGACGACGACGACGACGGACGACAACGGACGACGGACGTCAAGTGATGAGAAAAGCTCACTTGGCAGCTTGGGCCAGGTGAGCTAAAAATAGCAAGTCTGCAGATTGTTGTATTTTTCTTACGTTGGTATGCAGTTTTTTTCAGGTTTGTAAGGCCAAAAATAAAATATTGTTTGTTTCCCCTACCACTACCGACCCGGTAAAATCGCCGCGACTCGAAAAATTTTATTGGCCATTCTTGTCCAAAATTTTTTTTTTTTTTTTTGCTATGTTGTTTTTTGGTGATATCTTTCCGATGCTGTAGTAAACCATTCGTCTCAACTCGGCCGAGAAGGAGAGTAGCGGATTATACCGAGGATTGCCGAATGGTAGTAAACGTGCGTTGGGTTTTTGTCATACCTTTCCGATGCTGTAGTCAACAAGCGTTTTAAATCAAGGCATTTTACATTGAAGCGTCTATATGATTCGGAAACAAGGAAAACAAACATAATGCCTTGTCACACGATTTGTGTTGTGTGCAAGGGTGATATTTGACAATAAAAAATCTGAAGGATCTTTCATCCCAATGAGTGCACCTTGATTGGCTTTGTCTTTTACCTCAGTTCTTGTTTAAAGGATAAAATCTTTGAGTAAAAATGGTCTGAATCGTGCTTTAAAATCAATCTACTTTGTCTTCGACTTCGAACAGGTTGGGCACAAGTCAGAAAATGTTGGATACGTGAATTCCCTGCTTTCAGGGAACCTCCCTGATTTCTGGTGTAAACAAGACCAGTTTAAATGTGTTTTTATTTTTCAATTTATGGCATGAAATTTACAAAAGGGCACGTTTTACGTTATAACTGCATCAGTTGAATTTGTAACTTGAAATACTCAAAGTATTCTAGGAACAACAAAACATGAATAAGTGAAGCCTTGTTTTTTCTAGAACTCGAAAAAACATACAAATCTTTTGTTTAGGAATTAATTGACCAAGCTGCATGATCCATGTGTAACTGAACATAACTGAATCATTCTATTGAAAAATTTTCTTCATTGAATTTTAATTCCCAAGTCATTATTAACATATCTTTTTGTCATCTCATAATTGATGATCAAGGTATGGATTGGTGAACACAGGAATTGTTTTGTTCATGTGAGTTATGCATCAAATTAGACTTGAAATAAGCTTGATTTTTAACTAATTAAACACTTGCTTTCATTAAACATTGTTATCACATGAAGAATGTGTGCTTTTGTAGATTTCATACCATTAAATGAATAGGAAAAAAGGAGGTCCCTGTATACTGTTTTAACACCAAACAATTTGGATGTACACTGAATACAGGGAATACTCCACTTTTCTTGACTTATCTTACCTGTTGAATTTTGTAAAAATTGTTGAAAATTCAATATAGAAAAATTATATCAAGAAATAAAATAAAATAATTTGCCTACCTACCTACCCATACCCTGATAACCTCAGTCGGGGAGGGGAAACAAAGATATTTTTAATGTTGGCCTAACTTTATCTTGTATTTTTTAAGCAATAAAAATACTTGAACAAACACCATATATGCTTGTTGTCAATAAAATTATTTTTCTGATGTAGATTTACTCATCTTTTCTCTGTTCTTTTTAAAATACTTAGATCTTAATTGATGTATACTATATAGACTGTATTTTGCACTTTATACAATAGTATTTGGGAGATTGGTGTTTTTAAGTTACTGTCTCAATGACATATCACCCCCCACCCCACCCCCACCCCAATTTTCTTTTGATTTACACAAAGAATAAATGTGAATGTATTCTCAGTATGGAGATCTCTGTTTTCTTTGTGTAGTAATTCCGTTTCATAATTATTCCGAGAATCTACGTTCGTATTGTGTCGTAAATTTCCGTAATTCTATTAAGTCTGTTGTCGCCCAGCAGTGTCGTAAATCGTCGTTATTCTATGAAAATCAACAACATTAAAAGAACTGCAGTAGACTGTACATACCTCTATGTCAAAACAATTGAGAGCTAATTATCTCTAATGTAAAGGCAACACAGACAGTATTCTTATTATCTTTTCTTGTTTATGGTTCTAGTATGTATTTGTATGTCAACATGAAAATCCAGTGCACCCTTTACTACTGATACCAAAATATAATCATGGTTGAAGGTTATGAATCTTCCCGTTGTATTGGAAATCGGAAATGAAAATTTGAGGTTGTTTGTTTAGTCACTATGGCAAAGTGAAAGGTATGATAATGAACGGTATAAGCAAACAAACAAATAACTTGTATTTACGGCATTAGCAGTTGAGCATGTTTTTGTTCTTCACTATGAAATTGATAGAGGAAATAACGATTAAACCGTTTGTTGCTTTAAAGAGATGCGATGATGTTTAGTATTCATTCGAAAGTACACGAAAATACAGAAAAATCCCAAATCAAAATTTGATAAGTCGTTAGAATTAAAATTTTAATGCCAGTACTTATTTAGTTTCTTGTTACAATGCAAATAATCAAATTAATCGGTTTTGAGTACCACTGAACAATTAGATTACAGTATTTCAACAAGGAATACATATGAATATCGTTACGGATGAGTCTTCAGCTGTCTCGTGTATGTTAAATTCCGTTATAATATTATTATTCAGTGAGGTCCTCTACGTTCGTATGATTTCCGTAATTCTATTAAGTCTATTGTCGCCCTGCAGTGTCGTAAATCGTCGTTATTCTAAGGCAGTTCTCCTGGCATATCATAATCTGACTGGTCTGATGATATTTATCAGCTGTCAGATACAACTATAATATGAAAAAATATATTGTTAAGCATAATAGCATATGCCTCATTATTGATCGGTATAAAAGTGGAAACCTTTTTGGAAAAATATCGGCCAGTGCTTCCCTGGTTGGTCTTTGTAAAATTATTATTGGGTATAACCTTTATCTATTGGTATTTTAGGCAATTCAACAGGAATATGAACTGAAATCGATAATCTTGAAATCCCCCAAAAATGTCAAGGTTTTCAGAACCAGCTATACTTGAATAGTCTTAGGGCACCTGCCAGACAACTCAATTGGAAAGCATTACAATGATAGAAAACATTTTCCTCGTAGAATTTTATAGTAAATAGACCTCCATGCAAAAAGTAAAATACCGTATGCACAGTTAGACATGAAAGAATGACAAACCGTAGAACATTAATTTAATCAGACTCGCAGTTTCTCAAACTTCCACAGACAATTTCAGATGTAAGACATAAGAATAAAGAGAAAAGAGGTATATTTTAGCTAAGGTAATCTATTCATGAGGTAGAAAAGCCTTAGTATTTCAAACATTCAAAAGTTTTGGAAAAATTTAATTTATAAATATGACCATATCAATGATAATTCATGTCAGCACAGAATTGCTGGCTACTGGGAGATTACTCTTCACAATGGGTAAAAAGTAAAATAACAAAATTACTGGGCTCCGAGGAAAAATCAAAACGGAAAGTTCCTAATAAAATGGCAAAATCAAAAAGCACAAACATATCAAAACAATGGACAACAACTGTCATATTCCTGACTTGGTACAGGCATTTTCTCAAGTAAAAATGAGAAAAATGGTTGATTAAATCTGGTTTTATAGCTAGCTAAACCTATCACTTTATGACAGTAAATCACACAGATATTCTATTTGACATTTTCCCTCAAATTATAAGTTTATACAATTTAATCTTATTCTCATCTTGTGATAAATTCCTT
The DNA here is from genome assembly GCA_037788925.1 of Mytilus galloprovincialis. NCBI lineage: Eukaryota > Metazoa > Mollusca > Bivalvia > Mytilida > Mytilidae > Mytilus > Mytilus galloprovincialis. The sequence continues at coordinate 34,987,414 of CM075331.1, forward strand.
TGTATATCATTAATAGTTTACAAGATATTAAAACTATAATGACAGAAGACACAAAAAGATGCAAGTGGGAAATCTTTTCAAAAAACAATTCAACTTCATAAATCAAGTTACATTTTTGTTTTTATTTGTAAAATAACTTGTGCAAAAAACAGTTTTTTGAAATGTTTGAATCATTATCCAGTCGCTTAACGTCCAGTGGTAAATATATCATGCAAATTCATTGCGAGAACAAAGAAAGAAAAGGACAACCAACTGCAAAAAAAGGGTTGTGTAGGATATTGACAAAATTAAGCTTTAAGAGTGCGTGACACGAGAGATTGAATTTTCCGGTTGTAGCAGTGTATTGGTACATCCCACACAGTCAAACCGATACCCCTCTTTATCAAAGTTTTACTTTAGAATGGGAGAAGTCGAGTTGACTTTATCCTATACTTCAGTCAACTACTGTGGCACGGGAAAGAACATGTGTGTTATTGTTTTAAAACGTTTCATTGGCTTCCAATAACAGAGAGGTGGATCGTACGTGGGTGATCTCAGGTGCTCCGGAATGGTGACTAGATCCTATTTGATATGTCCACAATAAGTTTTATTCAAATACGTTTTCATTTAATATAAATATATTCATATGGCAATAACTGTTCGATTTTATAGTTATATTAGATGTTTTAAACACACATTATGGTTTATTTTCAATTGAAGGTTGTCGCTCTTCGCATGTGACATTGTTTGATTGACATTTATAATTGACAAGTGACAATGTTTTACAGAATGTGTATAAAGACGACAGTTTTCCTGGTATATCAAAAGTACAAACAGTTACTTATTTCTTTCAAATATTTATCAATTTAACGTACCTCCTTAAGAATGCCCTTTTCATGTGCACCCAATGATAATTTGGTCACTATCTTAGGAGACCAGTAATCAATAAGTGTTTTTCTTTTTTAGGTGTATACTTATTTTAAGTATAAAAATGAGGATATTTGGTATGATCTCCAATCATAATGAGACAATTAACCATCAGAGTTAAAATTAAGTGTTTATATTTGTCATGTTCACACGGTATTTACCGAATAACACGAAGTATATTTCAAGAAATATTTTTTTTAAATACAAAAATAGGATTTTAAGGGACTTTGGAACTGATGTCATATGGGAAAACCAGACATGAATATATATATACTGATATAATTTCTTCTGACTTTGACTTTTAAACGCAACAAGTACCCCTCTTAGAATCATATTCAAAACAGTGTGGCTGTGGCCATTGATTGACGACCTAAATTATCACATTGACTGGGACAGATTAGGTGAACGTGTGTCTGTAAAGACCACTGCTCACTATTTACTTATTGTAGAATTTAAACTGTGGGGTAACCAAAGGTTCTTAACGCCTTCAATAATAAAATAATTCGAAAAATTAATCAGGAATAATCTTTATGTATTGATTTATATTATTGATATAAATCATAACATCGTGTTATTCCTGATTAATTTTTCGAATAATTTCATTTAGGTGTTGAGAACCTTTGGTGACCCCACAGTTTAAGTGTCTTTAACAAGTACATAGTGAGCAGTGGTCGTTACAGACAAACGTTCACATAATCTGTCCCAGTCAATGGGATAATTTAGGTCGTCAATCAATGGCCACAGCCACACTGTTTTGAATATGATTATATTTGGTTCGTCGGAATTAGAATTGAAATGCATCAGATTTTCAAATAGCCAAAGACTATTTATAAAAAGGAGGTAAAATCAAGCTTCCCGAGCTTTTTCTGTCAGTTTTCCTATTTTCAGAACCTTTTATTTTTTATGTTTTCGGACCATGTACTTAATCTCATATTATACTCATTTCGTTAATGGCTTTAATTTTAGCGAAAGGGTATTCACTCGAGACGCCATTAATAGAATTCCACGGAAACATTGAAATTGTTAAGCTTACAAATAAGATTTTAGAGTATAGTATATTACCTTCTTTAAAAATCAATACCAATTTGAGAAATAGAGAGTAAAGATGTTTGTCGGAATTGTTCCTCCTATTTTCCTCCCTTTTTTAGTTACATGTTCTTGTCAGAATCAACATGCCTTCGAAACGAACTACGAAATAGATGTAGTAACTGTTTTTTCGTATCCACAACAATAGAATGGTTATATTTACTCGTAAATTAAACTTGCTATCTTGCATAAATTTTTATTGATGGATATTCATATTATCTGAAATATACGGATATCACTTCGGTTTAAATGTACACATTCGTTTGTAATGTACAACATATCATTAGGGTATTAAAAAGATGAACTTAAAAATTAAAAAACACACAAAACACCAGTAATTTGGTACCGATAATATGGTAGTTTCTCTAAATATAGCTGTTTGTAGGGAAATTTATTCAAATAAAGAAGATTAACAAAGAAAACACGATAGTGTTAGTTCTAGTTACTATGTATTGTTGAAATCAAAAGAGTAAATTATACACATACTTCTGTGTGACATAGGGACAAGAAAATTATTATGAACAGCATCAGTGTTAATTTATCTGTTTTGAATATTTTTTATACCAAATAAATCACCTCGAAGACTCCTGTTTGACTGTTTTTTTTGCAGACATGGCCCCATATTTAGTATTAATATAGTCAGGTCGACAGATTATACTAATAAAATGTGTAGTCGGCGAAAAGAATATTAAATACTAAATTATATAAGTTTCTTATATTGATGAATTGTACATGGAAATTCAATTATTCATTGATATTTTCTTCGTCAAAGGTATCTAAATATTATGACCGCAAATAAAATGGGTTTAATCACAGGAGATTTTAATGTGGAGCTATTACTTAGAATTTGCATTATTTTACCCGTGTATTTTATTTCTTGTAAAACGGAATACCTTTGAAGTTTTCTGTTTTATGAGTGAAGTTATATTCTTTTAGAAATTGAATTCCCCACATAAAATGATATTAAAGAAGGCTGTCATAGTTTTATTGGACACATAATAATCAGGATAGGAGACTTGAAGAGCACTCTATCACTGGATATTATTGTCAACATACTAGGGACATGAGTCTTTGACATCGAACTATTTGAAGTCCTTATATGGATTTTAATGAACAAATAACTTTATAAGTTGTCTATAGCATGTTAATCCGCATTCTGAATTAATCCTCACTTAAAAAGCCATAACAACAAGAAAAAGAATCGATTCTCATTCTTTTAATTTACAAATAAATGAAATTGGACTTAAGATCGTTTTAAAGATTTGAAATATCAACGGGTTAATAAAATAAATTGTAAGATTGTTCTCAAACTTTTGCCTTGACCCTTTGTTATGAATAATGAATTTCTATGAGTGCTTCAAAGATAGATCGAGACACGGGGAATGGATACGAGAACATTATATTCCTTTCTGCAAAGCTTTCCGAATGAAATGACAAAGATAGCATTCTGTACAATGTAATTATATAGATATGTCCCTTTTGTTCTGGGCAAATATCTGTTTGAAATAAACGAAATGCAAATTCATCTGAGTTTTGCAAATTAAATTAAAAATACGTGTTACAATGATAACAACAACATTAAGTGTCTGTAGTGAGTTATTATCAGTATACGAAATGCTATAAATTCATTTGTATTATAAATAAAAATGAAAACTGATTGAAAAAATCCCACTCAAGTTTGTTTCATTGAGAACAGCTACATCAATGACTTTTATAACAGAACAACTAATGGGTTCGGTGGTGTAAAATCTGAATATCTGGAAGAAGTAGAACAGACGTTATGAATCGTATGTTCGACAGTTGCTGGATTGTGCTCTTTAACGAAAGGCATGTCGATTGTTGGTAATTCTCAGGGAAACTGCAAAACTATACGTAGACTGACAGAAAAATACATATATGATGCAAAAAGCAGTGAAAAATTAAAGTATGGATGTGGAATTACTAGTAATATGTTTTTATTCTAAAAGTCGTTCTTTGAGCTATTATCACAATAATCTTAACATTGCCTGGTATAACAAAAATAAATAGTCATGCATTGGAAGGGACTAAGATATTGAAAACAAACTTAAATTGTCTGTATCCCCAGTCTTTGTTTTATATTTATCTAGACCAGTTTACTAGTCGAGTTCTTATAAAAGAAGCTAACTCAATGATGTTTTTTAAATTATATTGTCTGATACTAAAGACCGATAGGAACAGGCTGTTGTTAAAATTTCTCCTTTCCAATTTTATACTTCTCACTTCCAAGTTGCAATTCCTTTCTACATTGATGCTTAATATGGAGTTTCTATCTTTATAAATTTCATGCGTACGAATCGCTTTTCTGGAGTTACCTTCATCAGGAACTTTCAAACTGAATATCTGAAAGCAAAGGATACTAAGAACCGAAACCATCAAAGAGTTATATGACAAAAATGAACCTAAGAAAAATAACCAGATGCATATAATGTCAACTTTCCCAAGGGAGGTGAAACGTTAATTAGTTTCATAAATTTATAAACGGACAGTTTTAGAAAGTTTTATTTTAAATCGTTTCAGTACTGAAGTACTGACTACTCTAACTGAATTCTTTCTTTTTTTATTTAATGATATTTAAAATACTTTATTCATTCAGCAGTATGATATTAAATAGCATTTGAACCAAAATTAGTCTGGACTTCAAATGCAGATTATTCAAAAAATGCCTTCCGTATAATCATAATCTAATTTTCACTTTAAATATCATATCACTATAAAATTATATACTAAATATTTGCTTTCTTAATATATAATTTCAAGTTATTTTCCATAAAGACCGAATTACAGTTATTAGTAAATTTTATTTGTCTACATACATGAAAGTAATCAGAGAGCTCGTGCAGTAAAATTATATTGTTGGAATTATTCTACCAAAAGACAAACAAAATAACCAATAAAAACTTTTATTAAAGAGTTACACAGGTGCTGATCCTGAAAAAGAAATTAATTCGTGAAAGGCAATAATCAGAATGATAGCCACTAAACTTCCAAAGAAAGGTTATAGAGATGTGTAATCAGGTGCTCTCGGTAGGTGATAGCCAGGATAATTTTACGTATCAGTATGATGTTTCCCCGTTATGTGATTTCATCACTTCTTTATAATGGGCATTAATCTTCCTTTATTTCAGAACTCGTCGACCAAATAAAATGCGTTAATTTTATTATACTAGAGGTCATGAAGACGCACGGTAATGGGTTTTTTCTAAGATTTCTTTGGTTTCTTTTGTTTTAGGAGCAAAACAAGAGCTTACCGTTATGCATTGATTTCAATTTTGACTTTTTCTTGAAACGTTAGTAATTGTTTCCTGTATTAGCTTTTTTTCTTTTTAAATGAATGTCAACACAACCAGTTTACAATTTACATGTCTGTAATACTGTTCTCTCGACATTTATAACCATAAAAATGAAGTTTATATACTAATAAGGTTAATATCAAAGGTTAAATGCTTCCATTTTTTCCAAATATGAACCTTTTTTAAATCATATGTTTCCCTATTGTCAATTTCTCATTCCGAGGCAAGTTCATACGAAATAGGTTATTTTCAATTCTTCTTTGACACAATAATTATTTGTCATTATTTTTCACACAGTAACGTCAATTCTAATCAGACAAGATAATGAAAAACTTAAGAGCGCCAAACCCTTTTTTCTCCAACTATTATAAAAAATATATTACAAAACACGATGTAAACCAAACGTATAAAACGACACCAATTTCAAAATGTCAGGAAAAAGAAAAACAGCACCTAGCAAACCCTCTGACATCATCACAATTCTCAATAGACAAGAGCTAAAAAAAACACCGGGCCAACCAAACCGTCCGATAGAAGACAGTCTCAGTAGACAGGACATTGAGAAGATAACGAAAAATGAGGAAGTAAGCCTTAAGACAGCAACATTAACTCTAAATATGTAGGTATTTATAACGACAGAACACTAAATCCTCACACCAACAACAAAGGATCAAGAGAACATATAACAGATTCAACCCTAGTTTTCTGTGGATAAAGATATTAAGACGACAATGTACACCAATTTATCACAGCACTAATTCCCAATACACAGGATCACAAAAGGACAGTGCCAATTAATACAATATACAACAACGATTCTCAATAGACAAGAGCAGAACATAAAAAGACTATACCAACCAAACCCTTTGACAAAAACAACCCCGAAAGACAGGAAAATGACAGGATAACACAAACCCTTAGACATCAACACCCATTCTCAATACAGCAACCAAATCTCAATCAAGAGGAACATGAAAATACAGTGGCAACCACCAACTGGCACGTTACTTAGTTTGACATTAAATTCATACTAATCAACAATACATTACATCTAATGATATAAAAAGAAAAATACTGGAAAGGCCCTTGCAAATAGTTTATAATAGACTAATTATCAAAAGTGCGTATCTACATGATATTTTCGAGTGTTTCTTTACGAATTTATTTTAATGTAACACCTTGGCATAAACTTCATTGATGTTTCTTTACATGATACTAACATACAGATCATCCAAACTAATTATGTTTCTTTTCTTAGGCAGATCCTTAGATTTGACCCACAAGATACATTTAAAGTAAAATGAAAAAAATACCCGAAGTGCTAGAATCATACTAAAGCTACTGTTTTATAACTTAAAATAGACAGGCCATATAAAAAAGAAGATGTGGTATGATTGCCAATGAGACAATTGTCCACAAGAGACCATAATGATACAGAAATTAACAACCATAGGTCACTGTACGGCCTTCAACAATGAGCAAAGCCCATACCGCATAGTCAGCTATAAAAGGCCCCTATATAACAATGTAAAGCATTTCAAACGAGAAAACTAACGGCCTTATTTATAAAAAAGAATAAACAAAAGACAAATATGTAACACATAAAATCTACGTTGAAATCATTTACAAGACTATGATTATTATCGTGAACCTGTTAGTGATGTCAATCATTTGTTTTTAAGGTGGCATGGGAGTCTAAAATAAAAATGATAGAATTAGTTCATACTTTGCCAAAACGTAGTATGTATTGATATATGTTCAAAAATCTAATAAAATGATAGGTCACCACGCATTATCTCAAGCTCCAGGTTGTGGCAAAATGACACATTTTGTATGGATCACGAAAAAACACCAACTTGTGATTAGAAACTAAACAAAATGATAGAATTGTAAAATAAATTAGTTTTCAGACAATGTTTTGAGAATATCATAAGTAATATTCTTATAATTCAATTCTGGATGTAACGCGTCTTCTGATTGGCTTACGTCGTTTTGTTTATCAGCTCATAGACATAATTTTGTCATGTGACCGTGACGTCATCAACGTTTTTTCATGATTAATTCCGGTTTAAAATGGAATTTAGAATTAAATTAACAGAAATAACTAATATTTTATCTGTCTATTCGAAATAACATAAAAAATGTGGTGCACACTTTAAAATAAAACACTACGCGGGTTATTCAGTGTGCACCAAATTGTTGATGTTATTTCTTCATAGACAGAAAAAATATTAGTCATTTCTTAAATAAATTGGGTTTTAAATGAAAATTCACAATAAATATCTGCATTCTTGCATCAACTGTTGTTAACTTGATAGAAAATCTCGACCTTAGTTTTTCTGTTTTTTATAATCCAAGATGGCGAAAGACACTCATACCACCTTAAAGTATCAAATAATCATTCAATCATAACATGGTCTATGTTTACAACACTAGAAGACCTGGATTTTGCAGATGATATTGCCTTATTATCATCTCGGCATGATCATATGCAAGAAAAGACCAACAGACTCAGCCATTTCGCAAGCCAAACCGGACTCCAACTCAACACACAGAAAACAAAGGAAATGAGATTAAACACCTCATCTCAAAGAAAACTAGAGGTAGCTGGAAATGAAATTCAAAAAGTTGATAAATTTATTTATTTGGGCACAGCCATCAGCACTAAAGATTCTACACAGAAGGACATCAAAAACAGATTGGCAAAAGCAAGAACAGCATTTCAAAAACTAAGGAACATCTGGAGATCAAAACAATACAGCAGAAAAACAAAAATCAAATTATACAAGAGCAACGTAAAACCTGTATTTTGTATGGAAGTGAATGTTGGAGAGTTACGAAAGCAGATATGAGGGCACTTTCTTCATTTATTCACAGCTGCCTCCGACAAATTTGCAGAATATTTAGGCCTAATACCATCTCGAACACCAACCTACTAAAAATGACAGAGTCGTCCTGTATAATCGACGAGATAACACAGAAGCGATTCCGGTGGCTTGGACAAAGGAAGGAAAACTCAAGCATACCGAAAACAGCCCTTAGATGGACACCACAGAGAAAGAGACCAAGAAGACGCCCCAAAACAACATGGCGGAGGACAATAGAGAATGAATTAAAAGACCTAAAGATGACATGGAGAGAGGCAGAAACAATGGCAAAGAACCGACCAGAGTGGCGAGGACTTGTGTTGACCTTATGCTCAGACCGGAGCGAAGAGGATAAGTAAGTAAGTAATCATTCAATCAACTGTCTTAAAGTCACAACAATGCTATCAACAGTTTCTAGTAGCCCAAGTTTCGACCTCGCATCAAATTTTCCATAGTTTGAGAGGGGTATACATAATATTGGCAATACCGTAATTACTACATACTGTAAATTCATTATTATTCGTTGGATACCAATTTTCCTGGATTTCGTTGGTATAGGTGAACCATGAAATTAAATGATCAACGAATGACATATTTTCTATAGGTTCTTATGCAGACTTCGGCAAGACCACGAAAGGGAATATCAACGAACATACAAGGTTTTTTTCTCAATTCAAGAAAATTGGTGCGCACGAAAATAAATGAATCCACACTATATATATTTATTCAAATTACAGACTATAACGAACTATAGCAATTATGGTTCACATGAAGCTGTTTGTTTTGAAACTTAAAAGGACATCATATATTAGTCGGTCCAGCTTTGATAGAGTGCATAACAACTTTGATAGGCTTTTCGTTCACTTTTCGTCCGTTCAAAAAACTTTATCAAGAGTCAAAACAATGTGCAGTTGAGATTCAAATAATTTCTATAATTTGAAGACCTTCGAAAAATGTTTAATACTATACAAGATGCAAGTTCAATCAGAATTATATTAATAATAAAAAAAAAACACTTTTTATTCGAATTGGTTTACATTTGTCATTTCTGAGCCTTTTATAGCTGACTATTCAGTTTAGGCGTGCTCGTTGATGAAGGCCGTATACGGTGACATATAGTTGTTAATGTCATTTGCATTGGGTATTGTCTAATTAGCAATCATACCACATCTTCTGTTTTATGAATATATTTGAAAGATGTTTAATAATCTACATATATGAATATTTTGAAAGGTCAACTAAGCTTTTCCAATCGTATATTGAAAGTTAAATCATCTACTGTCGATTACATGGTATAAAAACTGAGTTTGATTATCATGATTATAGAGGGATATTGCGGAATGTTGCTGAGATACATTATTATTGGCATGCTCATAATCATAAATTATCTATCAAAATATTAAAGCTCTGCTTGCACAGGAATATATTACCTTAGCTGTATGCGGCAAAACCTTTAGATATTTTTGGTCCTCATTGCTCTTCACCTTTGTACATTACTTGGTCTTTATTTACATTTTTCATTCGAGCTTCACTAATGAGTCTCATCTAGACACAACGTGCGTCCAGGGTGAAACATTTTAGTCCCGATATCTGTGAGGATATTACTTACTAATTATGATTTGTGTTTGCTACAAATTGTTAATAGAATGGAATGTAGTTTTCAGACTGAAACGAATGGTTTTTTTTTAAAATGGGTCCCCAATGTGTCAATTTCAGAGGCATATACATTATCCAGATACTTACAATTTGTCTCAAAACATCTGTTAACTTTATGTATGTCATATATTAGCAATATATTTGTAGATGTAGATTGTCTGCACACTACCTTAACATTGAAATTTACATCTTATTATATATAAAGCGACCACAGATCTTGATTGAAGATGAATACTATAAAATCTTAGTATGTGACAGATAAAGAAGAAAAAATATTCAAAATCTTATTTTTAAAAGAAAAATCATTGTTATAATTTATACAATTATTGTCTGGTCATAACATCAAAGAACCTAACCATCTAGGTAAACATCTTTATATCGATGATAGCATTCGTTTTAATAATATAAATTCATTATTTGTTGTCAATCTCTGAAGATTTAAAGATCCAAATGTGTTTCTAATTGTACAATAAATAAAGACAACAGTAGTATAACGCTGTTTATTGTCATAGTTCGATTTAGACATATACAAATGTGATAACTGATGCTCTTATATTTGTATATGTATTTAAACTCTAAGGCTTCTGAATAAAAGAAGACTTCTATTACTGATTTAAAAAGTATAACTTCCACAAAAAAAATCGTCCAGAATACAAGAATGCGAAGCATCTTATTTATCAAAAATAACAGCTATAGTTCCGTAGATTTGATCAAAATTTTTAATAAATTTAGTCCTAGTATAATTGCTTAATTTATAAGTTGTGTATAAGAAAATAGCATTCAAATTAAACCATATCATATAATTGTGGAATGAAAGCACACTACAATATCAATGTGCACATAAGTGTTGTACGCATGCTGGCAAGCGTTGTTTTCCTCTTATATTTGATGTGTTTCCCTTAGTTTTAGTGTGTTACCCGGATTTGTTTTGTTTTTTTCAATCGATTTATGACTTTCAAACAGCTGTATACTATTATTGCCTTTTTTTCGTTTTTGTAGAATTTTATATAATTTTGTAAAAATTGTACCTTAATGTCTTATAATTTTCGAGATGATAATTAATACTACTCTTGACTGTGTGATCATAAACGTTTTAGAATGAAATTCAAAACAGTGTGGCTGTGGCCATTGATTGACACATTAAAATCATCCATTGACTGGGACAATTTACATGAACGTTTGTCTGTAACGACCACCGTTCACGACGTACCTACGATAGACATTTAAACTGTGGGGTCACCAAAGGTTTCTTTACGCCTTTAATTATAAAATAATTCAAAAAATTAATCAGGAATAACCTTTATGTTTTGATTTATATAATTGATATAAATCAAAACATCGTGTTATTTCTGATTAGTTTTTCGAATTACTTTATTAAGGTGTTGAGAACCTTTGGTGACCCCATAGTTTAAGTGTCTTTAAAAAGTACATAGTGAGCAGTGGTCGTTACATACAAACGTTCACCTAAATTGTCCCAGTCAATGGATGAATTTAATGTGTCAATCAATGGCCACAGCCACACTGTTTTGAATTTCATTCTAGAATGATTGTTTAAAAGACGCGAACAATGTTTACACTTAGAAACTTTTGGTCCACAATGCTATTAAACTTGGTACTTTTATTTACCTTTTTTACTTTTTTATTCGGGCGTCACTGATGAGTTTTTACAAAATTTCAATCCTTGTATCTATGATGAGTTTATTTGCTACCCTTTGCATTTGTTTTACCACGAAAAGACTGACTGTCATTTATATTGCATGAAGATTGGTTTTATATTTGAATAATATAAAAAATACATGAATGTAAAATAATTAATAATAAGTATATTGTGCACCGTAATTAAGAATCTGATGTAGGTAAAATTGTTCCTTAATTTCGTTTTTAATAAATGATCATACTTTATATTAGTTTAGTCATTTATCTCTTTCTATCTCAAAGACCAACCTTGCAATTTAAGATATGTAAAATGGTATTCTTAAGTTGTTATATTTAGGTCATGTCAGCTTATGAAACCTCGACCAATGTGACCTTTTGTTTCTTCATTATAAAAAAAATCAAGAGTGATAGATAGACACAAACGGTTCAAGATCATTTACTATACAATTTATCACTATTCAACATTTTTGTTTTACTGAAAAGGTCATTTTAGGTCATTCGAAATACTAAGGATTTTCTTATCTCAGGCATAGATTACCTTAGTCGTATTTGGCAAAACTTTTTGGAATTTTTGGTCCTAAACTTCTGAACTTTTTTATATTTGGCAATAATATACAAACTATATTAAACTTCTAGGTTATCCTTTAAATGTATAGATGTTAATTAGCTTGATTTGGCATCGCTTACATGATTCACTACACATTTGAAAGCAAGAGTCAACATTGTTCTATAGAGATGACCTACTGAAAAACAAATGTTTTGTAAAAGGTATAAGACCACTAATTCAGGCCCGGTCTGAAAGAACATGCAAGTAAGTAGTACATATTTTAAACAAAATAGTTCCTACGCATAGTTGTATCTTTGTCAATAGTGGGAATATTTTTGTAGTTTTTGTATCAAATGAAAGCTTGGGAACTTGGTATCACTGCAGAACCCTTTTTCAAAAGTTTTACTTGAATAATAAAGAAGTATATGAAATTTTAATAGGAGGGCACATTTCAGAAGTTTCTGTTTTTGTACTATCAAACTTCGGGGAACCAGTACGCTCTAATATGCAATTAAAGGTATGTTGATTCTTTCAGCACAAGTCAGGATAAGGTACAGTTTTGACATGAAATAACTGCCACTTTATTTGAACTTAAGACAAAGTAGCCATAAATGCTTGAAATTGCAGAATTTAACATAGAAAGCAATGGGGCTATGAATTAGTGGTTTTATACCAAAACACAAAACTGATTCTCACAAAAAAATCTCTAAAATGAGATCATAAAGATATTTGATTAGTTTCGATAGGGTTTCAAATAAGCACCAACTGTTGTGTTGTTCTCATGCATATTCACACTATACGGGCTTCATTTGTACTTTGAATGTTTGAAATACGTATAAGGCTTTTTCTATCTCAGGGCTAGATCACCTTAGCTGTATTTGGCAAACTTTTAAGAATCTTTGGTCCTCAATGCTCTTCAACTTTGTACTTTATTTGGACTAATTTACTTATTTTGATTCGAAATCCATGTATGAGTCTTTTGTAGACGAAAATACAAAAATACCCCACCAAAGTAATAAGGAAGAACGACTTGAAGCGACACTACATAGGTTGCATGGTCACAATAACGAATTGTTTGACCAATACGATATATATTTATTCGTAAACTCACTTGCGACATTTTTAAGCAGTCCTAGATCTTTAGATACTAGAATTTTATTATTTGTATTCCACCTAGTGTATCCTTTTCCCGATTGCGATATTTGACTGAGTGAGGACTCACATCTTGGGGTATGCACGAATAGCAGGAAACACGTACTATGTCCACACACCCAGTATCGACCCTTCTTGGCTATTCACTCTGTTTTGTTTGTAACTTTGGTTTGGTTTTTACTTTTTTTTTTTTACGTTTGTCCGGCATATACAATTGTAATCCTGGTATATATGATGAGTTTATTAGTTCTTGTTAAATTTGAATAATACAAAATTTAAAAACTGGTTTACTAAATGTCAGTGTCTTAACAACATTCATGTTCTTCTTTGTCTCATAAAGTAACTTAATGACCAGTTTATACTCCACATGACCAACTTGATGGATACCTCTTAATGAATGGGATGTGAAGAACTTCAGGAGAACTAAATATATAAAAAAAATGTGGTATGACTGCCAATGAGACAACTCTCCACAAGAGACTACATCACATCGAAATTAACAATTATAGGTCATCGTACGGCCTTCAACAATGAGCAATGCCCATACAGCATAATCAGCTATAAAATGGCAAAGTTCTCTCTGGCTTTTGATTAAGGTTGATCTGCTCAATCTTTGTTTTTGTGTTTTGCTGTGTGGATCTTATCAAGGGTTTTGTTTATGCTTCTTTTGGCAATGTGTTATATGTCCTTCTCTATATTTTGTTTTTATTGAACTATGCATTCATTCAGAGAAATGAGCTGAATATACTTAGAATATAAATTATCAGTTAGATTACCGATTATAATGGTTGGATACTCGAAACCGAAACAATTCCTAATTTTTTTACAAACATACTTATAAAAGTTACAATCATTAAATCAAACATTTCACAAGTTATGTGTAGAAAGATGAAATAAAAAGCCATCATCCAAAGGGCGAAGAAAGAACCATAAAAAACAGTACTTTAACGAAAACTTACTGATGATTGCAAATAAAATCAGATGATATGAAATAGTTATTTATTCGAACAACATTCATTTTAATGTGTTCCCTATATTGAAACCACTTTAATGTCGACTGGAAAATGGAAAAGTCGGTTTATTTTAACTGCAGGATGAGCAGATATATGCCCGACAGAAATTCAAAACACTTTACGAAAAAGGAGCAACTGCATTAATCAATTTTAAACAAGATGAATAAAAATTGAGCGATAAAGTATCGTATCCTAACAAGTATATAATTCATTTGTGGGTTTTGTGCTGTATTAAAATTTACTAAGATGTAATTGTGAGGAAATTTGTTCGTCTGAAATTCAATGTTCTTCATGAAAATAAGAAACAATTTTCAATTCTTGAATATCTCACTAAAAAGTAGACGCCTTAGTTCCATATTCGATAATATGTAATCAAAGATGGTGTGTAAATTTAGCACCTGTGAATATAAACACTAAACATAAAACATTCTGGAAGATGAAAATCATCCTATCCATGTTATCAACCCCTGAAAAAGAGAGACAGTAATTACCAGAGGCATATTCAAAGTAAAGGACAAAAAACCCATAGAAAATTCATATTCAGAATGAATTAACGAAAAATTACTGATGCCTTTTAATTATAAACAATAAAAAGTTACGCAAGTTAATTGTTTTGAACATAAATTATACCGTCTGTTTTCTCGTTGGAATTGTTTTACATTTTTATTTCGAGGCCATTTTATAGCTGACTGTGCGGTATTGTGTAATGCAGTACGATGACCTAAACTTGTTAATTTCTGTGTCATTATGTCTCTGGTTTAAAGTTGTCATTTTGCACCACATCTTCTTATTTTACAATATATCTTACTGACTTCTATTACAAAAATGTAAAATAAAATGATGATGCACCAAAAACAACTCATGAACACAACCTGAAATTGTAACACTACAAACATATATAAACAAATCATCTTTGATAGTTCAATAGACTCCTGTCATATATCTTTTTTAGAACAAAAAATGATTTGAATTAGTATATCTTATGCGTCTTATTTATTGATAAACATACCGATATTGATGAAAACAATCAAAATGTAAATAAACTAATTATAGGTTATAAACAGTGGTATATTACAGTTGTTTTTATTTGTCCAGTGGTGTGTTTGTCCCTATTACATTAATATTTTAATTTTATTAGACTATTTTAACAAGAGTTTGGATTCAAATTCGTATATAAACTTGTAAGAATATTACTATTTTGCTTATTTTAAGACTATAAAAATTGTTAGCAGATATATATTTTCAATAATCAAATTAAAAGTTTTATTACAGTTGAAAAATCTCTGAGAATATTTATTATCTTCTTTACTTCTACCAATTAAAATTCAAATCAATAAGAAAGTATAATAGAATTAATCGCATTTTAGTTTATAATTTCTTGAAGGCATTTGAATCAAGAATTACAGTTGAAATCAAGAGCGCTTCGAGTGTATTTTAGTTTTTAGATTTTTTTTTTTTCCTTTTTGTCTTTTTCTGTATGGGCAAATGCTTTATAGTTTGTGCAATTTTTCTCAATTTTTACAAAAAATAAAAAGTACCAGTTTGCACCTAAACATTTTCAAAATAATAAAAATATTCCGATACAAATGCAACTGTTATATGATCAAACATTCTACTAGCTGGTAAAGATTTTCAGTTCCTACATTTTCAGTGTGTATAATTTTCTTTTTTGCTTTCATTCTGCTTATGTCAAAAAAAGACCCAGACAAAAGGGAAACACTTATAATAATAATTAATTTGAGTATAAGACACTATACTGGAGTAAAACATCAATTTGCAGTATTTAAAATGACAACGACATTGTCATAAAAACAAAAAGTTAAGATGTTTTAAGCATGGTATAGTAAATATGAATAATTAGTAAACTGTATGTGTTATATATGTACTATATGTGTGATAAATAATTATTACTAAAAGCAAAAACATTCTATATTTCATAAAACAGACTGTAGAATTCATCTTACTAATCTAAATTGGTATGGCATTCATTATATTTTCTTCATTTAAGTTGACAGTAATGGTCAAAGTTTGTTCCACAATTAGCATGAGATTTCATTCGGGATTTACATAAAAACAAAATTTCTCATAAAATCAAAACATGAAAGTTATATCATATTCATTTACATTTTTAGATAGGACAGATATGCTTTGCTAAGTATATTTGGTTATTGATAGGTATATTCAGTTATAGAAAGGTACGTACTCTTTCGTTTGGTTTGAAAAGATTCTTTTTATTACATTGAAACATCTTTAACATGGGTTTTTGCCCAAATATTTTTTGCTGTATGTAATTTTGCAATTGAATTGAAATATACTTCAACGAAAAATTAGAAATTAATTTTATAAACGATATATTGCTTTTTTTTAGTCGTCGTGTATATCTTCAAATTTGAATAACTTTTCAATCACTTATTTCAATAAATGAATAAACCAACACGTTATAAATTGTGTGCGTCGAAATTCATTTCTGGATTTACCCCTATTAAAGACGTTCAAAGCCGACAAAATGGAAGAAAAAAAATGATAAGAGCCGAAACAGTTTTAATGTTCAGAAATGTACATATGGTGAACCAAATTAATTATGCTATAGTTAAATTTCGTATTGAAAGCTAATTTGAAATTTCGATGATTATTTCATGGAAATTTTTCATGTTATCTTTTAGTTATTTCATTTAAATAAAAATAGTATAGATATTTGTTATTTAACAAATACATGAAGTGGCGTTGAATTAGTTTAGATGCGTAGATGGTACGTTTAAATTTAATTTAATTTCTGAACAAAAGCTTGGATTATTGAATATCTTAACTTGATTTTTTTAAGTCTCATGAGCAAAACGCTTAAAATCTTAATATTTTCTTAGTGTATCAATATCTTTTTTATGTATATATTTTATACGTAAATAATATAATTGTTGAACGTTATCATAATCAACAAAATTCGGTTATTAATGTTGTAAGTCCGTGTTATTACAAAGAAAATTTTGTATACATTTCTACTTTTTGAAAATGGAGTTTTTAATTAATTAATAAAAATACATCTGCATTGATTGTACTTATTTATACGGTTTGGCTGCAACAAAGTGATACGAATTTCATAACAAATAAGTGTGTAATACATAACTTGATAATAATTTAGAAAAATATGTAGAAAATAAACAATCGAAAAAAGAGAGTAACAGCTTTTGACATTTCTTAATGTTTTATTTTAAAATAAATAATATATATGATATTTTCCTTGTTGCTATTTAATGTTATTGTATTTTGTTTTATTCATTAACCGTTATTTATTTTATTTATAATTTTCTAAATGGTGACCTTTAACGACTGTTAGGTTTGCATATTCAGATTAAATATATGAAATATATACTAGTGGAATTATGCTTTATTGTAGTTTTTGATATTTCATATATCTTTTGAGTATATGTTTACACTGTTTTTGTTTAAGTATTGGATATATGTCGTTTTTTTATTTAGATTTTATTTCTTTATTTTGATTAAACATCATTTACAGTTTATATGGTAAATTTTATAGCAATTATTTTATTTATATTTGATCAATATTGTTCGAACTAATTTATTGGCTTTAAACAAGCCCAAATGAATAATGTGTCATCAATTTCGAATAAAAACTCCATGTTTTAGCTGTAAACGTCAGTTTTAATAATGGCTGTTAAAATCTAATTTTTATATTTCTTTTATAGGGATTGAACTTTTGATTAAATAAAATTAATCTTAAAGGTTCTGTGTTCCTAATTCTTCTAAGAATGTTTATAATAAATAATTCTTTTCCAACAAATTCATCATAATGTAAAAGAGTAGTTTTAATGCACCTTTATTTTTCAAATTAATTAATAAAATAAGTTAAAAAGAATTTAAAACAAAAAATGTAAAAGGTAAGGAATACAAAGAAAACATATGAAAATTATAAACGGATAGAATTCCATGTCAATGGTTTGTTATTATTTCTTTTAACGTTTACAGATATAAAAATAAGATTACCATTTGTCTATTATCCCATGTAGGTGGTCCCAAGATCTGTATTAAACTTTATAATAATCAAATTAGTGATTTATGTTAGAAAAACAAAGAAATAGCAAATGAACGTTTGCTTTGTTTATAACATTTATCTATGTTTTATTTGTAGAAAATTTTATGCGCGAGCGAACGAAGGCAATCACTGTTCCGTAGCGACGATAACTGTCAGTTGACCTCGCGTGAGGTCATGTATGTCTTTATATCGTCCGCCTGTTGTTACAGCTAACCAATCAATATCTAGATAGCAAGCTATCGATGTGTAGTATTATTTTAATAGGCACTGTCGCAAAAACAGAACTGGATACTTAATAAGATAGAATACTTGTCAACGCCATAAACATCTCAACTGATGAAATAGTATACCGTAAGACATACCGAATAGTTACGTTGATGAAATTGTATTGTGTATCTTATATTAGAACGAGTTATTAACTGAGAAATAAGTGAGATTAAGAAAACAGCAAAGAAAACATTTCTGGATGGCGGCTATGAATCCGTATGCCTTTCGTGGGTGGCATATACCCTCGTATGCCGATGGTGCTAATTGTGATAGAAACTATCCTCACATGTATGGGACTTGGCCCCATTCGGGGTATTTCACACCCGGATCAGTGTATTCCTTGCCCTCGGACACAGCAAAGCAGCATGCAAATACAGACTGGAAACTGTGTACCCCAGCGACATCTGAAGGTATGTCCCCAAGGGATAATAATTCATTAATGAAAAGCGGATATGAGAATTTACTATATAAAAGTTCAAATATTCGAGGGGACAATGACACCCCTAGGGACGATTCTCAAAGAAGCTGCTGTGCCATTTCTTGCAGTTGTAGCAGTCATCAACGACTAAATGTATTAGATAATTCATGGAGGGGGCCCGATGCTTTAGACCTCAATAAAGCTACTTCAATGTCAGCTTACTCATCTTTCTGCCAAAGAGGTAAGACACCATGATTTATTCTCAGAACTCATAAAATAGTTATTCTACAATAAAAAAAAAATATCAGAATTTGTTTTTGGACCATTTTAAAATTTTGAAAATATAAACTCACTTCTCATCTTTACAAACAACAAAGTTTTTTTATGGACATTTTTTTTTAAATTTCACCTTCATCATAGTTCATCATTGTATGTATCAGTTGATGATTGACAGAGATCTATATACTTCATTGTTTTGGTAAATCAGTACTCTTACTTTTAAACTGTTATTTACAATGTTAAGTGCTTAGTATTCTCAATGTCATTACATAGTAATTTCCTATACATTGGTAATAAATCAAAATATATTAACAAATGTAGATTGAAACGTCATTTATGCTAACCACAAATTTTGAAAACATTAATGACATACGTTTAACGACCCACAAAACGGTTTCAGTTCGCTCATATTTTTCATCTTTATTAATATATAATAACTCCTACATGTTATGATTCTATTTGTTTTTCACACTAAACAACTGATCAAATGCAGCAATTTTTAATCTATACAATTTTTATGCATGTTAAATTTTATGTAAAAATGAAAGCAATTTAAAATAGATATAATGTTAAATGATTGAACGGTTATGGAATAATGAAAATATAATATTGTGCATTTCCCATTTTTATTTGTATCTTTGCAAATTGTTTAGCTAAAAAAAATATTAAACGTTTTTAGATTTGAAATATCATGTATAATTAACTTGTTTGTGTTTTGGGGTAATAGTTTATAATACAAACCTTTTAAAATTATCCAGTAAAAGTGCTAAAATGAATGAAAAATTATGAAATACAATTATCGCAGGATATGTAAGCAATGGGCCTTCCAGAGGAAAGAAAAAATATTCAACACCATGAAACCAGTAAAAAAAATCAAATAGAAAGAAAGAGTCGAGTCCCTTTTGAGAAACATTTTTATCTGCATCACTTTTTCGTTTTATCGTCCGAGTTCACGTCCTGGATAAGGGTGACAAATTTTCCAAAACAATTTAATCGCTCGTATAAAAAAACAAATTTTTGTTTGGCGTCAATATTTCTCTTAGAAATGTTTTCTCTTAATTTAACTATAACATTAATGAGTATATAGATACATTTCAATCACCATTTACACAAAATCCATTATCACATATACATTATACCTGTTCAACCCGGATAAACTTTTCAAAGTAAAGAAGATATATAAATGTGTTGACGAAAGAAAATGAAGCGTACACAATATATAGTCATTGGACAACGAGCTTTAATGTATAAAATCATACCCAAATGATTCTATGATTGACTATATTGTAAATGTTTCTAATATATTTCAAATTTTCCCCATCGTAGGTTAAGGTAATGAATGCATTTACAAAAATAAAAATATAACGCCCCAGCGATCACATGTATTAGTTATGGGAAAATTGTTTTATTTGTGCGAGTTACTCTCAGATGGTGTCATACATTTTGGTTATATAGTCATTTATTTACTAATTATGTCGCGACAGAAATATTATCTATATAACTGCAAAAGTGTGGGTCGATTTTTAATAATTATTCACTAAAACTAGTATAATTTGCACATTAAAGAAATAAACATAATTTACGACAATGTTTATGAATGTAAATTGTCTATTTAAGCTACATTTCCCTGTTTTTCCTCTTACAAATGTAGTTCACTCCATTTAAGATAAAAAGAGATGTTAACTGCAGAGAGATTCATATTACTTTAAAAAAAATTTAAGTATTCATAAATTATTTTCTTCATGTATAGAAATGTCGAATTATTATATAAATTATATTTTTTGGAATAAATATTATAGAGTCTTTTGTCGTCCTTGAGTATATGTTCCCATAAAGTAAATTAATGTCACCATATTGAATTGAAGAGATAAGTCTTACACACATTAAAAATATGTAACAGTGTCAAAATGTAAATTACTGCTATAAAGTAATCAAACTAAAATAAACTTTTGTACAAATTTGTCACATTTTCTACAAAAAACTTCACCTATGCAATAACGTTAGAAAAAAGATGCTGATATCTTAAACTTAACCTAATTCAACTTCCCAACGAATTTTCTTTTGAAAAGTGGGTAATTTCTCTCAGTAATTTAATAGATGAAATGTAAAATATAATGTTTAAATATAAATAATTTAATTTGGAAACTTTTGTAACTATGATATCAGGTCAGAGCCCGGACTCTGATTTTAGGTTGTCCTTAATAAGAAAAAGAAATGAGCGATTTGCTTTATTACGATTGTTGTTCATAAATTTGTTCATTCTACATAATTTATTTATAATATCGGTCATTGAATGAATAATTGCATTTAAGAGTATGTATGTGTCAATTTTATTTTCAAATATGATATTTTTATTGAGGTTTTCAATATGTGAAACCATAAATAATATTGCTGTACAACTGCGTGTTCTGAAGTTTTCTTGGTCAGGTTGTTGTCTCTTTGACATATTCCCCATTTCCATTTCCAATTGTATTAGCATAATAGTTTGGGATATATCTTCACTGTTCCGACTTGAGGTTATGATACGTTATAAAACCATTCGAAATCCTTTGTATAAACAGGCTATAAAATATCTTTATTTGGATCAACTGATTTTGCCATTTAAAAAAACAATGCAAAGTAGAAACGTGTAAATAAATTAAGCAAATTCCGTTTGCATTTTCTCTTTCTCCTTTTTTATATTTCCAGATAAATGGGACTCGTATATCTCACAACAGAAAAATTAATGAACGAAAAATGTCGTTTGAATTAATGACGAAATCCACACTAAACACAGACACGATAGTCGAACAATGGGATATTACACCAGAATCACATTTCAGTGTTTTAGACGAATACAAATTCAAACCTAATAATGAAATAAACCACAACGAATAGAATAATGTAAAGTATGATGTTAACATGTACCGAGTAGCCGAAGGAGGAAAACAAACGTGTAAAAACAATAAAATGTTTATTTGGTTCAAATGCATTTGCAGTCGAATAACTGCAATTGTATTTTTAATCTTCAACTTCATATAACCCAAACGTAAACAAGCATATTGAAAAATCACCATCTTGCAACTCAATAATCTAGTTCTGTTAACAACTAACTTCCTTTTTCAAAAATATCACCACCTTAAATAATCTAGTTCTTTTGGTCAGCTCATATTAACAACTAACTACCCTTTTTAAAAAAATATGTTGTAAATCAAGTAGCAATAAGTTAATCTTAATTCTTAAAATTTATAGACTACAAACTACAGTGACTGTCACTGTATTATTATTTAGTCGGAGACAAAATGTTTTCTCGGGTCATACGATGAGTTAAGGACCACCCATGCATTCATCAGTTCATTATCATACACTATACATTTATTATTATTTTTTGTCATAGTAAATGGATTAGTGTTATGTATTAGGTTATGTGCAGTGTTTTGGTTGTGATGGCAAGGAAATTGTCAAAGATGAAACGAATTTGCTGTTTTATTTCATCGTTATATGTGTCATAATTTAATAATATATTACCAGACACTATCGATGCTATCGCTTTAAGCTACTGGTTACTTTTTCACATTTATAAATGTGTTTAGAAAGTGAGGTCGTTTGCATATTTCTTAAAACGATTTTGAAATGCTTAGGAAACTGCATATTTATATGTAAATTATATATTAACTGACCACAAGAATGTATATTTAATATTCGTGTGTATATGTTGCACTGTACAAACTGCACCAGGAAAGTTATAATTATTTTAGATCTGAGTGCATGTGCACATTTAAAAACATTATAAAAGCAAAACTGGCTTACATCCTCTTCAATTGAACTCTGGTGGATAGTTGTCTCATTGGCAATCATACCACATCTCCTTACTATACGCGTTATACGTTTTATTGCATCTGTCACTGATTTGTATTAAAATGTTTTGGTGAATAAGCGAGGCAAAAGGACATACAGCACTGTGGTCAAAAGAAACTAAGGGCTCCGTAAAAAGTAGGCCATCCGGAACAAAATACGAAGTTGATTTTTAACTCGCCACCGGACAAATAATATAGACAAAATGAAAACAAGTCATGATAAGTTAATTTTAAGGAATATTTTAGATAACTTACATACGCTTATTAACCAAATATCAGCTTAGAAACTGAAGTCTAAGAAATGTCCTGGTACTTTTTGAATTACGGATTGACGTCACACAGACGTTAAGTGTTCAAAGCATTTTATGTTTTTGCCATTTAGCACAAAAAGACAAATTAGTCCACAAAACTTATTAAGGAAAATAAATACCAGTCTTACCGGCAGTCTAATTGTTCTTCCATGCAGTCGCACAGGATATGTTGCGTTAGGTCACAATTAAAAATATTTTGGTTTGCCCAAACCCTACCCAAAGGTTGAGACAGTGGGTAGGTAGGTAGGCATTTTCTTTTTTTTTTTTTTTGAAAAAGAGAAATAGAAGTATCGGGTGTTTATTAGTCTTCATGCCTATCTGATTAAAAAAAACTTCTTCAAATCAGGACAATAAAAGAATTTGAGTGGGCAGCTTTTTCTGGGTAGGTAGCGTTTGGGCAAACAAACATATTCTTTTTTATGGCCTTATAGCACCACAAACACTTCAATTTAACGATGAAGATTTTGCAATATTTAAATTTATAAAAGGAAAAGTTTGTTATGTATAATTATATCAGACAAACTAGGAATGTTGGACCTGAATTTAGTGTGAGAAATAACAATGACGCATTTTGGTTCCTCCCATCTAAAACAATGGTTACACTTTGTGTTTCAAGTTTTATGACACAGAGAACATTTAAGATAACACCTTTATTGTGTGTCTGTATATTTGTTTGTTTGTTTGTTGTTAATAGATCCTGTGATTCCCACTATGTAATTTCAACTATTCTTCAATTTATAAAAAAAAATAGGACACTGTATCAAAACACAGGTTTTATAGTATATATTAGATTTTTCGTCTGTTTACTAGAAAGAAGTCTGCAACATACCAATAGAACAAAATAATATGAACTCATAATTATGTGTGAAACATAAATATTAGAAGATCATAATAATTGGAATATGAAAATTTCATGATTCCATTAGTATTTAGTTATTATATCATTTTTTTTTTTATTATTTAGATTGATCATTAATGTAAATCGATGAGTAGCGAATGACAACATTATAAAATATTAAAACGCATCTGTTTTTACAAGTGTTTTCCTGTTAATCTATGTAACAGTTGTTTTAAACAAAACAAAACGATATTCATGATAGTACTGGACTATTCAAGGTAATTGCGTAGCCTGGAACAGCAATAAAATACAAAGGCGATAGAATAAGTAGAGATTTGAAACCTCTTTGTACATATTGGTTTACATGAGATGTTATCACTTTTTCTCTTCGCGAAAAATTACCATTTAACCCATATTAGTAGAAACAAATATCTATATCAGAAACCGATTCATTTGATGTTTGATTTTATAATATTGTTCCATGTTTGTTGTTTTTAATTGACTCCTTTCACTTTGTTCTATGTGTGCATCTTTCTAGCCCTTGTACAAGATGTACTATTAAAACTAATTAATATAAAGTTCGAGTTTCCCTAGATAAGAAATTATTATTAAAAAAATTAAAAAAATGTCAATTATATGTATTATAGTAATGTATAATTGTGTGAGTTATTTTTGTCTTATTACGTATACTTAACATGAGGGTGTGGATGGGATTTACAGAATAGAGAAAATGAACCGAATAATAAATATGAAGAACGAGGACCCCCCCCCCTCTTTTTAAGACCTCTAACTAATTCTCCTCAGCCTATTCACGGTAACCCAAATGATCCCTCTTATATATTCCATTACTACGACCACTCCATACGAGAAACTAAAGTGATTTCTTATTCAACTAATGTGTTTGACACACAAATATTGAATAATTTTTTTTAACACAAACTAAAACTGATAAAATTTTGTCAAGAAAGTGATTTCACTACAGCTAAATCAAATAAAATCGTAATACTACAAGTAATTCTCATTAATGAGCTTTAAACTATATCAATTATAAGCAAATAACAATTAAAACTAAATAATATAGAACTAATCTGTCCAAACCAGTTAATATTGAAACACATCTTAACATATGGATATCTGTCTACAGCCCTGTGGTCAGTTTTATGGTCAATTGATCTGATAAATTATCACAAAATAAAAATGTTCAAAAGATCTCAACCTTTGATAGGGCCCACCTGGAAAATAAAACCACTTAGATATGCAGACAGTTAGAAAGTTGTGGCTTTCTTATCCATCTCAGAGTGACCAATAATTCAGCTTCATAAATAATGATCAGTTCATCCAAAGCTTTAATACAATTTAAAATATAAATTAAAAATAAAAATTCTATTTAGTTGTATATTTTTTAAACACTGTTCTCACATAACATGCATCAAAAGATGTCAATATGAGAGTCAAGTAGCAGATATTTTTACAACAAAGTATTTATTTTTAGTTCTTGTAACAAACGTGTAAATATATATAACTTTCTTACTGGGGTATGATCAGATCTTAACTCCGAGTAGGCCGTTTTAGTTCCTACTCAATATTTATATTGTTAACAATACGAGGAGACAAATATCAAGTTATATTTATAGACATAATCTTATATTTGTTTTAATCAATTGTTTCACAAGCATCGATTTAAGGATGTCTGTATTATTCAAGCTTTCCATATATAATCTACTTTTAACTTTTAATACGGTATAAGTGTTATTTCGATTGACCTCTACAAAATTTGAATTCCTATATTTGTTGCTTTTTATCCAGCGACCAATATCATAAAGTCGAGCATATAAAGAGGGACTGACATGTTCGGTATATTAGCATGCTCAAGTTTGAAAGAGAATGTATGGCATTTGGGCTCAAACTTTTCAGCCAGATATTCAGAAAGTACTCTGGGTTTAAAAATACAATTGAAAACCAATGATCGTATTGAAGATCAACATATTTTCCTTGTACTTCTATCTACACTTTCTCGAAATATAACTGAACGAGATGTCATTGCCAATAATCAACAGATGGTCAACACGAAGTAGAGATGGAGCATACATTTTGTATGCACGTATACCAATACGACGGTATGATAACTATCTCTGTCATTTGGTTTCGCAATGGATGGTAATGGAAGATTGAAATTCTTAAACATAACTGTACCACCGTGGATCGAACCCCAACAATAATTAAAATCGACAAAGCCATAAAGTTACAGTCTTCAGCTTGAATATAAATGCGTACCATCGCAAAATATTGGTCTGTTACAACCGAGTTGGCTATATCAAAATGTCCAGTACACAAGTTCCCAGCAAAAGTACCATGCAAAAACAGCAAAATTCTATAACTCAGTTTTCTCTTCCATTTTTAAAAGCCAGTTCACACCAAAAAAAAAAAATCATTTGCTTTATTATATATCTGACAAAAGAATAATTTGTGTCAGTATCATATTTGTTGTAATTCATGACTGTTTCGTTCATATGATTTATTTATTTCTTCTGAATGCGGAAAATTTTAACATTTTTTATATCTGATAAAGGAATTACTCATAATTTTTTAAAAACTTAAATGGATTTTGAATAAAAACTAAACCATTGATTACAAATTTATGATCAAAATATTATAACATTTTAATTGTTATGCTTGGCTTTAAATTTCGGAAATCCGTATTCGTTTGTCCTCAAATCAACACCTAATGATTTTCGGCAGATATTAAACTTATTTGACTTTTTAAATGACGTTTAGTCTATCGCCCACCGTTGGTGGCAACAACAATCATACAACTGATACAAGATACAAAGACTTTGACAGAATCATTTACGGAAAAACATGATAACATCTTGAAATTTACATCCGTCAAAAGAAAATGTTAAGATGAAATAAATGACATGAAAATCATTTATATATTTGTTGCATATAAATTGAATCATGATTCATATAAAAAGGAAGGGTATGTGAGAATACAGGAAAAAAGTACACGATTATTTACGGAAATAAAGGAACGGTAAAAGTGCAGCTCGCTTCAATCATAGCCAACACACTCTGTTTAGAATATTTTAAAATATTTTATAACTGCCATATATTCAATTGAATGAGGGATTTTTCTTCGTGCTTTAATAGAAGTTTCTGGTATGGACAGGTCTCGATTCAGACTGGGGTTTTAAGGGCCAGTGGGTCATCAGCCAAGTCATGGTCTTTTATATACTAAGCAGTGACGGATCCAGCCATTTTAAAAAGGGGGGGTCCCAACACAGAGTAAAGGGGGGTTCCAACCCCCGGACCCCCCCCCCTGGATCCTCCACTGCTAAGACAATTCGAGTTGGTATTTTTTTTTATCCACTTAACATAGTTCTATATCAAGGTGTTATACCCTTGAAACAAAAGTTTATTGTCACATTAAATAAAGTGAAAAACTTCCGTTTTGCATTAAATCTAACATTATCTATATTGGTTTATTACAAAATATCAATATACCATGTCCTTTATCCTATTTCTTACTCACAATCAACCTTTCATTTAGTAGTCAATTTTACGATAAAAATCTTCTTAAATGGAAGCTTTCCTTTGAAGATTTCCTTTTGAGTCATATTAGAGTTCATTGTTATTATAATAAGTATCAAATATGTAAAATACATTTTTTTGAAAATGGGTGGTTCCGCTTTCTCTGTCGTTTGGAATAGCTTTTGATTTCAAATGGGTTTCGAGTCTGTTTGTTTTTGTGTGGGGCTTCCCAAAACCCCAAATGTATCCTTAATAGATATACTTTCATTGTCTTATTTTACTTCCAATATAACTTGATGTTACTTCTAGAGGACTACAAAAGTTCTTCTGTCATAACAAGTAGTAAGGGATAGCTTCATAGTGTATGCGATCGCTTGATATTGAATTGATTTTTAAAAGGGAGTATAACTTTTTTGAAAACACACATCTCACGTTAATCTGGCAAATGCAAGTACCAAATCATCGTCATAGCTGTCACTCGTCGGTCGTTTGGAATATCGCTACTATATAAAGCTGCAATAATTGGATGTTTTGATATTGTAAGCTCTTAGACGTTTTAATTGTAATTAAATTATCATCTTCTATTAGAACACTTATGATAATTTCAAATGAAATACGTTTTCAAATTGTTTAGAGCTAATAATGAACAGAAAACGTAAGAATATATTTGAACCTACCTCCTGCCAAAACAAATTGGCAACTAGGCAAATAAGAACATCTGAGGCTTATAAATTGCCAATAGTAATTTTAATAACACCAAAAAATATTCCATTAAATTCCTTATAGTACAGTTAAAATCCTATACAATAAGATAATAATAATAAAAGCATAAGCGATTGTTGATTGCATGTATATGTTGCATTATCGGCTAACATTCTTAATTAAATGGTTGCGTTTTAAATAGAGTAGCATGTGAGGTAATTGTTCACTTGATCTCAGACTCTGATATGCATATCATATAGTGAACCATTACTGAATATTTGACACACAAGTCATTTGCAATTCACCGAGTTTGAATATACTATTGAAAGTTCAACATTCGATGATAGGCAAGTTCTCCCTCTAGCAAGATACGGGTATCTGGGCACCTTTGTTGTTATATCTGTCGGAGCCAAACAAATAAAGGCCATAGGACCTTTGATTTGACTCATTTAGGGTTACGTGTCCCCTATGAAAATTAAACCACTAAAGCGATTCGGACTCTTAAGTCTTCAATTGTGTTGTGCACTTCTTCGCGTAGAATATCTATTGATCAATTATAGCCATTAGAACTTCGTCAAGTCTTACCTTGGAAATATGTGGCTATTTCTTTCAATTATATTAATTGAATAGAGAACTTTCAAGGTATTTTTCCTAGGTCTATTTTGTTTTTCTTTTGAATGTGGAACCTGGTTTTTGTTGAAATCTGTACATGGCTTTCGTTTATACTGTTGTTGCTGCGTGTCAACGTATACCCGCATGTCATTTACTCTTATTTCATCGGTTTTTGGTGAAATGTTTCAAAAGTTAAAATCAGCTCTTGTTTGTAGTACAAGAATGAGCTTATAATAAATTCTCAGCGTTTCATCCATCCAAATTATGTGGTAATCTTTAAATCAGTGGGTTAGACTAATTTTATAGTCTGGTAGTTTAACGTTATGGAGATACTAGTTTGACTTCATATAGTATACCTTTAGGTGAGATGATGTTTTAATTTCACACTTGTTTGTTGAACCATGTTTTGACTAAATCATTGTCGTAAATCTTTGTCGTAAATCATAGTAAAAATGGAGGTAGATACTTTCTAGACGAATTTTTCTAAAAAATCCAGCGGTGGCCCTTTAAAGGAAAGATTTAACCAGAGATAATCCTACGCAATAGTACACTAATGGGTACAAAATGAAATGTATTTTTGTTAATTTATAGAAATGAATCATATCCGTATTTGTGAGAAAAACAAGTCCTTTTATAATTATCATGTGTTTTTAATTTACATATATAGTTGTTTGAGGTATGATTACTACAATATCAAACAATTATATATATTTCAAGGCAAACGTAGAAACCAGTTCGAGAAAAGGGAGTGAAGGCATAACTTATATATAAGTAAATAAATGAATATAAATAGCATTACATGATACGGTAGATCCATAATTATTAAACGTTTTGCAATGTGTAGGTATATATAGTCTCTCTCGTGGTAACAAAACACATTTTAATGAATGGGGCCATATACTGCTCCAAATTTTAACAAGACGATATCATGATTTGGTATGGGAACATTTGTGCCACAGATCATGCAACATCCCACATGATTTTTTTCCCCCACTTATTTCTTTTTCATGAGCAAATCGACAGGATCTGCATACCCTTCCAGACAACCTGAGTTTATCTCTAGATATTGGTGTGGTTGGTGTTGTTCAGTCTTTAGTTTCATATGTAAATGTTTGTGAGTTGCTATTTGTCTCTTGTGAAAGTTCGTTTTCTGCTATGTTGATAGTTTGTATTCTGTATTGTTTATATTAATCGATGTTCATCACTGACATTTCTTACAGAAGTATTCCATGAGTCTACTTTATAATTTTAAACTTCAAATTAGGGAGATCTTTCCAATGAGACAACCCTGAGAGACAACCATCCACCACAGTAAAAAAGACGTGAATATAAGCAACTGTAGGCCTTAAAAAAAGAGCTGTACCCATACCATAGTATTTAAAGCAAACATCTAAGGGATATTGTAATAGTTCTGATCTCATTGAAATATCAGAAAAAAGGGTAGTAAAGTTTGAAGCCAGTAAGTCATTGGTCATCATTTGACACAATTCGATTTTATTTCCTATATTTTTTACAAGATAAAAATGCTTGTGTTGCGAAAAAATTACAAAAAAGCAGTACAGCTGTCAGGCCAGACGACACTTTTCTTTGATCTCGTGACGACTATCAGCAGACGACATATTTCTCCAACATACACCTACATCGATACGATGGGAAAACAATAGTTCTCTTATCAGGGTCAATCAGTACATTATGGCCATCTTATGTCCATCGGGATCGATGGACATGATATTTTATTGCTTTATATAAATGATACTTTTTTTAGAAAGATAAATCACAGATTAAAGATGGTCATTAAGCTGAAACTAAAACAATATTTATTTACTTGGTTACGGTGTGTAAGCACGATTACAACAAAGTAATAGCTGGTAATGTCATTAATAAAGAAAACATTTCCTTTGATCGATTGCATTGCATTTCGTAGAAATGCACACAAAGTGGGACCAAGTCGTACTAATTAATTTAGAAAGGGTCTATGTACCGAAGTTTTGTTCTACAAAGGACCATAGATGTTTCAAGACGTGTCCTTTATTTAAGTCGGCATACTCATTATAATCAACATATAATTTTTGTTTAAACATTGTTTAAAAAAAGCATTGCTGCTGTATACGACTTTCTTTAATGTGAGTAATACCATCAGCCAGACCATCTAGAGAAGATCGAAATTTATAAAGAGAAGATCGAAGTTTATATTGATTGAAAATTCCTACTAAAAAGTGTTGCAAAGATTTAATATTTGATAAAGCATAAATCCCAGACCACCGGCGACGGGAGATAGAAGCTCTACCAACTATGCAGAACACTCTTTTGTTAGCTTTTGCCTCTAGGGTTTGTATGTGAAAACTTGATCATAAGGGATAGGGCTTACTGCTTTATCAGAGGGGAAAATATGATTAAGCTTTTAAGTGTGGAAAATTTGTGTTTTTATAAAATGTCGTAAACAAGTTTTTTTTTTAATAATTTTAATGGATTTTTAACATTTTTATTTCAAATTTAAGAGGTTGATTTGAAAGTCCGACATACTAAACGAAATCACATATCCGTCAATATATAAATAGTAATACCGAAATGAAATTTTAAATAGCCATAAATATAATACAAGATTCAATTGGGATAGTATAGGAGATGAAGATTGGTTGATGCTTATCTTCTTTCATGTGCATTTTAATATGTAATAGTTTAAATGCAAATCGGCAAAGGCGTTCAAGGCTACTGGTATAAAATAGCCCCTCAAATTGATTAGGCAAGCTAATCTCGTTTGTAAATAAATTAAATATTAAATTGAATACCTTGATGTCAAATATCATCATTTGCTACTTGGGAATTTCAAATTATGTTATTATTTAAACATCTTTGCAAATATGTTACAATTGTAAAGTTATATAATTTTATTTTTTTCATTTATTAAGTTAATTTTCGGGTGCGAAAAGGGGGGGGTGTAATAATTCATTTCCATTGTTTCTCTCGAATTGATAATCCGCTATATATCATTTAAATAACCACTATGTTATTGCCCTTATTCAACTAACGTGCGTATTCATTAATGTGTGTGTCAAATATATCGTTGACCTTTTTCATGTTTTGTTTTAAGGTAGTTAACTTCAGTAGTAAAAAAGTTCGAATTATTTATTTCATCTATGGTATCTTTTCCACGCTCTATTCGTTACACAAAATGTAAAATATATCTAGTTAAAACTTCTTGAATACAAATAGTGATTGAATATTGTTTTTAGGCTGACCAGACTTTGTATTTCCAGTGGCGGATCCAGAGGGGGGGTTCCGGGGGTTGGAACCCCCCTTTTTTTGGCCGATCAATGCATTTGAATGGGAGCATATAGTTGGAACCCCCCCCCCCCCCTTACTCTGGGTTGGGAACCCCCCCTTTTTAAAATGGCTGGATCCGCCACTGATTTCTTAGTCTTTGCGATTAATCAGCTTAGTCTTACTCCTTGTATTTTTATGTAAAACTTGTTGTGCAAATCAAAACCATATAACTTATTAGAATAATGTCAGAAACAGTAAAAATGGGTAATTTCAGGTTTTAAGACCTCTATGATAATACGAATTTAAATGACGAAAGAAGTTTTAAAAAATCGACATAAAACATGTCTGAGACAAATAGTATAATGACAAATATATAATTAATATACATAACTGAAAACAAATATACCTCATATACGTCTTGGATTTGTTAATAGTAGCTAGTTTCTTTCCCATGAAACAATAAAAAAAAATGGCTTTAGAGAAAATATATAAATTCCTCATCTATCTTGAATAATTTGTTCGAACGTATTCAGACTCGTTCACTTCTAATTATTGTAAACCAACTATGATAGCTACCCATGGATGTATTCAATATGTTTGATAATATAAAATGAAAATTAGTTAAAAAAAATAATATTTGATACTTAAAGATAAAACATGAATTTGTCGCCAGTCCGTAAATTACTTTTGTTACAAATACCAAAAATTATCATTTATTTTTCTATTCGCTATTAAAATCACATAATCAATATATCTAACTACTTCATCGAAGCAGCAGTAAATGAAAACGAATCGTTTGATTGGTCATGCTGTCGAAGTGGTGAATGATAAGAGATGGGGTGATTGGTTCCTAATTGTCAAAAAGTTTTTAATTTCACAAGATTATTTACTGATAAATTTGCGATATAAAATACTTAAATAACATCTGCAAGAAAGAAAACTGATTTTCAAATCAAGGTTTGAATGGATAAACACCTGCCATGCAGCTTAAAAATGCCGAAATAGAGTGATGACCTGTAAAACTTTATATGTGTAATTTGATTTTTATTTGTTTTTCTTTTTTCTTGGACTTGGGTAAAACATATTGTGAGTATAAAAGTCCCAGCTTGGATTGACAAGGAAGCAACCAATTGTTATTGTTTTTGCACACACAGAAACTTAGATACGTGTCCCTTTTTCTACGTTTTAAACTTTTTTCTTTCAATTGACATTAAAATTAATAATTGAACCATTGTTTTACTCCCCCAACTTAATTTGATTAAATGTCAACTTTCGCCCATAGGTTATTTTTCTTGTCAGATCGAATGATCTAACGTAATAAACAAAAACGTATTTCGTTTGAAAGAAAGACATATCCTGTCATTGCAATTTGGTATACATACGCCTATACGGTGCTTTGAATATATAAAAGTTTTGACTTGTCTTTACTGTTTGTCTTTGTTTCCAATTTTTTTCTTCTTTCAGGTTTGACCCTTATATTTTGTTTTTTTTTATAATGATGTAGTTGGATTTTATTTTATTTTTTTCGGCTTTAATCTTGGCTAGCAAGCATACATGAATCACCAAAACATTTAATTATCGTTTATTTAAAGATACTTTGGAGTTTGAGAAATATTTAAAAACTTTTGGATGACAGGCAGATATCCTTATCTCTTAAATTTCGAACTTCGAACATGAGATTTCTAATAGAAACTGGAAGATGGCAAAATATAGAAAGAGAAAACAGAAAGTGTGTATTGTAATTCATTTGCCATTGGTGATGAATACCATTACATTTTTAATTGTTCAGCTTTTGATAACTGTAGAAGACAACACTTGTATTGCATTTCACTATAGAAATAGACCAAACACGTTGAAGCTTTATGACTTAATGAATTCCAAAAAATGTATGGAACTATCAATAACAAATTGAACTTTTCTGGGTGAACAGATGTGAATGCCTCTATCTGCTTTCGTACATAATTTATTTATGTAATTGTATTGAAATTTGTATAATTATCTCTATACCATTGTAATTTGGTTTGTGAGAATAATGATATATATGTCTCGTACTCGTGAATAAAAATTTGAATGCCAGTTTTTGCATGTCCACCATAGCAAGGAATCTTTAAAGCCAATCGTCGCTGTATGCTTCTAAAATGTCGTATGTGAACTTGAACATTTTTGTAAATAGCAGTGAAATAAAAACTTTGACATTTGTGGATTACCTAAATTGTATCACAGAAAAAAGAAATGTACAAATATTTGATTCACAAAGTAATTATACAACTATTTTCAAGTTTACATACAACATTTTGGAAGCAAACTTAACAAACAATTGAGATAGTCAATTTTGTAACATGTCATATTTCAACGCTTTGATAAGCCTAACTGTATGGTATTAATCAGTTGACCGTCTGCGTTATTGAAAGTATATACAATTAAAGCTCGGGATCACATAATGATTTTTGGAATATCAAAGATTTCCTTCCGACAAGTCGACTTGTGTCAAAAGTAGTTTTATCCCCAAAAAAGTCATATACAACATTTTGCAAGCCAGCTACGCAATTTGTAATTGTTTGGACATGAGAACAATCATCAACACAACTTGACATATTGTTTAGCGTCACACAACTTGCTTCTGTTTTGTTGTCCAATTCCTTGGTCGTCATTCAATATTTTCTTTATTTTTAAACGTGGAACCCAACGTCCTTCACACGCTTTTTAAAAAGCATTCCTGTAAATAAACTTGTAAATCAAATCGGACACTATAAATAATTCCGGAGGCGGCCTTGATGAGTAAATGATTAATTTATGATGATTTATTTGCATACATTACCAATATGTTAATAACCGCATATATTGCACCGTTTGACCCTTTTACTATAACTCTTGTCATTTTCTAAATTCTAAATAATTCAGTTTATTGACTAAAACACAGAATCGATTACGATTTTTTTAGATTCCGAATGATAAGAGTTTGATTAGCATTGAATTGAATGATTTTGATAACTTCATTTTAGAGAGGTAAATTAGTTCAGATCAACAGATACTTCTGAAAGATGGGCATATTTGTAAACAGCCGAGTTTGACCTAAGCAAATGGCATGTGTCAATGTCCTATACAAATTTGGGATGTGGTCTTTCTTAAAAAGGCCGTGTACCTTGCAGTTATTGATGGATGTCTTTTACATAAATTGTTTTAGCCAAGCAAACAAACAAATTGAATATCTTACAAACAAATTTTGTACTAGTATATGGTAAACCACTACAACTTGTTTGCAGTACGATTTTCTGTATAAATTTTACGTAAAAAAGTTTATTAATACATTTGGAGTAGGGGCATAAAGGCCTGGTTTTGGCCCAAGAAAATAAAATGCTTGATAACTTTTTCAAATTGGCACATACTGTTTAGAAATGCATAGGGTCAAGAAATATAAATGATAAACATTAAGATTCTTATGTTTTGGCGTCCCGATTACGTCATAATATGAACTGTTTTCACAAAAACGAAGAAAACTACAGAATTTATACCAAATTATGCAGTTTTCTATCTTTATTTCCGTTGTGGAAACATCGTGTGCAGCCAAGAAACAACAAATAATTTAACAGAAGCTTTATTATAACTATTGACAAAATCTCACCAAATATAAAGTTGTTTCTTGGGTGCACACATACTTTTTCAAACTAAAATATACTTAAAAATTTGATGAAAAACAAGGAAAATCACGAAATTTTACAAAATATGCAAATTAAGTCATGATTTGTTGCCATGGTAACTTGTTCAATGTCCAAAATTGTTTTGTTTTTCTGAATACCTTTTACCTTAGATACTTTTCAGTAATTTGAAAATATGTATGATAACTTTTAAATTTGCAGTAATTTTTGGGCCAAATAAGGGCCTTATTGCCCCTACTCCTTTGAATACAGGTTTTTAAAAAAAGGTTTTATATACAATAGTCCTGCTTGTCGATATCGTACGACAGTGAGAAATAACCAAACTTCGAGCACCGGCCAAATATCCTAAAACAAATTTTTTTTATTACATAGTTGCTCGAAGTTCAAGATCACGTCTTATTATAGAATGTATAAGTCGCAAATGTTTCTGATGATACAAAGTTTTGAGACAGATTATACCTTTAAAATGGTTGGTATAGTTGAACACTTTGTATAAGTTAAATTATTCTGAAATCGGCTATTGAAAATAGATTAATACCTTTAATTTCTGTGAATACGACATTACAAAATTATTGGATAGAGTAATTATTGTAATGTTTAAATAGGTATAATTTGGGTAACAAATGATACTTTAATAAAGTCTGCGATTCTGGATTTTTTAATTGACATTATATTAACCCCCGCAAAGATCTAATTTGTAAATTGTGACTACTGTAAGCTGTAAGAG
Source organism: Mytilus galloprovincialis (assembly GCA_037788925.1). Classification (NCBI taxonomy): domain Eukaryota; kingdom Metazoa; phylum Mollusca; class Bivalvia; order Mytilida; family Mytilidae; genus Mytilus; species Mytilus galloprovincialis. Next base: position 35,024,097 of record CM075331.1, read on the forward strand.
CACAATATATGATTGCTTGATTGATTGATAGATTGATTATGGGGTAAACGCGACCACTTTTACCACACTTGCCTACAAGTTGGCAGTCAATTTTAATTGGTGAAGACGGTGTGTCTGTCGTAGAAAAACCTTCGTCAGGAAAACAGTTTATCATAGTCAGTTAATATCCGAGTCGATAGCGCCTTGCCGCAAATAGGGTTCTTAACAAACTTAAATGATGATAAGCAATTGATCACTATAGACGAGATACTTAGACCAAACGTCAATTTATGCCACAAGATACTATAAACTTCACAAACGAGCTACATAGACCAAACGGCAACTGATGACACAAGATACTTTAAACTTCACCACGAGCTATTTAGACCAAACGGCAACTGATGACACAAGATACTTTAAACTTCACCAAGAGCTATCTAGACCAAACGGCAACTGACGCCTCAAGATTCTATAAACTTCACCAAGAGCTATCTAGACCAAACGTCAACTGATGTCATAAGATACTATAAACCATGTGCTAATCCATGTGATCTAAATAACATAGATTAATCTTTTTGAGTTGAATTTTAAAATTGAGAATGGAAGTAGGGAATTTGTTAAAGAGACAACAACACAACCAAAGAGCAGAAAACATTAGGGATCACTATATCAAGAACACGACATTAAACAGTGATACCAAAGGATTGTCGATGTACCTTCTTGAATACTTTTCTCACCTGCACTTGTATTGAAAATAACAACTAATATATCTATTTTTGAATTGAAAAACAAATATTATTAAATTTCATACGGATGTTCAATTTGCTAGGCGCTATCTACATTAAATGCAAAACTTGTTTAAACTATCGTATAAGGTACACGCAGTTACATGTAAATTATGGTAATGTGTAAATGTGCAGTTATTGAAATTCACTGATTGCTATCTAGATAAACGGAATAGAAATACACCCGTTCCTGATACGGATATAACCTCCTACCCAATATGCATTGCTTGTTTTATTAATAATCATAGATGTTATGTTATTTAATAAATGTTTAATATACTATGCCCATATAGATTCTGATCTCGCCTTCAAATTCATTGAACGCGTGCTTAATATTAATATAGAATTATAAAACTTTCTATCGGATACCATCTTAATTTTTAGAGCGCAAAATTGCTTGTTTAACAGGGAAATAAATTCTTGATTTCCCAGATGTTCTGTAGACTGAAAAAAATGTTCTAGACGTCAACATCTATGAACGGTTTTCCACAGTTCATAGTATGTGTTCTACAGTTCATGGAACACAATTCCAGGTCGACTTTCTTTCAAGGACAGTTGCACTACATTCTCTTCTACTCATACAATATACGAAATCTTCAGCATTTTGCGCAGGAGGGTTTCACTTTGCTAAACCTTTTTCTTTTACACATATCCAATACGAAGATGTTTGTTGTTTCGTAAGTGGGTATATTGAATAATTTGTTTAACACCGTAGAAAATGCAGTAAGCACAATGCACATTTCTGGAATCAAAAGCAGCATAAATAAGAAAGCACACCTTTTATGGCTGACTATGCGGTATTGGCTTTGCTCGTTGTTGAAGGCCGTACGGTGACTTATAGTTGTTAATTTCTGTGCCGTTTGGTCTTATGTGGAGAGTTGTCTCATTTGCAAGTATGCTACATCTTCTTTTTATACAAACTGTTTCCCACCCCATTAAAAATTCATAGTATATAAAAAGGAGACAAGTGTTCCTTGTATTTTCTTTGAGCAGTCGCTTATGTAATCCGAAACAATATATAGCTGACATGTTGTTTTGATTGCATTACTTACATTCATTTCCATATACTTGTAGTAAATCTCTCCACGTGTCTCTCTCAATACCATATATCAATTACATGACGGAAATTTTTTTGACTAAAAGGCAATTTGATTCTATGTGAAAACAATGATTAAAAAATATCTAAAAATAATGCAGGAAATATTACCTTTGATGTTACCATATTTTGACATGGGTTTTTATGTATTCAGTGGAAACCTCGATGATTTCCTAAGGCATTTTACGTATTTAGAAGTCAAGGTAGTTGATAAATTTTAAATATTAAAATGTTGGCTGTATTTCAGGTGAACTCGATTTCCGCAAAATGTTAGTTCATATTCTTTTTAATTTAAAGAAGGGTTTCTTTTCTTGTGCAATCTTAATGTCTTGGAATTACTGAATTATTTTTGTAATTAGACTTTTCCGTTTGAGTGAACTAATATGTTATGTTTGTGCAACAGATTTAAAATTCATGGATTAATCATGTTAATATCAATTTCATGAAGTAGTTGATGCAATATTTTATCGACTTAATTTCAAAATTGATGAAATTTCAAACGATTTGAAAAAAAGTAGTAAATTAATCTGTTTGTTTAAAAGAGGAAGTACATTTCAAGTCACCAGAGTGTAGAAAGATATATAATATTTGGTTTTTGCATTAAGTCATAAATAATCCACACGAGAGAAGTTTGTCTCTGAAAGTGATTTAGTGCCGCCATACTGCAAATAACACAACGGAGGCCTCCTTTGATTTTGTTCATAAAAATATACTTAGAAATATAAAAAGTGTGAATTAGTCTTTCAAAGTGTCGCGGGTTTCAAAGTAGACTTGATTGTTATAGACTTTGATCTGTTAATTTTATGTCTATTTTACAATAAACCGTACTAATAAACGCGACCGGGTAATATTCTGAGGCTATTTGAATTGTTTATTTTTATTTTGTGAATGTTTTGTTACATTTCACGATTGATTTCATTTTTCTTTAAGATGTTTATTTCATACATATTACCAAAACAAATATCCTTTTCCTTAGTGGCGCCTGTAAATGACCGGAAAAGAAAGAGAAAAATAAATTCTCTAAGGTTGTTTGATAGTTAAAAGTAATAAAAAATGAAATAAAATAAAGTTAAGGTTTAATTTTCTCACCTCTCAGTATAGTTTAAAGTTGGTTTGTGGGTGGTAACAGAGGTCATTCCTCATTGACAGGTAAAATACAGTGCTTATGAAGGTTTACTGCCGTTGAGGTGTTATTGTGGTCAGAGGTTAAAGTCATTTGTCGAAAATAAATGTTTAAACTATTATATCAATTTTCATACGGAGTCCTAATTTGGAAAGCGACGTATACTTGTTTTTATTCAAACAATAGGAGATATATAGACACAAAAAATTACAGTTATTTCAGCTATAATTATTTAAAAAATCATTTTGCATGCTATGGTCATTTAAGAGGCTATTATTTTTTGTTTTAAAAAATCTGGCTTGGTCAATTTTGTGTGTGGCTCACGGTAACTAACAAGTATAAATTCATGGATGCATGTTTTTGGCTGAATTTTAAAGTTTCATGAACACATAAGTCAAGTATAACGAATCACTGTTTTGATTGAAGATTACATCTCTAGAATTTAGAAATATGATTTCATTTTATTAGAATCTTTGAATGTTGCTGCTGGTGGACTGTTCGTCATTTAACCCAGTAGACAATACTTAGCAATTTTAGGATTTTTTCGCATACAAGTCTTAATTTTTAACACCTTCGACCAAATTTGACCTCAGATGGTTTGTCTATTTTTGAAGATCTCATTTAGTCGTATACCAGTACTAGAAGCTTTTGTCAACACATCACTGGTCATCATAAGTGTCCCTGTTGGACTTAATTTTAAAAAAAGGAGACATTTTTTTTTAAAGTGTGGTTATGGCTTTGCTCATTGTTGAAGGCCGTACGGTGACCTATAGTTGTTAATTTCTGTGTCATTTTGGTTTCTTGTGGAGAGTTGTCTCATTGAAAATCATACCACATCTTCTTTTTTATATTATGCTTTTTCTATATGGTTCCTGTTCCAATCTTGAAGCTATTTCAATATAAAGCCGCCCCTCTTATTTGCTGGTCCATGTTTTACGAAATATAGCCGATAAATTTCAGTAAATTATACACATGTATACAAAGAGACAGACATTTAACGTGTCACCTATTACTTGACTTTTTCAAGATAATCTAAACAAGAAGACGGAATTTTAAAGTAATTGTAGTGTACGTTCATAAACGTTTAAATATGGTGTTAAATTTTTTTGAATGGAGTGCGAGAAGTGATTTATTAATACTTCAGCTCGCATGAATAGTGATGATAATGTAATGTATAGTCTGGTTATATATATTTGTACTGGAGGTATTTTAGATTTTTTATGCAATTGACGTAAGGCTAACACGACTTACAAAATGTGTATGTGTAATCAAATTTCATGTTGTTACAAAAGACGTCTGATATGATATGACACGTCGATATACCTTCTCTCAATCGAATATTTATTTGCATTGATCAAGCCGATAGAAACACAAGATATAAGTGTTCATTTAGAGATGTCGACTTTTGTTTTGTTTTAAATGTTAAGAAAACGAGTTGCCCAACGAGTGACGTATGCATGCATAATGACATCATCAGATAGTTTATCCAATCAACGTGACATATTAATTAGAGCTTGCTAGTTTTATTAAACGCTAGGAATATAAACTTTCTTTCTTTCAATTTACCAATTCGCCGTTTCAGAATCTGAAGGACTATGGGTAATCTCATTGTTCGTACACCAAAATGAAAATAACGTTACGGCATTGGTTGAAATTCCATTGTTTAGAACGTTTTAAACCAATCACAACGTTTTGGTGTACGCTTTTGAAGATATCACTCCAGAATGCATTATATTCTGAAACTGTTATAGATTTAGATACAAATAGTTTAGGTTAAACGTTCATCATTTAGTTTCTTAAAGTCACATAAAACCGGTATTTACTGCTATTGTTCCATGTGTATGATCAATCAAAAATATTAAAATTCTTCACATATTGGCGGTAACTTAAACACATGTACGTCAACTAATACTTTTTCCCATATCTCTGAAAATTGTATGATCCATACTCGTATAGAGAAAAAGCAAAAAAATATAAAATGATATTCTTTAAGTGTTTGAAAAGGAACGTCCATTCCGTGTATTTCCCGCTTAAAATTAAGTCAATGTACCTTATTTTTAACGAAATTATTACAAAGTTGGATCACTGATGTCAAGCTTATATATTTTGAACATTGACACACACACATGCAGTTTAAACAATATTTATTTATTTGTCACTTTAAGTTTGCGAACATGTAATATTATGACATTGGATGCGCGTTGACGGGTAGTCTTCTTGAACAAAGTTTTCATTTGCTTGTCAATGGAAAAGAGACTGCTAGTGTGTCTACAGTATATAATATTCATTTATAAACGACTTAACTGAGAATGTCCAGACGCAGATGACCCTTTCACCACTTTTTCAGCCTCAAGTCAGTAGCGTAATTCAGTGGTTGTCTTTGTTGCTCTATATATCATATTTATTTTTCGTTTATTGTTCCGTACCTACACCAGACCGTTAATTTTCTTGTTTAAATTCTTTTTTATATTTTTCCGGGGCCTTTTAAAGCTTACTATACATGTATATGCGATATAGGTTTTGGTCATTGTGCTACATAATTTGGTCTCTTGTGAGGAGCTGTCATATTAGCAACTTTACCTCATATTCTTATTGTTATGTGATAAAAGGACAAATAATACAGAAACGTCAAAGCTTTGATAAAAGTTGTCATATTTAAGTTTTTAGACGCAGAAATATTCGGTCGAATTGAGAGTGATGCCTACATGGCGGGAGGGGAGACGCCTATACCTGTCGATGTATCCAGTCTGACTCTGATTGGAGTTCAGGCCTTAAAGTCATATTCTCTCGTTAGGATATTGTCAAATGGATTAACGAGTCGTTATGTCGTTCATGTCCATATCAGAAAGGGCATTTGTTTTGTATATATAAATACAGAGAGTTCCACTTTATGGCGACATTGCAGAACAAAAAATCTGCAACCCACAAATTCAGAATACGCAAACTAATTATTTGAAAAACAATATTACAAGGGAATATTGTCGAAAAGAAAGCAGGTAAACGCCGATAAGACCATGTAAGTTCTTCAACAATGATATTATGTAAATTTAAATTTTTTTTCTGTTCGAAGTTCACCCATTTGCACTTATTACAAAATGATACGCATGATTGACACCTCTTAATTTAGACTACTGCATGACAAATGTTGTATGTCAAAGTTAGTTCACCTTTCTAATTCAGACGATCGTTTTCAATTAACAGGTACAAAGAAGTCAGCTTAATCTTCATTACCCTGAAAAAAACCTAAATACATGTGATACATTTTAGCTTGTATACAGCACTAAGATCAAGCAAATTTTGTGAAAGCATATAGATCCCTTTTCAAAGAACATCATATTTGTCATATTATTTCAAGGACTAACAATGTTGTTTGTTTTACAGTCTATGATCGCGCAGGTCTTACGCGAAACATGGTGTTTCTGCAAACCTTGTAGGCATCAGTGTCAATTAATCGTTCACTGATGTCGACCTCAGTGAATATGTGTTTGTATAAATGTATTTCAGTGAAACTGTTTATTGTTCGATTGCTGTCTCACTTACGTCCCTTCATCTCTTATTATTGGTGATTTTATGTTTTTTTTTTAACTTTTACCTTTTATTCATTCTTATTTGTTTACCTTTTTCATTTTCTCTTTGTGTTATATTCTTGTTACATTTTGAAAGTGACCTTAACTTTTCCCCCTCCGGCCATCATAGATGATTCAGAGTGATTAGCACAAACGATCCGTATAATTGTACAGAGGATCAATGACACCAGTATTGTTTCTTTTATTGACACAGAGTACGGTTTATAGTTATTTTATGAGTTACAGTTTTATGTGTGTGGTTGTTTATTTATTTTCGGTTATATTGTCCGGAACACTATCCCTCGACGTGTCAAGTCCGGATCATTTCGCAGACGTTTCCTAACAATTTACTTATCGTTAAAATGCTTTGGGGTTTCTTCTTGAGATAAATAGAAGTAATTTTTATTGAAAATGATTTTACCGAGTGTGTTATTTAAAACTCCTTTTACTCTGTATGGTGTCTGGTAGGCCTAATAAAAATACAATTAAAGAACCAATTAGGATTGATTATAAACGTATCTGCACACCTATCATCAATTTATAACCAATCAAAAAGCGCCTACCACGTCGATTCAATACCATGTGGTTCGTATTTAGTTTGATAAGTAGCACATTTTATCATAATTTTTTTGCCTATGTTCTTCTTATTGGAGGAAATAAAACTATAAATCAAATTTGAACGATTACATTTGATTTAATTTGCATCCACAACTATTTGCAAGAGGGTCTATAAGGATTACATTTGTTTAGTTTGCTTCTATGATTTTTCTTACAAGGGTCTACAAGATTTTATTCTTTTTCGATTTCTAATCCTAAACATTGATTGTTGAAGGTTATGAATTCATAAAAGTGTGATCAAAGTATTAAATAAGAATTGTGTATTTGATTATTGAATAAGGAGACAAAATCTGACTCAATTTTAAAATTAATATAAAACTTTTGTAAAACTTTTATTAGGAATCGATATGAAATTTATTTGCTCTCGCTTCAAAACACACGAAAAGTTCGACAATCCTCAAATGTTTCTCTGTTTCTATATAAAGCTTATTAAATTTATTTTATATTTCCATACACTGTACGAATATTCTATATATATATTTATACTTGTTATAAATAAAATTACTTTAAAAATGTTATGCAAATACACATATAGTGTAGATAGAAAAAAAAAAGCATTAATAAATCTTATCATTTCAATATAAAAGATTGTGGAGTTCTATTCATGTATTTTGTGCCGTTTGATTGTTGTCTCATTAAAGTTTTCATAGTTCTCCTTTTGTTCATATTTACATTATTATTTTAAGATTGATACTCTATTTGGGAGTGTTGCAAAATGTCATTTCTCAGTCGACAAGGATCATGAGATTATGAGTCTTTAGAGAGCCGTAAACCAGTCTCGATACTATGCTTCATATAACTCTGTAATTAGACTAGTGTTCCAGATCAGATTTGAATACTGTTTAATGATTTTCAATGTCAACGCGTCGTAATTGGTTGTATAATGAAAGAAGTATATTGAAGTCAACACAGTACTTCCTTATGCAAGTCCTTTCCTATATATAAAACATTAGAAGATACCAAGGGGACAATTATAAACTTCAACAAGAACAGACAACTCCATGGTCAAAAAGGGATCATGAAATGACAAAAATCAGCCCACAAAACACTAAAAAATATTTTTGAGAAACATGAACTCCGCTCAAAAATGTTGGTGAACTCAATGTGTTTCGGAATGGTAAACAGCTTATGTTCCAGTAGTGGCATCTTAAGTTTAAAGCTGCTTAAAACAGTTAATAAATACATGAACATGTTCGTGTATGTGTATATGCAATGCCTTAAAGGCCATGTAATATTTAAATACACTTCGTAATTTAATACTTTTTCAATTAGATTATGGCTTGTCATGTTTTAATCCGTTAATGCTTTGCTGGAATGCTCCAGAGAGCAATGAACATCGTGATAACAACAACCATGAAGATTCAGTGAAAGAACCAGATGAACACAATATGAACAGTTTAAGGAATGTTTCCCTTTTGAACCCTAATTTACGAGATAGCGTTAAATTTACTCATACTCCAACAAAAATTCCTCAAATGAGTTAGGCACTGAAAACCACAGCTATCTGTATTTTATAGTGGTCGTTTTAAAAAATGAAATTGGGGCTTTTGAAGCTAAGACTTGAGTATATATTGCACCCAAATACCTCTTTATAAATAGATTGCAACCCTCTTTGTTTATTTTTCTGTGGAGTATTTTGTACAGCATCAGTTTTTTTTATCGCCGTCGGCCTTTTTATTCATATTTTCAAAGTTAGCATATATATCCAGATTTGGTAAGCTTTAAAAAATAAAGTGTATTATAGGCTCTATCTCTTGCAATTTTAAGGAATATAATTCTATTTAAACAATTGCGTTTTTATCCGAAATAAAATTAAGGCTTAGACCAACTAAAATTAATTAGTAGATTTTCATCCAAATTTTTGAAAAAAATGGGGCGGGTGGGAGGATTTAATTTTTTAATTTTTATTTCTTATGAAACCCTCTTGTGGCGTGTTCTTCAAATATGCAAGAGTAATAATAAGTTTATATTATGTATATACATATAAGGAATGGTACATAATATTTCAAATCTTAACATGAATAAAAATCTCTAATTGGCAACCACTGTTCTACATGTAATAGCTGCTTTAGAAGCCTAAACAGCAAAAACATGAAAGAAGAATGCTCCCCTCAGTTAGACTATCTTCACCAAATTTAGTGTCTTTTTAAGCGACCATTTTTTTGTCTCCATAAAATGAAACAAATATGCAACTAAAGAATTACGAGTTCAGAATAAAATGAAACTGTTTTGAAAACGAAAGGGTTGGTGCTTTTATGATTCTTCTTATAGATGCAAATATAATTAATATGTAAAACATAAACTTAACCAAAAAAGAGAAGATGTTTAATGGCTCTATTAAGGGTATTGGGACAGAAGGTGTTTGTGCTGTTTGTCATTAAAAAAGCCATGGGTAAATCTAAGTGTGTGTTTGACGACTTTTTGAACTCAATTGTACTGTCATAAATCTAACAAGTTCGTGCTTGCATCATTTTATTTATACAGTTATGGTTTTGTACCAATGTGTTCCACGATTCGAGCTCTTTGGGTATAATTCACAGTCCACAATTCCTGCCACAAAGTCATTTTATCAATAAAAAAATCCACGGTATTCTTAATCACAGAAATTTGTGTCATACCGCGATTTGCCATCTTGGACACAGCGTATAACTTGTAACCCGATTATTTCATGCCCTTCTTGAAATCAATCTCTATTCTCGGTAGACGATTTTGTCATCGTAGAGCTGCAGAATCTTTTTTAATTACTCGAAGTAATACGAAAACCGAAATTTGAAACAGGAAGTCTGAAAGGAAACAAAATTTTTGACGGTTACCGGAAACGGAGATGAACAAATCCGGAAATCGTAAATTTTTCAAAATAAAAAAAATCGGGGCGGGACGATTTCAGAGGGGCGGGCGGGGATGAAAATCTATCAATTAATTTTAATTGGCCTTACTGTTAGAAAAAAATAATTGCTTAACACATTAATTTGAAATGTTTAATCTATTTCATACAGATGTTTTATCACAGCTTTAGAAACAAGTTTATTTTGTAACCAAAACATCCATCATATACTAGTATGAAGAATTACACCAATGATTAAATGTCATTGAGCTTTAATTAACTTTATGTACATGTAAGCACCCTCCCTAATATTTTGATGGATCTTCTGGTAACTCTCGTTTTTTTTTCAAACATGAAAAGAAAAAAATAAATCTTCTCTTCGTTAAATATGTTAATGAAAATGAATAAATTGTTTTCATGTATATTTACCATTGTTACTTGCCGTGTGTGCCTAGTGTTTAAAATGTCTGTTTTTGTTGTTGCGTTGTTTGATTTGACTGTTTTTAGGGGGAGGGGTTGTTTTCTTGACTGTAGTCTTGGTTGCCGTTAATCTAAGTTGGTATCGTCTTTCAAATAAAGTGAAAACGATGTAATGTGTAATGAACGTGCGTTCCAAATTTTCTGGGAATCTTAAACTCAAATGTTCCAACATATTTTGGATGAAATATGGATAAAGTTCATAATAGTTTCGAAAATCATGTTTGTATTTATGAAAATGACGGACCCCTTTTACATTTTTTTTAGTAAAGTTATCGCAACAGTTAAGAAAAGGGAGACATTTTCAGTTTGAAGAAAATGTCTTGTGCATTGACTATATTCATGATGAAAAATTATGGTAATTCAGATTTTCACCAGACGATGTCAGACGTTGCTCCGTGTGCTACTGGAGATCTGACCATGAATACAAATCAGTTTTAAACTCAGAAAATCTTGATACACTAAACATATAAAAATTTAATACTGTTTGTTTTAGCTTTCATACTGTAATAAAATGTATTTATCGCTACGGCAATATGGCTGCCCTTCTTTGATGTTCAGCAATTCTGTAAACATGGTGGCAATAAAAATCTCGTGAATTCACGTTTCTTGGGTGATCTGAATGAGAGTGGGTAGATTCTGATGACTTTTCAGACACAGTAATGCAATTGTTGTCACATTTTATTTTAGCATATTTAAAATGAAAACGACATAACTTTTTTATATTGTTCATTTGATTTGAACTTTTATTTACATTCTACAAAACAGATATACAGCATGGAGTTAATAAAATACCTCATAAAATTAATATTTAAACAAAGAATGTTGTTGGATATAACAAACAATATAGATTGCATACTTGGTCATGTTTTTATTATGAAAACCTATCTCTCTCGACCTGAACTCTAAATTTCTCTCTTGATCTCTCTTTCGATCTTCGCCTCTCCACCCGAACTAATCCAGCCCAAAAACTACTGTTTAGGTTGTCGCTCGCATGCCTGCCTAAACAAGTTTTTATAAGAACTTACAGGATTCCAAATGTAGTCTGTGTTTGGCTCTTAAATGGTGTTTGACTTTTTTCCAAGGTTATACAAATGTTGTGTCATTCTATCCCTGGTCCAATCCTCGTTCACCTAGTACATTACATCAGAATTGTAATCTTGCTTTTCATAATTATACGAGGAGTTCCATCGCTATATTGCAATGTTAAGTAATCCTCGTGACACGCTCATGGTTTTATGCTTAACTCAAAGGAAACCAATTTCAATATTCCTGTGAACATGAATTTAAACAAGATGGATAAAACGATAATTTGTTTTTATCCATTTTATCTAACAATATATTTGATTTATAACATTGTATTTTTAAGATCTTTTAATATTTAATGTCTTACTTATTAGTGTGAAACGATGTGGCAGACACGGCCATATTCAATTTATTCAACGTTTTTATTATTCTAGCGTGAAAAGTGACAATTTTTTATCAAAGCATTTGATTTTAAACGATCAATACACGCATTTATTATTTGCTTTAGATTCTTCTTTAATTCTGTAATAGCAGTGTATTTAGTAAACATTCGTTTATAATTGGAATTCGATCAGCATTTGTTTTAATTATTAATAACTAATCAAAATTATCATCAGTAACAAATAATGTAAATATTTAAATGCATGCTTTTAAACAATTTTGAACCTGATGACCCGATGGTTCTCTTTCTTTAGTGGATATGTATTACCGAGGTTAACGCAGGCGTAGTTGTCAGCAGTACAAGAAATATCATATACATGCAGTCGATCTCTGTATAGTTTACTGTTTACAAAACGTTATACATTTCCAAAAAATAAGTAATTTTTTATCCTTTGTCAGATTTAGCATAACTGCTCTGAATTTTTCGGCTTTAATGCTCTTCAACTTTAAAATTGTTTGGTTTTCAAACTGTTTTAGTTAGATCGCCACTTTTGGGTTCTGTAAAAACGTAACTGGTATCTTTGATGGCTTTTCAAAACTTTTTCTTAACACAATACATGTCGTGGGTACGAATCAATCTGGCAATGTGTTGTTTTTGCACGTTCACTTGAAAGTTTTCACAGAGATATTTCACAGTCTTTGAAAACAAATATTTATTTACATAAAACAACCTGTATTATTCACCTGGACATGGTCTGCCAGTTGTGCTTTTTGTGTGCTTGTGGGCCATTCCCTGTGACGTTAAGAACAAAAAAGCACTTCGAACGAACCAAATTCATTAAAATTCAGTATTATTATTTTTATTTCCTAATACACATTTAATTATTCAAGGAGGAATAATTTGTATTATAATCAGTCAAATGAGCTTCTCTTGATCAGGCCAAAAAGAAACTAAGATATAGACCAAATTGAGTCAATCAAAATTATCTCTTGGTCATGGTTTTTTCTGTTCTTTGTTTGCATTTTTTTTTTTTTTTTTTTGGTGTTTTTGACATTTTTGTTAGACCATTAAAAGTAGTTATTATAGAGAAAACCAGAAATTGCTCTATTATTATAATTTTCGTCATAGATATATTACGTTATAATTTGAGTTGGTTGGGTAAGCAGGATTAACTTTTTACTTCGTTTAGTGTCTCATTTCACAAAAACGATATGAAGAATTAAGTATTCCTAAAACAGTATATGCCATCTTTGAAAATACTTAAATTCATACAATTTATAATGAAGAGTGCAACTTTTCCTTCAACTCCGTCAAGTTTGAGTCTTAATTGTCCTCATTATTAAATAATTTAGACCGAAAAAATGTTGATCTGAATTTTCTTTATAATTAATATCGCCATATTTCAAACAGCTGTATGTAAAGTACATTTGTGATGTATAAGACAAGATGATAAAAAATATAGTTTTAAATTCTTCACCTTTTACTGTACAATACTTATAACAATATAGTATTTACATGAACATATGTAACATAAAGGACCACACACACGTTTATTAATGACTCTGTAAGGAAACAAGGACTGTTTCAATATTTATATAAAATGATGGAACGACGACGTCATGGCGGCATCCATTTGTCTAAGTGTGACAGAAAATGGCTTTGTACAAGGTTAAAATTGAGATAACAATTATAAATTTGGTGCGACTGAAACACCTTTGTAGTTTCAACGCCCAAACTTTAATACCAGAACTAAAAAAATCGAAATCAGTGATGTTTAAATACGTGAAATGAAACTAAATGAATGAATACTCCGCGCCAACAATATATATATTTATATTTATATATTCGAATGTTGATGAAGGGGTTGGTTACAAGTCTACTTTTCCTCCCCAATTTCGGAAATCCCAAAGAATTGGCAACCCATCAAATAACACCATTCGTCTTTCAATTATCGATGACTAGATGACAATAACCTGCTTAAATCAACTTTCTGCATTTGTAGAGACAAAATTGACATAATTTCAATCCTGTTATATTTTTGTGTGACTTACCCAAAATAAGTGATGCAAATATTTCATTTGAGAATTAAAAAAAATTGTGCAAACCAATAGCTTGTTTTTAGTTTAATCAAACAGTTTTTGCTTTGGGGGAAAATTAAGTCAAATTGTTGCGTTTTTGAGGTCTTATTGACAACATAAATATTAGACACTGAAATAACAAGTCTATATCTTACTATTCGGGTAGTCTGAAAATTAACCTCAGTTTGAAAGGATTTAATAATTTTCTGGTGTGCAACTCCAGGAGACAAATAATGGCTCTTGTCTCCTCCTCCTCTTTTCAGAATGTTTTATAAAGGCAACAGTAGTATTCCGCTATACAAAAATTATAAATTGATTGAGAAAAAACAAATCCGTGTTACAAAATAAAATCGAGGGAAACACATCAACTAAAAGAAGAAAACAACGGAACAAACAGAAACACAATTACTTTCTATTAGTAATTTGAGCAGCAATAACGTATTGTTCTTTTAATTAACATATATTTATTTTTAATTTCAGACATGCAACAGATTCATCTTCCATCAACTACACTTGCTCCCACCACAGTAACGTTACGGAAGCGACGGCGGCCATATTCTAAATTTCAAATAGCAGAACTTGAAAGGGAGTACAACAACTCCACATATATTTCAAAGTCTCGCAGATGGGAACTTTCACAGCTCATAAACTTGTCTGAACGACAAATCAAAATATGGTTTCAAAACAGGCGTATTAAAGCTAAGAAAGTTGTAAAAAGGGACGATACTCCGACTAAATCTCAGGTACCGTGTATGCCTCAGTCTATAAATCAGTGATTTGAAGAATGGAATTGAGTATTGTCCAATGAAATGGTTGCTTACATCAGGACAAGCACTTAAAAGGATAAACCAATCATCTTCTTTCAGAGGAGGACATAGGCAGTGATGCAAGTGAAACTGGACGCCTCAAATGGTGCATTATTATTGTGTAATATTAGTTGTCTCAATTTTAAGGTCCCATTATTGTTTTGGTGTTATATTTTTATGTTTTATATTTTTTCTGGTAATGAGATTACCATGACTATAATCAAATTTGAAAATCCTTTGTATTTATGTAAATAGACCGACCACATGCAGTTACACGTTTTTCTTGTGTTATTATTTCAAACTCTGAAATGTATGGAATTATTTATTTGATTCTTACTGAACTTTTTACATAGGATTTTCTCATTTGATAAATTTGCATAATTTGTCGCATTTGCAATAAGGTGTCATTACGGGAATTTTAAAAGAGATTTAAGAGGAAGTAAAGTGCACTTTTAGCAATTCTCAGAGATGCCAATATCTTGCCAATATATAGATTTATATACTTGCAACCGAAGATTATTGTCTACTTACATGTATGTCTTAATGAAATTCTTATTCAATTTTCCTCAATCGATGACAGGCTGTTTCCACAGACAATATGCTATCAGAACGGCCATTTTATTTTTAAGATACCGCTATTTATATAAAATAAAGATTCCCTTAAAGGTATTTTATATCTTCATTCGACTTTGACAAAGTCCTAAAAAATAATAGTGGTGCTTGTTTAAGGTGGTACCTAACACTACAGGGAGATAACTCTGTACAGTCAGCTAAACGTTTTAATTACGTTGTGTTGTAAAAGGCAAATTAAGCTTCTCAATGATCAAAATTAGTGGTTGTCAAATGGCTATATAACCAGTGTAATTTTTCTGACAAAACGGTTGGTTCAATTTTTTTTGAATTTTTATATTTTTGTTAAAATGTCAAAGTAAATACTTTGACAAAATTTTATGAAAATAAAACGAGCCAATTAATTTTAGCGAAAGTGTTGGGTACCACCTTAACAGGAATTATAAATAACAAATTGATTTTTATTTGAAGCAAATTAGTATTCGTGTTGTATAATTTTAAAACTATACATATGAAAAAAGTTGATTAGTATTTAACAATCTGAAAGCACAGCTCGGGGTAAATGCTTAATTTCTTCCCATGTTTAGGTATGTGAATAATGCGTTTTGCTGATGAGGATTTAAGGCCACGAAACCATGATTAAATTTGAAATGACACTAGCTCAAAAGTTCAATTCAGAAAAGGCTTTTTTTTTCGGACCATTTTAGTTTGGTTTCAATGACGCTGTGACTACACCCCATATCGTATTAGGGAGATAGAGGTTGAATTTCTGAGTGAGTGTTAGCACCGCCAAGAGTAAAAAACCAATATTTCAATCAAAGTAGTTCCATCAAACCTACCTTAAATAAAAATGCTACCAAGGAGAGAACGAATTATATCCTTCAGCTTCTTAATATTTAAATTACCTCCCCTTTTAGTTTTTATTGACAAATTACATAGTTTACCTAAAATTACATTAACTTACATATAATTCTCCCTTTTTTTTTGTATGCACATTTTGTAAACTGTTAGACATAGGTAAATGATATTGTTTCTTGGTTAATTTAGTTTTTTGGTTCTTTGTACGTACAGTGTTAAAAACTTTGGTGTTCACGACAATATAACATGTCGACATTTTACATGAAACTAAAAGGTGTATTGTATCATAGGTTATCAAAAATATTTTTATTCTTCTTGGTATCATTTTTTATGATTTGTATATGATACATAATGTATTAAATTTATATATTTTGGGCATTTTTTTTCCTGAAAAAAAAAGAGAACCACCGCAATGATAAATAGCAATCGGATATGTTATCGATAACATCGAAAAAAAAAGTTTATGGTATATCATCACGCCACACGTGAAAATTCATTTAATGCTAAGTTTTTTCATTTCAAAAACAATTTATTGCTACATATTTTGTTTTATTTTTCTCTTCAGGGGCGAAGGTTCCAATGTTTCTAGACAATTCGATTTGCTTGTTTGATATAGAAATATAAGTTGTCAGATTTACATACGATATTTACACTTTGGTGATTTTTATATTATGGCGGACGTACATGTCACAGACAAATGCGATATAGTGTTCACTCTTCAAAGATGATCAAATCTAGAAAGATAGGAAATCTTAATTAACTCCCGCTTCATAGATGTATATTTCGTTTCCTGGTTTCTGTTTTAAATACCTAACAATGATTTACTCTTGAAATGACTTAGTGGACAGCAGTTTTACAAGATGTGTTTGAAAGAACTTGTTTTACTACAGACGCTTTGAGCCCTTATCGATGAAAATTGTTTTACTCTTTTGAGTTTATAAAATACTATCTAATCAATTTTTATCTATTACGAAATAAAGCAGAAAATTATGATGATTTTCAGTTTTCTTTCTTCAAAATCATTTTTCAAATTGAATATATCATTTTTAGTACATTTATTTATTTTTTATGTATATATTTGACAATTATTATGTGAAAGAGGTTGTCTTTTGAATAATTTTTGCCGTAATTCTCAATGAACAACAGAGTTAAAGAGGGAAATGATTATTTAGATTTTAAGTGCAGAAAGGAATAAGCCGCTCTAGTATACTCTGTAGTTGGCGAGATATTCAATAGTTAAATATGTGCGATTCTGGGTTTCTTTCCCCGGCTTCAAATTGTATTAAAATTCCGATTTGCAATTTCTTTTGACAATTTCATCGTTCGTGCACATGCAGAGATGTGTTACAACATTGGCTCAAATGCATTGCTTTGGAAGGTTTGAACTATCAAAAGATATTATTTTTTGTACTTTTGGAGATGGTTATGAAATGTTGAAACAAATTTATCAATCCAAATTAACGATTTGTATATGGATAATGCATATATGATTAATGTTTGTAAGTTTATTCGTTAGATTGTGTTTAGTCCGTAATTTAAGCCAAAGCCATTTTATCGACGAATTTCTGCAAATGCGATTTACTAAGTAATGAAAGTAGATATGTAATAAAATTTTATAGATGTTTAATTTATTTATTTGAGTTTCCTATTCACAACATGAACCATAAAGCTTAAGTAGTGAGGCGTGTTAACGTCTAGTGGGACAGAACCTAAACAAAGAAAAAACATCAAGAACTGAACATATAGTCGTTACAACGACTAGTTTGTAATACCAATGAATATAAAAGGATATGCGGCATATACGCCAATGATACAGCAACCAAAAAACAAACACAACCCAATAGTCATTTAAAGGCAAAAATGCGGTCTTCAGCAACAAACACGCGTTTATATAATATATGGAGACTTCTTCTTGTCCTAAGTATATTAAAGTATTGAACAGAAACATCCAGAGATCTCCCATCAGTTTCAACTGTTAAAATGACTAAATAGATATAAGAAGATGTGGTATGAGTGCCAAAGAGACAACTATCCATACATGTCACAATTTAGAAAAGTAAACCTCTATAGGTCAAAGTACGGTCTTCAACACGAAGCAGTGGTTCCCAACGAACAGCAAACTATAAAGGGACCCCAAAAATGGCTAGTGTAAAACCATTAAAACAAATATGACATACGATGGTCTTGACTTGTCTTCTCATGAAAAATAAAAAGAAGCTAGCAGTATTGTTAAGTTCATGATCAGTTATAACTCATATAGATGATGTCACCAAGCTGAAAAAAAAATAAAGTTTGGGGGCATGCTATTTATTGCTACTTTTCAGTAAATCTTAAAATAAAAGACACAAATAGATATGCTTCATAGACAATATTATGCGACAAAAGAGACGACTTTTAATAAAAGATGGCAACTGCTTGCGAGGAAGAAAAACACTTAACCGTTGAAAACAATAACATATGTTACTTGTAAGCAGCAACCGAATCATGATTAGAAATGCAAAGAGTTGGTTGATACCTGTTATATCTGTTTATTGTTTTGTCATAAATTAGACCGTTAGTTTTAAGGTTTGAATAGTTTCACATTTTCTCATGTCAATGACTTTTGTAGATGAATATAAGGTTTAGTTTTTTGCTCAGACTTTTGTAACAAAACCAACGGTATAACTTATGTATATAACAACTAACGAAAACCAAATAAGCCCACTTTTACAAAATCTGAATCACACGAAAAA